>OZ026825.1:3258954-3997083 GCA_964023185.1 Macaria liturata
GGACGAAAGGACAGAGCTTACGAGCTGTTCACCAATCTTGCTAGATAAATACTCAGCAGTTAACAAAAATGTCTCAAAGAGCATACACAATACCTAACTCACCAAACAGATCATTGTGTGCATCGTCATGTGGTATTGGTTCCACATCAGCGTTCACATCGAAGGCCAGAGCTTGCTGAGACAGGTTGAGTCTGTTCTCTTCCACCCAGTGGTTGACTCGCTCGTCGCTGGAACGTGATTAGTTACTACATTAGCTGATATCTATGTCACCGAAAAGTAACAAGATCCGTACGTTTATAAATTTCCTAGAAAAAATATAAACTTTCGTAAGATTCTAAACGAGAGATAAATTGTATTATTTTACGCCCACATTTTCGCTATTTTATGAATTTACGACATCTCGTGGTAAATTTATAAACTTACGGATATCCGTAAGATTCTAAACGGTTCGACCAATCACAAAAGAGCTTTTAATTTTACGCATCTTTAGAATACGACAAATAACACACTGCTCTCTGAGTGGCCGATGTCGACAGTGACAATGTTTATGTCCATAGACTAGGAGGAAGGAGAAGAAACACGTGACTTATTCAACCAATCAGACATTACTTATTATTTTACGCGTGAGTTTGATAAGTTTGGCGCTTCAAAAACTCGAAAATTATTTGTAGAATGAAACAATTGTGTTAATTAGTAAGACTGTTTATTTGCAATCAACTTAGACACAATAATAGTATTGTCAGTAGCTTATACTTTAGGAAACTATAGAAAACAAAGACCGTTCCTTACGCGCACACATGCCCCAGTGTAGGGGTATGTGTGCGCAGCACTGTGGGTAAGTGTACGCAACAAGAAAAAAAGAAATAAAGAGCTATATATTTTTAGAACATAAACAATATTATATAATTATTAAAATTTTCATCATAGGTACTTAAAGTAATCAACATAATAATCATCTTAAATCAAAATATGAGCTCAACTTGAACTTAGAAATCCTTATCTACTTCGTCATACATGTATCACAAATAAAAGTGCTGTGTTCTAAGCTGGTGCACTGTTCGTGCCACCAGGCTCCACAAAGGCTACATTCAATCCAGTCTTCAGTCGGTGGATCAGAATACTTTTCGCCACATAAGGGGCAGTAATACTCTTTTTCGTAATTTTTTGGTTTCTTAAGAATCTTATTTTTCACAGTCTTTTTTTTGACAGTCTCTGATTTTAGTCTCTTTTTTTTTAAATCTAGTCGTATTTTCTTTTTGGCTAATTTCTCTTCTTCCTCTTTTCCCCATGCTGGTTGCTGTCTTTCCAGGTTTTAAACGTTTTCGCAGAGTACTTTCCTTAAGTCCGACTTGAGATGCAGCTTTTCTTTTACTGGCACCCTTCGAAATTAATAATTTGGCGGCTTCCAGCTGTTCATCTGTGACAATGCATCTCTATCCGGAGCTTTCCTTAGATAATCTCGAGGCATTTTGAATTTATATTCGTACTCTGAAACAAAACATAGCAACACATGTACAAAGATATGCATGCGCACACTTACACGACAGGTTTCTGCGCACACTTAACCCAAACCATCGAAACAGAATTGTATGAATGTCGTTGATTATTGCGTCATCATAACAACTTAAACACTGGCAAATAACAAACTAGATATTATGTTGCACTTGATAGCAAATAGCATATTTATAAAAAGTTTACATGACTACAAAAGATTACGCGTCAAATGTGACAAAATATCTTAAATATTTTAGCAAAAATCTTCATTTACCTGTCAGATCAAAATGGCACGCGAGCAGCCGCTGTGATGCGAGCGCTTCGCAGGACGTCCCGCGGGGTACCGGAGAGGGGGGTGGCCGTTCCTTAGCTCTATATAGTTTTCGAGATATTTTGAATGCGCACACTTAGACGCTGCGCACACTTGACCCACATGACTATATATGATACAAAAATTTGTAATTACTTGTGTTGAGTCTGGTCGTTTCTAAGTATAATAAGTATGTATTTACAAAAGAAGAGTATATAATTACATCCGTTATTTAGTACCCACGACACAAGCGTTTGCTTAGTGTGGAGCTAGATGGCGCTGTGTGCAATATTTATTTATTTAGTTATAGCATACCTCTCCTCTGTATCTGGATCCCAGTTAGTAATGGAGAAGCCGGTGAACTGCTCGCAGATGTGGTCGGTCTCCTCGAATGCTGGCAACAGTTTCACAGCCAGTGTGATCTTCTCACTCAGATCTATGTCTTCCGGTAAGTTCTCCTTTACTGGCTCCAGGAACGGGTCGTCGGTACTGGAATTATAGGACAATAGTATCTAAGTATTGTTACATAAGCCATGTCAGAGGCCCTAAGAACAAATTGAAATTTTTTGTTACTAGAGTTGACCACTCTCAAAAATCTATACTAATATTATAAAGCTGAAGAGTTTGTTTGTTTGTTTGAACGCGCTAATCTCAGGAACTACTGGTGCGAATTGAAAAATTCTTTTTGTGTTGAATAGACCCTTTATCGAGGAAGGCTTTAAAACATTACGCTGCAACGAATAGGAGCGAAGAAACAATGGAAAATGTGGTAAAAACGGGGAAAATTATTCATCTTTGAGGGCTTCCGTTGCGTGCGCTACGAAAACGGTTAAAGATAGCAAAAAAAAATATGTGAAAGAATTATTCCTCTTAAAATGATCTAACAAAATGTCTGCGACAGTATATGTCTATCTTTTAAGATTAACTCACTAGAACCGTTTTTATGGTAATAACTATTACACGCGGACGAAGTCGCGCGTACCAGCTAGTAAGATATAAAATAGATTCGTTTGTTTATTTGTTGATCTTTATCTTCTTTTATCACGCTACAATGAAGCGATGTACCTATTTTTGTATTTGACCATGTTATATATTTCTCTATGTTGCATAGTCATAGAGACCTATACTCAGCTATAACAGGCTGTCGATGATGATGATATAAACCAACATACTGTAATCATTATCTAATTTTTTTGTTCCGCGACGTTTGTGTATAACTTATGCTGAGTTGGGGCTGTGTTATGTACACAGCCCCAACTCAGCATAATTCATAATAATTTTAATTAATTTTGAATTTTATTTAGCCAAAGTTTAGGTCTTAACGATCTTGTTATACACAAACGTCGCGGAATTAATGTTTGTTTATTATGTTTTTACTGGTGTTTGTTTTTCTGTTAAATCTGTCACAATAAATGTTTTCTTTCTTTCTTTCAAAATAATGAGGGAAAGTCGCGGGTATTTACTAGAGCATCAATAATTGTTTTTATACCTTAAAATTAACGCCAGTGTCTTATCATGAACAGGTAGAGTGGAGTTGAAGGCTCTGTTAGATGACGTCACGTCGCCAGTGGTCGCCGCCAGCCTCTCGAAGAATGGATCTGGAATGGAAACCATACACTTAAAACGTTATTAATAAAAGCGTTATAGGTAATAAGGGTGCTGAATTTGATACATTGTTAACTGCACAACTAATTATTAAATTTAAAAAATAATACAGCACAATTTCTGCTGTACAGTATACACAGAGTAACACTATTTTGAACATTTGATAATTAATTTTCTCTGTGTGTATGTGTGTACAGTTGGATAAGATGATAATTTAGCATTTTTTTAAATTTGAATAGATATTTCTTTAAATATTAATAATAAGAATAATAACTATTAAGAATTAATAATATTGATAAGTTTGCTTGCATTAAACTACAATTTGCTACATGGTAAATGATAACTATGGTCTATGAAGGGTCATACAACATACCTACATTTAGCATACAAACATGAAGTTTTTAAAATATATAAACACTAGTGGCCTCTTCGCTCGCATTAAGAAGTAAAACTTGCATCCCCTATTTCACCCCATTAAAAGTGGCATTTCCAAAAATACTTTCTTAGCAGATGCCTATGTCATAACATCTACCTTCATTCCAAATTTCAGCCTAATCCGTCCAGTGGTTTGGGCTGTGCGTTGATAGATCACTATATCAGCCAGTCACCTTTGAGTTATATATATAGATATACCTATACAATCATTAGCTTCAAAGTCCCCGTTAAGTGTGTCTGGGTTGGTGGCGATGGCTCCCTTCATTCGTTTCTTCTTCTTCTTGTTCTGCGTGGGCGCGCTCTCCGCCGCGCCATCCTCTTGCGTGTTGTCGTCGTCTTTCTTTCCTCGTTTTGACTGGAAATGTGTAAAATATTTATAATTATTATATAATAAATAGTTCAGGATAAGAAATAGTCCATGAAACTCCTAAGACCTCATACTAAAAATCATGATGATCCGTTCAGCCGTTTTTGCGTGACGAGCATTTAAATAAACAGACAAACAGAGATGCAGATAAACAGTCAAATTTTTTAGAAATTGTTTACACTTGTTCTTCTAACAATTCGTATATCCATATATTTTTTATAATGAATTAATATTATTGTAAATATGGACCAATGTCTAAAATAAATTATTTTGAATTTGAATATTACCTGTGCAACTTTGGTCAAGCCACCGGCCATCTTCAGCACATCATAATGCACTGCGTCCACCCTGTAGCTGTAAATCCTGGCGGAAGCGTCCACCATAGTGGAGGCAGTCTGCAAGTTCTCCATCCGAGAGTCATGTCGAGACAGCATGGTTGTCATGAAGTCTATCAGTTGCAGGTTCCATGCATTGTCTTTGGTTATTTTCTGGAATTTTAATGTAAATGTACCTATATTAAATTTAAACAAGCTGGGAGTATGTGCAAGCTGTAGAAAATTTGTCATAAAACTAACCAAAACTAACATATATTGTATCTCAATATGGACAGAAGGACAAAAAAGGAAAGGTAAACCTGCATAAGTACATTTAATTTTTTTTTGTAGCATATTGTTTAAGAAGTTTACTATTGTATGTAAATAACTTCCTGAATGATACCACATAACAGATAATCATAAAATAAGCTGTCTACAACCACTCTTCTGATAGTCAGCTATATTGTCTTCTATTGAGGTGCACATGGCTCTGAATAACTAATTATTATTTTTAAACTATCCAAGTTATTATAATAATTAAGTTTAAACTCTTATTGGAATATGAGTGAAAATAATTTTAGCTCATTTTTGAATAAAAGTTTAAGTTAAACAACCATAGTGTGGGTTTAGCACTTGACAAAAATAACTCATAATACTGAGGTTACACTAACATTTTCAGCATATAATTTGAGACACCCTTGGAAGTGCTCCTTCTGTGGTGAAGAAGACATTGTGTCCTTGCTAGTCCTGGAAGAAGCTGGGGTGGATGTAGCCACCGCCCGCTCCGACGCAACCAGGGACGATCGCTCGGCATCATCATCATTGCGGTCCTGGAATTTTTGGTATACATTATGATAGCTTTGTTGGTTGTATTAACTTGTAATACTCACTACAATTTTAATAATTTAATACTGTCGATTAAAACTTGAATAATATTATCTTCATGTGTTACATTTCAAAGGTAGGTATAAGGCCAATATTCCATAGTATTGTTATATTTAATTGATGGTCAATTCCACTGATATTACGAGGTCTGCAAACAGGCAAGTAGCAATACAAATACACAACTTCATGTAGTGTTGTTACATTTAATAACTTGATATTCATTGACTTATACTATGTATTATGTTTTGATATAGTACCTCTTCTTGATTGAGACTCTTCCGTAAATGAGGGACGAGACTCCGTCTGAGGCTGGGACTGTTCCTAATCCCGCCAATGCTCATACGCGATGACCCCGGAGTAGAAGTGATAGGGTTTTCTAACATGACGGCATACAAATTGTCACCTATTCACAGACAAAAGACTTTGTGATAACTAGACCACAATAACTACCTACGCGTTAAAATTTAAAAACAATTCGTAAACAAACTTTCACAGCGCCATTTATAACGAATTTTGTTTTTCAATTTCATTTGACGTTGATTGAATTGCATTGCCTACATTGACATTTCAATAACCAATCAAATAACAACCAATGAAAAACGTGCTTAGTTAACAGATAAAATATTAAAGGAATTGAAATCGATCGATTTTTATTTATAGCGAAATTATCGTACAATAAATTCATAAACAAAAGACCTGCTATGAAGTTCGATAAATACCGATTTGACATAAGTGTACACTAGCGTCCTCTATCTATTTCATTTATTGGTTGAAAAATGTAAAATTATGTTTTGATTTATTCAATATTTTCCAGTAGGCTGTACGCAAAACGCCATGTAACTTAATAATACAGACTAGTTTTATTATAATAATCAAGTATATTGGTGTTCTTTTTAAGTATTTATTAATTTTTAGACAGAAACGCAAACTCCAATTCAAATTTGCCTCCCACCACACAGCTGTTTGTAAACGCCGCGCTTGCTGCCAACTTCGTGTCCGTCAATTTGATCTGTGTTAAATGTTTTGCGGTCGACGTTATCGTTAAAAATCTTTATCATCGGAGAGTAATTTTTAAAGTGACATTATGAGTTCTGGAATGCCTGAATTGGGCTCCAAGATAAGCCTAATATCTAAAGCGGACATTCGGTATGAAGGCCGACTTTTTACGGTTGATCCTCAGGAATGTACCATCGCTTTGGCTAGCGGTAAGTTGACAAATGGATACTGTTATCCTTTTCCAAAATCCTATTACCGATCTATTTGTGCTATTCGTACTAGAAGATCCTTAATATCTTACCCAGGACTACGCGTGAAATATGTATTTTAATCATTCTGTCAGTCACCCTTTGTGATTTTCCCTCCTATTGTCGAAAAGCGATGTTGTTTATTGTTTGTGAAAGCGTCTATTCTTTCTATACCTGATTATTCTAAATTTTCCGTTTCTAGCAATTTCTCTTAAAACTGCCACGTTATTCCTTGTTTTTCTTAGCTACCCTCAAAATATAAATAAATCAGGTCTGTGACCGCGGTTTCACATTGATGACGTTGTAATTTTTCACTCAACACAGCTGAATATATTTTCTGCTTGATTATTTCAATCCTTCGTGGTTCTAAAACAGTATAACTTTGATACGAAATATATGAAATCTAAAAACAAAATGTGTTGCCTACCCCCACTTGGATATCTCTTTGAAACTCGTAATAATAGTATGTAATTAGGTACTTCTTGGCCATATTACTATCCTACATCACCCTTTTTAACTCTCTCGCTTTCTAAAAAGACCTACATAAGTTTTTTGTTTGGTTAGTTTTTTCTGTACCTAATAGTGATGGTTATTCTTGTTGGACTTATAACTAATACATTTATGTTTATTTCCACAGTGCGTTCGTTTGGCACGGAAGACCGAGAGACTCAGTACCCGGTAGCTCCTCAGAGTCAGGTGTATGACTACATCTTGTTCCGTGGGTCTGACATCAAGGACATCCGAGTGCTCAACAATGTGCAGTCGCTGCCCAACGACCCTGCCATCATGCAGATGTCGGTGCCGCCGACGCTGGGCGCGGGCAGCGCTCCCGGCCAGTACTCGGGGCAGTTCGGCCACCCCGTGGTGGGGCAGCCCCCGGCGCAGTACCCCCAGTACCACCCCATGGCGGGCTTCCCGGGAGGTGTGCACACACAGCTCAACAAGACCAGTGAGTTGTCTCCACAAACCTCGGTGGATCTGGCTCGTCAGCCTCCCTCCGCCGGGGCCATTGGCTCGGGAGTGGCTCACCACTCCAACCAAGTGAAAGACCAAGGTTTTTTTCAGTGGTTATTTTTGGCTTCAGCTTCCACATGCCACCTTGCGATTTTTACAGAGTTATAATCAGATATCTGTTAACAATGCCTGTCTGGAAGCATTCTGCATGTGAATATGAGGTTAACATGAAGTTCAAATGCATAATTAGATGTATCTGATTATTTCTCATATTGCTAACTTGGTGTTGGCTATATGCATGTAAATGTACTTGCAAGTATTTTCACATTTTGTTATTGTATCCTACTTATCATTTATTTTTATTATTTGTGATTGTCATAATTCCATATCTATTTATGCTTTTAATTTTTGTATACAATAATGTATTTATCTTGATTATAACTAATTTATCTTACTAGATTATAGTCATAACATTCCATAAATTTCTTATTGATAGTTAAGTACTGTTGAAAGTATTTATTATTATTATATTTATATATTACAAGTGCATGGATTTGACATTGACTAATACAAAAAAATCGCAAATTGCATACATCCTTGGTCTGTTGCTTGATACATACATTTTAAGAATATAATAATATTATTTTATAATTATTCATATTTCAATTGATTTTCTCAATGAATTGTATACGATTTGATACATACATAAGTATAATCATAAATCCTATTCCCCGCAGCTTAAGCTAGTCATTTCATGATGCTCTGCTTCTGTAAACTATCAAGACTACATCTATTCATCTCTTCAGCACAAAATTACTGCTCATAAAGAATTAATCCACATATAGAAATCTATTATGGCTCGAGTCACATTTTTCATCAAAACCACAAATAGCTTCTAGCTGAAGAGGTGATTGTTGCAAACATTAAATCGTAGGCATTTCACAATATTTTTACAGTTCTAATCATATTTTGGCAGCTTTAACTTGGTAGCTTTTGAAAAAGTTATAACATCAGGTTTCTTTTAGAAAAATGTGGAATATCTTTGTCTATACCATTGCTTCTCATCAGGAAAGGTGCAGTCAAACACAAGGACATATAATACAAAAACATAGCTTCTAATCTATTATTTGGTATATTTAGAATCCCTTATAACAGACATCATATAAGAAAATTATTAGAATTCCAATATAAAATGTAGGTGAGCATAGTCTACATAAAAGTCATAAAATATTGTACCCCTAACTTACTGTCAGACATTTATCAAATTCAAACAATTTCTAGCTCTTTATGTTAGACATGTTCTAGCTTATCAGATTCCATTTATGGTTTCTGTGATTTAGCTGTTGTTCATACAAGAACCTATGACTTACAATCACTGCCTTATGTAATCATGTTTAGGCTTTTAGCAGAACAATGAATGGCTCATTATGCAATGTATATTGGGCTTAACTTATGATTAGATATAGAAAACTATAAAGACTAATTAATGAGACTGCAGTTTTAGTAAGAGAAGTTAGACATACCCTCATTTTGTATAACAAAATTTAGTTAATCCATCAATTAAATTGGAGATTCATACTCTGATTGGTGGATTGACCACTGTCAAACAATTATATTAGATTCAATCTCATGCTTCTAAATGCTCCAATACTATATTATCAATACATGCATTTTTATTCATTCCTGTCACAAGCTGCTCAACTTTTTTAGCATTGGCTAGTTCATCTATGTATATCAAGTGCTTATATCATCAAGAATTAAAGTAGTTGAGGCAATTTTGCTAGTGAGTTAAACTGAATAAATCTTACATTTACAGTTTATCCAACTAGTAGAAATTCCATGACCAACTACCTACCTTCACATAAAAAAAGTTACCAATGAAACAGCAACTAATTAGTTCAACACGGTTTCTGTTAATACTTTTAACAATGAGTGAAAATTATGACTGACTAAAGTTTTGTTGAATCATTGATACACTTTTTTGTGAGTTATAATTTCACATAACCATTAAAATTGCTCCGCAGTATAATTAGTCTGTTACTTCCAATATAGCAGAGAAATGCAAAGACATGTGTTATCCAGGTTCAATGCTGGACCTCATTGGTGGGGGCTCGCAGCAGAACGCGTCGCGGTCCAATACTCCTGCCGTCGGCTCGCACAGGAAGAGTCCCACTGCTGATCAAGGAACGCAGGTAACATATACATAATATATCTAATTTGTTCGTGTTGGTACTTATGTTGTTCTTAATCACAGACGTGTAACAAAAAGAGGAGTGATACAACTTTTTCATGCCTGTTAATTTTTATATCTGATTTTGGTAAAAGATGGACAGATTTTGGTATGGTTTTTTTATTAGCTGACCTAACTGTTCTGATTCTTATTATTTTTTTATAATGCTTTCGGAGAGTAAAAGCACACATTATTTTACGAAATCTCTTGCAATTTCAAATTTTGCAGAATTTAAGTGAAGTCTAAATGCATTTAGTAGGTACTTATACATATTTTATTTACTTACCTATGTACATATGTGTTACCATTTCTGGAGGCCCACTCCTTGACATGTTAGTTGACCTTTTGAATATATATTCAATTTATGTAACTAGGTTTCAATGCAGATTCCAGTGAAATTTACTTGTGTAATCCACACTTAAAAGTTTAATTAAATGCGTTATTTCTGATTGGTGCAAAACAAAACCTATTTTTAACTATAGACCAGATTTTATACAAATATTAATTGAAATTTATTGCATATTCATATTTATAATTATGCAACAGTTTTCAAATAAAGGCCAACATTTTATAATATAATGTTGACTAACAGACCGAACTAAAGCATTATTTATAATGTCAACATTAAAAATTGATTGGTAAATGAAAACTTTTAAGTACGAGGGCGGGTCAATAAGTCCGTGACTTTTTGAATTTCTGACCTCTTTACTGAAAAAGCAATACTACTCCTGTCAACAGGCATCTGTCAGTTGACTCCTGTCAAAATTTGAACTTGCTGCGTCAGTTAGTTTGTGTTAATCAGCTATCTTTATCAGACTACCCAGTAATTTGAGGAAAAAATGGAAAAAAGTGAATTTCGTGTGCTTATTAAGCATTATTTTTTGCGAAAAAAAACCATTACCGAGACCAAGGCTAAGCTTGATAAATACTATGGGGACTCTGCACCATCGATTTCAATGGTAAAAAAGTGGTTTACTGAATTTCGTTGTGGCCGTACAAGCACTGAAGATGCCGAACGTCCTGGACGCCCAGTTGAGGTCTCTTCACCCGAAACAATCGAAAAAATTCACGATATGGTGTTGGCTGACCGAAGATTGAAAGTGCAAGAGATTGTGGAAGCCGTAGGGATCTCGCATGGCTCAGTGGTTTCAATTTTGAATGATCACTTGGGCATGAGAAAGCTTTCCGCAAGATGGGTGCCGCGTTTGCTCACAGTCGACCACAAACGCAATCGTGTAACAACTTCACAGGAAGGTTTGGCGTTGTTTAATCGCAATATGGAGGAGTTTTTGCGCCGTTTTGTAACCGTGGACGAAACATGGATCCATCACAACACACCAGAGACCAAACAACAGTCAAAACAGTGGGTTTCTAAGGGTGAATCGGCGCCAAAGAAGGCCAAGGTGGGTTTGTCAGCCAATAAAGTTATGGCGACTGTTTTTTGGGATGCACGCGGGATAATCCACATTGACTACCTTCAAAAGGGAAGAACAATCAATGGGGAATATTATGCCAACTTATTGGACCGATTCAATGACGATTTCAAAAAAAACCGACCTCATTTGGCCAAGAAAACAGTTCTTTTCCACCAAGACAATGCAAGGGTGCACACATGTGCAGTTGCCATGGCAAAAATCCTTGAATTGGGCTATGAATTGCTCCCTCATCCGCCCTATTCTCCAGATTTGGCTCCGAGTGACTACTTCTTGTTTCCAAACCTGAAGAAATGGCTTGGTGGAAAAAGATTTGACTCCAATGATGAAGTCATCTCGCAAACAAAGGCCTATTTTGAGGACCTCGACAAATCATATTTTTTGGAAGGGATAAAAAAATTGGAGAAGCGTTGGACAAAGTGTATAGAGCTCAAGGGAGACTACGTTGAAAAATAAAATGATTTATTTATCAAAAAATCTGTGTTTTATTCCAAAAGTCACGGACTTATTGACCCGCCCTCGTATTTTATCAGTCTCTATATAAAATGTTTGGTAGCTACATTCAAAATGACCATATTATACCATATTATGCAAACGTTCAGATTTAGATCTAGCCTAGAGAATGATCAATGCATCAAGTAGATTCAGCCTCACATGTACGGACTTGTCCACCTTGTGAGGTCAGTCACCTTTGTTTACCACTCTCAAACATGATAAATATTGGTGATTCATTCACATATAAACCTTGAACTTGCAAGTCTCATTTGAAATGATAAATAGATACGCGGTTCGTATTGTAATGCAGTCTGGTTTTTTTTTGTTGATATGACATGTCGGAATGCTTCTTATTTATTAAAATTCCAACAGGACTAGATTATATATTTCAATCTTAGTTTTGTTAAACTAACAATATTTGTAAAGTTACTTAAATAAAATGTAGCGATGACACTTTGATATATTCTAGTTCAATCTAGAGCAGTTTCACGCTAAACAAAAAACTTACCCATTAACCATAATGTTCTTTCCATAAACCATAATGTTCCTTACTTAAGATGAAGATTAACTTAACGACATCGCGCCATACAGGGCAAGTCAAATAACCCTTACCCTATTCGTAAAACACTGGTTTTAGGTAAAAAATCCTATACGTAAAATACAGACTCAGTCTCTCAGTAATTGTAGGTCTTTTTCCCCTCATCTGTTTTTTTTAAACGGATGTTGTAAGGAACTTGTCTTAAACGCTCAAGTGTTTTCAGGTCGGCAACGTAGCGAGTGGTTCTGGGCAGCAGCGCGACGGACGGCGCGGCAGCACGGGCGCGGGGCCAGGCAAGCCCGGCCAGCAGCGCACGCAGCGCGCCAACTCGCGCAACAGGCAGCGCTACCCGTCCGGCGGCGCGCCCCCGCAGCAGCAGCACCAGCCGCAGCAGCAGCAGCCCCAGCAGCAGCACCACCAGCAGCAGCACCACCAGCAGCAGCACCACCAGCAACAGCACCACCAGCAGCAGCACCACCAGCCTGGTATGTGATAGTGTGGTGTAGATATATGGGACAAGCAGTAGTGCACACTGGTACAGTTCCACATTCCACAATACCATATTAATGACATATTGACTGGTAAAGTAGCATGTACACTCTAGCTCTCATAATAAATTATATTATATAATAATGATTTCATCTTGCCTGTGAAACATTAATGCGACACTCATTTTAGACTACAGTGGTGTTTAACATCAGGCAGGCTTTAGTCAAACGTAAGCCTATTCATTGTTAAAAAATATGTTCGCTCATCCTCTTCTCCTGATACCTATGGATCAATATTATCATGTTTTTTTTCATTCAATCTCGAAAATCAAACCCTTGTGATTGAGTCAGGATGCTGAACAGTTTTTTTTAATATACTGCAGCTACTGCACCATAAATTGACTGTTCTAAGTTTATATCTGCATATTTTTACAACATTGGTTACCATTATTTCCATCACTCCATCCGAGCCTCGTAAATTCATACCTAAACTCTATCCGCCTCATTGGGCTGTCACTCGTGAAATCGTTAGAGCCCATTTCACTTTCACTTGGTGTCATTGGCGCCTATTTAGAGGCTTGTTAAAGTTTCTTGTGTCGGTATTCAAAGCTAATTTGTTACCGACGCTGTTGTTATGCTCATCGAAGAACTGAATAAAGCTAGCTGTAAAATTTTAGCAACTTGTAGTCTTGGTAAGCTTGATAGGTTTTTTTTATAGATGACGAGTTATTTATTTCTCATATTTTTTACCGTTTAGTTTCTACTTAATCACTGAACTTGTTGATATAAAAAATCTCGATCTATCCCGATTTTCCGATCTATTTGCAAAACATCAGTTCAACAATAAAAAATCTAGAATCAATAGTCAGCATAATGACCAGTACTGAAAAAGTTAAACTGGATTTCAGCAAGAAATATTCTAATGTTTTAGTGCTTGTATTTTATCTACGTAATATAAAAACAAAAGTGTATTTGTAAGCTGTTTTTTACTCTTACATACCACGACAAAGCGACGGATTATCGTTATTTTTGGTATGGTATTATTCCCAGAGTCTACCTCTTATCCCCAAACAACGTTTGCGAAGATACCGACATTCACTAACTGTATATGTTATTATTGTAACTCCTGACTCAATATCTTACGTATATGTTATGTGAAAACAGGTCAAAACTTCAACCTGAACAACAGCGGCGCGAACTACAACCGCGGCGGGTGGCGCGGGCGGCCGCGCGGGCGCGGCCGCGGCTTCGTGCCTCGCAACAAGAACACGCTCAAGTTCGAGAACGACTACGACTTCGAGCAAGCCAACACCGAGTTCGAGGAGCTGCGCAGCCAGCTCGCCAAGACCAAGATCACCGACGAGCCTGTCAAAGTTGAGGTAACAGGACTACAATTGTTTTTACCGTTAAATAAAACCATACAAACTTAGTTGATTCTAGACATTGTATGTACCTACTTGTGTGAGAATTTGACTAAGTCAACTCCACACTTCATTATTTATAAATTTTGCTTTGTTACAGCTTATGTTTGTTTTTGTAAATTTACACAAACTGAAAAAAAAAACCGTTTGTATTTAATTGCTCCAGCTTTCCACCTACAGACTTCTAGGTTTAGGTCCTCCTTAATGCTGAAAACAGGATCACGCGTCCATTTAGTCCAGAGAACCTTATAAATATCTAAACTTACTCAGTTACCTTAATATTAATATTATATACATATAATATTATAAAGGCTCTGAACTAATTGAATGAAATTTGATTTAGTATTAACGGATAGGCTACTTACTATACTACTGAACTGATTGATTGATTGACTAGCAACTTTTTATAACTGATCAACTCTAATTACACAACAGAGTGCCAAAGTTATTCAATAGTGAAATAATCTCAATCCCTTAAATTAATAAAATAAAAAAGCCATTTATTCAGCTACCTATTTATAAGGGGCATGTTCACACATTACATTAAATTTCCAAAAAATAATTTTGAAATGTAATATAAAATGTCTTAAGGTTGTTATTGGTAGGAGGACATGTCTCTCGTGAAAAAAGTTTAATGCATCTAGCGTTACTTTACTTTTATATAATTTGCCATTTCTTTATCCCCCAACCACCGTGACGCTAGGACGTGGTTGTGGTGCAGGGTGAGACCGACAAGAAGGATGATTCGGGCAACGAGACGGGGGCCGGGGAGCCCGAGGTGGATGATGACCCCTACACGGGGTACGACAAGACCAAGAGCTTCTTTGATAACATCTCCTGCGAGGCCATCGAGAGGTGAGTTCAACATTGACACTACTATCATTCTATTTCTATATACGCAAGGCAGGTTTGTAGGTGTTTTAAGTTAATTGTAAATTTTAGTTTAGAAGTTAGTTTTTCATTAGGTGCGTTTTTATTTTTAATCAGTTAACTTTGTTTTGTAAGTTTGAAAAAAAGTTTTAATAAGCTTAAAAAAACATAGACAAGTAAGGAATGTAAATTTAACTGCCTTGGTAATGATTTTCTTATATTATCAAGGTTCCTTAAAATTATTTGTGGCATGTATTCTTTCCTTCTACCTTTTGCAATGTGTCTCGAATACTTTTGGTTTGTTTATAGTCAGATATACTTTCATCTTACTAAACTTTTTATTTGTGAAATTCTGAATCGGAACTTATACGGAATAAAACAACATAAAAAATATATATGAGTAGATATACTTCTTTAGTCTATTCTAGATATTGCGTGATATTAATTTACTCACTAATAAACTGTTGATTAAAAACTATGTAGTTCTGTAAACTGTTACAGCGACATTGTATTAAATATGCATGTGGTTCGCAGGTCGAAGGGCCGCAGCCAGCGCACGGACTGGCGGACGGAGCGCAAGCTGAACTCTGAGACGTTCGGCGTGGCGTCCGCGCGGCGCGGTACGTGGCGCGGCCGCGGGAACTGGCGCCACAACCCGCACCACCAGCAGTGCGTACCTTACCTTGCTTCATTTTTACGGATTTATCAATTAAATCAAAAAGAAAGCGTGACCGTTCTCACTTAAAATCAAAGTTAAATAACAGATGTTATTTGAATGAAATTTGAGTACTGGGAATGATCTATTGGGTAACGACAGCCAAAATCATTCCATCCTTATCATAACAGCTCCTTCATTTTTACGAAAGCCCAAATGTATACCCAATTATAAAACTTAATTTTTATAAATATGCACATAGTGTGTATATGTTTGTTCACAAATTTGTATGTTTTGTCTTGTCTATTTGGTATTGCGACTCCCTAAACTGAGTTTAAATCTTGGGGAACAAGTTAGGGATCTAACTTAGTGGCAATTCAGTCTACCGCAGTTGAATTGAACACTGTACTTGTAATGTTTCAGGATGTCGTACTTCCCGAGCTGGCGACCCATGCGCGGCGGGCGCGGCCGCCCCAACAACATGAACAACATGAACATGGGCGCGCCCCGCATCAACCAGCCCCGCAACGCGGCGCCGCAGGCCCTGCAGCCGCAGCCGCCCACCGCCGCTGGTATGTAGGTAAACAAACAAACACACGCACACACGTGTCATACTCACCACCACATACATTAAGCTATGTCAGAGGCCCTTAGGGCAAAGCGGGCCACTGTCATTCAATAAGACAAGATAGATAGTTGATATTATTTGTATTCTATTTTTGTGTATGTCTATTTTACAGTAGTAGTAGGTTTTATTTTTGTTAGTAATGTTAAATTAACTAGGTTCATTGTTAAGGAAGCGTACATATCGTTTTATATATTTGTGTGACTACCACCACTCTCATTCGATAAGACCGCTATCACTTTTTTTTTCGCTTGACCACAACCCGCCTGCTGTTCAGCATTGCAACAGCCTAGAGTGTAACACTTTCCTGGAAGATGCCTATTAACTCTAGATTTGAAAACACCTTAACATCATCAGTTGTCATACTATCTATACAGTAGTTCCAAATATCAAACTTTTACACAGTATTATAGCTTTTCGGCAATGTATTATGACTCATTCACTGCACAATTAAACTTGATAGTAATAGTGGTAATAGGGAGTATATAGTACATAGGTACATAGTCCGGCCTACTTGCCAGTTCTCCTCTAGTCTTGCAAATAATTTCATTTCAAAACTAATAATGTATGCTCATATTCTAATCTATATATTTTCTTGTTTTCAGCTAAGTAGGAGTGGCGAGACACGAAGACTACACTGAATCTTAATTTATTATCGCAAGGACTGATCACAAATGGAAAAGAAACAGAAAAGTGTATGTTAGTGATTGCAAATGTGTTCTGTAAAGTAATCAAATGTTCAAGTCTTACGGGAGCTTATATTATAGTGGCGTGGAATCTAGCAGAAGGACATTGTTTTGGTGTGATAGTGTTGTATCCAATAAATGGAAGGAGAAAGAAAGGAAATCCCGTAAGCAGTAACAGAACAGAGTCTTCGTCCAGCGAACGCAGATCAGACAGTGTAATTGTAATTGTGAAGTGAGAGCGATCGTTTAGAGCTCTGTTTAGGCCGGCATTGGCATCTACCCAATAAATTGTATAATGTCACAACGTCGATCGGAACTGAGGCCTCGGTGCCCAGTACTGTGACCGCGGGAGCAGGCGGTGTTGTTGCCACCTCGCAGCCCGGGTTGCGGTCCGCAGCACCGAGCGCTCCAGATATTAGGCTAGTAACTTAAAATGATAGATGTCAATGTCTAGGTGAAATAGTAAGCCATGTAAAGAAGCCTCTATTGTAAATTGGCCGAGGCTACGTAAGAGACGCATAGTATAAATGAAACTATTTAAGTCGTGCCCGATGAAATATATTTTCTCAAAGCTTCTCACCTGTTGTATGCGCGTTTGTGCCTATCGAAAGTAAAGAATGTTAGATCGATATCGGGGTGTTTTATCGTTTCCGAAGGGTCATTGCACTTCCATTTATATTTACTCGGCGATGACGCGAGGCGGCCCCTGTGTCGCCGGTTTACTGTTAGGATAGTAAATTAAATGTGATAGTAAGACTGCTGGCGCGGTCACCTGGCGGTGCCACTCTCGAACGCAGGTTCAAGGCGGGCCAGTCGCCACGGGGACTCCGGCGCGGCTCCAACACACTCACCGAGGATCCCTAACTTTATTTTAAGCCGTTCTGAAAAGGACAATTTTATTATTTCTCGTCTAATGGAATCGTTTGTCGTAAACGTTGTATATTGTTTGAATCGTAAGTCCTTTTCAAGTTAAAATTCTAAAAATGACAAAATGTTGTTGAGACATCTGTAACTCAGAACTGTACCTGCCGAATGAAAAATATACATTTACTACAAATCTTCCAAATGGTTATTTTATTTGAGTGAAACGAGCGCTTCCTTATAGATTTTATTGCAAATAAAACGTAAGCTTGTACACAGTGTACTTGGCAATAGCGTTAGTATAATATTAACAAACTAGACTCGTAAAAAATTTAGAAAACGTAATGTATAAAGAGTTCAATAGGAAGTAATTTAACTTATCAAAACAACTAAATGTTTCACATTCGTAACAAACATTTCGAAAGCTGCACAAATGCATACACAATCTTAATTTTACAAAGTATACTTGAGGGTAAAAAGTACCTAGTTAAAGTTAACTCTTCACTAAATATATTTGTAAAAAATATAATCGCCGTTTCTTACACAGACTATGATCCTACATAACATATTTACACATCCTTCTAATATGTCTTACCCCGGCATGTTATTTAGGCAGTTCAAAACAGAATTATTAATACATTTCATAACCTCACTTTCACAGTACATACAATTTCCTGCCTACAAAAATTACATAAATAGTAGGTACATCTTAGCCTATGTAAAGATTAAAATACAATTAATATTATTACAATCACTTATATCTTACATGTATAAAATGGCAACTTTGCATTCTGTATGAAATCACCAGCGATATTGCAATTTGGATAGATTTTAAAACTAATGAAATGTTTTTTTCAATTGTACCTACATTTCTCACCAGTGATTTCACATAGTATAGTATCATTAAAACAAGCTTCATTATTGTATACCATCATCACTTCAAATATAAGAAAGAGCATGTTCCCAATGGGTCATTTATTTTGTTGATTACCTATTTTAGATGTAGGGTTATACTTAGTCTTAGACCTAATACCATCTGAAAAGTCTATCAAATTCATTTTAAAATTAGTAGGCTTTATTTATGTCTCTCTCGTAGTTTTTTGTTTCATATACAAATAGATAGTCGATGTCTAGATTTTATTGAAATTAGGCAGATGTTTTTAAAACTTATTTGCTTTTGACCAAAATTTGGTGGTACCTACCTACCTAAGCAAGTAATGATTAAAAATTAATAGGCAATTCTTTATTATCAGAGTCCTTAAAATTCAAAATGGAGCTTGTTTACCAGGAACTGGTTCACACTCGCTTTGAACAGATTCAGAGAGCTTTACTAATCAAGTTTCAATGACTAAATGTCTGCCTGTAAATTGCCTTGAACCTACAGCCAATAAATGTTATAAAATTTATTCCCAATGTCACAATAATTTAAATGACCCATTGCAAACATCGTCTATGAGCAGATATGTTTATAATATTTAACCGCGCCACTCCCGAGCAGGTAAGCCATTCTCCACCACCCATATTGAACCGCTCTGGCCCTTGTTCAGGATGTCTATTAGTGATCGACCGACGTGCTCCGCGCTGGAAGGGGGAAAAAAGGTATAAAAGCAACGAAAATTATACAACTACAGTGAAAGTAAGTTTTTTTGGTACCGCAACGGCGTGAAGGATTGCCGTGATTTTTGGATTGTGGTAGTATAGGGGTTCTAAGTGACATCAGGTACCTTTTAACCCGAAAAACATGGACGAAGCTGCGGGCATATGCATGTATTTAGGATAATATTTGTTTGGTGTTCTATCGACTGCCACCACAGGGCGTAATAGGTACCTATATGCACCATGTTGTTCAACGTCTTTTGTAAAACGGCAAATAAATTAGCTGTTGTATGTTCTATACAAAAAGTTAAACTACCCACTTGTGAGTAAAGATTTTTTTCTCTTCAAAATCTAAAAGTTAACTGGATGTAGAAAGCTGCCATTAAAATCTTGTTAAGTAGGTACATACGGTACACAGCCTTGTATTCTCTTACCTCTGTGTCTTTGTGTTAGCGATATCCCTCTGCCAAGCGACCTCATAGTCAGATGACATGAGTTGTTTCCCAATGTCCTTGACTAGGCTGGTGTCTGTCAGGCCGGGGCAGATCGCCATCGTCCGCACGCCGGTCCGGTTCACGTGGTATTGGTCCTGAAACGTCAATTGTAAACATTTTAGATACAAACGTCAGAATGTAGGTATACCTATCTCGGAGAAAATTCCAGTAAATACTACTAGTTGGAGCTGGGGACAAAGCTAACAAATAGGTAGCTTTATTCTCAGCTCCTAGTCAATAGTGTAGAGTAGAAGATTACCTACTTGGACACTATTTTAGCATGTTTCAGCTATGCATTTCATGGGAAATAATTAGTGCGCGAGGAGTTACGAACGTGGAAGTAGTGTCCACTTAATCCCACGGTGGGGTGCAGCTAAATAATAATAATTAGACGCCCGTACGAACGCTGTGGACACAGTGTCCACTATAGTCTTATCAATCTTTATGTACTGTTTTTAAATCTTGCTGTGCACTTATGCTTTAATTTAAATGATTAAATCTGTCAGTGACTCACCCCATACGCTCGCGTGAGTCCGACGATAGCGTAGTTAGTGGCAGTATAGATGGGTGCGGAAACCTGTGGACGCACAAACGCCGTGGACGCAGTGTTGATTATAGTCCCGCCCTGTCCACCGCGGTCGGCGCCCATGAATCTGTGCGCGAGGAGCGTGCCGCGGATTACGCCGTTCTGGAAATTGCGATCATAGACATTTTATAGGCAAGTTCTTACATATTGTGTCTTAACAAATTTTTGTTTTCGATATTTTTAGATTTAAAAAAGTTCTTAAGTACGCACGTACTTTTACCTGTTTTTTTTAAATAACCGTTTCTTCAAGATATAGTGGAAATGTATTCGATACCTAGTAGCGTCGCATTATTATGAAATTAGCATAATAAGCTTTCCAATAATGTTATTTGTAAGTTCGCCGTCAGAATAGCAAGGACAGTGGTATCGGACATGTTATGTACCTAGAACGAACATGGTGGACAAGGTGCTTACTAAACTTTCCAACATATTTTTTAAACTTGATAGGCTCACGCTTGGTAACACCTCGCCTAATGTTAAGTAATGTACGATCTAGCGCTTACCTAGAAGGAACCTACTTACCACATTGACATCAACTTCAAGCTCCCAAAGCCTGTCGTTCATAAAGCCTGCGTTGTTGATTACTATATCCAGTCGATTGAACACGTCCATAGTCACGATAAATGCCTCTGGAAAGTAAATAATGTTTTTTACATAACTTAGTTTGGTTGATTGGCCTAGAAGAAATTGCTCGTGGTGATAAGGCAGCCACTTGTGCCACTAGAATAAGTATGTAGTTATTTTTCTGCTGGAATTTTTTCGTTTATTAAGTATATTTGTTATTATTTTCGTAAGTAAAGTAAACAATACATAAGGTAGGTAGGTACTTAGGTAAGTAGGTAATTATTTATTGCATTGCAGTGATGCGCCCAGTTTTGAAATACAAAACTGGTAATTCACTAGGTAGGTCAATTATATATTTTTTAATAATCAGGAGAGCAAAAATTTTTATCGATTGTCACAAAGCAGTATGTCAAGTTTACGTGAGAGGTGTGTAAGTATAGATAGGTAGACATAAATTCTAATTTTATACAGGAAGGGGAAGAGTGACCGGGCCGATCTTTGTTAAAAATAAATATCCGGAGAAAGGATATCAGTTGTTCAAAACATTTGTTAACAAAGTTTACTTAGATAATTATTAATAGGTAGATAGGTACTTAGATAATTATTACATTTGGAAAGATGTTTACTAGGTAGGTTTTGTTTAGCTGCGAACTTATGCGATTCAGCATAGCTTTATGATACCTACTTAGAGCAGGTTAGAAATATATCTAGGTAGTTATCATTATTGTAATTCACTGAATACTAACGCAAAACCTTGAAAGGGCGGTATTACCTATTAATACGTCAAAACGAGTTTTGAATAATTTTCGAATGAAATTAACTATCCTATATCTCACAAAAAGTTCATCACCCTCTGACAAAACTTATGGAGCATACTTATCTAGACGCACCCTGGTTCGAATCCGGCCCTACACCAATGACTTGTATTTTATAGTTAGGTGTGGATTTGCACTCGCTTAGCGGTTAAAGAAAACATCGTGAGGAAACCGACATGTTTGAGGACCACAATATCCGAGGACATGTGTCTTCCGTGGAAGGACCTGGGCGCCCACCACGATGTATCTGCTCAAGAGAACTCCTAACGTAGGTATTAATTCTGCGGAGGAGTCACGACCCTCAGTCATGAGTAAGTCCGACTCAAGAGAGATGTGATCAAATGCCTGTCCGTGAAAAACAGTTCAAAAAGTCTAGGACAAAAGAAGAGAGGACTATTTACCTTCAAACTGCGGATAGTCGGTGACATCAAGTCGGTTGAACATGACATTCTTGCGTCCATACTTCGCACCCAGCTCGTCGATCACGGGCTCGCCGTTATCCGAGTCTATGTCGCAGAATGATACCTGGAATTGTGATCTATTTATTATGTTCTACTCTATTTATTAATGAAATAGAGTTGTGGAAAGTCCTTGTCTGACTTCATGTTTTCCGCTAGTTATACCTACTCTATTTATATAATAAGTTGACTCCATATTTCCCCACTAATTACAATCTTACGGCTTTGTTTTCTTGTTACTTAAGTAATTTAAATGGACATCAGAAAAAAAATGTTAGCACATGAGTAGTCTCGTCTCAATATTGACTAGAAGTAAAAAAATAAGCCTGGCTTAATAAGTAAATCTGGAACACCAATAATAGATATATATTAATAATACCTATACAAACTATTGAAATTTCATTATCTACTAGCATTTTGTGTCTTCGACCTACATTTAGTTCATCAAACTTAGTTAGGTTCATACGGACAAACCGAATAAAGATAAGCACAAAGGAAACTAAAAAGAAAAGCCAGTGTGTACCGGCCAAGCGCGCGCCGGCGAAAATCAATACAAATGAGTTGGTACGACCGGAAAAACTGCACCTTATTACCAAAACTTCTCAAAATAAATCAATTTTTACAACAACAAGACGTCGTCTAATCAACATATTTCATTTGTTTATACAGATAACATAAAAGCAACAAGATTCAACAGTTATTTCGCCTTGAACTCTGAAATACAGTGCGGAAGTAAATTAATTTTCTCAAGGTAAATTAATGACTCACCTTGGCTCCCTGTTTGAGTAACTCTTCGCTGTAAGCAAGCCCGATGCCGGAGGCGGCGCCGGTGACTAGCGCGACTTTGCCTTTCAGAGAATCCATTTTTGGAAATATCAAATCAAATTCGCGCTAATGCGTCTTCCTCGGCAGCTAAAGGGGAAGTGCGGCTCGGTCGATCCCGGACACACCCGGTTCCCCACCCTCTCTCCTTCCGTAGTAAATATACGCACGCCACTCGCCCCTACGGCTACGTTTGATTCAAGACTCATATCCTACTTGATGCTACATGTGACCGGTTTCAGACTTGTATTGTTACGTGTAATGTTTTGTCTCGACTCCCACGTTCATAAGTGGTTTGAATAGGCTACCTACGCAAGTCTAGTCTAGTAAATAAGGATTGTGGTAGAAATGATACGACCAACATATTTTTGGTTTTTCTTTATTTGTCAATTTATCAATAATATCAATTCTTCATAGTTCAGGTACAGTAAATTTTTCGGGAAACGAGTTCATTATAATAATTTTACATTTTTTTGAATTTTTGCTCTCATGTGATTAGAAAAAACGACATGAAAAATATCACAGATATAACAATATGGCGAGCGCCGGCGCGATATAGAAACATACAAAACGCGACCTCTCCGATTGACTGTGGACGCGACTGTACACAAAAATATCAAATAAAAACGATAATATACCAAAAAAACTGGAAAATTTACAAATCCCTCTCATAAGCAAACTCTATAAATTTATACAAATTTGAGGGTAGTTTCATGTTCGATCAATACATAAAACAATAGTTAAAAATTCCATTTAACGATCCATGATAATGTACAATAAAATATTCTATAATATCACACCATGATTCACGATATTATAAAAATAAAATGGAATTCGCAAAATTCCTCTATATACAAATATCACAGAGCAAAATCACTATACACGCACATCATCGCGCAATATTATTTTCATATTTACACCCCGTCATAGCGTTCGACGAAAAACTAATATGTTTCTTTTGAAGTGATGTTATTACATATGTATATTTCTTCCCATTAGTTTGTCTGTTGTCTTAATCTTCATTTTTGTGATTGGATTCAAAATCCAGAATTGATTTATTTTATAAGTAAATATCTACTGTATGACCACTAAATCAAAAGTTTAGAAGTTATGTTTATTTATGAAAAATAAATGTAATAGTTATAAATGATTGTTTAGTCGTGAAAATCTAGAATACTTTACATGACGTAGCTGTAGGTTGTAGTTGAGTGGGTAAATAGATATTTTTTTGTTTTCCTCTGCTATTTTTAGAATTGATTTAGAAATCTGTACTAATAGCTTCTACAAACTATGGTCAATGTTACTGGTCAATAAAATAAATCAATCATACAACATTTTTCTATCAGTCTATCACTTTTTTTTATTTAGGAGCTATTTATTATTTTGGTAGCAGTTTAGGAACAATGTGCTCGACCAATTTCTAGCAATCGAATCGCACAAAAATACGATTCGACTATCATAAATTGGTTTTGGAATCAGTCTGTCTATCACATTTTTTTATGAGAGCTAGTTTTTATTTCGGTGGCAATGTATTGTGATTGTCAAATTTTTAATAATCGAGTCGAACAAAAATCTATTCGACTATTAAAAAAATCAACCAACTACCACTTACTTTACCAGTCTGTCTATCACATTATTTTTTTATGAGAGCTAGTTTGTGTTTCGGTGGCAATTTATTGTGCTTGATAAATTTTTAATAATCGAGTCGAACAGAAATCAATTCGACTATTAAAAAAATCAACCAATAGATGATTTTACCAGTCTGTCTATCACATTTTTTTTATATGAGAGCTATTTATTATATTTGTGGCCGTTTATGAATGGTGTGCTTGATCTGCGCCGGCCGCTGGCACTGCTTTGGCGAGGTATGAGAAAGATCTAGAATAGAACAGAATTATAACAATTATCTTTAGTGTACACCACTAATACTATAAAGTTGAAAGTTTGTCTGTGTGTGAGTGTGTATGCTTGTCACTTACTCCCGCTCCAAAAGCACTAATTGGATGAAATTTGGTATAGAAATAGATTAAGACTCTAAATTTATACAAAACACTTTTCATCCCGGATTAACTGCGTAAAACCGGAGGACGACGCTTGTAAAACTATAAAAGTAACAAAACAAAATAAACTATAGGTATTATATACCTTTCTGAATAGTAATTACTTAGAGTTTACTAACTAATTGTAAACATATCATACATTACATAGAAGTTGTAATTCCGAAATACATAAAAGATTTCTATTCTATTATTAGGTACAAGAGGCACCTAAAAAAGGTCCCATACAACGTAGGGGAGTGTGTGGAGGAGGAAAAAATAGAAAACAAACATACCTAGCGTTAGGTAAGCCTGCCAAGACGCAGGCGCTGAGGGCGGAGCGGTTGAGGTTCATGGGGGCTGCGTCGTACCACTCCAGGGAGTCTCCGTCGTAGCACTCCACGTGCGGGATCGTGGTGGAACCTGGAGTAATACAGATAGGTAACTATAAAACAATAGGCGGCGATGAGCGTTCTGCAACCACAACTACAACTACAACTATCTTTTTTATCTTGTCATATTTATTTTTATAAAAAATGTGATATCTGATGTATAACATTTTTAATATGCATTAACCTAAAGTAAATATTGTCTCACAGGCCCCGGCGGAAGTAAGTTATTTTAAAACATGACTCAAAGTTACGATGACACGTTAAATGTAGGTCCCGGCTGTTTGTTTAGTATGGCAGTCGTTAAGCCATATCAGAGGCCCTCAGGGCGGCTTGATTAACTCTTGACACTAGAGTTGACCACTCTCATTCGATAAGAAGAAGAAGAAGAGAAGAAAGTTACGATGGCCTGAGCTAGTAGAGAAAATATCCGTTTGCGAAAGACCGCATGAAAGCCATCTGTGCGGGCATCTGCAAATATACCAGACGCGCTGCAATACGAGTATCGTGGTCATCGCAACAACATCCTAATAAAGATATATTTATATATTTTTTAAAGATACATAATATGCTTTAGGGTCACCTTAAACTACTTCGAATGAGAGTAACCAACAAGTGGTATCGCGAGGTATTCAAGCCGCCTTAATAGCCTCTGACACGGCTCATGCTAAGCGCTGTCAAAATCATGTAAGACGTACCATTGAACCCTCCAATAACGAAGATCATATCATCTAGCAGCACTGTGGCGAAGTTACTCCTCGCGCTGAACATCTCTGTCACCTCCTGCCAGTCGCCGCCGCGCTGAGGGTTGAACTTCTCACCTGAAGCATAGAATACAAAAGAAGTATGAAGTACAGACTCCCTGTTCCCCACGCACTATAATCCAGCGAACTTCAAAGCGAGAGTGAATCGGTTCTTATCGGGTAAGCACGCTCCATCTTAGGCCATAGCCTTTGCTTGCTATCAGGAAAACTATGGCCAAGTGCAAATCCACATAAGAGAAGTGAAATCTGGTGTATAAAGCTTTCAAAACCGTCACAAAGACTTTGATCCCTCTGGCATACCGCATAGGTAGACTTAGGAAGACTGGCTTTACCTGTATTGAGCCTGCTGTACCCGTTGAACCCCCCGAGCGCGTACAGACAGTCCCTGTAGGCGATGAGGCTGACTCCGGAGCGCGGACTCATCATGGAGCGGATGAAGCTCCACTGCTTCGTGTCCGGGTCGAACACCTCGGCCGAGCTCAGCACTTCTTGCCCGTTGAAACCGCCTACTATGTAGATCTGGAACAAATGGACATTTGCAAACATTAAACCGACATCATTGGCCTGATGGGTACTAAAATCCTAGTTTTTACACTTAACTTGTAGTGTTCCCTAAGTTGAAACATAGATGGATACCTACCTAATTTTAAAAATAGAAATATCTTTATTGAGACACACAATACAAGTTACCCAATACAGCCGCAACTCAGCCTAAAGCTGATGGCACAGGCCACCAGCGCTGATATTCTGTTGCGGCTGGCTGTTGTTGTAATTTAAGACTAAAATAATCATATCGACATCTCATTTATGGCATCCGAGATATCCAGGCACATGCATAATACAGACGAAACGTAAGATGGCGGAATGGTGATACCATCACTTACTTCTAGGATGATGATGATAATGATGATGATTATGATGACATACTTTCCCCCCCAGCGAGGCGGCGCTGGCGTCTGATCTCTGTTTGTTCATGGCCGTGGTCATCTCCCACTGGTTCTTGTCTGGGTAGTAACGCTCTACTGACGCCATGCGAGTGCGACCGTTGTAACCGCCTAGCGCGTAGATTAGACCGTCTGAAAAATAAACGTTTTAGATGCACTGAGGTGTTTAATTAATCAAACTAATATTCTTTATTGCACGCCATAATCCGAGCCACACTCGCTTCTGTGTTTCTTGCACGCACACCATAATAAAAGAAAATGAATACCAAGATAAGTGAGATTGGGTGGCCTAATTACTTAAATATACCTACTCTTCCAAGCAACTTAGGTTGCTAGATAAGTAGTACGCAAATTTAGAAAACTATTTTAACGAAAGTAGCAGCGCAACCACGGGTTCAACTCGCTTAATTTCCGAGGTTCGGAATTCGTTTCGACTTGTCATGCCATCTCTGCAACAAACTTTATAAAAAAAGACCCAAATAATCAGATTCAAACGTAGAACTCCATTTCCTTACCATGAGCAACAACGCTGACATAACACCTTGCCTGGTACATGCAGGCGCGCTCCTGCCAAGTATTTGCTACGGGATCATAACACCGCACCGTGTTGAAATGATCGCTACCGTCGAACCCGCCGATCATATAAATTAGGTTGTTGAGCGTGCACAGGCCGTGATACGCGCGTGGGGTTAGGTCCATGTGGATCGACAGAAACCAGCGGTCGGCCCTGGAAAAACGTAAAAACTATTGAAATGTAAAAAGTTGTGAGTAAAACTATTCAAATTTCGCGCACTCCCAATTTAGATACATACATGAAAGGGAAAGGAAACTCTCTCTACGGAAAGGAAGATTATTTTATTTGATATTAATGTTGCCATTACATAATAATAACTTTACATAGATTAAAAGTATTTTTTTGGTTAATCGATCGATTAGGTAATTTTTTTTATGATGTAATAAATCTACCCCCTTTTACAAAAAAAAACTTTCAATGAAAAGCCTATTACTAAAAACTCATGCTTAAAGACTAACCTTGTGTCGTATGTTTCCACGAAGCTAGTTGGACTGCCAGCACTCCAACCACCCACAGCGAACAGTATCTCAAAAGGTATTCGTGGTCTCGCTAGTGGGTCACACAGATCCGCCTCCGTGCCTGGTCGGGAATCTAAAAGCGTCAAGAACACTACTGCCGGATACAGAGCTTCTTGACACAACTGAAATCAGAATACCGATATAAGATGAAACTATCTAAATAATTGCTTAGTTAATAATTAAGACTAGATAAGAAGCAAAGTATACCTCGTCATCTGCAACAGGCTGCCATTGCAAAATTTTTGATTTGAAATATTTATAGCTTATGTGCCCAAATCGAACGCATGACAACAATGACGGGATGTAGCCTTTCCTATTCTCCAGATCATGTTCTACCCAAGTCTTTACTGCCTGGAATACCACTTCTTCATTCCTAACGTTTAGTTCGTCATCCCTCAAAATATCTTCCAATTCTTCGTGTAAGAGTGATTTAAATTCATTACATTCCTTAAGGATTCTGCTAAAATTCTGTCTTATGTACAACTTTCCTTTCTTTTCCAAGTCACCGCAGAAGTAATACTTTGCAAATTTAAAAATCCCCAGACAATTGTGAGGTCTGAGCTCTCTTATGAGGAATTGACAGCATAACTGTATTACTCCAACTACGTCAAATTTATCTGCGTATGGTAGTAAGTACTCCACATTTTCTGCCGTAACCTTGCAAGTCCCAGTATACGCATAGTCCAAAATCAGACTAACGTATAAACTCGGTACATCTACACATACTTCAGTTTCCTCTGGCTCTCCCTTTTTCAGGGAATTTATAAATATGGCTTTGAAGTACGGACTTACGGCAGAGAGTATTGCCCGGTGTATTCGTATTGATTTCATATCCCTACATACGATTGTGCCATCGCAAAGCTGGCCGTTTTGTCGTAGTTCATTCCATATCGCTGGGAACTCTACAATAGAAAAATTTTCAGGGAGGCACACGCATTTTCGTTTTCTTGTAATGGTCTTCTTTTTTGAGAGACGTTGTTTTGTGGATGTAGTAGAACGAACAGAATTTTTAGTTTTTGATAATTTTCGGTGTTTCGTATTGAATTCCATCCCTTTCGAAAAAACGGCGGTCCAAACTTGTTTATCTGTCGCGATGACAGACATGGCGGGTGGCATGAAATGTTCATTTGTTTCCCTAAATTGACATAATTTTTTAAAATTGACGGTTTTAATTTTCCTTGAAAATTTGTGCAAATCCTTTTTCGATAATGTTGGTGTACGATAAGATTTTCAAATTGTGTCTATGATAGATGGATTTCGCCAACTAGCAACTTTTATAGCTGCTGTCAAGTTCAGCTGTCAAGTGTCAAACATTGTTTTTGTCTATGGTCTCTTTTTATTCCGGTTGTCAAGATGGTGAGTTTCTGTGATCGAAAAATAAAATGAATCGGTTAAAATCAATGTGAAAATAACGTGTAGTGAAAGTTTAAAGTGATTTCTAGCCATTGTAGTGGAATCAACATGTGTTACTTTGTGTATTTCAGGGTATCGACATCAACCATAAACACGACAGGATTGTCCGGCGCACGGAAGTCAAGTCCCAGGATGTATACCTGAGACTGCTTGTGAAAGTAAGTATTCTATTCTAATTGTCCCCCTTACCACTAGTTTCCCGTAATATCGAAAAGAAGGTCATGTAAACAAATTTTCATTGAAGTCCCGAACCTAACCTATTGTTATTGTTTGACAGCTATACAGATACTTGGCGAGACGTACAAATGCCAAGTTCAACCAGATCGTTCTGAGGAGGTTGTTCATGAGCCGCATCAACAGGCCGCCCATCTCCCTTTCGCGCCTGGCTCGTCACATGAAGAAGCCCACTCGCGAGGGTCTGATCGCCGTGGTTGTTGGTACCATCACCAACGACACGAGGCTGTACACGGTTCCTAAGATGACCGTGGCCGCTCTCCACGTTACTGAGAAGGCTCGTGCCCGCATCTTGGCTGCTGGAGGTTAGTTGTTTATTTGTATCAATGTACTAAAGTGATTTGAGGTTATAGACTTGAAAAAGATGTTGCATTGATACAAATAGTTCTAATCCAGTTGAACGTAGCCTTAATGTATACTGAGGAGAATAGTGGAATTCATATTAATTTTCTAAAATGCTGTCTCAATGAGAGTTGAACATTTCAATGCATTTTACATGTTTTAAGTTTTTTAATTATGGAAATTTGTTATTCACATGATTATCTGAATCCAGTTATAGATTCTCTCAGTTATGAAGTTTTGTTTTCTGGTGTACAATAAAGCAATTAAAAGCTTCAATCTGATTCAGTCATACTACAAAATTTATTTACACTGGAGTATTTAAAATTTTGTATAAGTAAAAATATGCTTATTTGCCAATTGAAAACTTAACCTACATATTACAATATTCATATTATTTTAGACAATTTACAATACAATAATAGTATTAACAGTAGACCCCAAACTAGGTGTTAGCCTGTATCTTGGTGGTCCAATTATAAAAGATCCTAGTAAATTTTAGGTACTACTGTTGTGAATATATCCAGTGTTGTATATTTCTAAGTTAAAGAACTGATATTTTTAACAGAGAGTGTGTTGTGCTAACTTTTATCATGGAAATTAGAGATTTATGAACTAAGTTGGTGAATAGAAGACAAACTCACTTTACTAATATCAAGAGAGTACATAAGACAATCTTTGGATGATAGTGAATGCTTACTTATTGTAAATATGGCTTGAATATCATAAGTATACTAGAAAAAGTAATTGTAACTATGTAGAACTTATATTATTTGCTAATTGTCAGAAGTTATCATAGCTTACCATATCTAAATATTTAATTAATTGTGAAGTAAATAGGTAATATGTACACTGTCTTAACTCAATAGATTTACCCCTAGTTTATTGTTATCTAGACAAATGGAGATTTATCTATCACCATGTTTTTACTAAAAAAATCAGGCTTTAAATGTGTGATTGAAATGGTTCTTATTGGGTGGCGGGTTAGGCATTGTATGTCTAATATCTTAATAAGAGATAGCACTAAAATTTATTTCAGGAAAATCTAACAAGTATAACTTTAAATCCAGAGCTTTAATCCTAATAAGATCTTGCTACCATCAACATCCATAGCCTTTAGCATCCCACTGCTGCATATATGTAGGTCTCCTTTTATATGTGCTATCTGTAAAACTTACTTAACTTACAAAATTTTTGCCGGCCTAAATTATTATCCAAGTTTTCTTTTTCACATTTCAGGTGAGATCTTGACTTTCGACCAGCTGGCTCTGCGCGCCCCCACCGGCCGCAAGACCTGCCTGATCCAGGGTCGCCGCAACGCCCGTGAGGCCGTCAAGCACTTCGGTCCCGCGCCCGGCACTCCTCGCTCTCACACCAAGCCCTATGTGCGTACAAAGGGACACGAGAAGGCACGTCCCCGCCGTCGCGCGAATGTGTAAACTTATTAATATAAGGACTACAAGTTATTACATGTGTATTATTGCTAGTTTTTAGATATAGGTAGCATAAATCCCTTCTGTAGATAGTAGCTTTTTCTAGCTTCATAGATTTGTAAATTAGCCTGTCAAAGTGCAGTAGCTAGAGAGGACATAACTAACCCAGTTCAATTATATAGTTTTATAAATGGTGGCTAAAAAAATTCCATCCAATTTATACAAATGGTATTCTGGAATTTGGCCTCCTATAACCTATCTTTTAATAGAAATAATAAGAAATATTTTTAATACATATGTATCAATATTATCACAGATTTATTCAACTCTTACACACTAATTTAACAACCTGTAGGGTATTTCAACAAAATGAGGTCATCCAGAAGCTCAGTAGCTGCTCATCATATTGGGCCACTCCCAATACTTGTTTTAACTTCACTACAGCTGTAGATTTACTGCCAGATGCAGATATTGCTGCTTTCACTGATCTGGCTATCCTGTAAATAAAAACTAGTTTGAACTGTGGTATTAGAATACTTTAAATTTTAGACCATCTTAAAAGTAATAAGATTAATATTATACAGAAACTATGTATTGACATAGGTACATAACATACCAAGGGAATCGCTGTACCAAAGAATTTTGTACACAAATCTTTATGCCTACACTAAACACAATTGCTACTACTTTTTGCTTATTTATTTTACTAAAACAGAAGTATGTATAATAAATACTTATGTATGTACAAATTTGTGGCCAACTTACCCAAGCCATTCTAGCTGCAAGGATTTCACATGTTGATGAAGAACTGCATCATTGAACTTTTCATTACTTATTGCACTTTCAATTCTGTTCATTAGAGTGGGACCTGGAATCAGTATGTTTGTGAATGATAATTAGAATATGGCCTACACACTATGGTTTAACGAAATACACATACAATACATTCTCCCCATTGCAAAGGGTCATGACACCCCAGAGAATTTACTCATTGGGGAAGTTATCTTGGGCCAATGTACATGTCATATATATTCCTTATCATAAGCCACCTCTAATAGAGAGGCTATTATATTGGGTTTTAGTGTTTTGTTTTGCTTTTCATTGCAGTGAGGTTGATCTAATTAAAAACTTTACTGATGGAAAGTTTTTTTTAAATAAACAGATTAAAGTGAACGCTTACATTTAGCAGGTAATGCTCCTGACCAATTACAACAGAAGTTATTGTTCTCTTTCTCTTCTAGTACACAGCAGTTTTGTATATTTTCTTGTACTGTAAATGGCTTTATATGAGGCACATTTTCAGGATTTGGTAATAATCTTGTGAGCGCTTTTATTATTGTAGCAGGATCTGTGTGACTAGTCGTTACTATTATCTGAAATTAATAAAATATTTTTTTTAAAACCACTAAGTATTAAATTTTATGTATGCTGCCATGTATGTATGTATGATGCCATTTATAGACTTTTGAGAGACACTCAGATATTTTTTTTTCAACTTTGATTTCTTAGTAACTGGTATGTATACATAGGTGTATAGATTTTAGGCATGTTGTAAATAAAATAAAAAGATACATCAATGAACATTCTGAAAATAGGTATTTTAAAATAAAGTACTAATATTACTTACTTTTGTCCCTGTTAAAGTACAATACATCAAAATTCTAAATAGTTGTTTGGAAACCAATGTCTCTAATGCCCTAATAGACATACACTCTTGATCACTAGGTACAGAACAAGCATTGGGTTCAAATATTGATCCTTTGGTAGAATTTGGATCAAGTTTCTTGAGAAGATCCTGACTAGAGTAGAGAGTTTCTGAGTAAATGTGTGCACCTGCTTGTAATATCCAAGTGAATTTGGAGTGGAGCTTTTTGAAAACATCATCATCACCTGAAAAAATAAGAATGGGAACATGAAAAAATATAGATGATATGATGAGATAATGGTTATAGTCATGTCATAGTATTGGGTAGGTATATTAAAATTGATCATTCTTTAATAATTTCGTAATTGTCTTTGCAATGGATAACTTGGAACAGATGGGCTTGAGCCATGTTTTTTTTTTTTTTAACTATCTGCAATCAGATTGCACTATGAGCAGATGAGTTTGGAGCTTTTTGTCGTGTAAGTGAGCTCTCCATTGAGTGCTTCTACTTCTTCATGCTAGATTTAGGTCTCTGTTATTGGTCACTGGGTAAAACAGTTTTTTGTTTCAGCCTAGGCTTATACTGGCAGGTTCTTAGATTGGCGGCTAGGACGTTAGGGTGAGCCATGTTATTTAATAACTCTGACATGTTTTAATTCTATAACTAAGAACTGTGTTTGTGGTAATAATAAATATGTTTTTGGTACAGGCACTCGGGCATAGCTAGACAATGAAATTGTAGAGCTCTAAATTCAGATTAAAATTCAGTTTAACCGTTTACCAGTAAGTTGTATCAGTGACCGAGATTGTCCAAAGTCATTCCTCCCTGTCTTCAGCCTCAAAGCTCTCTGTGAGCAAATCTGCTGCTCATTATCAAACACACCACCAGCCAGTTGCTGTAACTCCTTAGCTATTTCTTGCGTATGCTCCGAAAGCATTGTAGATATATTCAACAATAACATTTTGTCTTTCATCAGTACTACAATAGAGAACCATCTCTTTAGGCCTCTGGCGCGTGTATCTCGCAGTTGAAAGGTAAGGCTTAAGACATGTCCGTGTGTATCACTGAAGTATACCACGCCACCTTCTTTGTTAAAGCTTACCTGAAAATACACATGATTTTTTATGTGAATGAGTGAGGGAGCAATCTGTTTATAGAGAATTTTCATAAGTTTCGCACATTGAAAGCGTAATACATTGAAATGGTTATACCTAATAGATATAATATATTTTTGGACATAGAAAAAGAAGAGAACCAACGTTATTCACAAATTTAACCGTAGTTGAACGGCAAACTTACTTCGCATGTGATGCTCCTAATCGCAGCTTGCCGTAAGAATGCGGTCACATCTGCATTAGGCACCGATTCTCTACTACAAAATATTGCACCACCTGCATCTTTTGATACGAGAACTGTTTCAGGACCTAAAGAAGTGCATCCATTGCATTGAACTGCAGATTTCGAAGACTCAGTCGTGTGTTCTTCTTTATCTGTTGTGAAGGTACAGAATATTGGCCTAGGGCCGTGAGCTTCACAAAAATGGCACAATCCTACAATAGCATTCATTTCATGAATAAGAAATGGAAAAAATGAAAGAATTTTACGCTGCAACGAAAATATCGCACAAAATCAGCTGATTTCTGTTTACATTTTATGACATTGACAGCAATATTATTGTGACCTTTAGATTTTACTTTAAGACTTCACATGGTTCCTATCAGAAGCGTCAATCATCATCTTCAGCTTTTTCTCTAGTACTCTCCAATTTTGTATTATTAAAAATAGCATCCTAAACATGACACTCCATTTTTCCATCAATAGTTGATGTTGATAGTAGCAAGGAGCAAGGAGCAAACTTCATTACATATAAGTACTACATACTCATTTATCCAAGATTAATATGCGCTTTCCTATTATGTACTTACCTACTTTTATTTATTAGGATTCATAGAACAATACAAAAGAAGATTATGATTATCACCATAGACTAATTCATTTAAATTCAGTTTTACAGAAATGGTAGATAGTTTAGAAATCTATTTTACAACAAAAATACAATGAAAGACGAATTATATACTCCGATTTTCAATAACTCATTTATTCAACTGTACACTGATTCACAGTAACGTCCACGAAATCACAAGCACAGCTATCTATCGCCAGCGGTTACTTACGAGCCGCATAATAATTTCAACTGCGCACGCGTCGACGAAAATGCTATACGATACGTTAAAATACAACAACGGTAACACGATCTGAGGGTGGTAAATAAACGCGACGATATAAAATAAATTATAATTTAATTATAAACAAAACAGTTACTGTGCCTATGGAAAAAAATTGCTCTAAAACGCTACTCGTTCGGTGTTGTTTATTTCTTAGAGACGGGCTTGTAGGCTAGCTTTCTGGACTTGAGCGAGGACCACTTGTGCCGCTTCATGTAGTAGACGGCGGCGGCCAGCAGCGAGAACATGCCGATAGCCTTGATGGTCATGAGGCGGCGGTCGTCGAGCTCGGGCTCCGAGCACCAGCGCAGGAACGTGGCCACGTCCTTGGCCAGCTGCGACGCCGTGGCGGGCGTCTGGTCCGTGTACTCGGCCGCCTCGTCGTACAATACTTGCGCCATGCCGATGGCGCCGCCCGGGAAGTAGGGGTTGTAGTTCTGGCCCTCGCGCAGCACCACGCCGGCCGGGGGGTCCATGTAGCCCGTCAGCAGCGCGAACAGGTAGTCTTCGCCGCCCTTGCGCCCCGAGCAGATCAGGGACAGGTCTGGGGGGTACGCGCCTGGGAACCGACAATACCAGGGTTGTAGGTATAATAGTGAGTACAATGGTGATATCACACACATTTCAATAACTAATGAGCCTTTTGAACTGTAGTCCCATAATTGTACAAAAATTATAGGACTACAGACCTACAGACCATGAGACACTCACAAAAATTTAGCATTACTAATAATCTCAACATATGTTGCAAGTTGTCTAAGGATATTTGAGAACTGATAACATAAATAAATTCATTTGTTGATAGGTAGCCTCATAAATAGGTGCCAAAAATCTGGTAACCTATGCCATTTTTTCACCCGCGAAGCAGTATATAATTTAGTCTTATATATATAGTTTAGTCAATAAATAATTTTCTTTCTTTCTTTCTATTGTTTGCCTATAAAACATATGTATATTCCTATTGTTGGAATATTAAAGCAAAAATTATTCTCTATACCACTCTAACATAGGCACTTCCCTAGTTTCTCTTTCATACATGTGTGGCTGCTCCTGACACCATACCATACTGAGCCCTTTTTACCCACTTGAGATTTGTTTCTGTATGATTATTAGAATTGCTTTGTTAATCGTCCTCCAGCTTTAAAAGATCCATAATAAATTATCATTTATGTTTTGGATCAACTTCGTGTTTTACTAGCTTCCATATACTTATCCCAACACCTATTTAATGTCTACAAATAAAATAATGAAATACCGTTGTTAGCTGCTCGCGCCGCGTTCTCGTTGGGGTAGGGCGAGGGGAAGTAGTCAGACAGCTTGCCGGGCCGCTCAAAGAAGTTGCCCTCCTCGTCTGGGCCATCTTTCACCATCACCTGGGGAACAAATATCAGCTTTATGTAAAAACTAGTAGGTGCTTGCGGCTTCGCTCGCATTAAGAAGTAAAACTTGCATCCCCTATTTCACCCTTTTAAAAGTGGCATTTCCAAAAATACTTTCTTAGCGGATGCCTACATTATAATATGCCCGATCCATCCTGTGGTTTGGGCTGTGTGTTGATAGATCACTATATCAGTAAGTCAGTCACCTTTGAGTTTTATATATTTAGATACATGTGTTTTCTAAGCAAGAGACCGACTTTTTACAACACAATACAATATTTTAGAAATAAAATACAGGAAACTTGACATTTAAGGTTACTGATAGCTAACTCAACCTTTTAAGGATGGCTCCTGTAAGTCTCAGGCAAAAGGTTTATGAAATTCTCGAAAGAACTTCTGTATAGATAGACAAAGAGTTCCAATATCTTTATCTTTGTAAACAGTATATATATATTTTAAATTATCTCATGTGAGGATACTCCATATATAATTATCATCATAATTATATTAGTGTAGCTGGTTTATCATAACTATCACAAAAATGTCTGACACACTTTAGATTAATTGACAGTAAAAAAAAAGGATAGTATATAAGGTTTTATAAAAATAGCAAAAATAACAATTTTGAACTAAAATAGATAGCAAAGTCCTAAAAATTTAACCTATGCTTCAATATTTTAATATTTAGGACTAATATCTTTATAAATAAAAATGAATTGTTGTTCGTTAGTCTGATTAAAACTCGAGAACAGCTGAACGGATTTATCTTATCTTAGTCTTGAAATGTTCGTAGAGGTCTAGGGAAGGTTTAGAAGAAAAAAAAATACAAAAGTTTAGGTCGCAGTACGAAGTCTGCCGGGACAGCTAGTTGTAAAATAAAATAGATATGTGTTAGTGAACTTCTTCGTGTTGTGTAGCAATGCCTTGATAAGACAAGATAAGACTAGGAAAATTGATGGAAGGGTGTACTAGGTATGTCTATTATAGAGATTTTAATAGATAACTAGGTAGATGTAACCAAAAATACATACTAAGTAAAACCATAAAAAAAAACAAAATTCTTTTTTATAATAACAATGTTGGATTTATGATTTTTATTTACTCTTGTGGTGTGAAAATCTGTTGCTATAAATCTAACCAAGACAGATCAAGCTGCTCAAGGATTTTAATCATACAAAACAGATGTGATCATAGTAATATTATAAAGAAAGGTAACAAGTGAGTGTCTTAATAATTATTCTTACACAAATAACTACTTCTTATAGAATGAGCGTGGCCAACTCTGGTGTAGAGAATTTATCTATCAAGCCTAGGGGCATTTGACATGGCATAACAACTGCCATACTATGACAAATAAAATTGTAGAACCCAGCCATTCTACAATTTAACATAGTTCTAGCATTTTACCCAACGGCTGAACAAATTTGGATGAAATTTCGTATTGAAGTAGATTAGATACTGAATTAACTTGGGTATAAGTAAATAAACACTGTGGAGCTCCCCTATTTCATGTATTGTTCTGATTCACATAACAAAACAGTGTACTCCTTGTGTGTGTACATTTTTATGTTAATTGAGTTCTTTATTATGGTGTACAACAAAGTATATTTTATTGATTGATTGAAAACAGTGTACTCACGTCGGCAGCCTCCGCCTTGGCCTCCTCCTCTGTGTGCGTGACGTTGACGAGGTTGCGGAAGGCGATGTACTGCAGCGAGTGGCACGCCTTGCACACCTGCTTGTATACTTCATAGCCACGGCGGATGCTGGAACAAGGCAGTCACATTTTATTAAAAGGCAATCATGGAGATACATTTGATAAGTGTGTAACAGTTTATGCTGCAGCATTCTTTAACATTAATTAGGCAGGCTGTGTCATCATACATTAAAGAAATAAATTAGAAAAGACACTGAAATCCATGAAATTGATATTTTTGAAGCTTTGAATAACATGATATTTAAAGCCCGCATGCACAAAAGTCTTAAATACATTTAGCTACAAAGTTACCTAAAAAGCACTTATTTTACTAGGTAATTTTGTCGCTAACTGTCATAGTATTCTCAGTTAAACACCACTTGTTTAAGGTTGTAGTGTCAATTGTGATATTTCAAGATAAAAAGTAGCCTGACCATACCAAAACTCATGAGGATCTGGCAAGGCATAAAGTTGTTAAGGCATAGGGGAGTAACAAACTTAAATGTAATCAACATGAATTCACATTACATACTATCTAGTTAATATATTATCATCATTAAGAATAACTGGAAATAGCAACTTCACAAATAAGAAGACACTCCTAAAGAGATAAAATCAATTTTAAATTGTTCCTAGCATTGTCTTTGATGAGATCATCTTAATTGATGTTACAACTGTATGGTTTATGTATTCTTAATATATGGTCATAAAAAACCTAACATAAAAAGCAAAAAAAGAAACAAAAAAGAAAAAAAAAACAAGAATTATTATATCACCTGCATCATTCGGATAAAATGGTTAAATAGCAACAGCTGAACATAAAAAAATAAAGCACAAATTTTATTTTACTTATCCAATTCATGATGCTGCTGGTTTAGAATTTAATTTGGTGGTTTTTATATCTCTATTGTACAAGTATCCTTATCTTATCACATCAATTGTTTATTTTGATAACATAATGGTCAAACTCAAAAATTTGAAGGGGATTTGTTTGTTGGTCTGATTTGTTTTGCTTTCAATGTTACAGAGTCAATATCATCATGTTTTTTGATAGGTATAGTGATACAAGTAACATATATCTGAGCAGAATATTATAAAAAATAAAGGAGGGTATACCTGCCATGATCCAAGGATGAGAACCAGCCGTTGTGGCTCCAGGGCTGGTGTGGGGGGTGTGCTTCACTGCCTGACGCATTCACCGACTGTTCCAGTGCAAACAGCAGCGCTCCCACTCCGCCGCCCACCACTCCAAGTGTGGATAGCAGCTGGAAATGTAAACACAACAAATCTTTATATATAAAAGAAAGTGGTGTTAGTTACACCATTTATAACTCAAGAGCGCAAGAGGTAGCTTAGAACCAGGAGACGGATATACAATACTTTTTGTCCCTTTTTTATTTAAGGTGGAACAGAGACTGCCGGATCAGCTAGTTCTTTAAAAAATGTATTACAAAAAAATAGTACAATCTACCATCTATTATACACATAAAAATATCATGCTTAAATTGGATTTTCAAATGTGTTGTAACAGTTAAATTCTTTCAAAGTCCTTTTTTTCAGGGTGCAGTTGTTAAGAGATTTGATTATTTCTTAGTAAACTGTTTTCTATAGATTACAAGTTGTGCACAATGGAATTTTAGAGTTCTAGGTCTTCAAACAAAAGCTATAGCTGAAGAATGTTTATGTATAATTATGTCAGTCTCAAAATAAATCTATTCTTTCTTTCACTAAGATTGATTTGAAAAACATCCTTATATGCAATTCAATCATTGGAGATTTCTGAGCAGGACATAAACAGAAATAATAAATAATCTAAAATTACTTAAAATATCAGGTTTAGAAAATTAGGTCATCTCTAGTCATTAGTCACTCAAACAGGCACCAATATTTCCTAAAACTTAAGCTTACATGTTTCAAGGATACTACATCCACGAAAAGAGGAATCCAATATTCACTGTTAGAGCTTGATTTACTTATGTAAACATAATAAAAAGTGATATTATCTAACTATTATGTTTCCCTCAACATTGATCTTCTGAATGTCAAGGATGGAAAAAACTTTTCATTCAGAAATCAGCTGTTATAAATATGGTTAGAGAGATATGAAGACAGAAACTTACCACTTTTCTACTTTTAGTCCATCCTTGGGTGTTGGTGGACAGCTGACAGACCTGCAATGCATGGGCCTTGTTAGAATTCCTATGTAATTGTTACATAATGCGAAATAGGTTATCACTCGCCCATGAATATTTGGTAGGCACTTATAAACACTATCTCGTCGCCTTACGTCCTGATCGACCACATGGTAACGTAAATAGGGATAAAAGCCTCCGAGAAACAGCGAAAATCGCTGAACAGCACCACTTTTCCTTGACGTTTTCCAACTTCACTATTTTTAGCCATACTAACACATTAACCGCTATAGAAATTTGTAATTGTATTAGACATAAACTAGGTAGCATTACACGTTTATTTTCTGTACCTGGGGTCCTACTAGCCCATAAGTTTTGAAAAGACGTGCCCCACAAATCCTACCGACGGCGGCCGCCATGATAGAAAAACGTCGTAGTGAAAGATTACCGAATGACAGCGAGATCGCAACTGACGTTTTCAAAAAAGTTTTTACACTTGTCTATGGTTTATCTAAAAATGGTTCGGATACAAAATCGTTTATCGATTGTTGACGCTTTCACATTTGTACATTGCTATAGACAAAGATGAAAGAACGAAGCAAATGAATAATGATCGAACATTAGAAAAATCTAGTCTGTGACTGGCTAACAATTGACTGTCGAATTGTCAATTTATTTTAAGGTTATGTTTTGAAAAGTTAGTTTTTTATTTCATTAATTATTAATTATTATGCAGAAATTACAGCATTTCCTGTAGTAAATGCATCGTAGTTTCGTTCTAAAGATTTGTAGTATTTTTGTAGTGAAACATTCCGTAAGGTAATATACAAAATCCGTCTAGCCACTCGGCGTTTAGTTGCGGTGTAACATAGCCCAAAATTAATTAAATTTACGCTAATTTACAGATTTAAAGGGACTGTTAAAGGTCCGGAGGCGAAGATGAAAGTGTTTTTGCAGAAGAGGAATCCCCTGACAGGGAGTACCGAGTGGGACGTAGGGGTAGACCACGATGAATATGATTACCATCAGGAGATCGCACGCTCGGCTTTCGCCGACATGCTTCACGATACTGAAAGGAATAAGATGTACTATAGAGCCCTACAGCTAGCTATAGAAAAGATGCATGGACAGGGCAAGAAGGCAAATGTTTTAGATATAGGTGAGTATGACAGAAAGTAACAAAAATAAGGTTTTGCATGGAGGAACCTTGTAATAACAGGAATACTTTCGAATTCTCAAGGATTTAATTCTTGGCGGTTTGAGGACTTATTCTATACATTATTTTAAAGTATTTAATAAGCTTTAAGTATAACTTGTCTAAAATTATTGATTTCATAAAATTTAAAATGTTAATTTTTATGTAAGTGCCCGTGCTAGCCAATATTATAACTAAATTAAATCATGCCTTATCCACTGGTACATCCGGGCCAGATAAGAACTAAGGGAGCTTTAGTATACTGATTTAATAAGCTTTATATCAATAAATATACAATTCAATATATGGCTGTTGTACATCAGGCAAGTTTAAGAAAAAAAGTTAAACTTGATCTAGGTATAACAATAAGCTGCCTTATCACATAATTTGGCACATGTTTGTTTTTAAGATATAGATATTAACATTTTAAATTGATGCACATGTTTGTTTTTGTGCAAATTAAATAAATAAACTATATTCCAGGCACTGGTACTGGTCTCCTATCAATGATGGCAGCTAGATGTGGCGCCGACACCATCACAGCTTGTGAAGCTTTCAAGCCAATGGCCGAGTGCTGTCTCAAGATATTAGCACACAATGGTGTTGCCGATAGAATCAAAGTCATACCAAAAAGGTCGACTGAAATCACAGTAGGAGAAGATGGCGATATGAAGGAGAGAGCCAATATTTTGGTTACAGAAGTGTTTGACACTGAACTTATTGGTGAAGGTATGTTGATTACTGATTGAAATCTTACTTAGCATAATTTTTGCTGAAAACTGATATTCTTGATGAAATCAATGTTTAAAACTTAAGGTGTGAGAGCTATTTCTTTAGTAAAAAAAGACACAGCAGTATACATTTTGTATACATACTACTATTATTCATAATATAATAAACATACCTAGGAAAACACTAACTTTATGCTTGCAATTTAAATTATCAAGCATTGTTAATTGCATCATATACATATATTTACTTACTTTGCTAGCAATTCAGTTCTGCACATTAAAATTAAAGTAACTACACACTTCACATATTAATATAGATAATAACATTTTTAACCCATCCACAACACCCATGTAAAACTACATAGATTTTTTTTTATGAATTCTGGTACTGCATAACTGTAATTTTCAACCTACTTGAGGGTGAGTTGAGTAGCAAATTGCTGATGTGCCCATAATATATCACACTGTGTCAAAATTGTTTTATATGTATAGTCCACACAAAGTTCAGAATTATACAGTCCACTGGTGCTATGATCACAAGTTAACAAAAGATGTAGTAACCTGTAACCAGTAATCAAGCCAGTTCTTAAAGTTGTTTAACTATATATATTTCCATAACATGTTCCAGGAGCCCTATCAACATTTACTCACGCCCACAAGCACCTGCTGGAGGAGGACTGCATCGTGGTGCCCGACTCAGCCGTCATCTATGCACAGGTGATAGAGAGCCCCTTCATGCAGAGCTGGAACAAGCTGCAGGATGTACATGCAGAGGAGGTGGGGGTGAAGCTGCTGGCTCCGGATAAGGTAGACAAATTTAATTAGTTGTGGATTTAGATTTGGACAACACTTTACTGATGACAAAACTTCTATTGTTCTATGGAACAATCACCCTTACTTTGTAAAATTATTTGATCTTTCATATATTCATAAATTAAGTGCTGAATACTTGAACAAATAGCTTGATCTTATGGTGATTAGATTATTCTAAAGACACCTATTAAATAAATTAAAACTAAATCATCTGTTTGAAAGGCATGATGACATGAGACTAACAGATACATAGACACTTAAATTTCATGGGCTTGTATATGTTATTACATTGTAAACATTGTTACAAGGATTCATTTGCAAATCCAATTTTCAGTAAGAACTTTTTAAACAGACATGTTTTTTGGGCACCCTACAAGGATTTTAAATTCACTTTACAAGTTTCAAACACTTACTCCCTACTCCAGATGAAGTGGTGCGCGGGTTCAGCCGCAGTCCACGACCTGCAGCTGTCCCAGCTCCACCGCTCCAAGTTCCAGGAGCTCTCAGACAAGATCCCTGTGTTCTACTACGACTGGTCTGGGAAGACTCCACTTGTGATGAACAGGATTGTGAAGCAAGACTTCTCTGTGCTGAAGGATGGGACGGCACAGCTGGTGTTCATGTGGTGGGAACTTAATATGGACACTGAAGGTTGGTATATATATTAGTACTAATAGTGAAGTCCAAATACAGAACTGATAGTTTTAAATGTAGATGGAATAAGTAAATTATTACAGAAACAGACAGGTGTTGGATATGATTATACAAAATGAGTCAGGTCTTTAATAGTGTCATGTAAAAAAAATTGTTCTAATAAAATCTGAATGTATATAAAAAAGTAAAAAAAAAATAAGACCTCTTTCATAACAGACTTCATTTTTGTGAGCACAACAAGCGGCACCGTTTATGAGAACCATAGAAATAGGTTCTGCCTATAAAGGTGAAAAAGAAACAGATTAATTGAGTGTGATGTGATAAACCCCAAAATAACAAACTTTATTTCCTGTTTCCAGGTAAAATAGTTCTCAGCTGCGCCCCCTGGTGGAACCACCCCGCAGCTTCGGTCTCATCAGAGCACCCTGAAGACTCCATCCCCTGGAGAGACCACTGGATGCAAGCCATCTACTACCTGCCCCAGGAAATACCCCTCAAGAAGGACCAGGAAACCACCCTCGTTTCATGCCAAGACGAATACTCCCTATGGTTCTATATAAACAATAAAAACGACACAAAACATCACTATAAAAGACCAATATGTGAATGTGGAGTGCACATGGCTTGGTCTAGGACACATGTAGCATACCTAAATGACACTAAACAAGGAAAAAAAATGAGAAATCAATTGCAAAAAGAAGTAACAAGAAATTCTACAGTTTTGGACTTGAATGGGAGTAGTTTTCTCGGACTTTTGGCCGCTAAAATAGCAAAGAAAGTCTATATTCTAGAAACCTCACACTTCAATATAAACATACTTGAAGACTATATGAAAAGTAATGATATAAGTAATGTGGAGATAGTACAACAAATCACAGAAGAATTGCTGAAACAAATAACAAATGTTACTTGTGATCCCGTGCATTCATCGGCAATATTGCCTTGGGAGAATTTGAAGTTTGCATATATGTTACACAAGTACAAGGATAGTTTGAAAGATGTGACAGTTTTGCCGAAGAGCTTCGAGTTGTGGGCGATGCCGGTGGAGTTCCTAAATCTGCACAAGATAAGAGTGCCCGTGAAGAAATGTGAAGGATTTGATGTGTCCATTTTTGATAGACTCGTTGAGGTAAGTGTAAGTATGGTCTTCTAATGAAAATGTTACGAGTTTGTGGAAATTATCCTATGCAAAACTGTGAACATTAGTAATACACGTTTCACAGTCGTCTTAATATTGCGAAATATTTTTTGAATGACACAGGAATTGAATTTGGGTTTGTATTTATGGTATCATATTTCGTTTGTGTTCAGACGACCACAGATAGCATATAGAATGTTAATAATGTTCAGCAATACTAAAGTTTTACACTACAAATTACATACACCAAAAAAGTTGTCAAGTCACATTAACAAAGCGCCGTTCATGTTTCTTATGTCGGACTCGGAGCTAATGAGTCTCCTCTACCGACCGAAACCTACCACAATGTCCCTTCCTGCCGGCAAGGACGAGTTCAATCTACCAACCTAGCTATGGGCTGGTCAAATTGATTGTGTATTGATATTTATCAGGTTTTGGCTTTTCTCTTTCTTTCAAACAAATAGACAATATATACACTTACTATTGATAATATTTGTATAATTCCCATATCGCAGGGCTCCCGTGAAATCAGTGACGCAGAGATAGAAGCACAGCCGCTGTGGGAGTACCCCTGCAAGTGCAGCGGACACCCGCGGAGGCTGCTGCGAGTGGAGCTTCAACACCTGCAGCCTCAGTATGCGGCTGACGGGAACTTTACACTCTGGTAAGACATGCACATTTCACGATTCCTAAATGCATTAAGCAATAACATTACCTGATGAAATGGCTAAATATGACTTAGAGTGGTTGTGCATATAGACCTAAATCACAAACTTTTGCTTTTATACTATTTGCCGTAACCTTCCTCATCAATATTTTTTCCCTATCACAGAATACAAAAGTACAAAAAAAAACCGTTGTATTGAGAACCTCTTCTTTTTTAGATAATGTCTATTAGTGGCGTCATTGTTACTTCCTGACTATTATTCATATCTGACTATGTATTGAATGGCAAGGTCTCAAAATGAGATTAAATGTTTACTCAATTGTTACAGTGACACTCCAGACGACACTATATATCCTATAAACGGGTTCGCTCTGTGGGCTGAATGGGACGTCGGCGCCGGCACACACAAGAGCCCGGTCACACTGCGGGAGAGAGTGCCGTGGCAGCCTACTGACAAACAGGCTGTTAAGATACTGGTTAGTATAGTTATACTGTATGTACTAAAGTTCTTGTAAGGTTTTTTTCTTAAAATTTAGGTGTAAGGGTACGGTAAATAAAAAAAAAAATTGTAATGTTAGTTGATTTTTGGAAAGTCTTTATTTCATTTCTATTTTACAAATTTTAAAAATATGCAATTGTACATTTAAATATGCAATTGTACATTTAAATATATGTAGTAGTATATATGTACTGAAACTGAGTCTCAAACAAGGCTGCCAGGACTTATCTTTAGGTGATCTATAAATTAAATTGAGAGTTTTAATTAAATAAATTAAGGAACGATTAAGGGCGGGTTATTTAGTTAATTTGACATTTAGTTATTATATATTATTTGACAGTAAGAATGTATATGTCATACAATTATGACATCTAAATAAATAAATGTAAATAATGAAATAAATAAAACTTTTTTTATTATTTCAGAGAAAGCCCCGCACAGCGAAATCGACTGACGAGTGGAGTTATCAAATCGCATGCGATCTGGTGAAAGGACACTTCGATGTAAATGTAGGTTTAGTTGGGGCTAAATAACTGCATCATCATTATCATTAACATACCGAAATCATAATTCATATTCATGGCTGAAAGTTTTCATTGGGAAATGAAATTACATCGTACGAAAATTGGTATACCTAGGTAGAATTCTATGATCGATGGATTTGGTTTAGACTAAAAACTTTTCGTCTTAGGTAAAAAATACCTAAACTATGTATATTTATATGATTTCGGAAACTGATTCCTTGAGAACAAACCAGCCAATCTAAGAAGCTCCAAATGACATCATGTGATAAATGACAATTCATGGGATTTTCTGACTGGTCACTTCATTTTCGAGTGATAAATTTTCGCCGTAAGAATCGGCGCCCAAAATTGTATGGGAACTATTAGGAAACCTTAATGTAAGTGAACAATTATGTTTAATTATTTTATGGAAATTAGAGATTTACATTTTTTACGTATATGATGTGGTTTTATTTATATGCTTATTTCCTTTAGTTGTAGACACACCTTCAACATGATAAGCATAGGTATGTAAATGATTACATATTCCGGGACATTTCGAATAGCGCCATCTAGTTCCATATTAAGCAAACGCTTGTGTTATGGGTGTTAAAAACGGAGAAGAAATATCAAATCTTTATTTAAAAACAAACAGTTATAAAAGCACATAAATGAAGAAAAAAAACAAGTACCTAAGTGTCTAAACACTTAATTTTTTTGCCCAGTGGGTGGTACATGTTTTTGTAGTCCATTTTATAGGTCGATTACTATACTTAGACATCTATTTCAAACTACTAATTATTTATTCACAAATTACGTAGCAAATTATTCAAGTAACGCGTGTGTAAGGGCCGACAATGAAAAAGGCACACGAAAGAATTTTAAAGAGCTTTGTGTGTACATTTATTTTCCGGAAAAACAACAGAGATGATAATTTGAGAATGAAAATACTCTGGTGCGTTTTTGAATCGTATTTTAATTAGGCCTAAGAATATGTTCTCCCTAAAAAACCTAGAAAATTTGGCGGCGCCACTTGTCGTATTTGTCCTCTTCCTGGCGATGACACTGTTGTGATAACGATATTATTAAGTATCTATAATAAACGCTTGTCCCATCCACTACAAATTTTGATAGCATTAATTACATAAATAAATATTATGGGACATTGCACACAGCGCCATCTAAGTCATCATAGTCCCACACTAAGCAAACGCTTGTTAAATTAGAAAATGAATTAAGAAATTCATTTCATAAGGTTCATTTTTACACTTTGATTTTACTGTGCACTTAAAACACTTCAAATGACACACAACACTACCTTTTTCTACACCCCGATGTGCCAATTTTCCGCGTAAGAAGTGTAAATAATTATTCAAGTCATGTAACATTAACGGTAAGGAGCAGGTAATGAGTACCGAGTAATGTGGTAAAAACACTCCGCAGCATTCTGAGACATATTATCTTTTTTAACGCTTAGCGGTAGGTAGGGACTGGCGGGGCCAGAAGTGTTTGTGGATAGGTTTTAAAGGTGATAGAAATTGTTAGAATTATTATAAAATTAAAGTATTTAACAAATAATGATATAAGTACTTAATAACATATATAGGTAACTATGTGAAGTTTCTTTTCTGCCTCGGACTTAGATACATATATACTTAGTAAGTTCGTAAGAAAGTGGCTAATTCTGGTGTCGAGAATTTTCAAATCGCTCCAGGGACCTTTGCCACCCTTTGCCGTGGCTTAACGACTGCTGTGAACAATTATCTAACAGTTAGCGTATATTTTTTGTACAAAACTCGCATACTTAATTCGAGTACTCTGAAATATCCAAACCTTTAACTAGGTAAGTACACCATCGTACGTTAACTAAGTACTTCTTATAATTTCTATGTCAATGCATTGGTAACGTCTAATAACGCTCATAAATCCATCTCAATAAAAAAACTAAACTATCGTAGCAGAAAGTTATGACTTCATTAATAAACCATTGAAGCAATGAAATAAAATCGCGTCCGCTCGAGACGATAGTAAATCAAACTTGATAAATATCTACGCTCTATCATATTCTATTAGTAAGAAGGCTTGTGAGTACTTATGTTATACGAGTACCTATAATATGTAGTATGTTCGTTTCTTCTTCACGGTCAAAGCTAGAAAAAAAATATATTTTTACGTGGGATAGGTTTGCGTTTGACTACAGCCGGCCTGATGTTAAGCATTGCTGCAGCCTAGGGTGTAACACGGTTACCTAGAAGGTACCTATCAACTCTAGATTACATACTCTGTAATCTGTACCTAAGTACACTAAGTACATACATACAGTTAGACACTTGGCCACATGAAGCGACACTGCACAAACTACAATATGTTATAGTTCAAGACAGAGCTTGCCTAAACCTTTTTGGAGTGGTTTTAATACGTCAAAAAAAAACAATATTTTATATTAGTTATTACTTATAGTGATAGATTTACCTAGCAGGAATTATTAGGAATTACCCTTTAGCGCAAAATTTATACAAACTTAACGCTTAGCAACACAAAATCTTATTATACAAAACTCGAAACCGAACTTTATTATGAAGTAGAGGTACACCCACAGAATGTCTCATATAAGGGTATTCAAATCGTCCACGCCTTGGTACAGAATTGCTATTATGTTATACAAATCTGTATGTATGTAGTTTGAGTTATGTTATTACTTTGTCGAAGGAAAAATGGACAACATCAAGACGAGAGGTCATTTGTGTTGTCAATATTATTTCTTGTTTTGTTTTCAGGAATTTTACAGATTATAAAATAGTATTATTATGTAATCAAAGTTGATTTATATAAAAATCTATCAGATTATTACACTGATGATACCTTCCGCAAAACCTTTACTTTAGTGCCTACGTAAAAAAAAATCTATGTTTTAGGACTTTTGATGATTTACAAAAAACTTTGCTGTGTCACACGAAAAGTTTATCAATTAACGACAAATTGCTTAAGAAACCGTCTTTTACAAATTTCCAAAAGTTTTTGCTATGTCGTATGTTGCTAGACTTGTTATAAAACGATTCGATTGTTATTTAAAACCTAATCAGATTCAGTAGCCTATCACGTGACGTGTATCCTTGAATCTCGAGATCGCATCGATAAACTTAAGTCATGTTTTTGTCCTATCTATAGAATTCACATTCAACTCGCTACATACAGGTATCGACATAGAAGAATAGTGGACAAGCCTGAGTGCACCATTTTCTAAACACATGGGGCACTCTCAAACCCACTTCCATAATGATCTTTTAACACTTTTATCAACAAATATATTTAGTTAAGAGATGTCTAACTGCGATAAAGAGTTTTTGTGCAATCAGGTCAAACAGTATTAGGTACACCACATTACACTTAGGATTCCTTCCGCAGCGGAAGACTAGCCTTATGCCCTAATCTAGTCCACCATTTATTTAGCTGAAAAAGTAATTGAGTTAGTTAAAAAACCTAAATTCTGTGTCAAATCGATATTGTATGTTTCGCAGAAATATAACTTTTGAAACAAATTTCTCTAAGACATAATATGGAGGCACACACCACACAATTTGGTAATACATGTTATGTACCTAGTACCTACATTGTACATACTTATATAGTTATTCGTAACACTATTTACAAGACAGTACATACATATAGGACATAATACTGAATTAAATGAAAATAAACTCTGTTTAATTTTGTTAAGAAAGATTTTGGTAGTGTTTTTTTCTAGTTAACTACATATGTAGGTATATCACCAAGACCCATCTACTATACTATGGCGTTCCACAGGGTATACTAAGGTGCTGACTTAATGAAATGACTGAGATGGTATCTCCAGAGATGCTGCCTCGGAGGTCTGATCGTCACACGCTGCTCTTTTGTATTGTTTTATTGTGATAGGCTTTTTAGAAGCTTGGCTGTAAAAAGCTTTCCTGTATAGGTGAGCTTAAAGTTTTTAAGGTGGACTTTATTTTGGTGGTCTGCTTGTATCGCGGTTTTTTTGTATTGAGTTAGACGGACCACGCTCTTTTTTTGTATTTAGCTAGGTTTTTAGTTTAGTTACAAAATGTTTACAAATAGCCTGTGGTAAGGTTTATCTGGTTGAGCTTTTAGATTTTTCTTTTATTTTAGGTTTAAGTGGAATTATAAAGGTTTCTTTTTAATTTATTCTAGATACATATACCTAAGTTATTGCAATTATTTCGATAAACTACTTTCAAGTAGGTTAATATTTAACTTGCTACCAATAGGGGCTTTAAATTCCATTAGTTAAATATGGTACAATAGTCACCAATAACTTACCGCGGCTTATTGAAAATTATTTAGACTCACAGCAACTGAAGGCACCACTGCTGCTATACATATATTACTTTTCAAGATCATATTTTTATACTAAAACTTGTATTATTATAATTTACTTGCCTGTTGACTGTTTGCCTGAAGGTAAGCAATAGTAATGGCCTAAGATGGAGCGTGCTTACCCAATAAGAACTGGATCACTCTTAATGCTCACAAGGTTTTTAGTCCCAAATTTATCCAACAGCAGTGTTATCTTATACTGGCTCTAGACCGTACTTTAATCCAAACAACTCAATTCCCGTTGACAATATGACAATATTGACATCTCAGTCCTTTGTTAATACAACCGGACTTTACATTGAGACGTCCAAATAAACTTGTCTTACATTTTACAGCGTAATGTCGAGAAATCTATTCAATTGCAACAATAGCGGTCGAAATGATAATATTTCGTGTATTATACGACGTTTATTTACTTTAATTTAGCAGAAAGTTAAACCTTGGAATACGGAATTTCAAGAAATTGCTGCAGGCTATAAATGAAGCTACCAAATAAATTATCTACTAACTACTAATCTAAATATTTATACTTACTCGTGACTGACTGACTGACTGACATAGTGATCTATCAACGCACAGCCCAAACCACAAACTAGTGGATGGATCGGGTTGAATTTTGACATGCAGGTCGATGTTATGACGTAGGCATCCGTTAAGAAAGGATATTTGGAAATGCCACTTTTAAAGGGGTGAAATAGGGGATGCAAGTTTTACTTCTTAAAGCGAGCGAAGCCGCGAGCACCCACTATATACTAGTAACTACTTACAATATAGCTTATTTGTGAACACATTCTGTTTTGTGTACCATTATAAATAAATAAATAAATAAATATAAATCTATTCATTACTATTTTAAAAATTAAATATGTTAGTTGTGTCTAGTGTTTTCACATCAAAAAATGTTTACTTATGTTTTAATATGTTTTTTTTTCTTTTGTATATATGTATTATGATACTGTCGCTTTGTGCGTCTGAAATAGAACGTATGATATTTCCATTTGCGATTATCATTATACTACTTAAGTATTACCTATTTACTATTCCTCTTTTCTTTGATAGCCCTCGAGGCAAGTATGCGGATATGTGAGTAGGTACTTAGCTAGGTAGTCGGCAAGTAGTTGTAGTGGCCATTTGTGTCTATCCCTAAACGGAAACCGCATCGGCGCGGGCGCAGCTCTTTACGGCAAAAAGACATTTTCCGCGAACGGAATAACAAACACAAAACAAGTCGGATAGGGTTGACTGTCAGTTTGTTGTCACATCTACTAGCCAATAGGTAGTACACTTGACATTGAGTTCTTTTTCTCAGTATACTATTAATAAAGGTTCAGATTCTTTTATTGTCAGTTATGTGATATTTCATTACAAGTGGTTCACAAAATAATAAATAGTTCATAACGACGCGTCAAGTTGGTTATACATTTCACATTCAATAATTAATAATTTTATACATTAGTAATAATTCTAAAAATAAAGCAGCTGTAAAGGGGCTTTGTCAAAAATGGTACGTGATTTAGCTAATGTTATTCATTAATATAATAATATAAGAGAAATGTAAGATTGTTGATGTTTTTTCTCCATACCCCATTAGAGTGAAAAATATCACATTTATTTTTATAGAGTTCCGAAAGTACGAAAAGAAAGGGTACGTTTTAAACTGAAATGGGAATCTGCTTTAATCCCAAAAGCTAAGGGTCGTAACCAATTTGTTTCAGTAAGTTTTACTATTAATATTACACCATATTTTCTCGATAATCGGGCTATTTGTCTTTACTCTTGAGGTCATTATTTGTTTCTTGTTTCCTACCAACCGTGTTACACCCTAGGCTGCAGCGATGCTTAACATCAGGCAGGCTATAGTCAAACGTAAACCTATCCCACGTAAAAAAAAACGGCTTGTCTTTATCTACCGTTTATCCACCTCGGAGTATAGTATAATGTTCGATGCCCAGATGCTACCTTTCCTTACTATTTTAATAGCATCTGCAACTTCAATCAACTGGGTATAAAATTTAATAAATTCGGAAAGTTTACAATTGTGGCCCTTAGAAAATAAAAGCCATTGGTACGACTATAATTGTATAGTGGATAGGTCATAGTCATAGGTTGAAGTTACTTTAAATAGACGTCATTAATTGGCGTGTTGTATTGGAATGAGCAAAATCCAGATTTTTCGTGTCATCCAGCAGTAGCCCTATCGTTCCTCTGCTTAGTCCGCTAATAGATCCGATTTGTCATGTAACAAGTACGACATTGTTAGTTTTTCCGGCGTACCTTACTGGAGCGTACGGTGTTGCCTGAATAATGCACTCGTTTGAGCGCAGTCGCGCGCTGAATGTAGATGGACACCGCATAATGGGCTGGGGTTGCCAGAATACGGGCAGAAATTTGTCTTTTTCCAGTGTTTCTTTGATCCTTATTTTCTCAAAAGTTTTTAGATTAAGTTAATGTTAGTTCTGAATATCTGGTATCTTCTTTTGTATTCATTTCGAAATTGCAATGGCGTTCATATTACTAATGATACTTTGCTGTAAAGTTTCATAAGGCGTTTGGAGTAATGTGTCTGCTAATTTGTGTAAACTGTAGGTTTACTAATTGTTATATTATGGGTCTTAAATTACAAAGTAACAAATGGACACTACTAATATAACCTAAGCTTGTTGTTAAGGAGAATAAAAATACTAGCAATACCAATTAAAAAAACTAGCTCGTCACACCCTCACTAAGTTTTTGTATCACAACTGGAACCATATTTCACTCGTACGTGATAAATACAATCGAAGGGCGAGCATTCGCGGTTTTTCCTCCAGATTGATAGATTGCTTCGCCGCACGAAGTCGAGTTCCGAGCAAAAACTCCAATGGTTATGGCAATATTTGAAAAGAAATTGTCCCTTTCCATTTACGTCTCCCACTTCAACCCGTTCCCTTGTTCGAATAGGAAATAAACGCTCTTCATAAATATGTAACCGCCATTGAGTTTTGCGATGTATGTTTATTAATATTTGATGATGTTCATAATTTTATGCTGTTTTTCTAACTATGCCTCAGTATTTATAGCAGGACCGCGCTCTGACAGACTGACAGTCGTGCAAGTCATATTGAAGCTGGATTTGAAAGTAAAATGGTGGTATTTTCTTTGAATACCTTATAGAGGTTTAGTAATTAGCTGCTAACCTTTTAGGGTCAGTTAGAGCAACTAGCTCGCTGCTTCTAAGCGAATAAAATATTCAAGGAAACAGAACGTACGTAACGGAAGTTTAATAGAACATGTTATAGTTCGTTTTTTTATATTATCTAGTTGTCGACTTACCAAAACTATTTAGGCTGTACGTTACTTAACAAACTATAAAATGTATATGAATGTTTATAATTTTTTAAGACACCAATTTGTATTTTTTCCAGAGTAGGTATACTTAGTTACTAAAAGTCACAATTGTACAAAGATTATCCTAATCTATCAACCAGTTTTTCTTATGAATAGCTAAGTCTAACGTTGTCATCCACATATTTTACTATTATGATCCTAGGTCTACTTTATATTCTAAGTTATTTCTATGGCTTTATACCTCCATTCGGTACCATTATTTATCTCCCTCTACCAGGTAATAGTTACATACTACATCCGCTCAGATAGAAATCTGCACAGATGTGATTCTGTTGCCTGTTCCTCTGGAGGTAGCACCTTGATTATTTAGTTAGATAAAGCAGCATTTTATCAACGTATTCGTTAGAATTTTTAATTAAATAATGAGTTTTATTGTTGTGCACATTGACTCCTCAGCAAAGTTTTATATTTGTACCTTTTGGGGTAAAATACCTTGGGGACTGAATGCTATTTCACTATTTACTATTTAGATTTTATTTACTAGATTAACTTTTTGTTTAACCGTCTAGAATTTTTTTGTTTAACCGTCTTTGACGATGCGGTCGAGCTTTGTCAATTATACTGGAATAGAAGTAAAGCTGCTAGATTTAAAACATGACAATCAAAATGATTTTAATTTGAAACATCGAACAACCTGTAAACATATAAACGCCTTATCCCATAGATTCTTATCCAAGCGCAACTGTATTAACTTTAACAATAAGTACCTACAGTAAAGTTGTAACTATCTGTTTAATAATTATTTTAATATCTATCTGGTGCGTCGACATAGTACTATTGAATGGTTTTGACACATTATTTTCTAACGCAATAATCTCTCTCAATATACTACGTGGAAGCCCGTAAATTTGCTGAAGATTAAAAGTGGCCTATGTTACTCTCAAAATCCTATATCTCCGTCATAACAAAAATCACGACTATATAATAAATCCTTGCCCGAATCTCTATTCCCCTTGAACTATAATTTGTCGGTCTTCAAGTCGAGAGTAAACCGGTTTCTTCTAGGCAAGCGCGCTAGATCGATTTAACGATAGATTATGACGTTGCTTAACATCATGCAAGTTGTAGTCAAACCTGAGCCTATCTCATGTAAAAAAAATATGTCGCTCTGTTGTTGCATCAAAGAGGAACAAAAGCTTTAACAACGGAACAACGTTTCCTAAAATTATCAAACACACTTTGGCTTTCTGTAAAGGCACTCATCATATAATTATGCTGGTAAGTATGTTTTTTAGGTAAATGTATTATTAAGCCCTGTCCTACTGTGCTGTGTAGACAGTAAGTAAAGCATTTCCGACACCTCGCCGTGGTACAGTTAACCTTTGCCTCGGCCCAAGGCGCTCCCATTCCTGCCAACTACCTATCCCTATACATAATCTACATATAGACTAGGCCCTATAGTAGATACGAGAATACCTTCTACCGCCTTTGTGATATAGAAACTATAGATAAGTAATCTATATTGTGCCTTCCACAGATTTTGTAATCATAGACTATGGAGTTTGCAATGCTTGTGTTAGATGTATGAATGAGTGTACTGACACAAAATACAGAGTACTGTTTGTATGTATAGCAGATACTGCAGGTATAGAAGTTTAAGGAAACAACAGAACAGCCCAAGAATTTTGGCATAAAAAAAGGAAAGCTTATGCCTTTAGCTGATGATGATGATGAAGTTAGTTTTGGTTGATGATGATGACATGGTTCTTATTAGGCAAGCTCTGCATAAAGTCGATGCAAAAGGCTCATAAAGAGACAAGCAGTAGCAAGCAAGTGTAATTCAGAGTTCGAAAGTCCGCTCTGATGGTTCTTGGCTCGATTCAGACCTACACTTGTGTTTTCTCATATGAACATAGAATAAAATGTATGTGTGAGTTTTAACTCCAAGAAAAATCGTAATGCAACCGACAAATTTCAAAGAATTTTAGGACATGTCATTTTGTGAATTCAGTCATCACGAGTTTTGTGGGGGAGTCACGACAACCCGTAATGAGGATCAATAACTAAGAAGTAACTAAGAAGAGATAAAATCTTGAATACGATTATCACTTGTCTCAATCTAAGTATGTTTAATTCTATTATAAATCCATGATCACTTTAATAGAAAATCGGATGCCCCGCGGTGGTATTTGGGATTGCAATAGTTATTGAATATCATACTAATTGTGCAAATCGCTCGCGATCTTTAGTCTAGAAAGGACAAAGTTACCGTAGTTTGTTTATTACGGGCTGATTGTGATGAAATTACAAAAGGTGAGTAAAGAATTGCGATCGTGTGAATGTTTTTGTCATCATCATTTGTTTCTGTGCGAAATGTTACTCAAGTGTGATGCTTGATGCTTTCCATAAAATTCATGATTTGTTCGTTGACAATTTTGAATATCACAATCTTTATTCTACGTGTTTTGAAAATCTTATAAGTACATATAAGTAGCAATTATGATATTTTAGTAACTTAGTAATATTACATATATTACTAAGTTACTAAAATATCATAATTACTACTACTACGGTACTAATGATGCTCAAAACCATTGTTTCTTGCACGATTCTTAGTTAAATTAAATAAACTTACCGCAGCATAATTTATGATTATCTATTTATGCTGTAATTTATTGTGCCCATTACAGGCAATTGAAAATACTATTGTTAACATTTTGCTAAAGCAAAGGGCAAACTATTAATAAGGGCTATTTAGAGTTAATGAAGATACCATGATATTATCGAGAATAATAATATTGGTACAATTTACACTATTATTTTGTACCATTATGTATTTTAGAGCTTGGAAGTAAGGCTGGGCTGTATGTTTGTGATTTGTAAAGTTACTAATACATTAGAGAAGTATAAGATTGTGCTAGGAGTGAATAAGTCAATAATGATCATCGATGCGGCTGCTGTAGTTTGAGTGACCCATTTTTCATTTGGATACGAAGGTGTAAGGATTCATTAGAATGTTGTATTGTAAGGTATTGCGTAGACAGAGACTTCAGCAAAAAAATGCCTCATAGTACATACCTACTCATACATTACTGCTTGCGTAGGCAAGGCTCGTTAGCCACACAAACCACTGAGTTTTATTCTTTGTTAAGGGTTAAGTATACTATATTATGATGAAAGGATTTTAGTGAAATCTTTCCATACATACCAAATAATTAAAAATTTGTTTTCAAAATCGGTTGAAAGGTGGAAAATATAAAGTAAACCCATGCACATAAAACTATGAGAGAATATTACTAAAGTTATAAACATTTGCTTGCCTTGCAGCGAGATTTGAATGGCAGTTACAGATGTTTCATTATTTATTAGTCATTTAATTGGATGGAGCAAGATGTTGGAATAATGTTATCGATGGCTACGAATAAAAAAAAAAAAATCGGAACATTGCACACAGCGCCATCTAGTCCCACACTAAGCAAACACTTGTGTCGTGGGTACTAGATAACGGATATAATACTTATATACTTTTCTTTTGTAAATACATACTTATTATACATACAAACAGCCAGACTCAACACAAGAAATTATACATTTTAAATAATACTCACTTGTGTTGTTTTTAATTGGGTTCTTAAGTACCAATATAATTAACTATCCATTAACATTGAACAGCACGTATTTTCTTTGATGAGATGATGTAGTTTGGAAAATATATTGCCTTTTAATAGTTTCATCGCATAGCGATTGTGAAAGGTTTTTCGAGACTTCATATTTAAATAATTTTGATCTGCAGATTTTGTAAATATTCTGAAGGAACGCGTGCGCAGGTCCCGAAGAATGTTGTAGGTACCTACTTATAATTTTTGTTGATTGTTTCTGTTGCTCATGTTACACTAAATGCCGTGATTAGACCACTAATTCTATATTTTCTGCGACCAAATTTTAATTTTCACGGTATATTTTTCTATGATACTAGATGTTGTTCAAAAGCACGAAGGAAATGCCGGACCACCTAAGAGGCACGCCCATGAAGGTAATTTACAAAACTTCACAGTTATCTACGAGATATCTTTAGGCTGTATCCATCCGTAAAGTATTGATAACCCTTGACTTCACCTGTGTGGCTTGATTAATAAAGAGATTAGAGTTGCTCTCGGCAATTATAAATTAGAAGATAATGTGCGCGCAGATCTAACTACAAGTCTATCAGATAATTACGATATTACACATACAGTAATCGCAAGGTTTTAGAGGTGAGTAGGGTTGGAAGTGTCGATATTTATTTTTGTGAGCAACACTTTGTTTTATACTTGTTGTATGTTATAAAATATTCGCGACCTGAGAACTAATAACCTGCGTATGATAGGAAAAAATTACGTGAGTCTATTTTTGATGCAAAATCCCTGGGTTGGAGGGATTCTGTGCCTCAGGTTAGAATCAAAAGCAAAACTCAACAGTTCCCTTTACACTTTGTTCATACCACAAGAAATGGTCATAATAATGTCCCGTTGCCACAGAAATATAAATTAAACATTATTTACATTTCTGTGTCCGATGCCGATAATTTATTTTTAACTATTAAACACTATAATCGATATGACCTGGTAACTATTGAGATCGACTAGTAAACTATCGATAACACGGCACAAACAGCCAGCTCTACAAGGTTGTAGAATGCAATGTATAAATGTGGCATGTGGGATGGGCCTGAGAATCGGGCCAATGGTTTATTTTGTAACTCTCCGAATGTTGTCTTACTTGAGATATCTCTGGAATGCAATGTTGCCAACTATCTACAGTTCCATTGTGGAACCTTCCTCGTTGCGAGATACGATACTTCACATTGCGTTCTCGGTTAGGACTATTAGTTTTTCTGTGGTTAGCATAAATAACAGCGGCTGTGCTTAAATAGGTACTTGTTGGTACTTGCAAACGTTTGTTTTAAGTCAGACCACAGAAAAACGATTAGTACCTATGTTTTGTGGTTAGAGTGACTTGTTCATAAAAAGTTAGGTACAGTTAAAGTTTTAGTACCCTAAAGTAACTTTAGAGCTATTTACATATAGTACTGTCAATGTTATTAATGTTTTGGTTTGTAAATCTTTGCAGACATGTACTTATTTACGAGTAGGAATACGAAAAAAACTCATCATTGTTTCGTTATTTGAAATCTATAAAATATGATTAACTTATAACAAATTCAATGTTTTGATGATAACGGCGTATGTATCTACATAACTAAGAGAAAGTAGCAAATATGAATGTTAATTTTACAATTGAAAAAAAAACCGACGAAATTGAGGAAGTTAGTGCATAGGTTTTCTTTGGGTAATCTCGTTTCATTGTAGACCATAATGAACGCTTACCATCAGGCAAATTATGGTCTAGTATAAACCCATTAAATTAAAAAAAAGGAATTGTCTTGGGATTAAGTTGATTTGTAATATACAGTGAGAAACCAGAAGTTCGTTACCTCCATGAATTCCAAAAATTTTCTATTGTGATATTGGTGTTTTTTTAAATTATATCTTTAGATCTATCTCCTAATCTATACATCGTGGTTATATGAGTAAGTTGGTCAATATCAAGTGTTCCACGTTGCAACGTTTTGGCTAAAGGTCTCGAGGTTAATAAATCAAAGGGCTCTTATTAACGCCAACAAGTCTTGCTGTGTTATATTTGAGAGGTATTTTTTAATTGCATTGTTAATTAAGTTCTTAGAAATGTCTTAGAACATTGATAGTACCAATGTTTGTAGATTTTAATCATTTTTGTATATTTTTAATTTTATTTTTGATTTAGTTTTAGAGTAGTATTATTTTTAAATTATTTGGTTACTTTTCAGTTTTATTTTAGTGTATTGTGCAATAAAAAATATGCATTTTCAAATAATTTTGTTTCAATAAGTTTACAATACATACGGCTATGTTAGAGTAACAAACAAATTTAACGTAGTAAATATATACGATATAAATTAATGTGTTTTTTGGTTTGTCTGTCGTTTTTTAATTTCACTTTTGGAGGGCGATGAATGTCCTACCACGATGATTTTAAGACCTATAAGGTTTTAATTTAGTCACAAAAGTGTTAAATGCCTGTAATTCCTGACAATGCAACGCGGGTGAAACTACAATACTAGATTAGTATAATAAAATACTGTATGAGTGTATGTATGAGTCTTATCTACTAATGCAAGATAGGTATGTAATTAAAATTTTAACAAAACTTGTACTGCCTTTTATAAGATAGTTGTCTAATATATGTAGATTTTCCGAATACCAAATGTAATGAAGATGTTCCTTCTAACGAACAAACATATTTTATCCATAAATATGTAAGAACATGAATGATTTATGTGTTGAATTTTGAAACAAACATGCTTAGAATACTGCTTATTTCTTGTAATCTAAGTTACTTAAGTAAATAAGTAATAACGGTTTAATGTGTATTTCAAACTGAGGTATTCAAAAGTCTTGTTTGGTAAATTACGAGTAAATACCTAAGAGGTATCATAAGAATGCAATTAGGGCTAAAATACTAGATCTAAATATTCAGGGTAGTTGTGAAGGTAAATGAATATTATAATGATGTTTACTATGGCGTAAAAACATACTAAATTAGTACATTGCGATGATATATTTCTAAATAAAAAAAAAACCACAAGTCGAACATAAACTGAATAGGTATATTATGTTGTGGGTTGTGGATAATAAATATATTAAGTAAAATTAATTAGTTTTGCAAAATTCTATGAGTACAAGTACAAAGGTGTGTGAATGTGTTTGAAACTTGAGCATGCTGCACTTTGTTAGATGAAGGTTGGAAAGAGACACAATCCTTTAATCTAGAATAAAAATAAAAATAATAAGGAGCCACCGTGTTAAAGCATTGTACAATTAGGTTACATCTGAGAAAAAAACAGATAAATTGAAATTAGTAGGTACGGTATGAGAACGAGCAAACACAAATGAATGTGCTATCTGAACTTGTATCTAGTACCTAACTTACTAATAATTAATAAATGAATAAATAGATAAATATCCCGGGATATTGCACACAGCGCCATCTAGCCACACAATAAGCAAATGCTTGTATCGTGGGTACTAGATAACGGATGTATAATACCATAATACTTATATACTTTTCTTTTGTAAATAAAGTTTGTAGGTTTTTCTGTATGTTTAAATTATTTTTGTATACTTGTGTAATATATGTAAATATTAGTTATTAAAATGATTAAATTTATTTGAGATAGTAATTATATGATCTCTTTTGTAAATACATAAGTGTGTATTTACAAAACTACAGTATGTATTTATGATGATTGTTTCTGTTCCAATAACAATAGTTAACCATGTCCTTTTCCTCAACCCTGTAAAAGGTAAACGAACAAAGCGCGTAATTTCACTAATAATACAATTTCTAAGAACAGTCGGTATTTGAGAATTGCGCCAAAGCTGTTGTTTACAAGATATTTTCGATCGTACACAATTTAAAGCGCCTAATAAGGCCGGTGTCAGCGATATTATAACATAAAGCACCCTTAATAAAAAAGAGACGCAAATAAATCAACGTATTGGAATAAGAATAAAACACTTATATTGAAGAACCAGAAGGAAAATCAACATAAAAATAGATATAAATACAAGTTTCATACACAACTTGAATCCGAGTCAGCATATTATGTAATTAATGAGATACATCAAATGACGTGACTGAAATCTGAGGGAGTTGTCGCCATGGACGTGTGATATGCGGAGTGGATATTGATTGATCAATGCATGATACCTAGTTAATAAATTAATATTAAAGAATGAATGGTTTAAATGGAGAAAAGCATGAAAGTGGCAGCCCTACTGCCACATTTTTACTCATCTTTTAGACAATGAGATTACATTATAGAATTACGTATTGACTTAGTTGACAAAATATTAAACGTTTTAAATGTATGCCTTAAGAGCAATGATCTTCTATATAAAACCTCATTGCTTAAGAGCATATCCATGAATATATTTCACCTTCATTTAAATTTTTACCGAGCGCAGAAGTAAAAATCAAATGCGTACTTTTATTAGGTGTCTTGTGGTTATTTTGCCAATGTCTGATGTAGATCGGGAAGTAGATTGAGCAACTGATTAGGCACTTAGTTCGACCATTTCTATTATCTGCGAGATATCGGAGCTGGTCAACCGATTTTGTATTTATTAGTGTTGGAATTTAATATTGGATAAGGCGGTATCTGGCGCATTTGTTTGGATTACGTTGAATAAATTATGTCTCTTGTGATAATTTGTGGAGACTATAATACTAGAAAGTATGTACTAGATAAGATCTAGGAAATTTCAGCTTATATCTAAATAATTACTGGCGTTGTTTTATCGGTTTTAATAGTCTGTAATATGTATAGTCCACGTTCTAGTCTCAGTCCAGGCCAAATTTTGTCCTTATTCGTTCAGCCGTTTGAGAGAGAAAGTGTAACCAATATTTGTAAGAGTCGATCTAGTTAGCTATTTAATATGGAAATAGATTTGATCCTGGATTAACACAGAGGCTACATCTTATCCCGAACTAAGGTTTTCAAAACCGCGGGTGCATGAATTTCTTCTTATCGAATGAGAGTTGCCAACTCTGGTATCGAGAGTTTATCAAGCCGCCCTAAGGGCCTCTGACATGGCTTTACGTCTGCCGTACTAGACAAACAGCCGGGACCTACAACTTAACGTGTCTTCCGATCCACGGAAGCGCCCATAATGAAATGCCACATTTCGGTCACCCATCCAAAGACTGACCGCGTCAACCTTTGCTTAACTTTGGTAATCGCATGCGATTGCCTACGGGCGCTTCGGCCAATGAATAACTTGGTACTGATATAAAATTAGCTTTTCAGAACTGCCACTGGCCAATACATACAACTATTCACATCTGAATACGTAGTCACCAGAAATGAGTAATGGTTGTTATTGCGTGACAACCTGAAATCTATCTTCTTAGAAGTTTTCCATCTTATCCGAAGCATCTGGTTATCTTAATTATATCTATCTGCAAACATAGTTGCAGTAACAAGCGTGGCTGGCTTCTCTTATTACATTAGAAATGGCATATGTTCTAGTGTAAGAGCTTACGTATAAAATACATCTTAGCAGAAATATTTTTTTAAGAGAATTGTTGCTCACCTATTAGGCCAGTCGCTAAAGATTTGGGCTCATGCAAATTTCTGGCAGACGGGCAATTCCTGTCTGTTTATGATTTTTTGGTGATTTTTAAAGATCAATACTTACAGTTAAAAAACAAGTTAGCAACTTGAAAAGCCTGACCATTTTGTGGTGCTCGAGAAACCTCAAAACTTTCTAAATATGTACTTACATATTTAGAAAGTTTTGATATTTCATTACTGTCTATAGCATATGATAAGTATAGGTACACATTTTTTATTTCGTTACAATAATAAAATATAAAAACAAGGGAAGAAAAACTAAACATACCTACTACTTCTAACTACTACAAAAAAGGGGCACTTAGAAAAACTTTAGAAAAGCCTAAAGATAATCTAATTGCTCCAGCCCACTACCAGAGGGCAGCGTGCCAGAAAAAGGCAAGAATTTTGGTCATGCTCCGCGTCAACCAAGCGCTCCGAGAGGTTTTGGAAAATAGTATGGGCTCCCGGACCCCACGGTCCCCACCCCAAAGTCTCGACTCCACAAGGCTCAAATATGTAACCTCGGCCGAGGTTAGCATATTTGCATCTCTTGTGTTGCTCGGCAATAATAGCCGCTGCTCCAGCCCGACACCGTGTCAAAGACAGATGAGACGGCGCCAATGTGTCGACGCAAGTTGCGTCCCACACAAGGGGCCGACCCAACTTCCAGGGCACGAGAGTCATACCGTCAGGTCTTTTTCCGTCTATAGCTGATTGTGCTGTGTGCAATTTCATAAAAACTTCTATAGGTATGCTCTTCTTTTTTCGAATGAGAGTGGCCAATTCTGGTGTCTGGTGTTGTATGTTTTCAAATCATCCTAAGGGCCTCAGTATTCTGGAGTATATTTCGTACAGCCATCTCTTGAACCACTTCAACTGGCTGTTAATATATTTATCCGGCATGATAGGTCATTATTCATTTAAACTGGTGACCATAATTGAACGCTGGCTGGAACAGACGCCCTCAGGGCTCAAATATAGCTGATGTGGGACATTTTTTAAAGGATTTACTGTGGTAATTGCTTTATTTATTTTAATAAGTTCTTCATACTATTTTTGAATGGGAAAGTGTGTTTATTTGTCAGTTTGTTACGCTATTAAGGTTCGAGCACATTATGCCGGGCCGCAGCGGGGCGGAGCGGGCCGCAGCGCAGCGCAAAATGTTTACCTAGCACATTAGTGACGGGCCGGGTCACAGTGCATTGACGGATTTTGAGTTCAGTGTACTGCCAGAATTTGCATGCAACTGTACGTTATGGATAGCTCTGACGAAGAACTTTCTTTTTTTTGCCTGCTTTACTTTAACTTTTTTTTTTTTTTTTAGCGGGGCGGGGCGGGCCGCATCGCACGGACGAGAATCCGCCTCGCATTAATGCGAGCCGCTGCGGCCCGGCACAGTGTGCGATAATTCATACAAATTGTATTAAAGCGATTTGAGCGGATTTTTGCGCTCCGCCCCGACACGCTGCGGCCCGGCATAATGTGCTCGAACCTTTACGTAGCAACGAGCGACGACGCGATAGATCAAAGTGATTTTTGGCATGGTGAGTGCATATACCTAGTCAGGTCATAAATTCTGTCACATGTTTAATATAAAATAATTGAAACAACTTTATTCTTTATGTAACCATTTATATACCAAAATGAACTTAACAAAACATAGATTCTTAATATGACAATAAAGTTTATTCAAAATGACCTCCGTGATTTTGAATACAGGCCTTCAATCTGCGCGGCCAGTCGTCTATCGGTGCACGAACGAGGTCCATGTCAATATCGGCGGCTGCCTTAATCAAGGATGTCTTGAGTGACTCCAAATTGGGATGAGGCTTTGAGCACGCCTTTTCCTCCAAGTGTTGCCATATCTTGTAATCTAACGGATTCAAATCTGGACTGGAGGAGGGCCAGTCTTCGTGCCGGTTGAAGTCGATTTCACGCGCCGCCAGCCAGTCTTGTGTGCTCTTCGCTCTATGAGCTGGCGCCAAATCTTGTTGGAATACCCAGTGCTTGTTATTGAACATGATATGAGAAACAGGTTCCACAAGGTTCGTCAGGACTGTATTTTGATACACAAATGCATTCGTTTTTACACCATTCTCACAAAAATGTACCTCTGTTATGCCCCAATAAGAAACTCCCAACCATACCATGAGCGAGGATGGAAAATGACCTCGTTGGACACGCGGAATACGTTTGCTCGCTCCTTCACTACTGTGTGCGTACACCTTATCATTTTGCTTGTTGTAGCTCTCTTCTACGGAAATTTTTTTTTCATCCGAAAAAAGAATTTCCCGATATTTTTTCCCGCGTACCGCTTCAACAAAGCGCGGCATCTCTTCAGTCTCAGGTCCATTAGACGAGCATTCAAACGATGTCCTGTTTTTCTTCGATATGTCCGAAGCCCTAAGTCTTCATTTAACACCCTTTTCACCGTGGTTCTGCCTAACCCCATCTGAAGGGCCAACAGTTTCTGCTTACGTTTGGGATTTCTTTGAATTCGCGCCTTCACAGCTTTTATCACTGCTGGAGTCCTAACAGACCGAGGGCGACCACTTCTTGACCTGTCATCTACACTAGAGTCTTCATTGTATCGTTTGATGGTACGATAAACGAATCTTTTGGTTATATTCAAATTTTTCAGTATGGCAAAAATTTGAATTGGCGCGTAACCGCAACGATGCAATGCAATAACTGCAACACGGTCTTCTTTAAGCGTCCACTCCATATTTAAAAATGAGTAAAATTCTATATACATTTTTATTTTCATGAACAATTATTCAAATTCAATAAACTCTTTTGTGGCCAGCATTCTAAAAGAAAAGTTTTTACTGTGTGACAATACTTATGACCTGACTAAGGTACCTATATATAATAAAAATTGGCCTCATTAATTAAATCTTGGTTTAATCAAATTTTAGGCGATTCAGGATATCCTTTGAGGCCCATCATGATGACTCTCATATCAAATGTAGAATCAGATGAAGAGGCAGCCTCCCCGGAAAATTACTATCAGGAGAAACACATGACTACTAGAAATGTGGTTGAACGCTGCATAGGCGTTCTGAAGGCTCGTTTCAGGTACGGTTAAGGATTTTAGTGAAATATAACTATGCAAGTTTAGAAAATATTAATTTCTAGTAATTTATGACAAAATCGTTTCCATTGCAGGTGCTTAAAATTGCACTATACTTACACCTCAAGCTGCGGCTAGAATTGTGAATGCTTGCTGTGTGCTACATAAGATAGCTCTCAGAGCACACATTCCATACGCGCCACTAACGGCGAGGCAGGCGGCTCGCGAGCGCCACCTGGCGAGCAGCGCCGGCGCCAGAAGCGCCCGCGGCAGCGGGGCTGGCTCGCGCCGCGGTCTCACAGCTGGAGCTGGGGCGCGCTCGCAGGCAGGCACTTGTGGGCGGATAGGAATTCTACACTTTAATTAGAGCTTATATTTATTAAACCATACTTTTTACTTAACAAAAATAATTCATATTATCCCTATTATATGTACTATTTAAAATGAATCTATAAGTATGTACCTTTTATTTAGGGCTAGTTTCTGTAATTAATGAAATTTTACATCTCTCATGTTCGGTAAGTAGGTCCATATTACCCCCAAATGGGGCTTGTAAGTAACCAATTAGCGCCCTAGGGTAATAATGTAGCTAGAAAAGACCTAGGGCGGTAAGTAATAAAAAAAAAACTTTTCAGTCTTTCAAAAAGTTCGGTTAGTAGACAAAGGAGGTCGCGTCGCTATTCAACCTTGTCTTCGTATGAGTATAATAGTCATCAATTTTAAATATCGAAGGGCGATGCTCAATATCGTTCCAGAAAAAAAAAGATGAAAAAAGGCGGGAATAGAAAACTTTCACTTTAAAATATATTGTTTGTTTCTGGTTTTTTTTTATAAATACGTGCTGATTAGGAAAAAACTTGGGTTGTGCAAGTGATGAAGATATAAGCTGCACTCCTGATTCAATGAAAATGGAAGCTTAAGCAGCAATTAACAATATTTTGCCTGAAAGTTTTAAAGAGAGATATTTGGAAACTTACGACTGGTTCATGAAGTGGCGAAAAGAAACACGAGTAAGTTCTGATTTTGTCCATGACCAACAAATATCACAATCTCAAACTAATAACATAGGTACTCAAAAAACACCCGTCCCTAAAATTCGAAAATTTTCCTCGTTTCACTATAAATTTTAACCATGTAATGTCTTATTCTTGTAATACGGTTTTTTTCTACTGGCCTCACAATCGAGATGTAAAGCAGAGTAGTTAGCTCGGGTGTAAGCATCAATTGCACCCTCGAACTATAGGCGCCCTCGCTGCGCTCGTGCGCCTAAATATCTCGGGCTGCAATTGGTGCCTTACAGCCCTCGGCTAGTTTCAGCCTGTAAATTTAGTATGTGATGTGAATAAAAAACAATAATATTATAGTGTGGAGTTATTTCCATAATTTAATTTATTACCCCTATATTTTTTATTAATAGTACCTAACTACAATCAAAATTTTATTAATATTACACTTAATGAACTAAAATTAACTCTCTAAACTTTAAGACTTATTACAGCTACACACATCTTACAACTAGACTTGACACAATTTGTTAACAAACATAACAAATTATAACATAACATAAAAACTACAAGAATTAATTACTAGGCAATAAAGTAAAACTTTTATTAAATTTAGGAGGGTGAAAGAAATGACTGTATCAGATTTTTAAGACTAAAGTACAACAATTAGCGGAATTATTTCGTTGGCTCTGTTACATTTCTATAGTATAGAGTTATTCATAGACATTTTGCTAATAACATAGAATAAAATAATACAACTAATAATAAGATTATTATTGTTGACGATGATATTTTACTGGGAGGTGTGAAACAGCAACAAGTATGTACCTAATAAAAACTAGGTACACCTAATTCAAGTGGTCTGAATTAATTTATCAAGCTTAATCAAATACCTTCACTACATTGAAGTTGGATCCAAGAATCAAGAAAGCTTTTTTGTTAAAACTGTGACACAAACATACTTTGGTGTTATACATACTTATAGTACCTAGGTACTTTTTATTTATTCGTAAAGTTTACACAACTGTACTGTATGACTTAAACTAACTTTAAAAAACTATCTACTATGAATAAACTAATAAATGTAGGTACATTTTTCTTCTAGATGTAGGTAAACCTAACATGCATATAAAAACTAACAATCTAATACCCTATATATATACATTACATGTTTACAAAAATACTCAACGTTTGTAATATCAAAAACTATCAAATACTAAGCACACACGACAATAATTATTATAACTGCCCAAAATACAAATAAATAAACTAAAAATAAAAGCATATAAGTATGTAGTAATCATCACTCAAGACTTAGTTAATATATCAGAATAACCTAAAACTAAATACCTATATATATTTACAAGAACTTGCAAACTTTGCATTTTGGCAGGGTCAATAACATATTAAGTATGGAAAAAATCAACATCATTCCTTATTTTATTATAAGTATCGCAGATTCGATAGACAGGGGAATGCTTCAGCATATTTGTTTTAGGATGAGGCAAAAAGAAAATGTTCCTATTGATAAGGTTACTATTTGGGCGGGGAACCCTTAATGTCAACACGCTAACTAATTCAGGACAATAAACAGAATAATAAAGCACTTTATATAGCATTATAATATCATTAAGACTTCTACGTTTCTCTAATGTAATCAAGCCGTAGTACCTACTTATATAGCATCAATGGTTTTTCCCAATAGAACATAGGTAGGTACATACAATAAATTATAAATCAATACTAAACTATATTAGGATTGGGCAATGAATTTACAAATAAATAAACATTACAAGAAACATAAACCCATTTTAAGCACAATACAGTAAAAATTTTAATATTAGTATCCTATTTAATACAATGACAACTTAAATAACTGAGATTGCTTCCACATGTTGACTGTTGTAAATAGAGACCAATTCAATAATTTATTTCTAAACAAAGTCTACGAGTCAGAACACAGTATGAGTATGTACTAAATATTAACATAATAAAATAAAAACTTCTTTGGCTGCAATGTTGGCAGCACTGTTTTCCAAATAGTACAAAAATCTCCTTGATTATGTACTTAGTGATCTAAATATTTTTATCAAACATAACTAGAATACTACCTACGAAAATAATGCCAGAAGATGGCGGTTAAAATGAAAATTAATATGTGTTTAGTAGCTACCAACATTACAAGGATGGGAACTCTTTAGTAAAACAGTCTCTAGGCATTATCTAATGTTGTCTACACTGTATCATATTCTGTTCGGTTTTGATGCTGAATATTGTCTAAAAAGTTATTCTGATACACATGATACAGTCAAGATTTACACATTATTTGCAGTATGTACTCATTTTTATACACTTGAAAAACTCAATATAACATTTTAAATTGTTTGGTCTTTCTATAGTGTCATTATATCAAGTTTGCACTATATTCAATGTTTCTATGCACATTATGATTCCTCTTATGTTATGTTAAGGGACTGTTTTGAGCAAACTCTTTAGCGCATGTGTCACATACATATGGTTTTTTCTCCTGTATGAGTCCTTTTATGTGATATTAAGGCACTCTTTTGAGCAAATTGTTTACCACACATACCACATTCATATGGTTTTTCTCCTGTATGAGTCATCTTAATATGTGATATTAAGTGACTCCTTTGAGCAAATTGTTTACCACACATATCACATTCATATGGTTTTTCTCCTGTATGAGTCCTTCTGTGTTTTGTTAATGCATCCTTTGAAGAAAACTGTTTATCACACATACCACAATTATGTGGTCTTTCTCCTGTATGAGTCCTCTTATGTGATATTAAGGTACTCCTTCGAGCAAATTGAGTGTCACACAATTCACATTCATATGGTTTTTCTCCTGTATGAGTCCTCTTATGTGATATTAAGATATTCCTTCGAGCAAATTGTTTGTCACACATATCACATTCATATGGTTTTTCTCCTGTATGAGTCCTTCTGTGTTTTGTTAATGCATCCTTTGAAGAAAACTGTTTATCGCACACACCACAATTATGTGGTCTTTCTCCTGTATGAGTCCTTCTGTGTTTTGTTAATGCATTCTTAAAAGCAAACTGTTTATCACACAATTCACATTCATATGGTTTTTCTCCTGCATGAGTCCTCTTGTGTGATATTAAGTTACTCCTTTGAGCAAATTGTTTGTCACACATATCACAATTATGTGGTCTTTCTCCTGTATGAGTTCTCTTATGTAATATTAAGGTACTCCTTTGAGCAAATTGTTTGTCACACATATCACAATTATGTGGTCTTTCTCCTGTATGAGTCCTTTTATGTGATATTAAGGTACTCCTTTGAGCAAATTGTTTGTCACACATATCACAATTATGTGGTCTTTCTCCTGTATGAGTCCTTTTATGTGATATTAAGGCATCCTTTTGTGCAAATTGTTTATCACACAATTCACATTCATATGGTTTTTCTCCTGTATGAATCCTCTTATGTGATATTAAGGTACTCCTTCGAGCAAATTGTTTGTCACACATATTACAATTATGTGGTCTTTCTCCTGTATGAGTTCTCTTATGTAATATTAAGGTACTCCTTTGAGCAAATTGTTTGTCACACATATCACATTCATATGGTTTTTCTCCTGTATGAGTCATCTTAATATGTGATATTAAGTGACTCCTTTGAGCAAATTGTTTACCACACATAACACATTCATATGGTTTTTCTCCTGTATGAGTCCTTCTGTGTTTTGTTAATGCATCCTTTGAAGAAAACTGTTTATCACACAATTCACATTCATATGGTTTTTCTCCTGTATGAATCCTCTTATGTGATATTAAGGTACTCCTTCGAGCAAATTGTTTGTCACACATATTACAATTATGTGGTCTTTCTCCTGTATGAGTTCTCTTATGTAATATTAAGGTACTCCTTTGAGCAAATTGTTTGTCACACATATCACATTCATATGGTTTTTCTCCTGTATGAGTCCTTCTGTGTTTTGTTAATGCATCCTTTGAAGAAAACTGTTTATCGCACACACCACAATTATGTGGTCTTTCTCCTGTATGAGTCCTCTTATGTGATATTAAGGTACTCCTTCGAGCAAATTGAGTGTCACACAATTCACATTCATATGGTTTTTCTCCTGTATGAGTCCTTCTGTGTTTTGTTAATGCATTCTTAAAAGCAAACTGTTTATCACACAATTCACATTCATATGGTTTTTCTCCTGCATGAGTCCTCTTGTGTGATATTAAGTTACTCCTTTGAGCAAATTGTTTGTCACACATATCACAATTATGTGGTCTTTCTCCTGTATGAGTTCTCTTATGTAATATTAAGGTACTCCTTTGAGCAAATTGTTTGTCACACATATCACAATTATGTGGTCTTTCTCCTGTATGAGTCCTTTTATGTGATATTAAGGTACTCCTTTGAGCAAATTGTTTATCACACAATTCACATTCATATGGTTTTTCTCCTGTATGAATCCTCTTATGAGATATTAAGGTACTCCTTAGAGCAAATTGAGTGTCACACATATCACATTCATATGATTTTTCTGCTGTATGAGTCCTTCTGTGTTTTGTTAATGCATCCTTTGACGAAAACTGTTTATCACACATATCACATTCATATGGTTCTTCTCCTGTATGAGTCCTTTTATGTGATATTAAGGTACTCCTTCGAGCAAATTGAGTGTCACACACTTCGATCAACAATACCAACTAGATATCGGGTCGGCGCAAAAAATACGTCTCGATAAATAACAGCGCACTTGAAATGTGAGCTCTTATTTTGTTTAATTCGCTTGTAACACGGCCAATGTAAACACGTTTCACAATGCCGCAATGTGTATTCAAGAGTTGCAAAAATAATGCCCGAAAAAGCAATTTATCGGCCGGAGTGTCTTACTAACAGAACAGGCCTTTACTCTAAGCAAACCAAGGATTTTTTATATCATCCCTCTCTTTCCCTCTGGATTGTTCTCTCTTTTGTTTTGTGAAATAGATTTTATACGAATAGAAACCTTATGTTCTTACACTTAAAGTTTCTTTTCTATAAATGGTAAATCGGGGGTGAGATCGGTCAAAAATGAAAGGCATATAGAGCAGGCTGTTGTCTTGCTTCAACAGCTTGCCAGTTTAAAAATTAATGTGTGATAAATGTCACTGTCAACTTAAGTTTTGAAATATTTAGCAATAAATAATATTATTCAATTTTATTTATTATAAATTTTACTCGACACAAAGAAATCTGAATTAATTTGTGAAATTAACACAAAATAAAATAAGTATGTATCAAATTAATATTATATTATTTTTCACACAAGCAACATTAAATTATGATGACATTATATGACAAAAAATGGCGGGAAAAAAATAATTTCATTTGTTACTAATTTATATGCATTTTATTGTAAAAATAACAAAATGGTAAGAACTTGTAGTGTTCCGGGATGCAGAAGTGAATCTTATAGTGGCTGCAATATATCTTTCTACAGGTATGCTAAAGTTTATGTAAGATTACATTACTGGGACTAAGGTGACCATATTTTCTCGTGCTTGAAATAATTGTTGCAATATGATGTTTTTTCAGTTTTCCTAAAAATGAATACATCAAAATAAAATGGAAAAAGAACTTAAATATAACACGTTACTCGTTTAGGTTAGTACATGAAACACAAGGAAAAGGATTATATTGGTGTACCTACATAGTTTAAACCATCACTTGTTTCAGTTAGAATATGAAACACAAGGAAAAGGATTATATTGTTGTACATAGTTTAAGCATTCACTCGTTTCAGTTAGAATATAAAACACAAGGAAAATGATAGTGTAAAAAAAATATAGGATATAGGCAGTTGCCTATATCCAATTTTATTTCCAAATGAAGCCGTGGAATGTGGTGATACTTTTCCTTTTATGAATTTTACCGAAGATCTCGCAACACTACCAAAACTTTTTTTTTAAAAACTATTGGACTCAAGCTTGGTTGATTAGTACCCGTTACACTGGTCAATACTATAATTCAATAAAACCTGATATCCCTGTTCGACCTTGGTTCTTCAAATCAAGGTTTACAAAACGAGCTACATCTGTACTAATAAGATTGAGACTTGGTCACATGTGTAGTCCGGCACACCTTGCTCGTTTACGCATTACTGATGATGACAAATGTGAATGTGGAGAAGTAGGAGATGCGAACCATATTTTCCTAAATTGTCCATTATTAGTTTATTCCATGTTGTATTCTGGCTTAACTACCTTAAAAATTCCTTTTCCAACTTGCTTGAAATCTTTATTATATTGTGTAAATAATAAAATTCCTGTATATAACCTGTTAGCTTCATTCATTGATAGTAATAATATTAAGTTATGATGCCAAAATTAAAAAAAAAAAAAAACTGAATGTAAAGTAGTTATGCCATGGAAGTAATATATAGGGAAATATTACTGCTGATCCAATATGAGCAGAGCGAGGCGAAGTATGACAGGCAGTTGTCTTTTTCTAACTAGGGTGACAATAAATTATATAATTAGGATATACCAATTCATCTTCTTACCAAATCTGGAGCAGTCTCTTTTGGGGTCCTATTTTACCTGCAGCTTGCCAGCCATGATGATCCCTAGCTCTATTGACGCGTTAAGTAACAAACACCAACAAACTTACAAATTAATATGCACTTTAGTTATCGATTCGGTTAATTGACTGGGAGGCAATGTAATCAAAATCATAAACATTTTGCAGTAATTACAATATTTATTTACAAGTTCACATTTGAATTGCATATAGGTAGTTGCCTATATCCTATATTTTTTTTACACTATCATTTTCCTTGTGTTTTATATTCTAACTGAAACGAGTGAATGCTTAAACTATGTACAACAATATAATCCTTTTCCTTGTGTTTCATATTCTAACTGAAACAAGTGATGGTTTAAACTATGTAGGTACACCAATATAATCCTTTTCCTTGTGTTTCATGTACTAACCTAAACGAGTAACGTGTTATATTTAAGTTCTTTTTCCATTTTATTTTGATGTATTCATTTTTAGGAAAACTGAAAAAACATCATATTGCAACAATTATTTCAAGCACGAGAAAATATGGTCACCTTAGTCCCAGTAATGTAATCTTACATAAACTTTAGCATACCTGTAGAAAGATATATTGCAGCCACTATAAGATTCACTTCTGCATCCCGGAACACTACAAGTTCTTACCATTTTGTTATTTTTACAATAAAATGCATATAAATTAGTAACAAATGAAATTATTTTTTTCCCGCCACCTTTTGTCATATAATGTCATCATAATTTAATGTTGCTTGTGTGAAAAATAATATAATATTAATTTGTTACATACTTATTTTATTTTGTGTTAATTTCACAAATTAATTCAGATTTCTTTGTGTCGAGTAAAATTTATAATAAATAAAATTGAATAATATTATTTATTGCTAAATATTTCAAAACTTAAGTTGACAGTGACATTTATCACACATTAATTTTTAAACTGGCAAGCTGTTGAAGCAAGACAACAGCCTGCTCTATATGCCTTTCATTTTTGACCGATCTCACCCCCGATTTACCATTTATAGAAAAGAAACTTTAAGTGTAAGAACATAAGGTTTCTATTCGTGCAAAATCTATTTCACAAAACAAAAGAGAGAACAATCCAGAGGGAAAGAGAGGGATGATATAAAAAATCCTTGTCTATAGAAGATGAAATAATTGCATTTCAATATCATGCTATCCGTAACTGTCAGTAGCTAGAACGACTGACAGATTGGGTTTTGGCCTATCCGACTGAAACGGGGGTTTTGTTGACGGATTGTTCAAAAGAACTCAGTCGTATTTGAATTTTTTGTAATTATCGTGTGTGAATTTTGTTATTAAAGTTTAAAATGGAGTTTAGTGACGATTCGGACAATGAGTTTTACGAAGCCGGGTTCTTTGATTCGTCTCCAATTGCCGACATGAGAGTCCAAGGAGTTACGTGCGAGTCCCGGATCATGGGGAGGCTCCTCCATTTCGAAAAAACGTTAAATAAATAGGCTTACCCTATAATTACACACTAAAATAAATATTTACAAAAAAAGGAAGAAAATTAACTAAAAATTACACTAATCTGACCACTATTTGTACAATAAAATTAAATTTAAAATAAAACCGCGACCGACTCAAAGAAAAGTTTCCCGCGCTTTTCTACGTTCAGTTGATCGTCAAAGACTTTACGTCACTCTCACTAGATACTTCAACCAACGCTAAACGTCAATGTCAACATTAGACGCCGCATTAGTTAGTTATACCTATCAATTTTCGCGGTTTTATTAAGCTATTAATATTGTGTTTTTTTGTGTTAAATATGTAATATTGTGTAAGAAATGTGAAAATAATGTTTAATTCAAGAGGTAGATTAACGGTGGATTTGTCATTAAATGAAGCTCAACGCCAAAAACATAATGAACTTGTAAGTATTCAAGTTTTATAGTTTTGCATGTTTACGGTATTTAACGCTATTATTGCAATAAGTTGTAACCCCTCATTTCATTTCGTTCATTTAGTCTAAAATGGCTAAATGTCGATACGTTGCGCAGTCGCAAAACAAAGATGCCTATGCGTCTTTGGGTTGCGACTGTCAATGTCAGTGTCGAATTGACATTTTTTTCTAACCTGTCAGAGAGACGTGAAAGGTGACTCGACAGAAAGAAACGCGCACGGCAAGAAAAATGTAAGCCGGGTCTGGGAGATGGAGCATGGAGCTCTCTCGACTCCCAGACCCCGGCAGAAGCAGTTCGGTCAACTCGCCACGCTCCGTACATAGGAACTCCCTCGTTGTTGGTGAGTGTTCGGGAAAAAGAGCTCAGTGAAAGAACCTGTTCACCGGGATTAATCTTCCACGTTTCTTGTCGTAGGCTGTTTGATATATTTGCTGTCTGCTGGAGGTAGTGCTGGTCGATGAGGCCTGCGGACCTCATCCTAGCACGCAGCCGCTGATCTGTAAGAGGAAAAACCCCAGATTCTGGGTAAGTTTTACGACATAAGTGCGGTGCGCGCAGATACCATCTACCCTCTAAAGCGGAACATAAAATAAATGTTAACAGGGTTTTTTAAGTTTCTCGCAAAAACACTCCTACAACTCATCTACACGGTCTAAGGCTGCTGGCCTAGGCCACCATTCTACATACTTCACATCACACCTTACCACCCTTTTCTACATCGTGCTTTGGGCGCGGGGCGCCGGAGGTCACCAACCGCGTTGGCAGAGCTCGCGGCTTCTACCAGCCCTCTATGGCGGGTGACTCCACTCGGACTCCGTCCCCATCACTAAGCCGGTAACACCAGACATCTATAATGTCTGGTGCCTTTATATTTTTTCTGTGATTGTGAAATACTAAAACACATACTGGTTGCAACTAGATACCCTGGTGTAGGCATTTCCCCTCGACCCTGAGGACAACTGTGTAATTAAAAGAGTACTCATTCTCTATCGCCTTGAGATAAGGCTGGCGCCCATATATCTATAGATCTACCTAATCATTGTTTAAACTACCTGTAAATTTAAAGTAAAGAAGAAACCTAATCAAAATTGTAAAGTGAGACTACCACCTTTTGAATAGTTAAATATACTTAAATTATTTGTAATAATAGTCTAACCTTTTATTTATCGACTACCTAATACCCTCTAGTTAGACTTAGGTAGCCAAACCTCACGGATAACGCTTTTATCGACCTTCACACATTTCCAAGCGTTACAAAGTATAAATAAACTAATTAGGTACCTACTTATTTATTGTGTATTTTATCAATTTCAGAGCCGGGTATCCTATGAACTGACACAAATATCTTCGTGTAACGATGATGTCTTCTCAACAACTTCAAAAACAGTGGACAAACATAATACGGTGCCAACAACAGAAAAAGAAGTACCTAAGTTTATGATTTTTTTATAAGTAGGTACTTACCTTTTGTTTGTTATGCTTAATTGATTTTTAGTTTCATAATATGTACTTAATATACTTACCTAGGTATGTATTTTCTTTTTACAGCCGATAGAAAACAATGAAATGAATCAAACAGAGTTTTCAAATACTGCTAGTGACAAAAATAATTGTTATGTAATATATAATAATCTACTCCATACCATTTAATTGAGTTACTTATGAACATTTAACCGAAATTATATTGATAAAAAAATATTTTGTTACAGGAATTATTACAGCCTATGCAACTAGTCCTTTATGAACAAAGTGATGAAAACTTTAGTGCAGACTCTGACATAACTTATTTGCCATCAGGTGATAAATCTGATGTACTTATCAGATTTTTCAGATTATGAGATTGCCCAGGATAATAAAAAAACATTAACTAGATGTAGAAAAAACAAACCAAATTCTTGGAAATAAAATATCACAAAATTACAGAGATCTGTGATCAGTGCTTGCCTTATAAAAATAAGAAAAAACAGTGTTTGGCTAAAGCCCTTAAAGCTGTAGATTGTACAAACTGTACATTTAAATGCAATAGTAACTTTTCAGAAGAAGAAAGGAATGATATTTGTAATACTTATTGGGGTCTTGCTAATTATCAGCGACAAAAGGATTACATTCTGAAATGTGTAGGTATAGATGGTTGAGCCAAAGCGCCGTAAAGTACAAACAATCAATTTCGCACATTTACAGAGGCTACAGTACTCTAATAGATATGCAGTAAAAATGATAATTAAAGTCATTGATAAGTTCAAATAAAAACAGTCACGTTTTAGGCCGAATAAAATACAAAGAAATCAATTAAATAAACTAATCTCTTTTTTTGCGTAGGTTCATCGCTCACTTAATAGTAAATTGATTCTTCAAGCAACATTCTTACACGTGTAAAACAGTAAATCAACAGAAATATCTAACTGTGTACAAAAGAAACCACAGACCAAACTTTGAAAGCAAAACATTGAAAGCCCATGTCAACATCAAACTAAAATCCAATTTTACAGACGTCTTAACATACAGTAACTAAACTAAGAAATATTTTAAACCAAACTGAAAGGTCGTGTAATATACTAAGGACCTACTTACACAAGTACATCCCTAATTTGTATTATACTAGTAGATGTACGTAGCTTCATCTCCGTTTTGTCTTCTTCTTCTTATCGAATGAGAGTGGCCAACTCTGGTGTCGAGAGTTTTCATACCACCCTAAGGGCCTCTGACATGGCTTAACGACTGCCGTACTAGACAAACAGCCGGGCCCTACAATTTAACGTGTCATCCGACATTAACACACTTTTTGAAATCTACGAGTATAATAGCTCCATAAGTTCATAACTTTTGTGCGCGAATATGCCTCATGAATGTTATTTCTTTGTTTATTTTTTCTTTCCACACCAAAAATCATTATGATTCCATTACAGTGTAAAGGAGAAATGAAAACCAACTAACTAACAAATTCACTTTCGCTCTTATACAATGGTATGTTGAAAATACCGTATAACTTAAGTTTACGATCTCTCGTTAACCACACAGTGCCTAGCAATAATGTATAAAACAGCGTACACTAAGTACAATAACATTAATCGTAAAGCAACACCTAAGTACTTAGTTAGCGTTGCAGCCGTCAACACAACAGATGACCTTTGGACCATATTTATTGCAGTCGCTAATTGTACAGAGTTATTGATACTGTTGCATTAGGAATGCTAATAATATTGCACCAAACGAACTAACGAGATGATTTCGGACCGAAGATAATTTTGCTGAGACCTGTCATTGGAATCCTAAAACTTCGGACTCATTACAAGCTGCGTTGTCAAAAAATGGCGTCGCTTATATTCTTGCCCCTGTGAAAGAATATGTGAACATTTTTAATAAGACAGAGGACTTAAAAGAACACGCGTAAGTGCAATAATTTGGCAACATTGTAGTGCGTTAAACAGTTGAAACGATGGTCCGTAATGCGATTGGTAATTATTAGACTCGTGTAGCTTCAAACTGTGGGTATTCAAAGTAGAAATGTTATTTATTGGAGCGATACAATGTAGTGCAAAAGGGCCGCAAGAAGATAAGAGCTCTATGCCATATTCAATAGTCATATCACAGATTTTACTGACCAACTGGAATTAATATTGTTTCTAGATTCTTCTTTTTCTTGATGTGGCTTTAAATAATGCAAGTTGGCATTTTTGGTAATTGGGATGCAGAATTCTATTAAGAACCTATACTGTTCTCCATGATTAGGAAAATGTAAACAAAAATTAAATATTTATCTAGCCGACTACTACTTGTTGCTAAAATTGATGTTGTCAATGGCAACATCATATTCCTACATTTCACTTAATACATCTCATAATGTAGACCTCGCTGTGCCATATAATTAGATCCGAGACAGATAGCTAGAACCGGCCCAGTGATTATGACTAATGACAGTGTTTGAGCTTACAATTTACAGGATCTTAGACTCCCTGCGCATTGATAAACCCGGCGTTGGTACTCCAGGGTTGGCGCGACCGGTTCCATGTTCCAACGTTAGATTTATTCGCTCGCCGCTCCATCTATCTGCATGTCTATCTGTAATGTGTGCCATCCATCAGTGTAATGCCTCGACGGAATAATTAGTTGCCCTCGCCTTGGGGTCGAGCAATCATCAGGATCTTGGCTAAGTGCTACGGACAACTTCCTTGCGGAGCGATTTAAGATGGCCTTTAGGGCCCAGCGCGTAGCTGCGAAGCCATTTGTTCACTGATTTTATCGCATCGACGCTAGCTAAATCAGTAGCAGGTGCTGCTTTAACGCGAATCAGTGATTTATCCCCGAGATAAGTACATATTTCTTAAATTACGGCTCTCGCAGCGCTCCAGCCGCACATTACGGTACAATTTACAGGATAATAAACCAAATGCACTGTTATTTCGACAAGTACGCCAAGTCTCCATTTAAGACGGAGTTTTTCTCGTGCTGATACGAAAAACTTTCCACTTTCTCATTCCTATCGCGACTAATTGCGTCTGTATTTGATCAAAAGTAATTTGACCATAGCGAGAACGAGAAAGATTCCTAGAAATTCTGATTTGTCACCGATGCTTGATTTAACTCTGAATCCAGTTTGATTCACCTTGTTCGGGCACGTCTACAATCAGTAACATTACATGACTATTTTCCCTCGAGTAAAAGAAGTCGGCTAGGTTGGCAGCAATGGCAGCTGAAGATTTTCTCGTAATTGCGTTTGGCGGATATCGCACGAAGCATCACGCGCGGAAATCGAAGTAGGTTCAACAAATGAGGTTTTTTATATTAATTTAGCGGAAATTGCCGACGTGCCGACGTGTGTCGTTCTTCGTAGCTAATGAATTCCGCAAACTTCCTTTTTAGCTCGATAATAATTAGCTTTGTGAGATTACAGTCGCGGCGAGGTGTTAACACGTGCACGCAGCCGACGACCGCCTCCCAAATTAGCACCTGTTAATGATTGCTTCTCCATCGCTACTGATCCTCGACATCCTCAATTTGTCAGGTCGTTGCCACCTCCATCAGCGCGGATTTTCGTAAATACCCGGCAATGTTGAAAATGTTGAAATTCAAGACGATTTATTTGCGTTTCCCTACCGACCGCACAAAGCTGGGTGCTTTCTAAAACCGAAGACGTAAATTATGGGCCATAAACACATCTCGTCGTGTATGTTTGTCTGCATAATGAAATGGACGCTTCACACGTTACGGACATTATCTAAACTTAAACTGTAGCCCGCTGTGCCATCCCATGCATGTATTCTGTTGTCGCGCCATTATTTTCTACTCGAATGGGTCAAGGGCTTGCTTCCAACACCATGATGCATTGAAGCGAGGCTAGAATAACTATAGAACTAGGTACTAATTAAAAGGGAAAGAATCACTTTACTTTTTTTCAATAAAGTTCGGTAGCCCTATCGATTTTGAATGATGTAATGGAGTTTTAAGTTCAGATTGAGCCCCATATTAATTTTATTCATCGCGTACGGCGCCTATGTGATTTAATTGGTATTTAAATAATTATTTAATTTAATTTAGTTGTAGGTAATAACCGGCTAGCACTTACGTCAAAAATTACGTCGAAAAATTAGCTCGACAAGTTTCGGAAATCTGAGGTTTCCATCATCAGGAGGACGAGTCAGCACGCGCGTCCCGGTTGGCCGCCTCGTCCAGACTGGGCTAGCCGCTAAGTGCTAGCCGGTTATTACAACTAAATTAAATCATGCCTTACGGGAACTATAATACAGTGAATTATTTAATTTATTTATATATATATTTTAAAATAAGTATATTTAATTAAAACAACTTACAAAACACATAGGGAAATAATAGTAAATATTTAAAAACTAAACCTTATAATAAACTTAAAAAAACTTTAAATTAACAACTATATAATTTAAAATAAATACAACCTCACAAATAATATACTAAACTTAAATCGGACTTTGCGGGCAAGGTGCCTAAAATTCTGGCGGCGTTACCTCGCTGAATCGCCAAGCTTAAGCGATGATATTATTTAATTTAAAATATTATTATTTAATTAGTGTATTAGTTTATAGCATTGTCTGCGCATTGGTTGCGAAGTGGAATCCGTCCGTAAAACCGCGAATCGGAATGCTATTTGTTTTCCTCGTGTCGATTGACAGATCAAATAGAAAGGTTACGAGTCGTGACCTTTCAACGTTGAATTTGGAGCCCTTTGAGAGCTCGAAGTGTTGCGAAAGCGCAGCTCAGCGAGATCCATCGATCATAGTATCTGTAGAGTTTACTCTAAGCGCAGCACCTCTGATTGACCTTTACTATCATATCTTGGCCAGCTATTAACTTGCTAGTTCTGTTCTTTTCCGCGTGCAATTGTTCTGTCTTGACTCTAGATCTGTAATGACCGCTGAGCACGAACACATCTATGTTTGGTCGTTCTACAGTTCTACTGCATCTGACCTTTTGGCATTTGCGTCAGATATTTTGCTATTTTGCCCATTCGACGATACCATTAGCGAAACGTGAATCGTTAGGCTCAAATGAGCTCTGTTTATAGAATTGATATTTAGGTTTGTTCTGCATGGTTCTGCAAGGTTCGATACGGGTGCGGACCTATTTTGGTCGGGGTTAACATGGCGCCGACAGAGGTCACTGAAAAGGGTTGATATTTAGAACGAATAAAGTTTTATGAAATCGTAAATAGATTCAAGTGCTAAGGCAATATGGTCATGTTATAGTTTAGCGTCTCAACACGTTGGCTGGTAGCTTGATAGCTTGGAAAGTAAGGTGAAATCTCTAAATAATCATTTTTAGTTTGATGCCAACACATGACCAGTATATTTTTGTTATAAGCATTATATTTAACTGGTGCTCATTGGTTTTATTCACGTTCATACGAGATTGGAAGTAGCCAATAGATGTATGACTAGGTCCTTAAAAACACACTAATACACTTTCTTCTTTATGTATTTCTATGTTCTTCTAATTAAGTAAAATATCTTTACAACAACTAAGTAATATAGAACAGAAGCCACCGTGCAATTTACAAACGAAATCTAATACAAATAAATAATAGCCCGTTATTAAAGTGCTTTCTAAAGCTTTCAGTAAGTACTAGTCTAGAAAATCACTTGTAAACTCATAACACTAAATATTTAACAGCTCAGATTATAAGGCAAGCGTTGAATGGATGGTGAGGTTTAGCTCGTAAAGATATACTGAACATTGCACTAGACACCTTTGAATTATACTATTTTGATTCTAAAATCTAGTTGGGAATTGTATTTCCTGAACGTTAAAACCATTTGCAAATATGTATGCTAGAAAATAATAATAAGCAAAAAGATAAATGCCAAATTAATTGTTGAGTTGGTCTTATTATCTTATTTAGGTACGCAATTAAGGTAAATAGTGAAACCATTTAATTAAAGGTAAATACAGAAGCAATTTTGATGTAATTTAACATTTTTAAAACTAACAGTTTTTCATTTAACTTTTAATTTTTTTATAATAACCTTGCAACAGATTAATGTAGAACAAACTAGATAGATGGATAAACTCCTTATTGTTGAGTCATTAAAAATAAACAGTAGGCACATAAAACAAATTATATCTTAACTAGTGCCACAAGCGGTGGCCTTATTGCTGAAATTAGACCATTATGAGAGATACGAAACTGTTAATGCACAATTTAAAAATCTTTGAGATATTCCTTACCTTCGTATCAAATTCATAAAATTTTACGACGAAAGGAATTCAATTTGATAAGAGTGGTATTTTTCTTAATCAGTTTTAACACATTGTATCGGCTGTGATGAAACGGTCGGCATTTTAAAAGGTTATTTAACAACACCTATAATAACGCATGAAAGTAATTGGAATTACGATCATAATGTTGATGGTCGAAATGAAGACCAATTACTTCATGACTTACAATGTTTCTATACTTAAACTTATTATAGTCCGATCCTAAGTTAAATAAATTTTGATCGGAAGTGGTATATTTATTTACGGGAGTAGCAATACAGGAGCACAACAGATATACATAAATATACATGTACGTATATTTTTTTTTTGTAAAAAAATGTGAGATTACGACTTCATTTTAGTAAAAAATCCTTATTTTAAATTGTTGGGTTTTATTTAACTCTATAGTAGTGTTAAATTAAATTTGAACATTACATTGCATTTCAATTACAATTTTGCTTTAGCTTCCACCACGGTACGCTATTAGTAACCCGATAATGCAAATAAAGTTGGAATACAACCATAGGAATAAAATTCGATTATCTATATCATGTTGTAATATATCTGAACAATTATAAACTTAATTCCCAAATTGCCTGCAACAATGGCGAGTGTTTTAGATATTCAGGACCACATTACCACCTAACACGGCACTGGGATGCATTTGACCCTACCATAATTGGTCAGTTAACACGGGTTGACGTGCGGGCAGTTTTTACCCCGGAACACCGGCGGGTTGACGCGCGGGTACTTTTTACCCCCGACCACCATAGGGCTGATTGCGAGTCTTTTTGTACAATTTACCTTGTTTGCCCGCCATTTCAGTAATTATTGTTCTCGCAAACAAGTGAAACACAATTATAATGGCCGTTTGACAGTTACTGGCGTATGGTGATATGGCAAAGGGGATGTCAAGCCGTGTCTATATAAAATAGGTATAGGTACTAAGGTTCTAACAGACACACTACACACAGGATGTTTTTAATGTATACGAGACTTTAATGTACATATTATTGTACTCGCATATCATCATATTTGATTATAGCGATAAGAAAATTGGTGAAGATCGATAATGAAAGAAGTGTGACATTAATTGCTTTCGCAACTGAACGGACTAAAATCATAAAATGACACACGACAATCAATTAATGTGCAATGTCCTGAAATATTTATTATTATTATTATTATTAATTATTAAAATATTGAAGAACATACAAACAAAAGCAATTATTCTTTAACTAATGCTTTAAGTGCATGCTTAGTTCTTTCTTTCTTTCTTAATGAAAAATTTTGGTAATACACATCGTCAAACTTGCAAATTCTATGACTATTACAGCATGCCAAAATAAGGATTCATGTACACTACCCACAATGCACTTGCAGATCTGATACCGCCTTAGTCACGTATAAGGAGCGCCTCAATGTATCCATTGAGTAGACATCTTTAATGACAGCTTTATCGCACATCTTCGCGAGGTATCACGTAAGACCAGGGAGCGTCGGAGGCACTAACATGTATGTCGTTATGAAAGGAATTTCAATTATGATGAACTTAAAATATACTTAAATTTGAAGGTTTTTGATGTACGCTGATTATATGATTACGTACACAAAAATATGTTATAAGTTTGACTTGTTTAATGATATGTACCTAGTCAGGTCATAAATTCTGTCACATGTTTAATATAAAATAATTGAAACAACTTTATTCTTTATGTAACCATTTATATACCAAAATGAACTTAACAAAACATAGATTCTTATGACAATAAAGTTTATTCAAAATGACCTCCGTGATTTTGAATACAGGCCTTCAATCTGCGCGGCCAGTCGTCTATCGCTGCACGAACGAGGTCCATGTCAATATCGGCGGCTGCCTTAATCAAGGATGTCTTGAGTGACTCCAAATTGGGATGAGGCTATGAGCACGCCTTTTCCTCCAAGTGTTGCCATATCTTGTAATCTAACGGATTCAAATCTGGACTGGAGAAGGGCCAGTCGTCGTGCCGGATGAAGTCGATTTCACGCGCCGCCAGCCAGTCTTGTGTGCTCTTCGCTCTATGAGCTGGCGCCGAATCTTGTTGGAATACCCAGTGCTTGTTATTGAACATGATATGAGAAACAGGTTCCACAAGGTTCGTCAGGACTGTATTTTGATACACAACTGCATTCGTTTTTAAACCTTTCTCACAAAAATGTACCTCTGTTAAGCCCCAATAAGAAACTCCCAACCATACCATGAGCGAGGATGGAAAATGACCTCGTTGGACACGCGGAATACGTTTGCTCGCTTCTTCACTACTGTGTGCGTACACCTTATCATTTTGTTTGTTGTAGCTCTCTTCTACGGTAAAAATTTTTTCATCTGAAAAAAGAATTTCCCGATATTTTTTTCCCGCGTACCGCTTCAACAAAGCGCGGCATCTCTTCAGTCTCAGGTCCATTAGACGAGCATTCAAACGATGTCGTGTTTTTCTTCGATATGCCCGAAGCCCTAAGTCTTCATTTAACACCCTTTTCACCGTGGTTCTGCTTAACCCCATCTGAAGGGCCAACAGTTTCTGCTTACGTTTGGGATTTCTTTGAATTCGCGCCTTCACAGCTTTTATCACTGCTGGAGTCCTAACAGACCGAGGGCGACCACTTCTTGACCTGTCATCTACACTAGAGTCTTCATTGTATCGTTTGATGGTACGATTTCAGTATGTCAAAAATTTGAATTGGCGCGTAACCGCAACGATGCAATGCAATAACTGCAACACGGTCTTCTTTAAGCGTCCACTCCATATTTAAAAATGAGTAAAATTCTAAAAAGTATACATTTTTATTTTCATGAACAAATCGAAATTCGAATTCAATAAACTTTTTTGTGGCCAGCATTCTAAAAGAAAAGTTTTTACTGTGTGACAATACTTATGACCTGACTACGTATATTTTGGTAACAACTAATTAATTTTGATCTTGTTCATTTTTAAAGTTTATAACTTGTTTGATCACGATCACTTGAGCTTTCAATTCATTCATTTTGTGGAGCCCCAGTTCAATAAATATTAAAGATTTTATAAATGACAACCAAACTCATCCCATAAAAATATTATATAAATTCGGATTGATAAGTCAAAACCCATCTATAACGAACCGGAATATTACCATATTTTTCAGTTTAATAACTATAAAATTATCCGCAACTTCCACCTTAAAATAGAGATAATAATCGACATATAAAGCCTGGGCATAGGTCTCCGAATGACTAGCCACCTCTGACCCGCCACCTAGTGGTCACAAACTGATTGGGAAAATGAGAAGCGATAAATTTCAATTGACTCGTGGATGTAATGGGAATCTCAGGTCTATACCGCCATCTTGTTTCTAGGTAGCAAAGATTTTCTTTAAATTATAGTTTCCGACTTCCAAAAAAGGAGGTTATTAAGTCTCCTAAAAGTCTTTTTTTTTAAGACGGTTAAAGAGTGTTTACAATAAGAATAGGTTTTTTATTCCTTATCTTTATTTGACATTATATGAATTTGCGTTTAACTGCAGAACAGAGATTTCATCTAACGTTAAAGATGTAGCCCGCTTTTGCTCAGTTCTCTTAAACATCCTGATTCTACAACTGAGAACAGATGCCTAAAATTAATTGTACTAAGTAGCTTTGTGACACTTAATTCTAAAATATTGATGGAAATTTAGCCATAGCCTTTGCTTTTTATCAGGTAAACTATTGCCAAGTGCAAACAGGTACAAGTTAAAAAAAAAAACATTAAATTGTCTGATAGTCATAACATAAGTGTGTACTTACAATGCAAATCATTCGCGATATTAATGTTTCATCAAACATTTTTATCCCATTTTTTTGTTTCAACCAGCTTTAAACAAATTAAACAAACATGGAAGCTGTAACAACGTTTGGTAAACAAAATCATGTCGCTTGCTAATTCTCACAATTATAACTTAGATACTTACTCGAAGTACCAGCATGTGGTGGTAGGACCGCTTTCAGTTACTAGAAGTAGGACCGAAGGGTCGTGACCAGAGCAACTAGGATGGGCTCTAGCCATCGACGTCATTTTCTATAGAAACCTCATTATTTTAACATATCTACATAATTTACTAACAGCAACCCGCTACTTTACCCGCGACTCGGAATAAGAGTAGCTTGTATGTTAATCTAGGGTTTAATTTATCTACGTACCAAATATCACGCACATCAGTTCAGTTGTTTGAGTGTCAAGAAGTAACAAATACACGTTACCTACCTACTAGTTAGTGCACTTATTTTCGCAATAAAGGGATGAGATTTTGTGTGTAATATGGCCACGTGTACATACCTACATATTCCATTAGAATAAACCTGTTGATACCATTTTGCTATATTAAACTTTTTTATATATATTTTTTGTCCCTACATCAACAACTTTCTTGAAGCGTATTGTGCATAAACACGTTATCATAAAAAAACAATACCTAAGGATTTTCTGGAATCTGGAATGGAGTATTGATTACTCATCTGGCATGGATATGATCCGACGTGATAGATTTAAAGATCTAAGTGAGCATTGGCTTGTGCAAGATGTTGCACAGATAAACCATTAGGTTAGGAGTTTTAGTTAGGAGTCTCTAAGTTATTTTATTCACGTCTCCTATGCACATTTAATGACCGCACCTTTTACTAGCAGTTAAGGTGCTATTACGGTGCTTATGATCGAGGTGACCCTAGAGTCAAATGTTCTATTAACAGCGAACGTTTGTACAGCTGTTTTGTAATTAAATAACTTCAGTAGCTGTGTGGACATATTTTTGTTATAATTTTAAACGCTAGAACAGAACTAGCTATCTAGAAAGTTTTTTCAATTTCAAGTAAGTTTCATTGTTAACCAAACTAACTTACCTACTGATATGGCTCTGCAACTCAAACTGGATCCCAGCTTCAGATTCCCATTCTGTAACTCCCGACCACCACTAAGCACTCAACGAGTAAAGTCAAGAATTTTATTTAGAGATTAAAATCTACCCCGAAGCATCTAACGGTGTGCCTCAATTGAGAGCCAGTTCCATTCCAACTGGTATGCTCCGCCTTAGGTCAGTGTAACTTGTACGGGTATACTCTCTTGAGTCGTATTTCCTCATGACTGAGGGTCGTGACTCCCCCGCAGAATTAATTCGTTAGGGGCAGATACATCGTGGTGGGCGTCCAGGTCCTTCCACGGAAGACACATGTCCTCGGATATGGTGGTCCTTTAACATGTTGGTTTCTTCACGATGTTTTACTTCACCGCTAAGCGAGTGCAAGTCCACTCTTAACTTATTATACACTGCTGGCTAAATAAAAAAATATCCACATTATCACTAGCGCTTACTATAGAATACCTACTCCGCTAGGGATTAGCTGGGAACGGTGGGTGATAATTCAGAATAATTATTGATTGTTTGCGTCGTTAATTCGCCGCCGCCCGCGAGCCGTGGCGAATCGACAACTTGCCGATGAGATAAATGCGGGTAAGGGTGAGGATATGCTGTGTGAGATATATGTTGCTTGAATCTGAAGAATGAAAAATAAAGTATAAAATATCGATATCTTTAATCCTTAAGTAACACATGAATAAAAATCTCTAATCGGGAGTGAATCGGTTTCACTTGGCTAATACGCTCCAATGTAGATTAAAATTAATGATGTCAAAATTGGTAGTATGTTACGTGTTTCTCATATAGGTAGGCACTACATAAGGAAAGCCTATGTATTTTAAAATTAAACCAAAATCGTCTTATATTAATCTGAACCAATGAAATATTTGCACATCAGTTTCTTGTTTGTTCCACACAACGGCAGTTCTAAAAATACGTAAAAAAGAATACAGTGATCAATTAATCACCACTTAATTCAAGTTTCTTACTACAACAGCTAAACGCCACCTTTATTAGAAATACAAAGTGGTATTGTAGAAAATGAAGTTTAAGTTTACTTTAAGCTAAGAAAGTACCGAGTTACTTAGTCTAAGTGTGTGGCTAACCGCGGCGTGAACACAGCCTTTTAACTTATGTGTTTTAGTGGGAAATAACGGGTGTTTAATATAAGCCTTCGTAGGTATTTCATGTAACGGATACGAGGTTTTCGCGGTATAACCATAATTCGCCACAAATACGTGAACCGGCAAAATGTTTCCATGGTACAATAGGTCTTCTAAGAAATATGTGAGAATGAATTACTGAGATGAAATTATCTATATACATAATAATTATTAATTATCTATACGTTATCTAGTACCCACGACACAAGCGTTTGCTTAGTGTGGGGCTAGATGGCGCTGTGTGCAATGTCCCGAAATATTTATTATTATTATTACATACTAAATATGATTGAACTTCTATTAGAGATAATCATTTAACGGCTATGCCAATCACCCAAGATCTACCTTGATAGTCAGATTCTTGAAACAGACCATCCCCTTTTTACCATAGTTATGTTAACTTATACAGATACAAAATGAACCCACTGAAGCCAAATTTCTTTAATAAATTACACTGCTTAAAATTGTCGAATAACCAAAATTAAATTCAAATTACGGCGCATGTTATCGAAAACACGATAAAAATTATTAACCAGCTGCATACCAAAAGACACTTCGGTAGCCGGGCCCGGGTTGGCAATACTTAGTGGCTAATTGTATAAAACGAACATACTTTATCATCCTCGACGCAATGCCTTCACTCGCTACCGCAACGATGCATCGATAAAATAATGAGGGTAGAACGCGAAATGATGTACAATCCTTCCTTTGACACGCTAAAATCAACCTTAAACCAATAAAAATAAGGTAGTGTTTCCTTTGACTGAAGTAGAATGCAAAATGAAGAAGAATCCCACTATTCAACAAGCAGAAGTCGATCATAAGACAATGACATCAAGGTAGAGGTTTCTTTGAGTGAGATTTGAAAATATTCTATTTAGAGATGGGGCGAGCCGCATGTTGGTTGCCAGTGCGCACCTGCATAGCTGACTGATTGTGTCGACGTGCGGAAACTGCGAGTGTCGCTCGATTACGAGTATTCTATTCGAATTAGCCGCCGTCCTATTGAGAAATTATTGAGCTTCCCTACTTTATTACTCTTCCTCATTTTATTAGGCTTCCTGCCTCTCATACAAGGAGATTGCGTGAGGAATACATGTTCTGGAAAGCGGTAGCGAGTCGGTAATCGATTTATTTAATCGATTGAATTAAGTTCTGCGTGTTTTAAGTTATGATTCGATTTGATATGCCGTTTAATAACCAGAGAGGTTTATTTATTCAATCAATATTTGAGTTGGAAAACATCCAATATGGCTTCAGGTAGTAACGTCAATCTATACCTAAACCTATTTCAAATACATGAATAGGTATAAAAAGAACATAATTTGACGCAGATTTATACCTGCTTTTATAGGAAGGAAAACAGCGATGTCCACCTGTCAAAATTATTGAATTAGTAATAGTTAAGTCAATTCATAACATTATTTATTTGTCGATTTGCATCTAACATTTTAGAAAGCTTGTTATTCATGTGATAAGGGGGTTTATCTATGTAATAAGTCGTAAATTCGAGAAAGTAGGGGTTCCAAGTATTTTAGATACAAAGTAGCAATGAGTAGGTGCTTTATCATATCAAACCATAAATAATTATAAATGCTGGTGTGAGTTTGTTGGTTTGTTAATGTTTAATAATTATGTACGCCATACCATTATTATTCATTTTATTTATTCTCATAATCAGAACCGCTTAAAGCGAATTACTCTAATGATAAATATGCCATAATGTGATATTTGTATTAGGGTTTTAAGCTAGAAGTAATCTTTGTGTTATGGGTTAAGAGTTTAAGAGTTACCACCATTAATAGACAACCAATTTAAATAAATAATTCAACTGCAGTCAAATGTTTGAAATGTATCGCCAATGTATACGAGTTGCCGATAGAATTACAATCGAATCGACTATCAATGGAAGGAAGAAGAGAATACATAATGACTAATCTGTCAATGGCAGGAATTGGCTGATGTTGATACATTGGATTGCATGTAGCTGCCGGTGTGAAGAACGAATACATAACTAAAGTATATTATTTCTTAATTGTACACGCTGTAGCGGCTTAACCAAGAAGAGATAGATAAGGATTTCGTTCAGGAAATACATATCTGATACTTATTTTATTATTGTAGACTGGTGGCGCCACCATGTGAATCAGTAGTAAAAAGTAGTATATCTAAATCCAAACCACAGGCTACTTCTTCTTGTTATAGAGTGAAAGTGAAACTGCTCTAAGGGCTTCCGCAAGAAACCGCAGGCTAGTGTAGTTTAGCTATATATACATGTCACTGCACTATGCTTATCACCCTGCTATGTAATGTGTTGGCGTTAGGAGTGGCATCCCTGGTAGGCCGGCAGGTGGCCATCGCAACACCTTGAAGGCGACAAAGAAAGTTTCTGTACGTGAGGCGGGGTAGTGTCTGTAGGGCTTGAATTAGTTTGCTACCGTTTCTCAAGTAAACTGCCGGTAGGTACATTATGTATATGAATGATAAAAAAATAACGAAATTTCTTACAATACAATTTTATTCATAAAACATTTATCAATATGTAGCCAAAGAGATGCATAAACTGAGAAGAGCAAAAGGGTCTTTTTCACATATTGTAGAACTATCAATGACAGAAAAAAACATCCCAAGCATTGAGATAAGCGTCTGTTTGATTATTAATCATATATTTAAATATTAAATAATCATGTATTTAAGGCGGTTAGTAGCCTTTGTCACCTTTGTCCTCATGTATACTCTGGGCGAGCAGAATTATTTCCTTCCAGCAAGCAACTATCGTGGAAAAAAAACACACAAACACACACACACAAATATAACACACACTTGGTATCCCACTGCTGGGTATGGGCCTCCCTTTGTATGTGCCATCTGCGTCGATCTTGTGCAGATCTCATTCAGGTCGGACCCACTCAATTCGATCAAAAACATCAAATTCTGACACTATCACATTCATACAAAAATGATTTATAACTTTCTTATTTGTATATGGAGGAACACACCCAAAAACAAACAAGTTTGTTGTTTGAAGTCGACGAAGAGCAGTTGCAGCGGAACAACACTAAATATTTCTACAAGTTTTCATCTGTAATGGACTTCCACAAAGTATGTAACGCATGATTCATTACCTTAATCCGATTTATCCTTAGCCAAACATGAAAACAATATGTTAACTAAACGGTTTTCACTCACGTGTAATTCGCGTATGTTGTTTACGCGTTTCGGATGTTATGACACCCATCTTCAGAACGTGCGTTCTGGGACCGCGGCAGCACGCAGACGCAGCGGGAAATGTCTGCGTGCTGTTGATATAATGTCTTATGAAAGTTTTAATATTAAAATAAAAAAAATGTATCGGAGAACTAAAACCCTTGGCGACCAAACAGAAACCCCTGTCTACCGAAGTAGTAGGTCCCATGTTTATGCATGAACATGGACATTGAACAGGTTGCCAACCACGTTGATTAGCCACCGCATTAGTTACGATAAAAAGACAAGTACTCATTTACAATAAATAAACCGACTTAATAGATCCAGAAAAAAAATGAGTATCTACGGTCAAAGGAAAGGTTACATTTTACTTTATCTTGTTAACTTCGGTAGTTCCTGCACTAAAAATTCCTATTGAAAAATAAGTCTACCGATTTCGGTCTTAAGAATTATTCAAGGATGAAACATGCATACATTGTTATGGAATACAACACATATGCTTAGAAAACTTAAACGTAGATAGATACGTAAACATTGATTTATTGTATAACTGCGCTAGTTTTATCGTATAGTACAGATATAATAATGATGGTGATAAATAAAATAGACTTCACTATCTACTTTAGTGGAATAATGTTCAAAAGATGAATAATTGAGTTTATTTATTTATTTGATTTATGGGCAAGCAGCAGATTGCTGATGTGCCCATGTACTCGTATATCAAATATTATTTAATCCCAGCAACCAAAAGTAAAATATCCCTACAACATGACTCACAAACCAATCAAACAGATACCATCTAGTTTTCGAAGTCGGTTAAAATTATGTTACCTGCACTATAATTTGAAGATGCAACGACTTGGTGGTAAATTGCAACTGTAAAATGCTCGTAAAATTCTCTAATGGGACAAATAAAACAAGCTTTATTGCCCGACAGCAACGGCCTCAAATACTACAAGGGCTAATCGGAGTTTGTACCATGCAGGTTTATATACTGGGTTATTGGTAACTAGTGAGTAACGTTTTCTCTCTTTGAGTCTTTCCTCATAACTGAGGGTCTGACACCGTTAGTGGAGTTCTCTTGGGTAGATACATCGTGGTTCTTCTTCTTATCGTATGAGAGTGGCCTACTCTGGTGTCGAGAGTTTATCAAGCCTCCCTAAGGGCCTCTGACATGGCTTAAGGACTGCCGTACTAGACAAACAGAACAGCCTATAATTTAAATTGTAGTGCGCGACCAGGTCCTTCCACGAAAGATATTGTGGTTCTTAAACATGTCGGAATTCCTCACAATGAGTGGCATTTGTATAGACCGGCCAAAAAGAACAATTTTAATGAGCGTCTTAGCACAGTCCGTAACACAGATTGAGAAAAAAAAAGTTGGTACATATGTACATACATACATACATAAAGGCTAGTAGTTTTATGTTAGAGACTTGCCATAAGCGAAATTGTGTTTTGTTGGTATGTTTATTCCGCTTTCACGACGCTATTGGGCGACAAATCATTGCCATTTTGGATTTTATAACTTACAAAAAATAAGGTTGGTTACTTTTTTTGTGGAGCGACGCCCCGATTGTGTCCCTCTTGTTCATATCATTCGTGTATTAAAAAAAATGTATTCATTTATCTAGGCATAAGAAATAAATAAAAAAAGTTGTCAATTTTCTTCAGGCGACCTTTTTTAAACCAAAATTGGCCATTAGGTACCTTAATTAGTAACTCTGTATAAAATTAAATATTATAATAATATGCTTATGTGCGATTGTAGTTTCATGTCAGGAACTCGAAGACATGGCATCATGAAAGAGTCCGCCATTTTATTATAATTCGTTGTTAGTAACCAGTAAATGATAATATTTTATTATACAATACCGGATTTTATGGGCCTTTGATGTATGTCTTTAGTCATTAAATAGCCCTGTGGAATGTATTAATTAGTTAGGCAAGTTTAAATTGAAAAAGAAGTACTAATTTTCTGTATCGTTGGTACCTATTTTATTCAAACGTCGCTTTTTATAAGCTGAAACACAACATTTTTAGTTTCAAAGAATAAGTAAGTAAAAAAAAGTAGTTTTAAACACACGTAGAATTAACGTAAGTTTTATAAATTATTAATTTAGTTTAACGATGATTTCGTGCAAGATTGAAAATTAACTTTTGAGTGACCTTTTCGTGTGCAAGCTTTAAACTACATGTTATGTTTTTAATATTGTGAAATTAAAATAGTGTATATCAGTTAAAAGTTCAAACGTTATTGCTAATTACTAAACAAAAATGCTTGCGTGAAAGTTAGTTTTAATTCATAATTGTGCTAGAATTTAATTAATTTATAAAAACATTAGTACAGGACCTACAGGAACTTTAATAACAACTTAGACATGATACGAGTAATAAATACTTAATTATTTTAAACAAAAGCAAAAACCGACTTCAACTTTACTGTCACGTTACTGAACAAATCTAAGCCTAACAAAAAAAAAACTACAACATAAATTCATTTGCTAAACAAATCTTAGCCTATCAGAGAATAATGCGAGCGAAACCGCAGGCATCCGCTAGTAATTAATAATATCTTTCTGTCGGTCCCTTTTCTCTTTAACACATATTATATTCAATATATATTTTAAGTTTAAAGTTAAAATATGTATTAATAATAAGTATGTAATTGTGTTAATTATGGCTTTATAGATCGTTGGTAGAAACATTTACAGATAATGTTGTTTTGAACAATGAGGTTTTGTAGTTCGAAAACTACAATGATATTTTTTTGAATTTGAACACCTAACATGTTTGTCTATGTCGTCTACGTGTATGATGTTTTATTCAAAACTAGTGGACGCCCGCGGCTTCGCTCGCATTATTTTGAGACAAAAAGCAAATACAGCGCCATCTAGTTTATACGTCGAAAAACATGAATCTTTAAAATGGCTGTAGGCAGCGGATATCGATAGCGGACCACTTGGTTTAAAATGAACATAACTTTTTTATTTACGAACCGATTGAAATGAAATAGACATTAAGTTAAAAATGCATCAACATGTTAGTGAAAACCGTAGACAAATCAGTTCAGCCGTTTTCGAGTCTATAACGAACAAATGGTTTTATCTAGGTATTCTGATATAGATAAGCCCGAGTTTCTGAATAAGTAGCTATTTTTCAAAACATATTTTACCATTCGCTTACTCAGTAGCTCGACTACTATTGGCCTACGTTTGAAGGTAGTTTTCCCAATTCTACGCAGGTCTTCTATGTAGCCAGTGAGGTCTACATTCATTATATTTTGGCAGATGGATATAACTTGATGGTGTAGTTGAGGTTCAGTTTCATAATCAGGTTCATTTAGTCCATAAATAACAAATTTCCTGCTGTAGTCTATCTGTGGTTGATGATTGAAGTCTTTGATAATCTTATTTTGTAGTTGATGTATTTCATTTTTGAGTTTGTTGTTTTCATTTTCTAGATTTTCTATTCTCTTATTAGCTTTTATGATTTCTGTATTGATGTCAGTCTGTTGTTTTTCTAAATTATCGGTTTTTGTCGTCATTTCTATGCGTAATTTGTCTGTCATTAATTCTATTTTTAGATCTATTGTGTTTGTGAGGTCATGTAGTATTGATCTTCTATTTTCTTCCAATTTGGACTCGAGTAGCTGGCTGATTTGTGCTAACATGTCAGTATTATTGGGGGCTGGACGGGACGCGTTAGGGGGAGTCTTGTACTGGTCATTGTTGTGAGATATTTGTGCCGTATTTAGTGTATAATCAGTGGTCGATTCGTCCAACATCATAGAGGAGTCATTCATGCATGATTGTTGCTGCCTTACAGGCGTATTATCGTTTCTTAAGCGTCGTGTTACATTTTGACACGAGGGGCATTTCCAATTTTTCTTAAGTTCAAACATGTTATTTAGATAAAAAGCTGACGTGATGTTTAAGCATGCATAGTGAAAGTTCGTGGCACAAGATGTACATGTTAATATTTCGGTTTCGCTTCTTATAGACTGTTTGCAAGCTGAACAAAACATTTTGAAGAATCACGAAAATTTACTTTGAAATTTTGTCGTTACTTATCTGCAACTTGGTCCTGAGTGGTTGACTCGTATGTCGTGGCGCGAAGGTCTATTTTCGCTTGGGCGATGAATCAGCTGACAGGTCGTCAACTCGTGTCACTTGATGCGGTAGACGGATTGACCGTTAAAAACAAAACACACTCGTAGAATCGTGAAATCCTTTGGGATCTTCGGGATTTTTTCACAGTAGATTCAGCTTTTGGAGCTCTTTTAAACGATGTATCACTAAATATTGTGGGCGAATTTTTTACAGCGATTCTGAATTTTTTGCGTAAGCTTGCGCGGGAACGTATCCGAAGTCACTCGCGGCTCGTCCCGCACTCTCATCTAACACGAACTTGTTTTTTTTTCTTATTCAACGTCAAATTACTTATAAATTTCCATACAAATCAATTTACAATATATGTATATAGCTAACCCCTTGGTAGGGCTACCGTGAATCTTGAAATATGATTAACGTCGATAAAAGCAGGCTGCGCGCGCGCCTCCGTAACTTATTTGGTGTGAAATGAGAACGATTTGAGCGGGCGAAGATTTAGCAGGAAGATAAAGGGGGTTCGTATTGGAGGAAACAGTAGCTTAGTTTTGGACAAAATATTTTAACGAGATATTTTTTTAACAAGTTATGAAAACCAGTTTTAACTAAATTTACAAACTTTGACCTATTTGCTTTTTATCTAGAAAATCACAACAGAACTCTCATGTACTCAACACTGTTCAGTATATCATGCCTCAAGGCTAAACTGAAGTTATAAATTTCAAAATGGTCACTTATTTTAACTCAGCTCTTTTTAATACTGTCGTGTTAAAGACATCAACGCGTTGTAAACTTTGGTGCAAAAACGATACTGGATTTCAATTGGTCATATTTTAAATTATTATCTGCATAAATACTTAATTTAAATCATATCTGTGCAAAGTCACTATGTGTTAGGAACCAAATTTTTTTGTGTATTATGATATTCTCACGCCTTCTCTACACAAGCTTTTTTCTCGCGCTATATCATTCACTGTGTGTTTCAGTAAATATGATAATGAAGTTCTAGATAGTCCGACGTTAAATATTTCAGTTTGCAACATGTAAGGGCCATTTTTGATTTGTAGCCTGTATTGACTTTGCAAAATGAATTTCAATACACTGAAAAGAGGGTTTAAGTTCAGGCATGTTTTAGTGAAAACACTATACGAGTAAATATAAACGTTGCCTTAAAATATACATAAAATATACAGACATAGGCCTCATATCATTAAATAACTGTAGCAAATTAAATAATAATGGAATATGTGCGCAAATAGCCCTCAGGTCCTAACCAACTATACAATCATATCTAGATGGTTACTAAGAGATTCAAATATTACTGAATTAAAGTACACATTTGCAATTTGTATGATATTATTTTGCTTTTTTTCAATTCTTTTTGTATGAACAAGTATTTATATTAATTTAAAAACTTCAACAGACTTCTTTCAGTGCTATAAAAATACATGGAACAAGCATTCCTGCAAAGGACTTTGCAGGAATGCTTGTTCCATATATGTATATCTCAAAAGTTAAACAATCGGTTTTGATGAAACTTTCATTAAACCCTAAGTTGAAACATACATACATTTATAATCTCATACAAAAAGAAACAGACCGACACGCACAAACATAGATACAGTCTCAAGATTTGGTACACGGATTTGGTAACCTAAATCATCATACAAATTTTTTTCTTCCAATTTATTTTTCTTCCGTGGGTCGGATGACACGTTAAATTGTAGGTCTCGGCAGTTTGTCTAGTACGGCAGTCGCTAAGCCATGTCAGAGGCCCTTAGGGCGGTTTGAAAACTCTTGACACCAGAGTTGGTCACTCTCATTCGATAAGAAGAAGAAGATCCAATTCTGACAGTTTCACAAGCATTCGACTTGAATAGATAATCTCATTTTTTAAAGAATTATACATAACCTAATCCATCATGGATTAAATATTAATTTAAACTTTATGTATTACGCATGTGGCTAGGTACCTCTTGTGGCAAGCACAATCAATTTGCCATCATAACATTATCCCATGGTTGCAGTTTTACATCCTTTCATTACAGAGTATAGATCTATCTTCTAATAAACCATCATTATAGGCTTTTACGACTGGTTTCTTTATGTGTTTCACTCCATGGTTTAGTTTAGGTGCAACTGTTACAGTTAATCACCTGATGATAGTTTTGATAGAAATGGAAATATTTTTTGTACGAATCGCCTGATTTGTACAAAAATATTTCCATTTCTATTAAAACTATCATTTACTAAATCTCTTAGCTATTTATTTCTGTATTTCTTAGTATGATTTTCCTGTTTTAATCTTAGATAAAAGACCTACATGTGGTCACAAATACAACGAGTTTTCGTCTGGTTTCTTTGATTTATTACATTTGATTTTAGAAAAAAATATTCTCTTTACTTTCATGGAACTTGGGTACCTAGTGCCCACTACGATGTATTTGGCCAAGAGAACTCCCACGATGAATCAATTCTGCAGAGGCATCATAACGCTCAGTTTTAAAGAATACAATTAAGATAGGATAATTTATCAGTAATTTTCCAATTCATCATCTCTCAAACTATAAAGCTACAAGGTGTGCATTAGGAAGCCTCCAGCGATGCCACGTCAACTCTACAATGACGTACTGATACCGACAATATCATCATACATTGCAGACAGATGTAAAGACATGTGGCAAGTCTCTGTAGACTGTCAACAAGTGATAAAACGAAAAAAAAAAATCCGTTTTCGAACCACGTAACCAAAAACTACTGAACTTATTGTGATAAAAATAGTACTGTTTCGTAAGTAAAAGCATATTTCTAAGTATTTAAAGAAAAGAAAACCATGGCTCGAAAATGCTTGCCTCTTATTTTAGTGATAACAATATTCTGATAAAAACTATTTGTAAAAATAATAATATATTCTTAATGCATTCAATATTGTTAACAAATTATAAGAAATTTATTGAAAATTGTATGGTTCGGCATTTTAAGATTTGAAAATGTACGCAGTGTTCACTCTTCAACACAAAGTCGCATCGTTAAAAGTGGCATCTATTCTATTCTTCCAACTAATCCACTTATAATCCGGTATATTAAACTTAAATGATGGTCAATGGTAATGTATAAAATTATCCTTTGTGGTGTGTAATGGGCGCCTTTCAGTGGCAGGTGGTAAGTAACTCTATGATTATACCCTTGTATGATATGGTGCTTTGTGATGGTTTTCTTAATACCAGTTATGCTTACACTATTGTAAGTTCGTATGATAGTTGTGAAGTCTAGTGTTATAAGTTTTTCTAACGGTCTTTGATATGATATCTCGTTTAAGAGTAGTAAATTCTGATATTTTGGAACGTAGACATGGATAATGAGATGTACGTACTGCGATAAACTGAGAATCTTAACATATCTAGTCTGGCCCAAAGAAGCAAAAAGCTTTTATTTCTTCCTATTGCCTCTTGATACATCTGATCACGAGTTGATTAATTGCGTTGGTAAACCATATTATAGGTAAACAATAATTTAATTGTTGAACTGTGTTTTTTTCGTGCAGCAACAGAGCAGTAGTTTATTATGATTTTTTAAGGGTAGCAAAATAGAATCGTTAGACTGTCAAAACCTACTTTTTATCCCAAGACGAAGCATAAGAAACCGCAGGCAGCCGCTAGCAGTAAACAAGATAAATATGGTATTGTTTACCCACAGCCCATTCTTCAGACAACCCTCCATAACTCTTTGTTTATAATTACTGTTGCCTTATCCGTTTATCTCATTACGGGGCTAGAAGTGGAATCAAACATCAGCCACGACTGGATTCACTTCACGAGAAGGACAAATCATTTGGAAGGAGCTGGCCTGTTTGGGCTTGTGTCTGTTTGCTTCTTGGACGTTTAGCAATAGTAGTTGTGACGATCGTTGATATTATTCATGTAAACAGAATGAAAATGATTCCATGTGTAATGTTTCTAGAATCTACAATCAGTACACACTCAATAAACATAATCTTACTTTTCAAATATCTACAGATACATAGACAATATACGAAAACCCTAACATACTAAGATCAATACTATAGGACATGTCAGAGGCCCTTAGGGTGGCTTAATAAACTCTCGACACCAGAGTTGGCCACTCTCATTCGATAAGCAGAAGAATACAATAATAATTGTATAAACCTTCTCTGTTTCTAGTAAGGATCAGATAGGTTGGTAATATTTTACTATTATAAAATGACTTGCTGATCTGACGTATTCTGTTGGTTCTATTCACCCATATTTTATACGTCTTCATACATACGATATTAAATCAGGCGTTACTTTGCAGAAGTCCATTACACATGGAAACTTAGTTTTTTTTTCAGTTTGTGTTCTGAAGCCAGCTAGAAGTCACAGCGGAAGAACACTAACTCAAACTTTTTTCTAAGTTTTCATGTGCAATGGACGTCTGCAAAGTAACGCCTGACGTTTTTATATTTGTATTCAGTATTTATTTATTTGGTAAAACATTGACTTAAACTAGTTTAGGTAAGACATTTACCCTGTACTGTAGGATGTAGTTAATTGTTCCTTTTTTCAGGATGCAAACTGGATTCAGTGCAGTTCGTAAGCCTGTATTATAGCTACGAACGGTCGCTTGAGGCGCAGTTTGATTGCGACTTATTGCGGCATCGACTCACGATTGAATCAGAAACTGTTCTTGGATCTGGGGATGGTTCGCAAAAAACATTGTAAAATATTTGCGAGAATGATATTGTAGTACCAAAAAATAACGAATTCTACATCTGTCGCATGTCAAATCTGGATGAGGTTTAAACTTGATCGAAATTTCACTTTGCTGGCTTTGGTGACCGTTTTGTGAAATGTTGTTTTTTTTTAATATATCATATTTAACATAAAAGAAATTATTCCACCTTACATTCATGTCAACAATTATCTATAGTTCCATTGAGGTATGAAACCCTGAACCTACGGGTGGGACGTACAGAAATTGCAATTACCGTACGTCACACTACATAGACATTGGTACAAGTTTAAATGCCGCGTGTTAATCAGAAAAATAGACAATCCGATTGTTAATACATAAAAAAATACTTACGAATATATAACCCGATACTAAGCAAAAGTTTGTGTACGATGCAGTAGTGTTTTTATTGTATTTTATTCTAAACATTGAACACACATTCCAAAATATTCCCACCACATAATGCCGACCATACAGCAACATGGCTAGAATTATTTACCTTAGATAGATGCGTGCCTCTGTCACAAGGCGTGAATGCTTCAATCATTTTGATTTACAGCCCTCAGTTCCAGTCTAAACACCTTAGAGTAAACACACAGGCCTTTTGCAGAAAATCGCTTCATTCTGACAAGACTACCACAGGTTTTTGTTGGGGATTGTTTTGGGTGTGTTTTATCCATGAGCAAAACACTTATAAGTGAATTTTCTTTGTTTTTTTAATTCTTTGTATTCCAAATGCCCTTAGAGTCACTGATATGGCTTATCGACTGCCATTCTAGGAAGAAACGCCCAGCTATATCATTGTGTCATCCAACCTTAGGATGCTTCCGAATGGAATGTTACATTTGGCCAATCCAATGACTGACTGCATCGACAGAAATTGATAAATAATCGCAAACAAACACCTTGGCTAGCTGAGCTACATGCGATACCTCAGTAAATCAACACTATAAATGAAGGGAATGCCTTTTGTATCTTTTGTTCTTCTTGTTGATTGTAACTACATTATGTTGTTTATAAGTCCAGGACACGTTTCCTAGTTTATTTAAATCAATCGTTCGATAAAAAGATTTGCTCTAAATAAAATCGAACTGTATAGTAGGTAAACCTTTATGTTTTTAACCGTTTATCGTATCGTATCTACTAATAAAATATTGTAGCCTGTATTTTACTTATTATACTACTCTTGTCTACAACGTGGGTTGAAAATTTATCGATAATTTCATTAACGAAGCACCTGCAGTTTATCTAACATAATATGAATACTAATAAGAATATACGAGCGCCTCTAACCTCGTGTTATCGCCGGTGAAAGCTCAGACAAAGCCTTAGAAGACACTTAGTTGGAATCTCCACAAACTTGAAAATTATTAATGCTCATTGATTTTGGCAAATTTTCTTTAAAACTTTAGAAAGCTTAAAAACAATTGATTAAATCACTGTGCTTACCTCAAAATAAATAGATTACATTAAAGTTACTCCAGTTTATATGACAGCACTTAAATTGTCAAATTGTAGTCGATCGATTCTTAGTCACAGAAAGTAGTACTCCTAAAAAATTGTCTGAAACTTAGAATAAATTTGAAAACTTGACTCCAGAGGTCGGAAATACTACAATTACTTTTACTCATATCGATCGAAAACAGAAACAGGTACTTATAATATACGATATATTTCCAGCGATCTTCAAAGCGAGAGTGTATCGGTTCTTATCGGGTAAGCACGCTGCATCTTAGGCCATAGTTTTTGCTTACCATCAAGCAAACTATGGCTAAGTGCAAACCAGTTCCAGTTAAAAAAAAAATACCCTTATCCTAATTTTTAGATGCAAATCTTTAGCTATTTAAGGTCGTCGATCGTGCTGAACACTAAATATGACTATTCTTTCAAATTTTATCTTGCTCATGGAAACATACCCTACAACATTAAGTAGGTATTTCGCGAGCACTGGGCCCTAGTGTCGAAAGTTGCCCTTTGCTCTTTGACGCCGAGAGTCGACTGCGATACTGGGGAGTTATTGTTTTTGTTGCCAGATTACATCATGAAATTCACTTTATGTTTTAAACAAATAAGTTAGAAAGGTGGTAAATCACTGGTAATGAGAGTTTTCAAATCGCCCCAAAACTACTACTGCTTGTATGCCATTCATCATCATCAGCCCGCTATCGCTCACTGCTGAGCATAGGCCTCTAATCTTGTACGCCACTCGTCCCGGTCCTGCGCAGATCGAATCCAGGTATGCCATTAGCATCTACTCACGGAAGTACGCAGATGGAAATGCCACAAATATCTGATTTGTATTAATTAAACAAAAGGTTGTCTGACAGGTAAAGCTTTGCTAGATTCTTATATATAAATAAATACCTACCTACCACCTACTACTACTACTACCTACTACCTACGTAAGCCTATATAATGTAAAAAAAAAAAAAAAAAAATAATACCTTCTATATTTGTGTACAGCTATGATGGTAGCTGGTGTATAAATAGATTAATGTTTTTAGTTACGTTATCGATCCTTAGAAAAATTGTTTTCATCCATAGCCGGTTTTACATAAACATACGACTAACAATAAAAAAAACAATACAATATTAGTTAATACATTTTGATTGTTTTCTTTGCGTTAAAGAGGTCTCAAACCCTTCAGTTATTAAGCAATGAACTTCAATAAAACCGCAACCAAAAGTCAAAGAATGAACTCCCAAGTTTCAGGGAGATATTTACCATGTAAACACTGCCAGCTTATCCCAGCCCATCGCTGACCCGGGGTTGCCATAATGCCGTATTAACGTGTACTTGTTTACATTCATACTGGGGAATACATAGACGACATAACCCCAATATTTCTATCAATAAAGAAATAAAAACACAGTGTTCCATTGTTCATTTGCAGAAAATAATTACTGCTTTTAAAGGTGATAGAACGGATTAAAACAGAATATAAAACGGCTTGCCGAGATATTGTAATTGAAAATAAATATTCCGGGACATTGCACACAGCGCCATCTAGCCCCACACAAAGCAAACGCTTGTGTCGTGGGTACTATATGGATATGTTACTTAAATGCTGTCACTGATCGTGCAAAATTATCTTGCTCAGATGTTAGAAACCATTCCATCAATATCACGCGTTTACAGCGATGGACCAATCAGCGGGCCTACACAATGATGTAGTTTTTTCCTGTAGTGTTGCGTGTGTGTATTCGATTTCCTGCATTGGCATTATATTTGTCAGGATGTCTAAAGGAATGGAAGCCCAAAATGAGATGTCTGATCAATACAATGTCGTTGGTAGAATCCCTCAATAAAGATACCGTTTGCTTTATGCGATGCCTGATATGAACACGCCTAACGTCTTATCTGGGAATTGTGATGCGTGTGGAAATGTACGCAATTATTGTACGGAATATTACGGGTTTTAGATGTAAACAATAGGCATATAATTATCATGAATCATCATAATCATATACATCTAAAACTTACCATCAGGCAGGGCCTCTACTTGTTTGCCACTACATAATATGATTAAAAAACATGTTATATTTATTTTTCTTTGGCCTGAAAAACATGTTATATAGTAAAAAAAATACAGTTTTGACACATAATTTTATATATTTAAGGCTGAACCAAAGAGAAAGAGAGTCATAAAATTCTTTGGGCCGAACGGGCCGAACTCAACATTGCCTGAGTTTTTATATCGCCGTCTCATATTTACACTCGAAAATATGTAAGTACTTACTTGAAATCGATATTGTTTGCAAGCTTACAAAATCCTTCTGAGGCCGTTATTCGTCAATAAAAGGATTTTCGGAGCTCTATTAATAATAATACATCTTTAGATAATGTTTTATGTATTACATTCTTGTAGGTATTATAAATAGAGCAGTGGTCTATTTTAAAGCATTACTTTTCTTATCTGTCTAACGATGGATAAACTTTTGTATCGCACTGTAGATCTAAATATGCTTTAAGCTAGGATCATATTTACACAATTGGAGGCTAAGACCCTCTTGCGCATTGTTGATTCTTTAGCATATTTAGACTGATTACTTGGTAAATTTGTAGCCAAATATGTTTAAAAACTAGGCTAGTATTTAGTGTAGAAAACGTTTATTTTACTTACAATAATAATACATTAAAACAAGAGAAGAAAACCTAAACATAATCCTTGTAACTACAACACAAGAAAGAAGAAAAAAGGAAAATTTAAGAAAAGCCTTTAGATAGTGTCAATGCTCCAGCCCACTGGCAGAGGGCAGCGTGCCCAGCATACTGGCCACATTACCACTAGATGTTAAAAAAATCTTGTTTTAAATAAATATTGTTTGTCTAGTTTTAAACTATTTTGTAATCTCCAAGATTCCATCAAACAACAACGGTACTTATTGTGCAACAGACAACATATTCGAGATGTTAAATACGATATCTTTGTTAGAGATGTGTTTATGGAAATTATCTTAATCTGTAAAGCTATAAATTAATTGTATAAGTTGTTCTGTAATAAAAAATCCATAAAATATAACTTCAACTTTTGTGCTTACAATGGATTTTTAAAGAAAGATTTTATTGATTTATGATTCCATGAGCGAAAAAGTTAAAAAAAAATGTAGGGCTAAATCCTTAGTTTAATAAATCAATAAAAACAAAAATTATTATAAATTATTCTTTAAAATTCGGTGAATGAACAAAAATATGTTGATTTTATTCTTTACAATTGTTTACAGTTGCTTTTTTTTACATGATATAGGCTTACGCTTGACTACAACTTGCCTGATGTTAAGCAACGTTATAGTCTACGATCTAGCGCGCTTGCCTAGAAGAAACCGGTTGCTTTAACTAACCTACTGTAAAGTAGTGGGCTCCTATCCTCCCGTCTTGTGTCGTATTTCCTATTACTAAGGGTCGTGACTCCCCCGCAGAATTGCTTCATTTGGGGAGTTTTCTTGGCCAGTTACATCATGTTGGGCGCCCAGGTCCTTTCACAGAAGACAAACAAGTCAATAATTAGTAGATACATGCTATGGAGTACTATTTGTTTTTTTTTTTTTTTTTTTTTTTTTTTCAGGACATATCACACAGCGCCATCTAGCCCCATACTAAGCTTACGCTTGTATCATGGGTACTAGATAACTGATATAATACATATATACTTTTTTTTTTGTAAATACATACATAGAAACGACCAGACTCAACACAAGTAATTACAAATGTAATATGCATAATTACTTGTGTTATGTTGTGTTGTGTTACTACTATTCAAAATAAACTTATTTATATCTCTCCGACCAGGACGCATGGAGGGAGTTGGGGGAGACCTTTGCCCAGCAATGGGACAGTATACTGCCGTGCAGTCCTTAAAACGCAGTATCTGACTTTTTGACGTTTTTGAGTTATATTTTGAACCGTAATAAGCACGTCATAAGGAATATAATGATATAAACGGTTTTTGATTTTCGCAATTACAAGACCAAAAAAAACAAACACCTCAACGCAGTCACTAGAAATATTTTATGCAAACTGTGTCGTTTAACTATCTAAAACACAGTAACATCAATTACGTCTATCATGATCCTCTGCATTCCCGGGTAAAATGCAGTAGATGTCGTCATTGCTACAAAAAATCGGTAAATTATACTTTAAAAATAAAGTAAACATAAAATCTAAAATGCAGTAAATAAGCAATGTACTAAAAATATGAATACTGCAATGTTTATCTTTATTAATTTTAAAAATAAATACAGACTAGTATGCAGTAAGGTACTATGACATGGTGTTTTATATAGAATCACATATTTTTCCCATGCGGTCAAAACCAAGTAAAATGCAGTAAAATTGATAAAACTGTGCATTAAATATACCTTAGGTTATTTTTTATTGTCAAAGTTACTAATTAAATTGCAGTATTTGGGTAATTTACTGCATTTCTATCGATAAATACCTAACACAGACAACATCACATGACAGCCTAAACTGCAGTAAAACTTGTAGTTACTGCATTATAATTGGTAGTTTGAATTAAATTCTTATATTTCCTTGTTTTCGTGTAGTAGTTTACTGCGTACAGTTATAATAATATACAAATCAAAGCCGATCACCAAACCATCAAAATAAAACACCGAGATAAGGTTATTTGTAGCTCAAATGATAAAGAAAATAACCATCAGACACCAAAAATAAAATATGATGAAAAAAATATCTGGGGGCATTATGTGTCACTTGAAACAACCCGGCCCAGAACAAAAATTGGTGCCTCATGACTTTCTTGATAGGATTGATTAACAGCTGCGACATCGCAGCTACAAATATAGTTTTGAAGTATTTCGAACCCGGACATACTTTTATGTCTGCGGACTCATTTCACCATAAGGTCGAGCAATCGCTGCTGAAAAGTAAAGTTTACGACTTTCAAGACTTTTGCCAGGCTATAGAGAAGTCGAATTCAGGTAAGACTTACCTATGTCAAACAGATGGAAGTATCCGATTTCTTTGTTTTCAAGTCTCATGTATCCCAGAAAAAATCAAAGATCGTTCAGGAAACAGAATATATCTTAAAGATATAGTTGAAGTCATGGTAAACAGAGGAAGGTACTGTCTTCATTACAAAACAGATTTTGATGCTGACGAATACAGCCAATTGAACTGCTTAAAATCTAAAAAACCTCCCAAACCAGATGTAAGGTCGCAACCCAAAGGTATACCTTTTGTTAGAAAACAAGACATTATTAAGAAATTAGGGCCACTAATGCCTGAAAACCGGATTACTTTCTGGAGAAATATTCCAGAATCTAATGTAGAAACCGATGATGGTGAGGAAAACTGTTTCTTTGATAACGATGACGCGGAATCTCATAAACTTTTTGTGTATCTAATGGATAAAAGATACATAGATAGTTAAAACACATGGAATGAGACCACTAGGAATTGTATTGTACCTATACGTAGAAGAATATGATTATTCGTAAGAATATGATTTAAGTGAACAATAAGTCTGTGCCATTCTATTAAAGACGTTAGCTTATATTGCATATTTATGTTTAAACGTAAGTATTGTAATGATTATTAATACAATGTGTTAGTTATAATATTTTTTTATAATTGGTTTAAGTTTCAGTAATATTAAGACTTAATTACTACCTATATACTGTAAGTCTGATAAACCAAAACTGCTAAGCTCTCACAAGTCTGAATTACAATAGTCTTAAATATAATAAAAAGTGGTTCGATATTTTAGGAAGGCTGATTAAGTGTTAGTTTCTTACTTACTTCACAGTAGCTTTTGCAATTTAGCCAATAATTATTATTTACATACTTACTTGTATGTACTGCACCTATATTTTTTCAAAATACATATTAAAATGCAGTAAAATAAATCTTTAACTGCATTTTAAACAGCAATATAGTAGATACCACGCATAATTTTGCAGTACTAACTAAAGTTACTGTCTTTTAATCTGCTTATCCGTACATTTTCATTTAGTTGAACGTGTCGTATTTGCTTATTTTTTGTAATATTTTTTTAAAGTAGTTTTTATCTATCATATAACAATTCAAGTGCGTACTTTTTTATGTAAAGCATTTCTTCGAATTCAGATGTGTCTAATGGTATTCAAAACATAGGTCTTAAAACATTGTAACAAAGAAAAAAAACATATCATAAAGTTTTTCGCGGTTTTCTCAAAACCGCGTTTTTGCTGATACTGCGTTTTAATGACTGCACGGCAGTATAGGTTAGTGACAAAATATATATATATCTCATAGGTACTATTGTTTCTCTATAGTACTGTACAAGTAGCAAAAGATTACTGTACATTTATGCAGTGCGTATGTTCATTATAAGCCCTTGAGAATAATAGCCAGTTATTGAGTTTCTAGCAATGCACTTTACCGTTCCAATAATAGCAGACAATAATCTAATGATGTAAAATGAAGTGTTTCGGTAAATTATTGGTTTGTTGCAATGTTGGAAGCTGTTGTTGTTCGTGGTCTATATTAGAGAGTAGGATAAATTATTATCTACGAAAGCTGGCGAGGAAATGATTTGAAAATTTACTTAGAAATTTAAATCTTGTAACTTTTATATATTTAATTAAATATGATATTTTTTAGTGTAACTATTATACATTGGTCGAATAAAATAATAAAAGATAAAAGTAAGATACATTATACTTGATACGAGGACCTTTTTTGACGCATGGGATAGGTACATCAATGTAACTTATATCACCTTTGTATTTTGCCTGTTTTTCAACTTTATTATGTTTCTATGGTTGTCTCTTGTTTATTAAAATAAATGCTTTCTTTCTTTCTTTCTATATACATATCTACAAATATGTCGGAGGGGAATAGGTTTTTACTTGTCAATTCTGATAACTGACTATATTTACTCGTACTCATATCAGATGTGACGTGGTTTGAGGCATTGCAAAGTGGTTCAGTCTGAACAGTTCAGTTATTCATAACGCTTCCAGTGCAGCGAACACTAATGAATTATTTGCAAGTGCAGTAATATCACAGAAACAGGTTCCACATGCTTACAACTGCGGGAATGCCGTTACATTCCGCCGCGCGCTAAAAAATGACAACCAAAAAAATTAGGCCGAGACGAAATTGCATTCGCCAAATACAGAAGGCTATTTACTCAAACGTAATTAAATTTACTAGCTGTACGTATTATGTCTTCATTTTAACACTCATGAATTATACATGAGGCCTCCGTTGCATCGATAATGCAGCCGGCTTTAAATTAAAACCGAGAAAGTTACGGACCCAGGTGTAAAGTTTGTTTATGTCATTAGTGGGCGAGCAATTAATATTGGTCAGTCTACAAGCGACGCTCTAAATAAGGCTAGGAAATAAATTGGCCATGCTTTTTATGCTTACGGCTTTAGAAAGTGAGACATCAGTGCCCTTCTTTGCATTACTTAGGTCATTTCAATCATACCTTTTTGAGCGACGGTTTCCAAAACAGAGTTGCCAATGAGGGTTATTTCAAAAGGCCGTAATAGCCACGTTTCTCTCGCGACCTACCGCTAGATGTCGCTATTACGACCGTCATGTCAACGAGAATGACATTTAATTCCAGACCGAGCCCACGTTTCAATCTACCGTCATTTTGAAGTAGTTTTGTACCGTGTATTTCTAACAGCATAAGGTTTATATTGCAGATATTAGTGTAAAACGAGGCGCAAGCGCAACACGGCCGGAACCACCTTACAAGGGAATGCCACACGAAACTTCGTGTTGTAAAATACCAATTTACTTTAACAATATAGCGATTTACTTCCAGCATTCGCTGCCTTTTACGGCCGGGCGCATTTAGGGCAGCGTCGCCGGTAATGCTCGCTGATATAAAATAAGATCCGATGTTGGATCGTGCTGGGAGAGTGCAGAGCCATTTGTTAGCTATTAATTTAACAACAGCGCCATCTGTCGGTCGGTGTAGTGCAAGTCGGAGCGATGCAATCGCTCGTCGATCGTGACGACATCGGTGTGCCACGATGCGACTGTGGCACTAAATTTAACACTTCGATTGGTGCCATAGTTACATCGAACTGAGTTATTTGGAAAAAAATATTTGGCTTCAATTTACGGTATTATATTTAATGGTATCCCCCTGATACAAGCTTAATTAGCAGTTACACACTGAACCAATTTGGATGAAATCAAGTATGGAGGTGGATTAGCGACATAGGCTCAAAATACAGAAGTACAAACATAGGTTGTTTTTTATCACGGACTAGCAAACCCCGGGAACTCCGTTTTGCCAGTTTGTAGTACATGCTTTGTATCAGAGATGGCGCTATATGTGAAAACTTCCTGTTTTCCCGCTTTTCTGTTGAAATTTTTGCTAAATTTTCTTTGCTAGAAACCTCACGGAGCCCGAAACCTTTCCAACGAATGCAAAACCGTGGAAATCGGTTCGTGCGTTCTGGAGTAATAGCGTCAGGAAGAAAAACCCGACTTATTTTTATATAGTAGATTAACACGAGTAACACCGTGGGGCGCTGGTAGTTACTTACATACCCAGAAGCTTGCGTTTTTATAGTATTAGTAGATACTTATGCATAAACTGTATATATAACCCTGTATAATTCTAAAACGATAGCGTTTTACTGCACTTTAGAATGCCATCCGAGAATATAAACATTTACGATTGAATATTATCTATGTAATATTGAAATCGGCTTGAGTTTATGTTGGAAAGCTTCAGAAATTAAAGTCGCATCTCCGTATTTAGTAACGTTGTGGAAATTGGATATCTCTGTAATGTTTATTGTATGAAGGTGGAATTACACTTGCTGTTGAACTGCAATTAAGGTGCATTCACATTACAACTATTTTCATGCAAAGACATTTGAAAAATAAAAAGACTTGTCTAGGATAATGAAATATGGATAGATAGATCTCTTTACCCAGTCCATAGTTTCAAATCAGAGCAAGTATTTCGTTTACTTTGGAGACAATCAGTGGTTTTAAATATGACAAATCTAAATAATTTTCTGTGATAAAGGCACGTTTTACCAATAAAAATCTTACTTTTTGAAAACTTTAATATCTACTTGTTTCAGTTATCTTATTTTTAACTACTAACCGTATTTTAACGGAAGGTTGGATGCATGATAGGTACTACCGTGTTGTAGTAGAATATATAGCCCACGCAAAATACATATAGCTTTGAGCACTTCTGACCGTTACTAACTTCTTCACATATCCTAGCTATCACTTCTTGTATTACACTTTAGCCCTTTCTTATTCTGAATTCAATTTCTTTTTTGTGCATTTTTGTAGTAGGTACAACTAGAAACTTATTCTTAAACTTCATCATACAAAGAATTGATATAAAAGCTTATGACGACATCTCGATATGACTAAGTTTTCAATAAGACTAATAAGAATAAGGCTAGAATAATCTATACTAATATTATAAAGCTGAAGAGTTTGTTTGTTTGAACGCGCTAATCTCAGGAACTACTGGTGCGAATTGAAAAATTATTTTTGTGTTGAATAGACCATTTATCGAGGAAGGCTTTAGGCTATATAACATCACACTGTAACTAATAGGAGCAAAGAAACAATGGAAAATGTGGAAAAATGGGGTAAATTATTCATCTTTGAGGGCTTCCGCTTCCGTGCGCTGCGAAAACGGTTCAATATATCAAAAAATATGTATGAAAGAATTATTCCTCTTGATATGATCTAACAAAATGTCCGCGACAGTATATGTCTATCTTTGAAGATTAACTCACTAGAACCGTTTTTATTATAATAACTATTCCACGCGGACGAAGTCGCTGGCACAGCTAGTGTAAGATAAAGCTAGATAATCATATCTGCGACCACAAATGCATCCGCATCGGTCTAAACACAACATTAACTTGCAATTAATGTGTATAAACGTTTAAGTAAGCTAAACACGAACAATAACGTAAAACGCGTTTGTAATAAAAGTTAAAAGGTTGTCGAGAAATCCTTGCGGCCCACTTAGGTTTCCATTACTGAAATCGTAAACTAAATATCATAGAAACCACTGACTACTTATTTAGTTTGTAAATAAAATTAAATAAATAAATACATCTACCGGGACATTGCACACAGCGCCATCTAACTCCACACTAAGCAAACGCTTAATTGCAATTGTTGGTCATATGCGGACTAATCAGCTTCCAGACCCGTCACGTGTCCCTGGCGACTGATCTATCAACGGGCAGACATATGGCGTGATGTTTGTATCTGACTATATACTAATACAGTTTTTTTTGCTATACACGTGTCGAACTCATATTTATTCGTAGTGAAGCGTGTGCTTTTCCAGTGGTTTCTACAAGGATAGCGTACTACATCACGCTACCGTGATAGATTACAAGCATACTATAGTTAAAGTTTTTGTGTGTTAAAATGATTTACCCTGCTTGATTGTAATGTACATACAGTAAAAAAAAAAAACAATTTACATTAGATTTGAAGATACTCAAGCGCAAGCTCTTTTTCAGCCAGTGTTGTTTTAGGGGAATTTAGTCTAATGCCTGACTGGCTAGTATAAAAAAAACATTGTGTTTTCGATATAATGCCATGTCTATCTGGTTTGTTGTCGTTGATTAAGATAGATAAGGTAGTATTGGCTACTTGACATATCCATAAACAGCAGAACTACTCTAATGACTGAGCCAAGGCCAGATTAATGGCAGTTTCTAAGACAGATTTATTTATTTAGTCATTTGATTACTAATTCTATAAGTTAACATTTATATCTAACTGAGATTTAAATTGAATCTATACTAATATTATAAAGCTGAAGAAATTCTTTTTGTGTTGAATAGACCATTTATCGAGGAAGGCTTAGGCTATATAACATCACGCTGCAACTAATAGGAGCAAAGAAACAATGGAAAATGTGAAAAAGAACGGGGAAAATTATTCATCTTTAAGGGCTTCCGTTGCGTGCGCTGCGAAAACAGTTCAAGTCGTGGGTAACAACTATAATTTATGAAGCTATTATATATAACTATACATAACTATTCCACGCGGACGAAGTCGCTGGCACAGCTAGTTAATCATAAAGTATCCATTTATAGATAGTAAACACAAAACACACATGTACTTAGCCATATTTAAGTTTTTTCCAATTAGCATCCGCACCTCAGTTTTCTGCGATGTCTATTTGTGATTACCAACTGCTGCCACGGTCAGTCCTTGGATGGATGATTTCTGTGGAAAGACAAGGAGACATTTACATATGTGCTTCCGTAGGTCAGTTGACTCGTTAATAGTAGGTTCGTTATGGTACTACAGTTGTAAAACTATTTTTTTTTTGGCCATAACTTCGTATTGTGCCAGTTCTCAAGTAAAAATTGTAAAACTATGTAAGAAATGTTTTTGAGAACTGTCGAGACCAGAGTTGGCAACTTTTATACGCATTACTGTCTAGTACTTTCTCCAAAATTAGTTATTTTATTTAAGTTGGCTTTTACAACAAAAATTGGTACCCGTGGAACCAGCCTATATAGCATTTGAGCAAATGAAAATATTTTGACAGTATTAGCTTATTTATTTACAGTTACAATTTTCTCATAATCTGGATAAATAAGTAATGAGGAAACAACAACATGCCTTCCTCATTAGGAACAGTTAAAAGTCTTTGTCCATACAAATAATGCATAGTTTAATTTACATAAAGCTGTTTTACGCCATTAGCCTTCTGTTGTCTGATCGACGGCGCCTGCAGTACTTTGCATTTACTTTATGAAGAGCTAGACTCGTAGAGCTTAGAAATACTTAGAACAAGATGATCAAACTAATTTAATAGATATACATTTACAGGTTAGGTTCATGAAACCGCTATCAGTCCATAATAATCAGAGCCTTCATGAAAACTTTCGATACTAGGTTTCCCGAAGATTACGAAGATAAGAAGAAGCGCGCTAGATCGTAGATAACATAATAATACGTTGCTTAACATCAGGCAAGTTGTAGTCAAGCGTGAGCCTATCTCATGTAAAAAAAAGACTCCCAGAAAAGCATAAGTTAAGACTACTGTCACATATAGTACGCCACAGTCTAATAAACCTTAGACTCTAGTGGTAACTACTCTGTTACCGTTATGACATAGTTCCATACTAATTCCTGGACATTACTCATGTGTGTTTGTAAACGGAAATAGATTTACCACTTATAAGTACGTAATACAATCACATAATATATTGTAGTATATTACTCAATTATATTTATGCTGAATTTTATTCTGAACTTCTTTCAGAGTTTTGTCTTTGTTCCATGGTTTTACTACTATGACATTGCATTGCGGAATGCTATTTTTATCTCCTCAGTGCTTTATCTTGTCTTTACTGTTAGGCACAGTTGTTCTACATGAGATGTTAATGTAATAGATAAACGAGTTCTTTATTGTTGACATAAATCATACAAATACTAACAACATAACAAATATACGGATAATAAGCTATAGTAGATTAGTAGCCGAGGGCTGTAAGGCATCAATTGCAGCCCAAGATATTTAGGCGCACGAGCGCAGCGAGGGCGCCTATAGTTCGAGGGTGCAATTGATGCTTACACCCGAGCTAACTACTCTGCTTTACATCTCGATTGTGAGGTAAGTAGAAAAAAACCGTATTACAAGAATAAAACATTTTAATAGTTAAAATTTATAGTGAAATGAGAACAATTTTAAAAGTTTAGGGAATGTTGTTTTTTGGGTATGTTAATAGTTTGAGATTGTGATATTTGTTGGTCATGGACAAAATCAGAACTTACTCGTGTTTCTTTTCGCCACTTCATGAACTCGTCGTAAGTTTTCAATTATCTCTCTTTAGAACTTTCAGACAAAATAATGTTAATTGCTGCTTCAGCTTCCATTTTTATTGAATCAGGAATGCAGCTTATATCTTCATCACTTGCAGAACTCCTATTTTAGGAAAACCTAATTAGCAAGTTTTTATCCCAAAAACAAACAATATTTAAAGTGAAAGTTTTCTATTCCCGCCTTTTTCATCTTTTTTTTTCGGGAACGAAATCGAGTATCGCCGTTCGATATTTAAAATTGATGACTATTATACTCATACGAAGACAAGGCTGAATAGCGACGCGACCTCCTTTGTCTACTAACCGAACTTTTTGAAAGAGTGAAAAGTTTTTTTTTAATTACTTACCGCCCTAGGGCTAGGGCTTTTCTACCCTAGAGCGCTAATTGGTTACTTACAAGCCCCATTTGGGGGTAATAAGGACCTACTTACCGAACATGAGAGATGTCAATTTTATTTTATGACGGCATCTCAATTTGATAAGTTAGTAATTACTCAGTCTTATTTGTATAGATACATATAATTAGTTAAAAAAAAATTGAATACACATACAAATGTGTGTAGTAACCATTCTATCTGCGCCTCTTCTAATTTTCACCGATAAAGTGAGTTCGTATGAGAGGAGAGTGGCCAACTTTGGTGTAAGAGTTTTCAAACCACCCTAAAGACCTCTGACATGGCTTAGTGACTGAGTACTTAGACGAATAGGATAATATTTTCAATGTTGGGAAATTTTGACAAAAGGTAAATAGGAAATGCCAGCATCGTCAAAGCATTACTAAGTCTCCTATAATAGATTCAGAGCTATAGTCATAGTGACTGAATCTTCTGTATTGTTTACCTCCAATCCTAATTTATTACTAGTTTAGAACACGTGTAACTTTAAATCTTTTTACACAATTACTCATAAACCAACGTACACTCGTGTTAGAAGCTGGAGCCATAGCACGGCCACAAACGTACTTACTTATATATGTTCAAATAGTTTTTCCATCCATTGTAGGTAACTAATGAATTCTGCTGTCTATCATAATACGGCAGTCGTTAAGCCATCAAAGACCCTTAGGGTGGTTTGAAAATTATGACACTAGAGTTGATACGAACTTACTTACGAATACGAAGAAGTTGTCCGGTTAATTAATTATATGATAAAAAATCAACATATCAGTCAAAGAATTTCCTTATAAATTTTTCATTATATGTGTAATCAATCTACACTAAAAAGCATATTAATTACGTTTTATTGGAATTTGCTAACATTACTTCGGTTTGTAATGTTAAATCACTACATCTGCCTATTTTAATCAAACTTTGGGACAGTTTTGTGGCTATAAAAGCAGTTCTTAGTTTCAAATGTGTCCATACTAACCCTTTTGACAGCGTGTTGATTCATAAATCGCAACATGTTTGTTTGCGAGCGATGCAGCAGGATGCGTCAGTGCATTGTTTTAATAATAAATATGCATCGGCGAGTGAATCACTTGGGGCGCTGCCAAGTGACACCGATCCTGGCCTAAGTGGTTATTGTTCAAAGTGACAGCTGTCAGGAATATGACAGCTGAAGAGTTGCAAGCGGCTTGATGATGTGAGACTCTTGGAATCATGGTGTTTGGTGATGTGGTGATGAATTGATGATCACAATTTAAGAGCTGTAATGTTTTTAAACAAACTGAAGGTTAGTTTTTCAAAGCTTACTTGTTTTATCTTTTCAAGTGTCAACTTTGAATTGAAAAGGTAAACACTTCGATTTATTCCAAAAAAATAAAAAGAAAATAGAAAAAAAATCTTTATTGATACTGAGAAGTTGCAACATACAATATAAGTACCTGATAATATACTAAGTAAAATAAGCTACACTAATTGCGTTGCAAAATATCTCAAATTGAATTTATTTCATTGAGCTAGGTACAATGACTAGTTTTATTGATAAAATTCATGTCAAATATAATATAAATTTGATGTAAGTAAATAAGTGTATTGTCATTTAATAATTACATTTCCTTACCTAATCTTCAATAATAACCTATAAATAGACATACAGTATATCCATCCAGTACCTTATATCGACTCACAAAGGCCACAAGCTATAGCTCTGCTCAATGCTCTGATTGCACACAACACTGATATTGATGTGTTTTGTTGTAGGTTTAGAGTATTTAATAATGAATGTGTAGCCTTTGTAAGTGATATGGTCGTCCCATTATTAAGAAATTAAATTATTATTTGTAAATATGTAGGTCTTTAGATTGTTTTGTTTTACTAAGTGTATGATATATTAACTTTAAGTATAACTTGTTGTATGTTTTGGCATAATGCTGTTAGTATAACATGTGTTTGAATAAATAAATAAATATAAATAAAGTACAATCACCTAGCTATTTTTATACCAATAAATATTCTATGATCTCACATTCAAATGCACCTATTTGTTAACCATTTCGATATCCTCCTATTTCAAAATCATACTTTCAACAATCTGTCCCGAGCTATCTATTCAATCTTTACAAGTCTTGCATAGGCTTCTTTAGTAAGTTATGGGTTATCTAGGCAACAATCTTCAACAGTTTATGCTAAATAGCACCTGTTAGATGGACAGTCTGCTATACTGACAGACTGACAGACTATTCTATTGGGCTGATTTGACAACACTACGTTGAAATAGCTGATGCGTTTGATCGGGCTGTTTTACCCAATGCTATTTAGGGATGGGCTGCTATTTTTGAAATAAGAAATGCAAAAATGTGTCTATAACATTCAAATCCTAAAACATGTTTCCATGAAATAAGTGTACAACCGGTCAGTAATTTATAAGTTACTAAATTTATTAGTACTCAGAGAGATTATTACTACAAATAGTTTGTTACTTTTTGTGTAACCACGCTTTACGTTTCATTGATACATTTTGATGAATTGAAATTAAGATTGTGCAAAGATATCATATTATGCAGGCCATAAGTTTAGCATGCCTGGTTTATTCATACATGCACTAGCATCAAGGAAATAACAAAGTCCTACCGTATAAAATTAGAATATCATTTGTAAATATCGTCCAAGCTGAACCTCGTCAGTTTCTATCGTTCGCCATCTTGATATAGGTATTAATAACCGGTATAAACTAGTTTATTCCGGTATAATCCGGTTTATTCTGGTTTCCTAGTTGTCTCCGTTGGATGGGTCTACTTTGAAGTGCATCGTCGAAGGTTCGTTTAGAGATAATTTAATCAGTCGCTCGCTTAGTTTCGCTGCACGTTAGTTCTACAGTTTGTTTCCAAGATTATTCTTTGATGTTCCGAGTATATTTCCACTCAAAGATATAGTCGGATATTTTATTTGCTCATCAAAATGTCGTTCGGTGAATATGTTTCCGAGATGATGAGCTCGTGGACAGTCCAAAGAGTTGAATAAAGTGGCGATTGACTTCACTCGCGAGTCTTGCATTGATTCCATTATACAGTAGCATTTTTATCTGATGTTGTATTGTGCGAGCCAAGAAAGGCTGGAATGCTAGAGCTCGCTGATCGCAGATAACAATAGACGCTGATGGAATAGCATTGAATGTTGATGCGTATGCGCCGCCATAATCATAATCGTGTATCCCATAGATTATAATCCCGACCACATCTGTATTCAGTATGTGGCAACCGCATATTGATATTCAAAATCTGAACAAACAAACCAATCGTTTTGCATCCGCACATAGCTTCCTCGATTGGCGATGCAGCGCATGCGGTCAAATCGAATCGGCCACAATCGAATAATCGTCATCCGAATCGAGATATCGATCTCAATCGATCCATTCCGATGCATCGATTCACATTGTAGCCTGACGTTGACAAATAGCACTCTAAAGAACTTTATGGGCGACAAATTGAGGCTACTCGTTACTTGTATTTACGGGGAATCTCCAGCGGATTCTCCAGATAGGAATCGAATAGGCTTATCGGATTTTAATCGAAGTTTTAAAGTGGATGAATAGCGGCGCGTGGTTTTATGGTGGAACTGGCTCCGTCGTAAAAAGATAAATGAAGCAATAACTTGCAAGAACTGTAAACAAGTATAGTGGTTCATTGCCATGATGCCGCCTGCCGTGACTGCGAAGAGATGCTTTCAATTAGCAATTACTACACCGATTCAAGGAACAGCGCGGAAATGAGTTTGCACATCTACTTACTGCTATATTAGCATGAACATGTTTTAGGTAGCAAAGAAACATCTTCGTTTCAAACCAATGATATTATATTGTTTCAAACCCACTTGCTCAACGATTCTTCAACGCATTCTGCGACAAAGTATCTAGTAAAATTTGCTGAGTATATTTAAGAGTCGTGTGTGTGTGAGCTTCAGTGTCATTTGTTTTCCAATATTTTCTGATTGATTTACTGTTTTCTCCACAGAATACAGATATATTTTAGTTAAGTATTGTAGTATACTTTAGCTGTTAGCTTCTTAAGCTTCACAAAGTGAACTGCGCGGACGTTTGCTGATGTTTTTACAACTTCTCTATATCTTTACGTTTTGAAAGTGAGACGGCAAGTGGTAGCAACATTTTAATTGTCACTTATTCTTTACAGCCGCTTGTATTCTTAGTACTGAACAATATTTTACGTTTATACTTACACTTTACGATTATTTCAGCAGTTTGGCTGCTGAGAAGCTTTGTAACGACTTCTAGAATGTCCGTTACAATGGTTCTCTTTGACGAGTAATGGAGTTGTCGTTAGAGTACTGTTATCCGCATAACGATGTTTTTGGCACTGCCTTATGTGCTGAGTACAGTACAACAACACTAGGTACAAGCAAGAAGATAAAGTGGACACAGTTTTGAAATAGGTTAAATTTGTATTGGACACGGAAACGCAGACATCATAAGTTTGCAAACCGAACTAGAAGAGTCTGTAATGGCTAAATGCCAAATTAAATTTATTAATTTATAGACATAATATATACAATGGTTTGGTATACGAGAGATGAAAAGTTTTCTAGTTTTTGAATTACTAAGTTTATCATACGACAATCGATGTGGTAAAACATTTATCCTAAGTTACTTGTGTTTAGTTATTGAGCCTGTGTTCTTGGCTTTTTTAAAAAGCAGGTAATGTTAGTGGATAACTGTGAGTATTATACACGATGTGAAAGCGTTATTTATTATTATCATCTTCTATCAGCAAGGTAATCCAACACCCGACAACACTATAGGTTTCACAGGCATACCTTAGTCCCATAGCTAGTTACCTAAGCACTAGTCCATCCGCCTGTACTGTACAGTACCGACCAGTGGAACATCACTCGCGCCGCTATCTGAGATCAAAGAGGCCGCGCGCTTTGCCTCGCCGCCGCGGAGAAAGCCTGTCCTACCTACGGTTTCAAGAAACCTTCGAGATTTGGTCTTTTAGTATCCAGTTGCAATTTAGTGACTTGTTAAGTTTGGAGTGATAGGCAAGATAGGTTTGGATTTGTGACACGAATGAATCCGATACTATAGCGCTGCTTTCTGTGGAGATTTTTTCACACTATACTATTTTTTTAAATGTCAGTAAATAAACATTCAGTCGAGAATAGAGAGCCTCCTTCTTTTATTTGAAGTCATTCAATAACTAAAGGTATTTGACCTATAGTTAACTGGAGCCGACCCTTACACAAGTGACATTGAAGGCAAATATAAGATATGACTTTTCTTACGAGTATTTATCAGTGTGTATACGTAGGTACCTAAAAATACAAAGTCAAACAAAACCAGTGATAAAATCGTAGCAGTAATAAGGTAATGATTAATAATCAACATCTTATGTTTAAAAAAATGTGTCAAAAACGATTTTAGAGATTCATATCAATGCAAAACAGTTATCATAACTATGTCTTTGTTTACCTATTAGTTGATAGGAATGTTTTAGTTTTACTTTAGATTTATCAGTTTTGTTACAATAGAATTCAATTACCATCAATTTTCATAGACAAAGCCTCGACTAATGCATGCGAAGCATAACTAACAATGTCAGCAGAATATTGTACTGGCAGTATATTATAATATAATTATAAATACCTAGTATAATGAATAACATACGATGTCAATCAAGAGCTTCTCGGAAACATTACCATTTAGCGCATGTAAGGACTGTGGCATTACAAGGATTTAGCATTGCTGCTGGTGGTGAATTGGAATAACATTATACTTACTACTTGTAATACGAGTACAATATGACAGAACTGACAATAAATTCGATTCTTATTTGAATTGGCTACAGGAATATTAAAAGAGACTTAATAGAAAATAATATGAATTTTGTAAATTGATAATCATTGGTGATTGGTGTTCATTGTTGCAATACAACAATGAACACCAATGTGTTATTTTATAAAATTCTGTGATAAAAGCAAAAAAAAAAAATCGGAGCCACCACCCAAAAGACAGCTAATTCGGATCTTCTTCTACTACTTCTTTATTTTGTGTCCATACACAAAATTACAATGCAGGCATTACCTTCGACCTTTTTTTTACAGTATCACATTTCTATATGTCGCTTCAAGTAAACTAGTGGTCAGATGAATGCCTGTCTTCATAGTGTATAGAAAATATATTAAAAAATATATTATGAATTAGAAATAGACATTCAGGCATGCTAAAGCCGTATGGCCACTATGTATGTTTTGATTAACTAATTGATATGCGTGGTTGGACAGACACTTGTCTTACTGTTCGGATTAATCGTTTAAAATAACATTTCATAGTTGCTAAGTGCCTTTGTGTATAAAGTAAATGGATGTTATGTTTTAGGTTCATATGACGTGGTCTATTTTGAAAGTAAATACGAAACGAAACATACTACTTATACTAAGAGCATTATTAACAAAAAAGAGTTAAATTAACCTTACCATGCCTACATAAGAAATCCATAACTTGATCGTTATTTTCTCAGTGAAAATGATTGTCAACCTTTCATAGAAATATACACCACGAATATAGTTCATTTAGTAACTAATCGTCAAATAAATTCACGAATTCAAAAGATAAATACTGTGAAACTATAACTAATATAACTTTTATTGATTCCGAAAACATTCCTATTGATTCAATTTATTTGTCTCTTTAAAGAGTCGCCCCGCAGTTAATTTAAATATATCACTCCATATCTATTATCTTCTTTTGAGTTATAATTAGAGCTTTACACGAAAACTGAAGTTTCCAGTGAAAATAAATAAAACTGAAGCGCTTGTGGACGTTAATTGATGTTAATACGATTCGGGGGAAATGTCATAATAATAAAAAGGGATACGTGTTATTCGGTCAGCAATATATCTGTTAAGCATACTGAAAAAGAAACTTAATATTGGACCGTGTATTTCCTCCTTCTATCCTTAACCACTTATGTCGAAGTTTAAATCCTGGTAAATAGTAAGTAATGTCTTTCTATAAATAAGTCATCATGTTAAGCAGCTATGCTTCTCAACCTTATCGTCTAGATGTATAGTAACTACAGACACGATGATGATAGTAGTTTTGCTATGGTGGATGTGGGTGATACAGTTTTTAAAGCTGTACTTACACTATACTGGCAAACTTGTAACTAACCTAGTCATTTTAAAATGAAGACTGTACTGAAATGAAATCTTAATTAATCTTAAAAAAATTGCTGACCAAACCACTAAGACTCAAGTTTCTTGCTGCTCGGTAAAAAAAACCGAGACCTACAAAATACACCGCTAATAAAAATAGAATGTGCTCCGAAAATATCCGGAAAGTAGTCTCATGATGGCAACACACGCCAGCATTATTTCTCCGGGGAAATAATGCCGAGTGTGGCCACACCTTGGGTGGTGAACCATCGGTAATTTATTAACAGGTTAAATTTCTAATTAAACCACGCCCAAGGTTTTGATAAATATGTTCAGTCTAGTGTTACGGCTGCTTTATTAATTTGTGGCAATGTTGGCTTGTGATGAACAGTGATAAAAATAAATTAAAATAAAGGTTTTATTCGATTTTCGGAGTTACTATACTAAACATAAACGCTTCTACATCTATAATATTGTTCATTTCGTTGAAGCTTGATTAATTTTCTTTTGCTGGTGATATTTTTAAGTGAATTTCTAAAAGTTGTACACATAAAATATCGTATCGGTGATCTAAACTTTAAGAAGTTTAAATTGTAGCAAAGTACTTAGAACTACTCTCTACAATTACTCGTATCTCTAAATGCCTTAAGCTGCGAGCGACGCGGACGCCTCTAAAGTAAGAATTGATCTCATTATCTTTAACTACGTATCCCTATATGTAGGTACTCGATAATAAGGGTCCAATTACACCATTATACGAAACGAAAATAAAGAATTAAAACTGGTCCAGGTGTGAGTCTGATTAAAGTTGAAGGGTTACGTATTGTGAAAAAAAAAACAGCTATTAAAATACTCTGAATAAACTATGAAGTCTGAAAGTCAAATTCTGGTGTGATGACTTGTCAAAGCTATTTCGGGCCATAGCTTAACTGGACTACACTAGTAGATGCCGGGTTTTTTTTGCAACAGTCACTCATCCAAATACTGACCATACGGCATGCGAACGAACAACGCATTTCACTAGAAATATACCTAAATACCGTAAGTACCCAAAGTAAACCAATTAACAAACTAACTCTGGACACAGATCCCTAAAACAAAGGCTCTCTATAAAACAGTTTGCGTGTCATTTTTTCGAGTACTTTTCGTAACAGCTTACAAGTTACGGCGTGTTATCTCGTACTTATATCTCGTGCGGTGTGTAATTACCCTTATGAGGGAATTGTAGATTGTAGGGCCCTGCCTTTGTTAAACGAGACGAATTAAAGGTAGAAAAATAACACAGTTATTATATTTAACGATAAAAAGTAAGTTTGTATGAGAGTGGCTAACTCTGATGTCTGAGTTTTCAAACCGTCCTAAGGGCCTCTGATATGGCTTAACGACTGACATACTATGACAGACAACCGAGACCTACAATATTATTAATCGATAGAAGTTTTATGCATTTCAAGTGTGTGTTGATTTGTTTGTACTTAATTCGATCTTTTTACACTTATATCACGTCACCACGGAGTGACGGATCTTCGTGATTTTGTACATCGTTTAGGCTCCGAAGTGTCATGGGTCACTTTCATCGCAAAATTATTCTAGGCTTCTTTTATCACGAGGTAATGTGTATAAAGAAGCGCGCGTTCACTAGTAATAATTAAAAACATTACCTGAACTTACTTTACTCAAAAGAAAATCTTTTAATTAAAATGCATAAAGTAATATTCGATTACTTGTCTTGCACAAGCTTGTATTTTCATCTCACGGTCCTTCAGACCAGTGTGGGTAGCGTCAACAAATTCGCCATTCCGAAGCCCAAGTAATACCATAGAATGTCTGTAATTGATAGAAAGGCCCCCAAGTGCCTTCGCGTGGGCTTGACACCGCTTCACGTTAGAAGACAAGTGAGCTTACTGTCATTTTGATTAGATACTAGACTAGGAAATGTAATACTAATACCTAGGTATTACAGCCATTGTAGTGCTTGCGAGGTAAACTAGTTGTGTCGAGTTGATTAGCTAGAACCCTTATTTGGCTTGGCAGTTATAAAGGGTTGAATAGTTAGTTATTGAGTTTTTTATGTACTATACACACATGTATGTGTATGTGTTTTGGTTAGGGTTAGCCTGCCAGATGTTAAGCATTACTGTAATCTAAGGTGAACATGCTTAACTAATAGATATGACTTCCCTAAATAGTGATTACCAGGAAACACGCAGTCCGGTACAAAACACACATTTTTGTTGCACCTGATTTCTTGTCTGTCGAAAAGATCTGAACCAATTTGTCGAAGTCATCACGTGTTAAAAACGCTAGATTTATGACTGTCCCGAAATTGAATCGGCCAATTAAGTTGCTTCGGTTTTATATTCTAGTTTTATCATCCAAATCGGGGTCATAAACCACTCATCGTGTGCTATCATCTCATTTATCAGGCATCTACATTTGAATGGATTCCATCAAATCATATAACACGTCTGATGAAATTCATTGTTGTGGCCGTCGATAAATCAGGTTTTCTCCACTTGGCACCCACCGAATTAGAGTCAATAATGTTTGCAGTAAAATCTATTGTAAATCACGTTTCGTAATGCGAATAGACTGTTCGACGATTGATATCGAAGACCTGGGGTGATGGATAGAATGGCTGGTAGGAACACAAGGTTTCAATGCAGAAATAAACACGGCCTCAGATAATGTTTATCTTACCCGTGTTGATTGTGAATTTACCCTATTCTTATTACAAGTAAAATTTCATCAAACTGACTTCGGTTTGAACGTTTTTCGTTCAAACTTAGTTACCTTACAATCATAGATACAATCAAATCATATCGATCAGTTTTGCTACAGAAGTCTACTACGAGTACAAAACAATGCGTAAAAAACATAATGTGAGCTCATATTTATGTGTATGTAATATAAATGTTACGGCTAATACCCGAAGTGCGGCTACACCTAGTTTTAGCCGGTTAGAACTAGGTGTAGCCACTTAGTCTTGGTTAAACCCCGAATCGAGACATATTTTGAAAGAAGTTGGCTCCTCCTCGCTTCGCTCGTCGTCGCATGTGCGTGGTAGAAAGCAACCTAACGAACCTAACCTACCTTCTGTCACAGACAAGTGACTTCGAGTCCAACACTTGCACTACAACAGGACTTGAGACCTAGTTTTACCCGAAAACAATCGGCTCGTACTAGGTTTAACCAAGAGTAAGTGGCTACACCTAGTTCTAACCGGCTAAAACTAGGTGTAGCCGCACTTCGGGTATTAGCCGTAACATAAACATTAAACAATTAACTCAAGATTTCGTCAAAATTATATTCCAAAAGTCATTCGATTAATTCTCATCTATCGTTTACCGAATCTGTGATCAATATCAAAGGTTATGTTCAACCAACGTGTCAAACGTACAATTTATGATCTGAGATTGTGCAAGGTGGTACTAGAGTAGGTATGTAGGTACTGGAGTGGGATGCGGTGGTAGGCCGATGCGTAATTTACACTTAGGCAATTGCAGTTTACACTTCATAGAGTGTGAGGGAAATATGCGTAGACAGATTGGCTTAGTATACATGCAATACAATGCAACTTTGCCTTTTGGAGTCGAGACTTTGGGGCCGTGGGGTCCGGGAGCCCATACTATTTTCCAAAACCTCTCGGAGCGCTTGGTTGACGCGACGCATGACCAAAATGCTGGACTTTTTCTGGCTCAACGAATCAGCATTGCCATCCAGCGTGGTAATGCGGCCAGTATGCTGGGCACGCTGCCCTCTGGCAGTGAGCTGGAGCACTTAGATTATCATTAGGCTTTTCTAAAGATTTTCTAAGTGCCCCTTTTTGTAGTAGTTAGAAGTAGTATGTTTAGTTTTTCTTCCCTTGTTTTTATATTTTATTCTTGTAAATAAAGTTTTCTTTGTAATCAAATGAAAAAAAAATGTAACTATATATCTAAAAATTAGTATACAAACCATACAATGCAATTACACATTTGCAAATTTTAATTAATAATAACAATTTTGATAAATGTAATCAAGATTTTTTTCGAGATCAATTTCCATTTATGTAATGGTCGAATGTTAAGTTTATTTAGACAAAAAAACTATAAACCATTATCTAGTTTATTTTTCATTGAGATTGAAGTCACTTACATAGTTAAAACTAAATTATGAGTGGTGCTTTTAGAAATTCGCGAAAAAAACGTCGGTCCGATAAGAGTTTCAATATAAATTTCATAACTCTTTGGCTTGCTGCAATAAAATTTGTGAAAATTAAGAACAGAGATTATCTTAGATTTCTCTAATTTTATTGATCTACGAGTTAAACTTACTTATCATATATTAGTCAATTTCTATTTGTCATAAAGATTATGATAATCCACAATCATTAAATATATTTCTTTGCGTGGGTCCATACTGCCCGTAGGCAGACGGGAAAAAGCTTTGGCACACATTTTATCAATGAAAGCTCGTAAAACGCAAAATGGTGTGAAGTGTGCACTTTACCGCTTATGGCTCCAAATGCATTGGAATTATTATATTTTATTGAAGTTCTGGGTGGTGCGGAAGACATCTGAAAGTGGAAATGTTCTACATATTGTATCTATAGTCCAGTCATTATAGTAAGTTTACCTCGGAATTCGAGATAACCAGCTGTAAGTCTGTAAATACTTGTATATTGACACCCTAAAAGTTGTCTCAAAACCTACATATGGTAGGGTGTACGCGACTATTAAATTTCAAGGTCAAAGGTCACAAAATTCGGTTTTTTGTAAATATCTCATTCCCTATGGGCTTTTGCTGTTTGTGTTTATTATCAATATTGTAGAATACAAAACTCTCTACAAATTTTGTTAAAAAGTTTTTTTTATACGGTGAACCTTTTTGAGATAGAGGGCGGAGAGCGCGCGGTAACAGGATCACTTCAGGTCAACCGGTGCCTCCGGTCGAAAACGCGCCATATATAGTTGATGAACTATCGATAAATCAATCATTATTAAATATTTGTCAATTTAATTTTGTCTCTAAAAAATATATTTATTTCCGTATTTTCTTGTATCACTGGCAATAGTAATTAGAAACTTTCACACATAACTATATGTATGAATAATATTAACTGATGTATACAACTATACAAAACCCCCATTAACCTTAACAAACAACAAAAATGGCACAAAAACGATATTAGCACGAGTTCTCAACCTGGTCCATAAAATGCAGTTTTATGCACTACATTATGGCTTACTTTACAGGCTATCCATCACGCGGTAACGTGCTCGCGTGCACAATTACCTGCAAATGCACCTATTGTTACCATGGGAGTGGAAACTTTGGATCAATTTATTGTTTTAGGAAGCTGAATCGGATTTATTGTAGGTGTTGTATGTATTTGTATCTTGAAATTAATTTGCAGTTTAAATCAAGCTTGGCAAAAAATACGGAGTATCGAATATTAGCACGTCCATATGTTTACATATGTGATATATGTATATCTATTCTAAGTTGTTAAGTTACTTTAAGATAAGAACTTAATTACGTTAAGATATGTCTTGAAATATTTATTTATATATTTTAATTGTTTTAATTGTACAATCTAGTAGGTACATCCGTTTGGAAGCTACAATGCCAATGCTAGATACTTAAGCAAGTCTAACTTGTAACACCCCTATTTTATCGTTGGTTAAATGGGTACTGTTACACATGCACTGAACTTACCTCTAACAAATGAGCGTCATGCGTTGCTTCTATTCAACTCGATTCTCTGTAAATGAAGCACTATAGTTGTTTCATTCATAAGGCTCATACATAGACTTTATAAAACGGGGACCCCTAACTGCTTCTCTAACTTGTTGTCATAGTATGGTTTGTTGTTATTGGCTAACGTGTAAGAGGGCGGTTTAAAAATGTTCATAGATTTTTAAACCGCCCAAAAGCTGTGTAGGAAATATACGAATTGTAATTTGTTAGCATCTATAAATTGTGTAATATAACCTGTCATTATACTACGACGACGTTACATGCTCGAGATTTCTTTATTAACTATGTAGTCTCACTTCTGTATGTACTAGCCGTCACACTTTTTATAGCTGTGAAAATAAAAACACAAAAAGAAAAACTTTTGAACAAATGTCACTGTCAATGTCGCGCCTGTAGCGCCGTCCTCCTGTCAAACCTCATTCATTTCTTGTGTGCGGGCGTCGCAACATCATAAATTTCGTTGAATTTTACTATTTAAATTTTTCGTGGAAAAAAGTGTTTGTTTCATGTGTTCAAGTGGTAAATTAGGAAAAGGAGCATCGGAATTTTAAAATAACGTCGAAAATTCGACGTTTGGTACAAAAACTAAGCAACTCATCAACCAGCTCAAAGGATAAAGGTTAGTGCAACTACTAACCTACCAAGCAATCTTACTGCATTTATTCATCATCGATTTTAATTTTCTTGGTACAATCTTATATATTTTATAAAACTATACCGAATAGATCGTAAATATAGATTTTTTTTCAACAAATGATATAACGATCTTTTTTTGAAATACCCACATTTTTGTCATGTACATCGGAAACATGACTTTTCTAGCAGTGTTTCTGTAACGATCTTTTTTCGATGTACCGACATATTTGTTGTTTTTGTTACAAATACAATACAACAAAATATTAATTTATTTATTACCATTTTCTTACATACATTGTTCTACAGTTTATTCAATGTAAAAAGAACTAGATTTTCTAATCTATAACGGTTATTTAGTTTGTGAGTCATATTTATTTGAGCACGGTTGATAATAAACTAGTCTAGTGGCATAACGTGATTATGTAAAATGACTTTAAAAGTGTACTGCTTCATAGGAAATTAGCAAATGTTCAGTTTAGTGGAATACAATACCAACATACAATAAATGTATATATTGGGCGTTGAATAAAGCACGATTGATAAAGAGTTAGTCTAGTGGCGTAACGCGATTACGTACAATGACGAAAGTGTTACTACTTTATTGCAAATAAACAATTATTCAATTGAGTGGCATACATAACCTATATTCAATGTACATTGAGGCGTTATACTCCGTGACATTAGAGCGCGGTTGATAACGAATTAGTCTTGTGGCGTAACGTGATTACGTACAATGACTTTAAAAGTGTTACTGCTTTATAGCAAAGTAACAATCAATAAATTTAGTGGCATAAAGTACCTATATTCAATGTACCCTCGTTATAATAACGAACTAGTCTAGTGGCGTAACGTGAGTACGTACAATGACTTTAAAAGTGTTTCTGCTTCGTAGCAAATTAACAAATATTCAATTTAATGGCAAATAGTGCATCCAATGTACCTACATTGAAGCGTTATACTCCGGGACATTGGAGCCCGGTTGATAACGAATTAGTCTAGTGGCGTAACGTGATTACGTACAATGACTTTAAAATTTTAATGCTTATGACAAATTTTCAAGTATACAGCCTATATACAGCGGCATAAGGGGAGCACGTATAACGATGATGTGACAAAGTTAGAATACTTTTCTTTCCACAATGATACTAATGATCTTTATATTTCTGTTGTAACAAAATATGATTGCTATTACACAAGGTCACTGTCAGGAGACCCAGTGCCAGTGAATTTGAATTCACAAGTGTCAGACAACGATTACCAGATTGGAGCTAACTCAATACTTCCTAACTATCCTGCCAGGTATGTTTGCGAGCAATTTAAATCGAAGCAAGTCACCTAGCCCAGGTCCATGCACTTATAATGCACAAGATGTTTCTGCTTCAGTATCTTTACCGCTGGAAATACGTGAAACGTGGAGGATCCACATAGAAGAAATATTAGGTCATGACATTATTGAAGAATTATCTAAACTTTGGGGTAAAGTCCTAATGGAAGGAATTATTTAAAACTAATATTAAACATTAAGGATAAAGAAAATTTTATTTCCTGAAAATTTCAGCTACTCTAAAGCGCCAAAGCTCAACTTAAAAATGACATAATTTTTTATGGAAAGTATCAAGCTCCGCTACAATCTATTGGAAACCAATTAGGATTGCGTATTGCTGGACTAACTAATTTGGCGTCTTCATTGTTTAAGACAACTTAACAAAGGTGGAGATCCTGAATAAGCTCTTCTTTGGGTTTCCATTAGAAGATAAAAAAGGTGAACTCGAGTTCACAATTATATCACTGAAACAAGAATTAAGTGCTGTTTTTACTGAAGTAAAGTTAGTAGTGAGTTATGAGTTATCATTAAGTCCATTCTAAGTTTCAACTGACCAAAGCACCCAAACAGGGTACCATTAAAACAAAGTACCAACCAAACCTGGGCCAACCCAGTCCAGTAGATGGCAACCAACCTTGAGCCACCTGTTCCCAGCTACTGGGACGAGACCGGGCCTCGCAAGAGCCAATAGAGGTAGTTCATTAATTTAATTTATTGGTTTTTTTTTTCTGATCCCAAGAAGGCAACAAATTCATATATTCTGATCGATTTGAAACGAAGGGTATTCGGACGGATAGCCGATTACTACCTAAAAATTGCCGTATAACTATAATTGACCTCCAAAACGCGTACTTTTTAGTATCCATTAGTACACAATTCTGGTTATGAATACCTAGATTGGTATTTTAAGATTTAACTTACGAGTTTCATTCTTGATTTTACTTTCAGTTTCATCACAAATGCCTGTAGTTTTTATAAAACTAATTAAACCTATAAGGTCCTATCGCAAAGACCAAGGTCTTATCTTTGGTTGTATATTTACATGCCATGTTAGGCATAATTTACTCACAATACCTGCTCAGAAATCACTTTTAAAACAATAAACTTGTTATAAATAAATGAAACTCACTTCAGTTTTCAGTTTATGGCTTTGAGACAACTTCACAAAATGTTATTCTAAATTTGCCGGCAGAGAAATGTCTGAAACTCCTTGAGCAGACATATTTCATTTAGAGAAATAGGTCGATAAATTTGTAGCTCTGCGCTATTTGCGATTTAACATATATGCAGTTATTACGCAAATTTAATCCAAAATTGATTACGAGAGAAAACAATGTTTTTGAATAGATATAATCCAATACTTATTGGTATATGGTTATTTTTGTGAGTTTCTCATGTGTCTTTCTGATAAATTGGACGTGTATTGTAAAGGGAAACGAGTCAGTGGATTTTGAAATGATGCGAAGTACTTACAATAAAGTATTATTCTACAATTGAAAGCAGCCTAAAGGCGGGCAATGTATTGTAAATAAAATGTATATAATACAGTGATCGACATCTTGAAGCATTGTCATACATGTGGTCAGAACAATCTGACAGTGGTGTGATTAAAGAAAATTCTTTAATTTTTGTGTGACATATTATAAGACTCATAGATTAAGAGGTCGAAGCATTTAAACATAAATGTTGAGATTACTACTACTAACTTATTATCACATACATATTTGATAAATTTACTAAAATTTTAAGGTTTCTGACATTGGTTTATTTGCCACACGGCTTAAAACAAAATGGAATATAATATGGGCATACCTATGCTAGAAATGAGTTTCTGTAGCCTATAATACGGATACATTCACAATAGACTGGAAGTTACAACTTATTATTTATACGTAATATTCGCCAACGGCATAATGATCGTTTCATTTTTGCCTAGTAAGCCATGATATCTACTTTCATGTCTTTTTCACTTGGTTAGTTAATCAACTTGAGCCCAGGAATTCCATTATTATTATCGTCTATCAGGACTCTTATTCTGTTTGGGCAACGGTTTACTATAATATTTTTTATATTTTCTAACAGAAGGTATAAAGACAATCCTTTTTTTATCTAGTGCTGCTATTAATATAACAACATAGGTACTAGCTGAAAGCTCGCTTAAACAATATAATGTTACTGTTAATATATAGTGAGGACTTGGCTGTAAGAAAACATAAGATATATTTTTTATTATAATACAAGTAATCTTAATCTTAGATTTTTTGGCTAATGATCAAGCTGAATCACATTTATACAAGTTAAATAAATGTATTACTCAAGATGATTGAGTCATACGATTCATGAAAGAAGCTTACAGAAACAGCTCGTCTTCCTAAAGTATACCACCAATCTGATATCCTACCTACCTACCCATTATAGTAAAGATCAGTATTCAGACCAAATAGTAGCTGTACTGTCATTTTTCAACTGCACAGCGGGTGCAGGCAGATGCTATCCTCAATATGTTTAACTGATATTAATGTAAGTGATTTGAGGATAGGCATACATATTAGTGTCTTGATTAAGACATCGGTCCCAAATAGGGTCATACCTAAACTTACAAGACTCTTTCCTCATAGTGAGGCAATTTGTCCTGCAAAAGCTTTATGTGTTACTTCACCAAAAAGTAACTATAGAAATTTGCCACCACCGGTAAAACCAATTTTAACTGCTAAGAAATCAATTATTGATGCTAGTTCTGCTACAATAAAGGCATAGATTATCAACTGCAAGTTGCAGCCGACTTTTCTTTGTATAGGGACATGTAAATCATTTATAGTCGCCAAAATATATAAGCGCCTCATTACAGCAGAGCAGATGAGAGTAAAATATTTTCACAGAGTCAATTTTAATTATAAAATGTGTTAAGTTGATCCCTTGTAATACAAATTTATATTTGTAACTTATTCTTCAATCTGCATTTTTTTTCTCAAATAAGCTATTGTTAGCATAATTAGGTAAATTTTGTTCACAATCAAAGATCTAGCAAACTGTAAATTAGCGTTTGGTATGCAAGCATTACGATCTTTGATACGTGTTGGTCTCGTTTATGCTAAAGTGCTAAACATCTACATAGTTAATAAAGAAATCTCGAGCATGTAACGTCGTCGTAGTATAATTAATGGTTAAACGAACTTACCTTAAGTGAAGTTCGACCATAATTATACGAGACGACGTTACATGCGAAGAGATTTAAAGTCGCACCCGGACCCTGTAAATGTCAACAACATTGACTAACCCGTGTATTGTTAAATAGCACAAACCTCGAGCATCAATCAGACGGAGTTGACAAGTAATGAGCGAGTGGGACAACTATATCAAGAAAACCTAAGAGCGAAAGAGACAGGAATCGGATTTTGTCTTTGTCTAAATTTCACTTTTTGTTTCGTTGGTCATTACTCGGTAGCGCCCAACATGGCAGTTGCGTGAAAAATATTTTTGCTTTTATATGGTGATTACGAGTGCTAAGTGTGAAAAAACTTGATTTACATAGTGAATTATTGAAGAAAATTTCATAGAACATGGTGATTTGCTATGTAAAAGGCTGTAAAAGCCGTAGTGAACGGAAAGATGAAAATATATCCTTTCATACGTAAGTACGATACTTTTACGACAATGTGACTTGATTATGACTAATTTAGGAGCAATGAGAGCCCTGCTTTATTGAAACGCTATTTATATGGATTATAAATAGTAAAATAAGACTAAAAACATGAATTGTTTTTATGAGATTACTCGGCTAAATTTAAAGTAACTTTTAACAAACGCTTTGCGAGTAAAACAGTTTACTAAACTGTTTTACTCGCAAAGCGTTTGTCAAACATAGTTGTCATTTTGCAGTATTTTGAATTTGATCGGGTTAAACGGTTTTTGGTGATACCAGTTTCGTTTTGGCAATTTACCCAAGAAATTAAGGCAAAATATTTTTTTATAAAGATGATTTGAGTCGAAATAGGCATAGCAACATATAGGCATATCACTCTGCAAAGAAGCACTACAATAATGACAAAAAAAACATTTAGAGTTTTTAATTATATACCACATAATATATTTATTTTTATTTATATAGATTTCCGATGGATCCAAGCGTTCGTGAAATTTGGATTAATGCAACAGGGCGACATAACTGGGAACCTCCAAAACATGCACGCATGTGTTCTAGACATTTCGACCAAAACTGTTTTTTAACAAAAAATTGTTAAGAAAAATACAAAAATAAAAGTTAAAAATGAAGTACATGAATTTAGATATTCCAAAGGAAAATTTCTGTTATTTGTAATATTCATGTACAGTTTTAGTTAAGACGTTTTGTAAATTTGTAGATATGTTTAAGTAGTTTTTTTAAATATTCTTACTTTAAACCAGAAATAATATTAACAAATTATTTAAGTAGTTGGTTATTACTTTATTCTTTGTTTTTTCAATGTAAATAGTTTTCCTTGAAATAAATATACATATAGTTATTTTGTTTACAAATCCTACTTAGTATAATTTATTCCTGCTTAAAATTTTATCGACATACTGTGTGTGTCATTTTTATATGAGTCCCTTTTTCAGGTGATAATAATGATTACGTACAACTTTTATACGTGTGTGTATGTGTGTAAGTATGAACAAAAGTAGGGGAATTTTTATGACTCTGGCAGCCCTGAGATTCTACGTCATTTGTCGTCGTCCCTTTCGGGTATACGCGCTTTTTCTGGTCCACAGGATTGATCGTCAAAGAGCACAAACGAGAGATGGCAAGCAGAGCATATATTAGTACTCCATGGTTAGACTCTAAAAAGAATGAGGTTTGACAGGAGAACGGCGCTACAGGCGCGACATTGACTGTGACATTTGTTCAAAAGTTTTTTTTTTGTGTTTTTATTTTCACAGCTATAAAAAGTGTGACGCCTAGTACATACAGAAGTGAGACTACATAGTTAATAAAGAAATCTCTTCGCATGTAACGTCGTCTCGTATAATTATGGTCGAACTTCACTTAAGATAAGTTCGTTTAACCATTAAGTTTCTGTTTGTGTGCTAAAAAAAGCTGGCTATTCTCATAAGAACTTTTGTTGTTTAGTAATTTAATAAAAAAAAAATACATAACCAACGCTACTGTGTTTTCATGTGTCCTCAGAAATCTGTTGCCACTACCTCACGGTGAGTTTCGGCTGCCTCGTTTGAGTTAAGACTAGATCCTTGTAAATTACAAAAAAAAAAACAAATACTAGGTAATGCAATTCGTGTACGGTTCTAATTAGAAGAAATGAATTTGAATTTAAATTATTAACCCAGGCGTCTTCATATTCACAGTAAATGATTTGTTCTAGACAAGCGTGCTACATTTTAGACTACAGCGGTGCTTGACATCAGGCTGGCTGTAGTCAAACATGGCGACCCTATGCTCAAAGGTCTTGAATATTTCACACTGTTCTTGCATGTGTGAGTTTCACTGCCTTGGTGGATTGGTGGTCAAATGCCTAAAACAATGAAAATTATTTTGTTAGTCATCTTGCCCTAATCAGTTTTAATTTGAATTTGAATTCTTCTTCTTCTTCGAATTTAAGAGCTCGTGTCGATGGTTCTGGCCGCCATGATTCTAGGTTAATGAAGCAATCATGTGTATTTATTTGGCATATGTGTATCGGATTTTTAGCCATAACAAGATGTCTTTTAGGTATAATGTTGGACAAAGATGAGAAAGGTGGTCCCGATGCTATCTCGTCACGATTCCTGCTCATCTTGTACCGATGTTTAATTAATGGTAAAAGTAATTGAATGTGTTTGGTGGTAGGAATACATCCGTGGTGGGTAATTTTGATTATCGCTTTAATCTAGAAGATAACTGATGATTTGCATTGATTTGTTTGGGAAAAGCTTATGAAAAATACTTGTGTTTACAAGTATTTATTATGTGACCAAGGAAACAACATCGTGGGTTCAAAAAAAAACGTAAAATCACATTTATAAAGCTTTCTATTATAATCGACGTTTTTCGAATGGAACGGTCTTTTGTTGATATTACGGAAATTTGACCAACAAAAACAAGGTTAGTACATGGAAATCGATTAACATCTAATGTAATTTAGCTATAAGAAAGTCCTAAAAAAGTTTCTACAAGTTTTATTCTTCCTAGCTTAAGGACCTCAAGAAATCTTTAATGAATTAGACGAGCACTAGTCCTATTTATAGCGTTAATGAAAAACGTTTCGCTTATTATTTTAAAATGGCGGCCGAGAAAAAGTGCTACACATTATGGCAGTTGTTAATGGCACAAAAAGCAGCGGCGACAACGTTTAATCTTACTTTTAGACCGTCTTAAATATCGTCGGAGGTACGCACGGCATCCTAGGCTACGGGCTACAGGGAGGTATTTAAGAGGCTAAAAATCTTGTCACTTTTTTTTGTGTAAAGTGAGACAAACTGATGATTTCTTCGTTTCCAGTGATTCCGATGTACAAAACTCGTAACCTTGCTAATTTTATAATTTAGACAATGAATCCAAATGTTAGGAACCGTAGTATTTCGCAGAGCGAAACATAGTAATTCGATACATTTTCATACCGTTAATGGGAAACTTTTTTCATTATAACTTTGACATCATTATTATTTCTGGCCTGAAATTTAGAACGTATTTTAACTTCCAACATAGGCAAAGAATGACAATGGAATCAAAAAACGATAAAAAGGTAGGCGTTTGACCACATAGCGAGTAAATTACACTCAGTCTTTCCACTGCCTAAAGATATAAACAATTTTAACACACAACTTATATTAGCGTAACTTCATAACTTATTTAGTTCTTACATTGTAACTTATTCAACTTAATCCCTCCCTGCATTTAGCGGAATGTGGGCGCGATTTGAAAAACGTGCGCACATCGGACCTCAGGCTGGACTCTGTCGTCTACTGATTTTATGATCTCTAATTGCACGATAAAATCGAACGAGGCCGCGGTAAAGGTGTGAGATTGGCTAATTGCATTCATGTGTTGCCAACTTGAGGACACAACACTCTCTTGCCTTATCCATATTCAGATTCAGATATACATTCATAACAAACAGCAGTTACATCTCAATACATACAAAAATCAACTATCACATATTTAGTCATTATCAAAGCTTAAAAAAATAACATATTACATTCATTAATTAAAATTAATCCACAAGAGGTAGGTAATCATTGTGTCAATAAAATGTCTTCTCTGCTAACCATTTTTTAACCCTTATTAAATGATTGCTTTGAAGGATCATTTTTAATTTGTATAAATTTTGATTTATATTCATTTATTTTCGTAAAGCCAAATAGAGTTTGCTTAGTGTGGGGCTAGATAGCGCTGTGTGTAATGTCCCGGAATATTTATTTTATTTTTATTTAATTAAATGTAAAATTATTTAGGCTATAAGTAAGTCATACCAAAGAATTGAAGTTTGAAAACGTAAAAGGACTCGCTCGAATAACTATCGTGTGATAAGAAAAATAATACCTGTACGACGAACGTAAGCTATAATATTACATAAAAGGGTTATACGCGATACAGCCGCAAAATATACCTTATATTTAGTTTAGGTAGTTGAATAAGTAAATTTTAACTTATAATAAGCTTTTTTTATGACTGTTTAAAAAATATCTTCTTCTTCTCATTATAAGTCACAGAGCCGGGTACATGACGTGAGTGAGCTAAAATTCTGTTTAGTTTGGAGCCGTCCTGGTGAAAATAAAGAATATGATTTAGTATCTTAGATTATTACATTTTTCAGCTTAAAGCTGTTTAATAAGAGTTTCTTCTCACCTTTTGTGCTAAAAATCAGTGAAGAACGATAACTACTTTGATATGTTATCGAATGCCAAATAAAAGTTATTTCAAATGATATTTTCACTACTAAATACAATTAAATTATTTATTTACAAACACTGCTATGTTTTTTTTTATAATAAAGCTGAATAGGTCAACTTATTATCAAATAGATACTACGAAATGATAAAAATAAATTACACTACTTACTAACGCTTTATTAATAACTGTGACGCAGGATGTTATCAATAACTTGGTCAAACCGAGCTGGGATCGTTTCCGTAAGTGGATGCCAATTAGTTTCACGCTACGCTCGATTATTCTAATTCAAAGGGGCATTAGAAACTAGTTTGCCAGTGCATTTTGTAGCATTTAAGAGGTCTATGTATGTTAGGTATCTGTTATCATTGGCATATAAAAAAAACAAAATAATTTATTTCGGACAACAAAGTGATCCATAGTTTGAAAGTAACTTATATCTTTTCTTGTAGGCTAGGGTTAGTATTTTTTTTAATCTATATTTTAAGAGGGAGTTTTGTCGAAGCCGTCAAAACTCCCTCGTGAAAACTATAATGGGAGTGATGTCGGAGTGACATCACTCCCATTACTAGGGTTAGTATATGTATTGGATTTTATTTATGAGCTAAGTATGAACATTTGCTTACTCTTGCATTTTGTGGTATCTTAGAGGTCTATGAATGAATTCTTCTTCTTATCGAATGAGAGTGGCCAACTCTGGTGTTGAGAGTTTAGCCAGCCGCCTCAAGGGCCTCTGACATGGCTTAACGACTGCCGTACTATGACAACAGCCGGGACCTACAATTTAACGTGCCACTTTTTGGTCACCCCTCCGAGGACTGACCGCGTCGACATTTGCTTAACATTGGTGATCGTATTGGATTGCCCCTGCCAGCTGTGCTACGGGTATGAATAAGGATCTGCCACCATAATATTGTGTATAAGTGGAGTATGAAAATTCACAGCTACTAAATATAAAGTGCATCATGAATGTGGAAATAAGACATTGTAGCTTTCATTTGTATTCTGTGCTTTCATGGAGGTTTTAATTTTATTTCTTCAGAATACTTTCTTAACAACCAGTACTGCAAGTAGAGAGCTAATTTATGATTTTATAACTGCTTGTATATTTCAATTATATACCAAGTCTCATAATCTCACTCTGTAACTTTGCTACATGTATGTTTCTATATGTACATACATGTACATAAGTATGGCCTAGTGTTTATTGAAGTAAATACTATTATAGAAACACATCACATTGTACCGATTAAACAATTAAACCCTTTTAATCTCGTTTCAAAGAAGCTGGTATTCCATCACGTTTGCCGCAGCCATCACGGCCGTTTTATAGCCCTGCTCCCATTAACACAACAAACCATACTTATAAATGAAGTAATTATATCAATTGTCGAGGCCGTTAAATTAAATGACCCATTCATTCATTCTGTAACAGGAAATTTGGAGCTCGCGTCTTTTTTCTACAAATGCCCAAGGCTTGGGACCAAGATGCTTGATAATATTACTAATAGATGCCTGTGACTTCGCTTGCGTTGTTTCTAGATTAAAAGTAATATATGTCACTCTCCGGATTCATACTACAACTGTTGTAAAATTCACGACTATCCGTTCCTTAAGTTCCGTAGTAGTTGCTTATTACGTGAAGGAGGAGCAAACAACTAGCTAACAAACCAACAAATTTACTTTTTTCTCTATAAGTAGGGAGCAGATACCAAGAAACAGATATTTCATATTTCTCGATGACGGGTTAAAAGTCAAAACATAACTGAATTACGACTGGTTTAATTAATTCAACGATTTATATTTGTCATCAAGCTATTAAAAAATTGGAAGCTCATTTTACGGTGTTAATTATTATGGAAAGTAACAGAAGTATAGTATATGTTTCTTAAGGTTTTACGTTTGAAATTTCGAGATCAATCAAACTTTCTAAAATCAGTATTAAGAGATATTGCCATCCAGCGCGGAAACGCAGCGAGCTTGGTGGGCACATTTGCATTTTGCACCGGGAACGATTAAGGGCGGGTTATTTAGTTAATTTGACATTTAGTTTAATTTGACATATAAATTTATAATGTTTTATTTATTTTCAATAAAATATTTTATCTCAATAAAATTAAATTTTGTGCTGTAAAAAATCTAATGTATAAAGAGAAAGAATTCAATTTATTATTATCATAAAGAAATGAGCAATTAATTATTTATTATGTTTTGAATCATAGAATGTAAGAAATGCTTGACGGTGCTTAAATTAAATCCACGCATGTATTATGTACATTAAGTTTCGAAATATCTCATTGGAGGTAAGGTTAAGGACACATTAATTTAGAAAGGTAAAAAAGTTAAGGACACATTAATTTAGAACTTTCAGACATTTTCATTTCTTTCAATTCAATTTCATTTTCAAAATATCTTTATTTACATAAACTCAAGCTAAATGTACAATGCCAGTGTAGATTTTAATCCTAGGAATACATTGCAATGATATTAATATACTTATTATTCAAGTTATAACACTCATCAAGAATTTATACCTAGGTATTTTTAACAAATTGTGTTTAAAGTGGTGGTTACAGTGTTCTATTATTTGAAAGGGATTTATTACAGATTTATGTAAGCTTATTTTAGAATTTGCGTTACATTTATTGAAACTGTATTTCGTTATACAAAGAAACGGCTAGCCAAATTGGCGGTGGCATTTCTTTATACACCACACTGTCAGAGGTCCTTTGAAAATCTCGACGCCAGTATTGGACACTCTTTAAACTTACTCATTTACCACAATGATTAATTGTTATTCAAGATAAAGATAAAAATTATTTATTTCCACTAAAAACAGGTTATCATTTGTACATTATATAAAAGTATCTAAATTAATTAAGTTCAAATTAAAATTGGGGTCCTGTCTACTGCTTTAGGATTCCCTGTGTTGCAGTATCCAGGGTTCTTCCACCAGTGTTAACTATTGAAATTAAAATTAAAAATTAATTACAGATTAAAATTTGCATTTGAGTTTGATTACATATGTTAGGCATTGCTTAAATATTATTAGTTAATTAATTAATTACATAATACAATTCTTTTCATCATCATAATTGTGTTTGTGGCTAGTCTTTTAGAAGACAAATTACGCAAATCATTGAGAAGTTTAAGAGTAATTGTTAACAAATCACTTCCATTTGAAACTGTTGTCACATTCAATTACATATTGTCCGTGCCGTTCACACGTTACATCAATTTCGAAACAAGGGGGTAATGGATATGAATTTGGATAGAATGGAAATAAGAATCTTGTTTGTGTTTTTCTTGATTATTTTACTTGAAAATATACTGAAAAGAAAAGTAGTCTTAGTATGTCTCAGTTTCGGATGGAAAAAACAGTATGAACGTAGAAAGCTATTCAAGTTTTTTTTAAACTAAGTGGGTATGCACTTGGCCACAATTTGCCTGAAGCATTCGAGATGAAATTCTTAATGGTCGGCTATGAATTTATAAAGGAATATTATGGGAAAGCCAAGGGTTCAAACAAGATTAGTTAACGGGATGCAAAAAAAGGAAAAAATAATATAAAGCAATATATGGGAAATTCAGATAACACTTTCAGCGTAATCATTGATGTCAATTAAGCTTCTCAAGGTTTCTTCGTCTCTGGATTTCCGTTCTACCCCAGCTCCATACCCCCGCCCTAAGCCCAGATCACGTTCGCCCTCGGCCTGACCTCGGATCTGCCGATGAAGTCATAAATTACTCGCACATAATGTAAGTATTGGAAATTGTTTCGAGGAGCGCACCTACTAATCGGTTACAGCCGCGCCCTCGAGCGTCGTGAAAAAGATTTATGGCATCGGGATTCGCGATCTCGTTTGCGTTGGTGCATGGGATTGTAAAGGTGTAGATACGACATAGATGGGTCTCAAGTTTTATGAAATGACTAGTAGGTGCTTGCGGCTTCGCTCGCATTAAGAAGTAAAACTTGCATCCCCTGAAATAGGGGATGCAAGTTTTACTTCTTAATGCGACTGAGACTGAAGTAAAACTTGCATCCCCTATTTCACCCCTTTAGAAGTGGCATTTCTAAAAATCCTTTCTTAGCAGATGCCTACGTCATTACATCTACCTGCATACCAAATTCAGCCCGATCCGTCCAGTGGTTTGGGCTGTGCGTTGATAGATCGCTATGTCAGTCAGTCACCTTAGAGTTTTATATATTTATCTAGATAAGCGACCTTCTACTGTGGACCACGATGGTATTCCTGATGAAGTGGTGTATCAAACTACTTACTTAATATGCATAAAGATATTTCGTATATCATTGTGAGAGTGAAGTAATTTTTGATTTTGAAGATTATTTAGATCTCAAACAGTAAGATGAGAAAATTGTTTGGCTGATAGAGACTGTCTCGTTTGTATTCCTATTGAAAATATATTTAGAACATTTGAATCATGAAAAAGAATTGACTCCATGGCTTCTAAAATTTCAAATCGGAAAAAAACTCGTTATTCTAATGGTTAACATGTAAAGTTTAGCGAACTTGAGAATTTAATTATTAAAACTATCGCGAGACATTCTTATCAATATGTAACTATACTATGATTGTGGACTTGCGCACGGCCGCCGTCCCAGAACGTACATTCTGAAGATGGGTGTCATAACACCCTAAACACGTATACAACATACGCGAAATTATACTCGAGTAGAAACCGTAATACTTACATATTGTATTTAGGCATGTTTGACACTACGTTATCACTATCTAGCAGATAATTCACATGCACGTTTTAATTTTTTAATTTTATAAGCACACAATACTCCTCCTGAAAAGGCTACTCTACGACACAAACCCTTTCAGTTCTCCGCAAACTGAATCGATTTGGTCCCATAATAAGTACGGTCGAAGATAAATGCCGAGTGAAAGTCCCACAATGTGATTGATCCAGTGCTGGTTATGATAAACTCAGTTCTCTTAATGCAGGATTGTGATAAATGGATCGTGTTATTTTACACGTAAAAGCTATATTACCGATGTCCGACGCGATTTTGACGGATGGCCCGGTCGATATTGTTACGCTGTTACTTGGTATTTGCAAGATGTATTGCTGATGTTGCTTTCGATCTGTCAAGTTTGTAAAGTGACAGGGAGTATGGTGTTGTGGAGCTCATGATTGGTAATAGTTACCTTGGGTGGTTTAGCTTTTCACATTAGTTGAAGGAGATATTCCAACTGTTTCCTCTTAGTCGTTAAGGTTTTGACATAATTATTCAAAGACAGTGTTTTAAGTCCAATCTTCAGAATCTTCCAGATGTAATAACGATCAAAGAATTGATCACAACTGCAGTTGCTTAACTTTGCTAAACGCGAATGGATACCACAACAGCTATAGGTAATTCTACGCACTACGCAACGCAATACATGTCTTTAAATTGTGTGGTATTCAGACATGTCGTTCATATCATTGTCATAGGTCCTTTAAAAAGGCGGTAAATGCAAAAAAAATACCCAGATAACGAAGGCATATTTTTGATAAAATATATCATAATGTAATCTATACTAATATTATAAAGCTGAAGAGTTTGTTTGTTTGTTTGTTTGAACGCGCTAATCTCAGGACCTACTGGTGCGAATTGAAAAAATCTTTTTGTGTTGAATAGACCATTTATCGAGGAAGGCTTTAGGCTATATAACATCACGCTTCAACTAATAGGAGCGAAGAAACAATAGAAAATGTGGAAAAAACGGGGAAAATTATTCATCCTTGAGGGCTTCCGTTGCGTGCGCTGCGAAAACGGTTCAAGATGTCATAAAAATGTGTATGAAAGAATTATTTCTCTTGAAATGATCTAACAAAATGTCTGCAACAGTATATGTCTATCTTTTAAGGTTAACTCACTAGAACCGTTTTTATGTAATAACTATTCCACGCGGACGAAGTCGCGCGCACCAGCTAGTTGTAAATATAACTTTCAGCAATGTAATACCTACCACAATCACCTGTCAGCTAAGCAATAATTCATAAATTGTCGAGTCGATTGAACAAAAACGCCAAATTAAGCGTTTTTAAAGCAAATTACAGAGTTAACCCCATCATAAGATAAACACAGACAAATTACGCTCGCTAAATGAGAGGACGTGGATTCATTAATCGAAGATTTAAATGTTAAAGTGGCATTCATATGTTGGATTTGCTTTATATACTTTTACAAAATATATTAAAACACGAACAACTTTTTTTACTAATAAACCTATTAATTTGATTTGTTTTTTTAAATACGGAGAAAATATAGTGATTTGATAATTACATATTTTTTAGTTTTCACTGTAAGCTGTACTACCTATTTATGTTTTCTCATTTCTTTGACAGAAAACAATATTAGCTGAAAGAACTTACAGTGTTTTCCGTTTTTAGTACTTCTTGATTTAAGCCCAAATGGAAGTTAAACAGTAAGTTAATGACAATAAATCACAATAATTTTATCACAGAAAACAATCACAATCTCACAGCTACTATAGTTACTGATTTATTTATTTCTAAGGCGCTTATGTCACTTTACTAATATGATAGCTCCAGAAAAAACCCAACATGTAGCGTTGAATCAAAGTAGGATATTTACGTAGTAAGTACGCGCGGTGATCGATTCGGATGAAGCTATAAATTATTGTAATGCCTTCGCAAATTGATTTCCGAAGGCTGTGCTGTAGGCTGTGAGGCTTTGCATTTTTGTTCAAAGAACAGTGTAGTGTTTTTATACAGAGACGGTCGAAGGATTACATCAAAATATTTACGTTGTCCTGAATAATTATATTGAGGTAGGAAATAAGAATGAATATTTATGATTTATATTATTGGGTTTTAAATTATTTGTATACCTATGTGTAAACATAATGTATGTTTTTTTACCTGGAAGGGGGTTTTCCTTAGGCTACTTGGGCAGTAACTGGAGTACCAAACTGACACGAGCAATCACAAGCCCTAAAATTTTGTACATTTGTTATCTACTATATTGAATAGTAGGGAAAAGACTTGCAAGAGACAGAATACAGTGGACTAAACTGGGGGAGGCCTACGCCAGAGAGGCGACAGATGTACTTAATCTAACCTTACCTAAACACATTGATTGACTTCACAGAATTTTTATTTGACTTAAAAAACAACATTTTTTCGAAATTGACATTATGGAATAATAACATCAAAGATCTATATTTTTGAATTTTTATATGACATGTATTACTGATTTTATTAGACATGGAAAAATAATTTCTGCATAGTGTTATTAGTGGTGTTGTGTTGAATTGTGACATGTTTAAAAATTTGTACCTTTTATTCCCATTTATTGAAATTCTAAAGTGACATTTGAAGTATTTTATTGTAATAATCAACTGAGTATATCTGAAATAAAGGCTATTTTTATTTTATTTTATTTTATATTGAATAGTACTTTTATGATCTTAGCTAAGTATAAACGCTTTTAATAACAATTGCGCACTGACTCATCCGAAATAATGACTCGTAAAAAAGTAATGTGTGTCCGATGCAGTGGTATCATGAATACTGCAGTTATTTGAAAGGTGCTTCACATTTTGTTTAGTCATTTCGGTATAATGAGGTCCCTGGGATTGACTTCTGACTGCAGTTGTTGATCAACGCTTATTTGAAGCCACGGGACAGTTTTTTTATACAATGTACATTGGGGTATTTGTTAAGCAGATCAGGTAAAGCAACACATGCACAAGCGAACAATGCGATTAGATAGAATATGCATTTACTAGAAAGAAACAGAAAAGAAAAGATTTTTTTTAATTATTTCCAATAGCGTAATATGTGAGATAAATGTAGAAGCGACTGCTGTCAAGGTCTTCTAAAATTAACTTATACAAATACTGGGCAAATGTTTCAACTAGTTATGTGCTCATTTTACATATTTAAAATTAAATATCGGTAATTTTTAGTTAAACATAAAAAACAACTCAAAATCAAATTCAACCTGAGCAACATTGATGAAGCGCGGAAGTGCGAGAAGCATAAAAGTGAGAACTAGAATGAATAAGAAAGATACTGAGGCCCGCGATTTTGTCCGAGATTAGTATTTAAAAAAAACCCGAGCAACTGGCAATACAGTAACAAAAATATATCATTACTTATTCAGACACGTTGTCCGGCCAGCTGGCTTCCCAATTGCGCCGGCGCATCCGGTGCGGGGAAGCGATAAATCAGTTTCTTTATCGAAATGATAATTGCATATCATTACGAGGTATAATCTTGATTGAATGTGCGTTGTACATAGACAATTTAAGTCATAGACTGCTGCATACTTGTACTTTACTTAACTCTGTAAAAATGTTCTATCAATAGTCAAAGCGGAACAATAATCATCCAGCCCTACTGCCCACGGATGAGTCAGCAAGCAAATTTATCGCGTGATATTATTTTTGTATTTGTTGCTTTTCAGATTCAAAGTCAAATCGTTTATTGTATTGCTCCTGCATATAGGAAAACAAATATTATTGCCGTTACGCTTGAGGACCATAACATCCTAGGACATTAAAGAAGTTTCTGAGCGTCAATAACGATGTACATACTCGCTCTCAGAACTCCTCAAAACACTTTACGATAACGTTTCGCATATTTCGCAAGCGCACTTTCTATTCATTTGCGTTGTTTGATGGGTTTTTTTCACTATAATGATACGTCTATTGTTTATGACGTCATAAGCCCTTTATCTTGGCAACAATCTGCATTGACGCCCTTGCAATCAGGTCACTTACCACACCTAACGCTTGGAAGTTGGGAGGTATTTTGATTGGTGGCTGATTTCAATCGAACTAAACACCGTATGCAAATTGTTCGCAACAAAATCCTGTTTTGGAATTTGTATTTTGTATATGGCAATGTAACATTTGTTAAATGCTTGACTGTTAAAAAACGTAATGCTATATTGCCGAATAAGGAAACGAGCATGTCACATTTAAGACCGCGAGGGTAACAACATAGTGGTGAACATCTAGGTCTTCAATATTAATCAATACCTGCATCAATGCATAGAAATCAAGTATTTTTATATACTTTATGGCATAGCTATAACCAATCATTGTAGGGCCAGAATCAAAATAAAAGCACAAGATTATAGGCCAGATTTTTTTCCTATCTAGCTACAATTACGGTTTTTGTCGATATTTCTGAAGATTGTTCAAACAGTCATATAATTATTCCAATTATCTTAATACCACTAACTACTACTAAGAAGTTACTTAATCATTTTGCCATCTTTAACCCACTCTCACCAACCTACACAATCCCTTCACGGTGGTCCATCAGGAGAGCAGATCTTGACCACGTTCCTTCTTAATAACCAGCTATTACAATAAAACGGGACGTTGTTCCGCACGTGTTAAAATTTTGATGACTCCTTTATGAGTTGCTTTGCCGTGATGCCAGTGTGTAGGTGTTGTAATGAGTAAGGTAGGGATTGCTGCTGGCTTTGGTTGTGTTGCTTAAAAGTGTAAGAAACAAATATTATATGTGTGGTACACAAAGTCATGCCCAAAAAGGCTAGAATGAAAATTATGCAATAAGATTTATTAAAACAGGAAAATCTCAATAGCTATTCCAGAGGAAGTAAAATAAAGAGATTCTAAATAGCATGTTTACATTATTTTTGAAAGGTAGGGTCAAAGATAATATTTAGATAATCCTTTGTAATAAATCTTTGCAGTATTGTCGGCAGAATGTGGTGCACTTTTTAAAATAATTTTATTTTTAAGATCTTTGTACATACCCATGTTTGCAAAGGAATAAATGAATTATTATGAAAAAGACTTATTATTAGTATTTGTTAGTAACAAACGGACAGTCAGCTTTTTGTAAGCAGCAAGGCTGAGTATTTGTAATAATTTGGCATTACGTAGGCGCGCTTTTACGATACAGCCAGTTACTTCAATAAGCTTTGGTCGTTTCCCCTTTTTATATGAATTTTAAGGCTGAATCTTACGTGAGCACTTTCTAAAGATCTTATCTTAGTTTTTAAAACATCATATATTTATTTTTTATGTATTTCCTGTGGATCACAAAACTATTTAAATTATAGGGTAGGTCCGTCAGTTCGTAATATTCAAGTTGTATTTTTTTTCCAATATGCGTTTGTTGTGGTTAACAATTAAACAGTAAAACCGATTAAAACCAGTTATTGAGAGTGAGTGTATAAATTTGAAGATCGCTTGATATACCGATATCATTACAGTAACAGATGCTTTTAAAAAGGTACAAAGACGTATACTCCTCTTTAGCCGTATTCCTCATGACTGAGGGTCATGAGTCCCCCTCAGAATCAATTCGTTCGGAGAGTTCTCTTGGGCAGATACATCGTGGTGGGCGCCCAGAATCTTCCACGTATCTACATATAGTACTCAGTACTTATTCTATATTATATAAAACCTGAATATTTAAAACTGAAAGGTGACTGACTGACTGATATAGTGATCTATCAACGCACAGCCCAAACCACAGGACGGATTGGGTTGTTATTGGCATGGCATCCGCTAAGAAAGGATTTTTGGAAATGCCACTTTTAAAGGGGTGAAATAGAGGATGCAAGTTTTATTTCTTAATGCGAGCGAAGCCGCGAGCACCCACTAGTAATATATAAACTTATAAAAGCATTTTTACTGATGTCAACGATTTCATCGACCTTTTCAACAAAAGTAATTGAATTGTTGTAATACTTTACATAATTGCATGTTCGTCGCTCCATGTGTGTTGCCTCCATCTTTCTGCGACTGTGTAATTATTGGCAATGCTCTGCCACGCCCTCTGTGGCCAACACTGGAACACATTTCGTACAATATAAAAGGTATGTCAGCATGGGACATGTTACAATTTTTTTCAAGCGAAAATCAAACTTTTTCCTCATATAATTATTTTATCATACACATAATATATCATATTATATTATCATACACTTTGAGAGACTACATGAAAAATCTGGAAAAAATCTCCAAAAAGTACATACTTAAGCTTCATCACATTGTTTGGACTGCTTAGAGAGCGAACACAAATTCTTTTTCTGACCAATTTTATTATTTTTTATATACTTCGGAAAAGATGCCATAATATTTACATATGTTGAAATATAAGTCCATAAAAGTGTGCAAACGTTCTTACTACAATTACACTCCACTAAAGATAGTAACATAGCTCATGAACTCAGCAAGTGATATTACCAGTAAAGAGATATCAATAAAAATAATACCTTCTAGCTGTTACAGATAATTAATATTCTAGACCTGCGGCGCTCAAAGTTATACCTGTTATATTGTCTATAATATAACGGCAATAAACCTAACAACACTTCCTACGTATAAATTGCTTTTTATATCTGAAAGGATTACAATTAAGAATTAATATAAGCAGCGTTAATATAGCAGATTAAATTAACGGTGAAGGAAGACATCGTGAGAACATGTCTGAGGACCACAATATCCGAGGACATGTCTTCCGTGGAAGGACCTGGGCGTCCACCACGATGTATCTGCCCAAGAGAACTCCCCTAACGAATTAATTCTGAGGGGAGTCAAGACCCTCCAAGTCATGAGGAATACGACTCAAGAGAGAAATAGCAGAAGGTACATTACTATTACGATAAGGGTAAATTTTTCTTCATGTTTACCATTGAAAGTATTGAATCCAAAAAAACATTTTATTCTCCTTCTACTTCTTATAGAATGTGAGTGGCAAACTCTGTTGTCGAGAGTGTATCAAGCCGCCCTTAGGGCCTGTGACATGGCTTAACGATAGTTTTTATTGATGTAGGCTTTCTTCTATATTTTATGAAATTTCAAAATGTACATAAGTATCTATTATTCAACGACTTATCTTAATTATATAGGTGGATTCATCGTTATGTATCAGCAAAACTATTATTAGCCCAGAGTGATAAAACATATATTATTCTGATGCGTTTTACCCGACTAATTTCATAAAATCAGCCAAACTTTAGCTTTCTTCAGACACATTTTGTTTTATCAATGATTACTAATCAAAGAGCTTATCACGATAAACCATAACACGTTCGAAGCCATGTCAAAATAAGCAATCATTACCAACGACAACAAAACGAGTAAACAGGTTTGTGGCGTTCCGTTCGTTCCAAAGTCTTACTAATTTCACATACGCAGGTGTCAGCCGTACTTAGCTCCGCGGGCGATTCAAAAATCAATTTCCGATCAATATTTACAGCTAATGAGTTTTTGAAAGTACATTTTTACGAAAGCCCTCAGGGTTTTTATGTTTTAAATTGCTGACCGATGATAGGTATCGGGGTTAGCGAAACCGGGACGTAAAGGTTATGTTCATCACGGATACATGTGAAACTTTGTAATTATTTTTGTTCTTATCCTGTAATTGTGGATGTTAAAGGAAATTGTTTACTTCATATGTATGTATGTACATACATAGTTGATAATTTTGCTGACTTTCAAAAGTCAACCCGACACAAGATATATTATCATGAAGGTCACTACACAACACATACCCACATGTGTCTTGTTTACTCATTAATAAGGGTCGTGGATCCGCAAAATTTGTTCGATAGGGAAGTTTTTCTACGAAAAACATGTCCTCAGAATGTTTGGTCTTCGAAAATGTCAGTTTCTTCACCGCTTAACTGATGCCAAATTCACACACAGCTTAAGAAATATGCATTACTAATTATTCGTTTAGGTGGAACATGAATAATAATAGTTGCTAGGGAATGATGTAGACAAAGTCCGTAGATGAGATTTACTTTCTATTAAATTTTTACAAATAGGACATCCTGTAGGGCTTATATATCAGACGCTTTAGTACCGTCATACCACGCACGTTAATATAAAATACTATACTTTTATTCGGATGCGTATAAAAACACATTTATGCCATAAAGTTTGTTTATAATTAAATCGTATACGAATTGCAAATCTACAATTACATGTGCCATATTTTCTAGATCAATAAAATGATAGGGTTTTAATATAAATAAAGATGTCTGCGTTAATGATTTAAATTATTTATTTGTTTCCGTTTATTTGCTCAAGCCTTCAGTTATGTTTTTATTGAACTTTTTGTTCGAGTGCGTTTGATATCAAAATAATTATAATAAAATAACCTGTTTTTATGAATGTGCATGCGTTTCCTTTTGTCTCTATTTATAAACGACGAGTAAATCCGAGTCATCCATACTAAATCTCTATTCTGTAATAGAGATTTAATAAGAACGCTATCAATAACTATAAATTTAAATACGTTTATTCATGTAACAAAATAGTTTGTATACAATATTACTGTCTATTTTACTAAAATATCGGTTGACGAGCAAATGAGGTCACAATTAAAAACAGCTAAATCCATTGCTAAGTTTTGCCATTAACATGTACCTACGAGTAATGTGTCTGTGATTGGCTTGTAAAAATAGTTCAAAACCACATGCACCACATCACTAATAAAAAAACTGTATGCACACAATGCATCTCTCTCTCTCTTGAGTCGTATTCCTCTATGACTGAGGGTCGTGACTCCCCCGCAGAATTAATCCGCTGGGGGAGTTTTCTTGGGCAGATACATCGGGGTGGGCGCCCAGGTCCTTCCACGGAAGACACATGTCCTCGGATATTGTGGTCCTCAGACATGTCGGTTTCCTCACGATGTTTTCCTTCACCGTTAAGCGAGTGCAAATCCACACATAACTTGAAAAAAGTCATTGGTGTAGGGCCGGATTGCACACAATGCATAATGTGTACTTAAAACGTTGCTTAATCACAGTTTGAGTAAAAAAATGACTAAAATAAAGTAATTGTAACGTCTCAGTTTCAAGATAATTTACGTTCTTGTTTACGATGTCTCTAATAAGCGGCTATGTAATTAACTATACAAAACTACAGTAAATTAACTGTTAGTTTCCAGAATGGAATCATTACTGTACGAACACCTACTCATCGAGCGAGTAAGTTGCGACTTAGGAAAGATAAAAAAGTTGAAATTAGTTGTTGGTATTGTAGTTTACAGAGGAGAAGAACTAGATCACTAAAACTAAAGAGATACATTTCTTGAATGTGAAAATAATAAAAAAAAATGTTATGAAAACGATCAACGAATGATTTCTTTGTATTTTGCTTGTCTACAATATAAACTTTAAAAACTACTAAAGTGAGGAACAAACAAAAGATTTATAAACTAATACAGACACTGATTCTGGGTATATTAGAAAGACAAAGCCCATCGCAAAACTCTTTATGACGTTTCGCAGTTTATGAGACATCGGTTTTATGCAAGACTAGTGGACGACCGCGGCTTCGCTCGCCGCATCATTTTGAGATAAAAAGGATTAAAATGAACATAACTTTTTTATTTACGAACCGATTGAAATAAAATAAACACTAAATGTTAAGTTAAAAATGCACCAACGTGTTAGTGAACCGTAGACAAATCGAATCAGCCGTTTTCGAGTATATAACGAACAAACATACCGACAGACAAACAGATTTTTTTAAACATGATTTTTGTGTTCTTTTGCATCAATAAAGACCCCTCAACTATTTTTTTCCATTATCTTAAATGTACAGACACCGACCGGTTACAGCTTTATTATATGTATAGATGATCAGTTATGACCCTTATCCCTCACATAAATTTGTACGCGTTGTCATTCCAAGTTTTTTTTAGTAGTGTTAGCCGTCAGCATAATGCTGAAGTATCAACTACACATGCAGTAAATTTCTCTGCAACACGAGTAAGCTCGCTGTAACCTGTTCATTTACCTATCTCGATCAAACAGCCAAAGAAACGAGAAAATGAAATGTAGGGACACGAAATTAGAAATTATTCTTCGTAAATTATACTCGGTAACCGGTGGAACTCTAAAATACACCTTTTGAAGTACCAATTAACATTTTAATAGGCACCTATCACATCACGTTGACGGTGAAATGTATTTTTCGTAATAACTGCTTTTAGTTCGGGTGCCACGGGTTGTGATAGTTACAAGAATACAGACATAATGTACTCGTATGTAGGAGATCGAAAATATCATTTGATTAGGTTTTTCTATTATGATTATGTTTCAGGAATTGGTAATATTAAAAGAAAATTAATAAATGCATTATCCCATAAAGTTAAATGAGTATAAATACTCGTCAGTATTGGTTTTACTGCAGGTAGACACTTTATTATTCACTAGTGGGTGCTCGCGGCTTCGCTCGCATTAGAAAGTAAAACTTGCATCCCCTATTTGACCCCTTTAAAAGTGAAATTTCCAAAAATCCTTTCTTAGCGGATGCCTACGTCATAACATCTACATGCATGCCAAATTTCAGCCCAATCCGTCCATAGGTTTGGGCTGTGCTGTCATGATAGATATACTCAATATATCTATCATGAATTCAATATTTTTTTATTTATGGCTTACAAGAAAATTCTATGAATTCTTATCGATTTTCCTTCATTTTCCTTTATTGCTTACATCAAAAAATAAAAAAAGCGTACTCCATGTATCTCTTTCTAGTGATTAAAATATCCGTAAACTCCTGAACTACACCAGTCATATTAAACATGATCGCAGTAAAAGCAAAGGCAATTTGAGTTTGTTAATTATAAAGACATTAAACAATGTCGAGGTATATTAGTGTACTCACGATACACCCACTCTTGCGTTTATAATTTATCGTTACAAGTATGCTACATCCTATTTAAAAACCATCTACACTTTGTTGTCGTACAATGTATGAATATGACAAAATATGTGCTAACCGAAGTTCGTATAATTTTTATAATGTTTTAAAACTGCCCTAGGGGTTTCTGACATAGAAAATGTCTAACTGTCTGAAATTCTTATTTAAGTTGTCATCTGTGTCAGATTTAATTCAGAATTTGTGTCTAAGTCTAAGCAATGTAATTTTTGAGGTTCTGTGAAATATAAATAACTTTAAAATATGTAGCGTTTGAGTTGTCTCGTGACCAAATGAGTGAAGTGAAAGTATTTTTGATTACACAAACAAGATGTCAATATATGAAGTTAGGTCTCTGTATCCCAATAAAAGTGCAGTTCAAACCACAGACAAATCGGTATCATGGCAGAATATCCGTATTAGAGTGAGACGGAGAAAGTGTCCTTGCTGAAAAATTAGAAAGAGGAAGTGAGATAGCGAGAAATGCAATGTTCATTAAAAAGGGTCAGCCTGGGGGTGCTTCCATCCCCCTGATCTTGTGGTCGTCTTTTTAATTTGCTCGACGGTTTTCAGGGCTGGCGAGAATTTGCCCATTGTGCGAAAATATTTTGTTTTCCTACATTTTCATTTAAACTAAGTAATGTTCTTAGCCATGTTCCCAATTTTAGCGGGCCGGCTCCCGATCTACCTAATTTGGGAGAAAAACCGGTTGATTTTTGCATTGTTTTTTTGTTTGTATTTTAGTTGTAAGATACCAAATCTTTGATAGTTGAAATGGCACCGCCCATGGAAAAATAATCAGAGAAATGGAAAGATATCATCATAGATTTAATAACTTACCGGAAGCTCAAAAATATGTAAAAAACCCAACAAAAATATATAAATTACCTGTTTAATTGCTTACTTACTTCAAAAACACTATCTTACAACGAAACATTAATAGATTTTTTTGTTTCCCGCAAGTAACAATCTAATAGTATTCGACTGTGAACCATTTTTTTCTGAGCAAAAATCCATCGACGAATATGGGGTCCATGCACGTCTGATCTAGAGTGAGCGTATCCACAATCAATACCAAGCTTTCAAAGGTCATTCATTTCCCAGTTTTCCCGCGGTGCCAACCCTGGTCCCCAAGACGTCGCCGGGAGGCGCGGCGTCTTATCAACGAATTAATTCTAGACTAACGAAGACGGGCCCCCGCGATTAACACAACCTCCCCTTTGGACCAGCACTAGCAAATATTTAGACATGGCCGAGTTTCGATAAAGGTGTGGCAGCCTCATCCGAGAGACAGTTCCAGTTCAGTACAGTAATGGTCTAATACATATTCGGCATCAGTGTAGGTTCAGGTGGCCTGGTGACTACATGCCTGAATATTGAGTATGAGCAGAGTTAAACGATAATCGACCATTTTTTATTTTATTTTTATTATAAATTTAAAGGCAACACAACCGACACATGGCAAGAAAATCTATTGACGTTTTGGACCAAATAATTGTTGAAGGGGACTGACTGGCGACAATTGCTTAAATTATTCATAATTTGGTAGTGTCATTTAGGTTTTTCAATATCAAGAAATACATAGGAGGCCCATATGGTAACTAAGAACAATAACAACAGTCCAAGATATATATTTTTACTTATGATTGCTGAATCTCGAAGATTTTAGAAAAATGAATTTGAAGATCTTCGAAGCTGATATAATTGGATTTTTTCCTGCCGTGTCTATATATTTTTAGCTCTCCACCCCAAGGTCCGAGCGGGTGGCATATTAAGACGAAGTTGGAAGTAAAAAAAGGCGAAAAAGAGTTTTATATTCTCTCTCGAATGGAAAGAAATAGGAAAACCTCTCTCATTTAGTCCACCAGTGCTAGCTGGGGTGTCGACGGAGGAACACTGCCAGATTTTAACTGTTATCTTTGATTTTGTTTGTTCATTAAGTATCTTAAAAGAATTCTTACGTTAGAAGCTATGGATTTAAGTGGTGTGAGGTTTCGTGTAACCAAAAAGTCTTGGAAAACTGGAGTCTGATACGATGTGAGATATCAGCTGCTTGCAAAAGTGTCTACAAGAACTTGTGATCTGCGAAGAAATTGGAAATGTGGAACAATGTATTAGGTAAAGTTTAGAGCTTGAACGTTTACATTAATTTTTGATTAGTTTACACTTGTATGTAACTGTACTAGATTGTATGTATTTTATATATACATTCTTAGTTGATTGAAGGTTGAAGGCGTAAACAGAGTCGCCACGAGATTCAGACACCTAGACACCTAGATCTGTTATTCCTACAAGTCTTGATGTTTTATATCTTTACATTGGTTATGTTGTGAAGATACCTGGAATTGCAGTTGCCCTATTTGAAAAAAAAAGTTACCTACTATAAAATCAGATAAAAGCTTGCTTCCAAAGCTTGGTAACACAGCAAAGATAAACTTTAACTCAATTACGATGAATAAGTCAATAACCACTCGTCCCTTTAACTGTGTTAATGTTCTTATTTGCGGAGTCCAATTTGCTCTCGTAAAAGGTCTTTTGTATGTAAAAAGTGTTTTTGTTAAGACATTTTTGTGTGTTTGCGAAGTACATCGAGAGGCCTAAGTAGTTGATAAGTAATAAAACTGTTTGTTTGGTATTTAACGAGTTTAACGTGTATGGTGAGTCATGCTGTTATGATATTTTGACGGATATTTTATTACAAGTTCAGTGAACTTTAGAAACGTCGTAAAGATTTTTTAATCTGAGCATAATGTTGGTAATGTAAAATCAACAATTTTTTTTTGTAAATGACCATGTCTCATGTTTGAAAGGAAAGGCTAGTGTGATTTTGTTGGCTAGTTAACTACCTATATATTTTTACGACTTAGTCATCCAAAATTTACATTTTATTTGCCAATATGATGAGAAAATAAAATTGCAGTATCAACGCATTCTCCAGTAAAATAATAATGACACAAAATTTACACACAGACAGAAAATAAAGACTTAAAAAGCAATCATACAAAAACCTATGCATTTTCCCAAAATAAAAAGCAAAAGAAAACGCGCATATCCGTAAAACAAGATACAAATGTCTGTGCAGACAAGAGATATTTTAATAAAATATTAAACGCAATACTCCCACCAGACTGGGCAAATACGTAATCAATAATACCTCCCTTTTTACATACCTACATACTATGTTCAATGTTCTACAACTGTAGGTACATATCTCATGTATTAGTGGATGCACGCGGCTCCGATTACGTAGTTTCGGGATAAAAAGTATCCTACGACAGTTTTAGGATTATGTACTACCAAAACAATAATGATGAATCATTCAGTGGCCGCTTGAAACAGGAACAAAAAGACCAACAAACACACATTCCCTTTAATGAAAGGGAATCATAAAATCTATACCTACCTATATATATTAGCTATACTACAAGGGTATCATCTACATTTGCTAACTTTATATGTACATATAATAAAATTCTGTACATAGAAGATGTTAAATTTTTCTTGGGTATACTTTACCTCGATAACAGTTTCAGCAGTAAATAGAATATTTGTCTGTTTATCTGTTTGTCTCATTTGCATCACACATAAAGGCTAAAAGGATCATCGTATTATTATATAGGTAGTATGAGGTACTAGGAGTGACATAGTCGACTTTTTATTCCAAAATAATGCGAGAAAAGCCGCGTGCGTCCACTAGTAATCTATAGCTATATTACATCAGCAGTATCATCCACATTTGCTCACTTTATTAAAAATGAAAAAGGTACTTGAAACAATAATCCGACCGTCCCAAAGGGTCACATTCTTACCTACGAACTGGGGCCAGTAAAATGTACGGGACCTTCGTTATCCCTAAATTCTACATGGCGGAAAATTTCATTTCAATAGCGGCTTGATACCTCTGATACCCCTGATACCCGCTGCTACCGGCAAATAACTCGGCCCCAGCTTAATATGCATTAAGAGCATGGACTTAGTAGGAAACTTGGAAAGGCTTGTACCAAATAAAATATTAATATGTTAACTAAACGGTTTTCACTTACGTGTAACTCGCGTATGATATTTACGCGTTTCGAATGTAATGACATCCGTCGTCAGAACGTGTGTGTTCTGGGACCGCGGCATTTAATATTAAAAATAAAATTGTATATCTTCATTTCGATGCAGATTTTTAATATTTTATTCAGTGTTTTTCTGTAATAATAATTTTCATTTTTATATTATGTTATAAATTATTGTATTGCTGTTTATTGAATAAACTGACATAATTATTCAAATTATTTGGCAAATGAATATTTGCAATGAAATAGTATGTTCCGTAACATTGTTAATTATTTATTTAATTAGCTTAGCTGAGCATTTAAGACAAAGATTTGAGATTTTTCTATGATTTAATATGTTAACTAAAACGGTTTTCACTCACGTTTCCATGATATATGTATTAATTATATACAGTTATTATGTAGGACATAGCTACTTAGCTAGTTGAAAACCGCTGTATCTGTATCTGAAATGTCCTGGAAATATATTAAATATTTTTGGTGCAAGCAAACATTCCAAGGCGAGCCAAACAAGCCTCATTAAACTCCTTGACTAAGAGTATTCCCGAATTTTCTCCAGTAAAAATGTATGAGAGCAACCCGACCGTGACGTATAAGTGGATTATATCACCCTTCTCTGTCGCACGGATACACCCGTCTCTTTCTTGCAAATCCCGAAAATATAAGCTGCGATGGGGCGGAAAAGACTTTTGCAGGAATTTGCTGAACTGTGTGTTTGTTGTGAGTTGGGTTAGTCGAAGGTAGTATAATTTTATTGATTTCATATATCGGGGTTCTATTCGTACAGAATGTTATTTCTTCTTTAAGTTATCGAATTAACAAGTTACAAAAAGCCTCATTATTGCCTGCGTTTACATAATATAATTTTCATTCTGTATCCGTTTGAAGTATTTTTTTACCTAAAACAGTTTTGCACTTGGTCTTTGAATGATGGTGAGCAATAGCTATGATTTAAGATGGTTCTAACAGGATCATATAAGGATATAATATATAAACATATTCCTTATTAGGATTTGAAAAGAGTGATATGGTCTGCTCTTCCCTTTAAACTTCACAACGGTCAGTTAATTATGCAAGAAATGTTCAAGATTATTATTGAGAATAAACTTTATTTATTCATCTTGATACCTAATTAGAAGTTATAGACCTGGTCGTAAGTAGGAAATAAGGTATAAGCAGTAAATTGTTGAAATCTCTTGATAAATAGGCATATCTATTAAGCGAGCTATTTAAATTTTTATTGCAAGTTAAATAACGTGAATATTATATCTGGACTTAACGAACTTTGCGTGTTTAGTTCATTTTATAGTGTTAGTTTAATTTTAATTGTGTTGCCAATCCAATGTTTAATGGAACTGGAATATTTTTATGGTGTGGAAAGACTGTTGATATACTCGCAGATGGATTATTTTATAGTTTTATAGCAAGATTAAATCCAAGTAAATTTTAATACTTATATGTATTCTACGTAAAGCATTAATAGAATCGCTGCCAAGAGTGCTACAATTTGAATGTATCGTAAATGAATATTAATATTATAGAAGGTTGAGGCACCCAAGCTTAAGAACACCAATGTAGAAAGAATAGTACGAGAAAGCACGGTTTTCGTAGTTTAGACTACACTATTAATGATATAATTTTAACACACAACTGACAAAAATTGTAGATTGTAAGTACGTTATTATAATAATATTATGAGATTGAGATGTAAGAGCACATAAAACAATATCCATCAGAAATGCTATACGTATCAGATTATACGAACCTTGTACCTAAGGGTTAATAATGTGTACAATTTAAACTTAAACCTGACGGGAAGACGTTGTCGCCCGGGAAACAGAAACATCTCGTCCGGGTGACAACACACAGTTATAAGGAAATTACTCTTGTTATTTAATTGCAATAAAGTATTATTATTATTATTATTTATTTCTCTTCACAGATTCTCGGAACTTACGCCCGGTATTTTTAAGGCATCAGTGGGGCCGTAGCCAACACTGAGAGGCCTTTTACAATATTATACTTAAAATTAAGTAAAAATTACAGATAGAGGATGTTAGGTATACAAAGTAACTATTGCAGACATGGTATTAATGTTACAGGCTATTGTGTTGAGTTGTTCATTGACTTAATTAAACTGGTCTATTGTACGAGGAACGGCACCCGCCAGTTATGCCTCATTCATAAAAATTATAGCGGGTGATGACTTGCCACTCACTAAATGGGCCCTCCACAAAAGGCAGCCTAAGATGACGCCGGAAGGGCAACATTGGTGTGAGTGGCTTAGGGTGTCGAGAGGTGTGCTGCGCGTTCTCTGAGCGGTACTAGCGGCGTTATGCCCTTTAACACTTCCACCCTGGAGCTTAGGTACTTAGCCCTTGCGTCTTCTTCTTATTATTATTATTTAGACGCCAGAGTATCTACTATTTGTTTCTATTTACTTACAAGACGCATAAACTTTATCTATCCTAACATTTTATTACAATTAATTTTAATTCTAGATTGGATTTATTTTAATAAAATAAATTTAATGATTGGTGGATTGACTGAGCTTGTTTATGTGATTACACAACTTACTTTACACTGGAGTCTCGGAAACTTAATCCGATATTAAATTGCCGATAAAATTTGCATAATACTGCGTGAACTATTGAGGTTTGAATGTTGAGGATGGAATGTAATTTTAGTCAACCTACGCATTAATTTGAGTAAGTTTGAAAACATGTAAAAGTCACTCATGGTTCAGGAGACTTACTGATAGCTCATCCAAAAGCTACTCGGTAAGTTTAGTTAAGTTAAGAATTACGAATTTTTAATGAGTTTGAACAGTTATTATTTTACGTTTGATTTGATTCAGTCAAGATTTCTACAAACACCGCAACGAAATTAATAATACTAAGCCAATATGAATTAAGCGGATGTGGCAGCTTTTATAAACCAATTTATCTTCAAAATAGTGGTAGTTAATAAAAAAAATGCCTTTATTTAGTAAAGTAGTTTATTAGCTTTACCATAATTTAAATAAATAAAGCAGTTATTAATGCGGAATGTTTGCCGAATCCCACACAGACGGCTTCCACGCCATCATTAGAAAGAAGGTAGCATCTTTGGTGAGGAGGCTTCTGGGCAGTGACAACAGCATCCTGAAAGTAATAGCGGAGGACCCGCAGGCATCTGTACGGAGGCATCTCGTGCGAACTATGATTCCACAGGGAATGCCGCCTAAGTACGTGACTCAATAAACAATATACTTATACTCGCCTTAGCACACTTAGTTTTAGTTGTACTAACCCTTATTAGTTTTAAGTTTATAGTTTTTAGTTTACTAACACTTATCTGGATCTCTTATGTTGTCCGAAATATTTTTTATTTTTTTTTATTACAGTAAAAACATCTAACAATCTTTTAATCCTAACTAATCCTAACTCTTTTTTTCTACCATACATCAACCGGGGGAAGATCACTAGTTTTCGGACGTAGCCTAGTTAATATTAATAGGTTATTATTAATGGCTTCGTATTAATATGCCTCATTTGTAATGTAACTTATTCGTGCCTTCATTTGCATATGTGTTTATCTGTGGGATGACATGCGTGGGTGTTGCATTTTATAATCATTTGTATTGTGGTGATTTGGGGCGAAAGAAACCGCAGTTCTCGTGGGAACAAGGTAAGTGTGTGCCAGTCTAGGCTGAAGCAATGCTTAACATCAGGCAAGCTGTAGACAAACACAAACCTAATCTATGTAAAAAAAAACTAAAATTTTAACTGATTACCAAAAATTTGTATTGTAGTGTACGACCATAAGTCTATCTAGACATTGACGTAGACAGCTGGTAGCAATAGCTCTGTATTTTCTATGTATTGTCTCTGGAGCAAGGATTTTCATTTCATCCCTCTCTCTGGAGGCACTCCAAATAAAGATAACTGCGTGTTCGAATGTATTCCTGTGTTTCATTCATGGAATAATTAGTAAATACCTCAAGTATTAGGTGCGGGTGCTATTAAAAATCTCGAATTCAAGTTTTGGCATTCTCATAATTACGTTTATGCGGTTAAAGACGATTTTATTGATATACGAGTACCTAAAATAAATCTGCGGGTCCCATTATAACCAAAAAACATATCGACGTTACGTATCCTTTATCAATTTTCCGAAACTAAAACATAATCATTGCTTAACATTAGGTGACTTACAGCCAAATTTGAGTCATTCTAGCATAAAAAAAAACACACACAGAAGTAAATAAAGTAAGTCCAGCAATCTTCAAAGTGAGTCGCTTCTTATCGCGTAGGCGCGCTCCATCTTAGGCATTTGCTTACCATCAGGCAAACTATGGTCAAGTGCAAACACGTCTCTGCTTTAAAAAGCCTTTCCCGCTTCAATCGAGCTTCTATATCTTCTCTACCGGAGACAAAGGCTGTGTGATGTAAGCATATTTTTGCGCCGAGTTCATTCGGAAATCAATACCTTTGTCCAGACGATGTCTAAGGTGTGTCTATGTGGACCTGCTTAGTGTCTCTAAGGTACACAAGATAGATAAACGTTTTACTAGACTCTACAAAAAATTGTAAATCGGCATTTTTAATCTAGTGCCACGAGGGCCGTCCGATTAGTACTTAGCTTAGAAAAGAAAAATGAGTTTTTTTTTAACCCGTAGGGGTATGACCCGTGGTCCCACTGGATAGACCTACTGGTAGGACGAACGGGAATTGCAAGTCCCGTTTATCGTTTCGTACACTAGATATAGATAGAAGTTGGTGGCCGCCTTGTCGCTGAAAATGCTGTTTATTTTTAAATGTCAAGGGATTGATTCATGGAACAGGAAAGTTATCATCTCGTCAGAACCATTGCGTGATTTAATACACCCATCAAAGTACATCCACAATTTAACGTCCGACATAATGCATGTATAACTTAAAAAATAAGTTACCCATATTAATATGCTACTTAATGAAGTTACTTGTTAAGTTGGACTCAAGTTATGACTTGATACGTGACTGGTAATGGTTGTGAAATATTAACGCATCCATATCGGAACCATGATAACTCATGCTTATGTTAATTTTACACCGTTTTTTATAAAAACATCGTTTTATACGAAAACACATCGAATAAATCATATTTGTTTGGAAATCCTCATTTACAGGTGTGTTATGAATTACGCCTACGTATTTATGTTTAGTAACAGCTATTATTATTGTATTTTGTCACGATATATGAATAACTATCACATCGCGTATGTTTAAATAGCATTTTCAAAATAAGAAACAGTGTTTTGTTATTTTTCTGTGGGGAATTGATAACTTTGAAAATATCTAAGTAAAAATAAAAATTTACTTTACTTGTGTTGAGTCTGGTCGTTTGTATGTATAATAAGTATGTATTTACAAAAGAAAAGTATATAAGTATTATATCCGTAATCTAGTGCCCACGACACAAGCGTTTGCTTAGTGTGGGGCTAGATGGCGCTGTGTGCAATGTCCAGGAATATTTATTTATTTTATTTATCTACACTAATGCATATACGAGCATCTAACCTACGAGTATGAAAGACGGAAGGTAATAAAACATTGACGTTAAAAGTTACTTACATTACTTTCGTGTATCACAAAAATGTATCTAACCTCCAAAATGTAAATATAATGCGTTTTGATTTTATGTGACATGATAGGCCGAGTATATAAATAGACTTTAAATTAGAAGTACATAAATCAATATTTTTAAAAGAGTTTAAATTTAAATTAACACGTGCGTCGAAGGGGCGATGATTCATCGAATAATTTACTTAATGTTATGTTATTCTAATCAATATTGCGCAGTATAAAGGATTGGTGGAATTTGATTAATGTCTCTATTTTGATTCGCCACACCTTGTGATTTACATAAGATTTTCACATGTTACTAAATTATATTATAATTTTTTTAATCAAAGTACTTATTAAGGAGTATGGTACAACAACGATAGTGTTCAAAATAGCATATTATAGGATGTCATTTATATATAGGTATCTATTATACATACATTGTATAAGATTTATACGGTATAAAGAACAAACAAAAGCCATCCAACAAAACTTACAATAGTTATTGTACGATACAAATACATAGCAAACTCTTTCTGTACAAAACTCATATAAAATAGCAGTAGTAACATTTTTATCCCCATTTTATCCCAAGTCTGAGTAAAAACAAATAAATAGGTTATATATTAATCGCTGCCGGCCATTTTATTGAATTTCGATAAGGCTTCGCAGCCGGCCGGCGCTGAAATGGTCTTTTTCTCGCAATTTGTCCGAAGCGCGGTACAGATGTTTGGCGGCGTTTTGTGTACAGAGTTACCAGAAAAATATCAAATCAAAATATATTATTGTACACCAATAACAAAAGAACACCAGCATAAAGAAATTAAGATATAGTTTTGGGACAGAGGGCGGCCTTATCACTTGGAGTGATCCTTCCCAGACAACCTAGTTTGGAAAACAACGATAGGAAAACAGTAACGCAGTACGTAATATGCTTTATAAAAGTTTATTTACCAGCTGGAAGGCTCAGATAGACACAAGTGCAGAGAGGTTTTTTTCCTGCATAGGCCTGAACTAATAATTAGAAACTAAACAGCTGATATGGTTAAAATATTTCAACAGTCTTGAAACGAAACAATGATGTTTTGAAACTATGTAAGTGGTTTTAATAGGTTTCTTCTACGTCTAGTTTTAGTACATTTGTCAATTGATATTTATATTATGGTAGGTACATTACCGAACAGCATCTTGTTGTGGGCTAAGTGAAAGATTTTAGATTGTGAAATTTAGCAGTAAAAATTGCCATATTCTCTGGTTGTAATTACTGAGAATGGCTCAGATCAAATCCGACAATTAAATAATAATAGGTAAGCTTTACCACATAGTCCTGTATTATTTTTTCATCTTTTTGTATGACTTTTTTATGTCTGCTTAGCCTTTTTCTATGTTTTTGCTTCTGTCTCTGTTATTTCATTTATATTTCATTTGCTCGTCGCTCTGCAGCCTCGCACTTGTGCAGAATATTTTGTTTGTTTTGTTGCACCTGACTGTTTGATAAATATATAAATAGGAAATCAGAAAAGTATACGGGAGGTTATATACCAATAGGTTTTTTTATCTTTACATCAGGCAGGCTGTACAAACGTAAGCCTATTTCGTGTTAAAAAATAAATCCTACACTATCTACAGTGAAATGTACGAAAAAAAAAATTTTATAACTTCAAAATGGTTCGAAACTTGAATACTGGGTTTTTAGAAAAGAAAATACGTGGATAGGGTTGAGCTTAACGCTAGGGTGTAGCACGCTTACCTAGAAGGTACTTATAAACTCTAGATTTGAAGACCCCTGAATTGTAGTTCGCAGGAAACACATCTCTCGGTAAAGTGTATGCTTATTGTTTTTTATTAGAAAAGTCTGGTAAAAAAAAAACAAAGAAATAATTTTAACGCGTACATCATATAAAATTAGAGCAAACAATTTAAAACAAAAGGCTTATCATTTTTCCCCATGTATTCTCGCTCGTATATTGTTCGCTAATAACTTCTTATTTGCTAGAAAAATGGCAAAGCCTCCATAATTAAGCAACTTACAAAATGTATGTAAAACTGTAAATGTCAGTGTGGAGTCACGCAATTTGAAGCTGAGTGGAGGTCTTTTTGCCCATGGTTGTATTTGCTACTAAATCATAATACATTTTCTTTGGGATTTTGATGTTATTAAAAAAATATTATGTATGTAAATGAATCTGCATTGTGATTAATTTTTAATCAATTAAGTGCGGACTTCGTTTTTATTTACAGTTAGATCAATGAAAACTATATTATGTTAATGCAAAAGTTTGAGCATTAGTGCATATTTTATTTTTTATTAATTTTTTGTGTAATCTAATGAAAAATCTAGGTATAATTAAAAAAAAAACAAAATTTTAAAGAAAGAAAACTACTTTTCTGTTACTTTGCTAGCAACCAATCAAGTACGAGTAGCTTAGCAAATCAGGTGCAAATCAAAGTAGTGAGTAAAAGCTAATAACAGGCGATGTCGGTGAATCAAGCAGCGGGAGCTGACTACAACGTTGCGACAATACTGGGAAGTAGGGATACCAACCTAAAGTAGGATGTAGGGATTTTCTGTAAACAAAAATGCAGGTACTGAATAAAGTTTTCTATAAAGATAACTTTGACAATGTACCGAAAGCCAATAAAAACAATCCTGTGGTTTTGGTTGCGTTTAGTCTTATCTGCTAGAACCAAGGATTTTCATCCTTGACTATCTCTCGCTAAACCAGCCAATCAAGAAGTTAAGTCAATCAGGGCCATTCAATGTAGCGACAATACTAGCGAATAGGACGGCTAAGGTTTGGGGGGATTTTAGGATATTTCTAAAAAGTATAATATATTATAGTTTAAATATAACAATCGGCTAGCACTTACATAAAAAAATATGTTAGGTAATAGTTGTATATCCACAGTCATCATGGCATAATTAATAATCAAAAAAAGGGTTTATTTGTTTGGCAACTTGTTTATTCCTATTTGTCACTAAAGCGGCGTAGCGCAGCGACTTTGCACGACAGATGACCGACAATTTTGGTCCGGGTTTTTTTTAAATTAATTAATACAACAACTTACAAGAAGAAGCAAATTACAATCTTCAGTTAACCAGTATTCAAATTTATCAACAAAATGTCCTGCAAAATATCCGACAAAGTAGTCACCCTACCACATCCACACATCCACTTCAAGTCACAATAGCTTCCTTCAGCCCGGAACTTGTACTTAGATTTACGATCAAAAACTAAGTGATAAATAACATAAAGGTTAGTTAGGTTAGTGAGGGTTATGAATGACATGCATGCAAAGTAAGGAAGGAATAGATGAGCGCAGTCAGTGGTCGCGGGCGCGATTATTTCTTAGTACAAAATGTAAAAAAAATAAATTAAAATCGGTTAATAAATAAAGGAGTAATGGCGTAACATACCCACAAAAAACTCTTTCAGAAGACTTGATAACCTCCTTTTTTGAAGTCGGTTAAAAAATCGAAAATATGATAAACAGATAAATAATTTATTGGTAATCAAAAGCTTACACGTCAATTACGTTTATGTTAGTTTATATGTTTGCCAGCTTATTTGTTTCACTGATAAATGTTTTTTTTATATTAATGTTGCTGCTCAAACTGTATTTTTTTATAGTCAGTAGGAGTTGCTCGCCATTTTTCGAGTAGATTGCTAAAATTAATGAGAATAAAATATAAATCACCGCTGAGAATTCTTAGCTTGTTTCAAGCACAACATACCTATAAACGAACGAAAGAACTAAGTTTTTTAAACCGATACTTTTACGGTTTCTTACATACATATTTGTTTCATTCACAGATGTGTAGTTAAAACCGTCACAAACCCATTAACAAGTAAACTACTCCAGAAATTAATTAACTTACTATTGCGCACATGTGTTTTTACATTTATACTCGGTAGTAGGAGGCTTTTGATTATCCACAATAATTACCAGCTCATAATAATTGTTTGCCACACATGTTTCCTAGAGGCTATTCTATAAATAATAAATACATAGAATTAACATAATAAAGCCTAAGTAATAATTATTGTTCAGCGATCTAATAGCGCGGTTACAATGGTACCTATACAAAGTAATATTGTTGATAAGAAATAATCATTATTATTATTATTTATCAGGCAAATTACGGTCAAGTGCAAACCCATTTCTTGTAAAAAAAAAATTGATACCTTGTGAATTGTTCGATTTCTTTAGATTTTTTTATTAAACTCATGCGTGACGTTAGTTGTTATTTTTTTTTAATAAATGGCTTCTTTCTTCTAGGCTAAGACAGTTTTTTACCCCCTTGGTTTTTCATTTGAGTTTTACTCTCCTCGTGACGAATTATTTCAAAGTTCTTTTTATTTATTTCCCATCATCATCATCATCATCCACAGCCCTTGGGATCCCACTGCTGGGTATAGCCTCCCTTTGTATGTGCCATCTGCGTCGATCTTGTGCAGACCTCATCATTTATTTCCCATCATACAAAAAATGCACACATTATAAAACAGCACTGTCGTTGCTAGTTGCTAAGTATTTTCACTATTCGAGAAAAAAAAGGTATTTAAATCTTTTTGACCGCCTTTAATGGATGGTTTTTTTTGTTACTAGCAAAATTCTGTGTGATGTAAAGAAACCCAGTATTATTAGATCAGTTACCTTTCTTAAGCGAGTGTGGCGTAGCGGTTCCAGTGTGTGCTTTTCATTCAGACGCACCCGGGTTCGAATCCGGCCCTACACCAATGACTTGTATTTTCAAGTTATGTGTGCATTTGCACTCGCTTAACGGTGAAGGAAAACATCGTGAGGAAACCGACATGTTTGAGGACCATAATGGACAAGTGTCTTCCGTGGAAGGACCTGGGCGCCCATCACGATGTATCTGCCCAAGAAAACTCCCCTAGCGGATTAATTCTGCGGGGGAGTCACGACCCTCAGTCATGAGGAATACGACTCAAGAGAGACCTTTCTTATACTTTTTACCATGTTTTCTTCTGCACTAATTTAATACCTATCCTTATTTTATCCCATGCGATATACTCGTTGATGAAAAGAAACAATATCTATTCCAGAATGTTCTAAGTATCAACGTAACCTCTAAGAAGGTTGAATTTTAAACCGTTCTTCAAGAGAAAAAGGTCAATAATTACGGGCACATAAAGGTTAAACTCATTACCAGGCCTCAAAAACAGCTTTTATCAGTGTTTTTTATCTGGAGAAAAGAATTTATTTATTGCATTTTAGAAAGTTGCACGATTTTTCACGTTTTTATCAACAACTTATATTTCATTAACAAACTTTTATTTTATTTTTAACATTTTTTTTTTCTAACTTTGGACTTGCTTACTATAATTATTATATACTAAGAAAGAAACTAAGCAACACTATACATACATAACTATACTATTTGTTGTTTGTCTGATGTATAATTAAAACATATAGAATAGGTACAAGCGAGTGTGGCTCAGCGGTTCCAGTGTCTGCTTTTCATCCAGAAGCACCTGGTACGAATCCGGCCCTACACCAATGACTTGTATTTTCAAGTTATGTGTGGATTTGCCCTCGCTTAGCGGTGAAGGAAAACATCCTGAAGAAACCGACATGCTTGAGGACCACAATATCCGAGGACATGTGTCTTCCGTGGAAGGACCTGGGCGCCCACCACGATGTATCTGCCCAAGAGAACTCCCCTAACGAATTAAATCTTCCCTTAGTCATGAGGAAATACGACTCTAGATAGAGATAGGTACATAATAAAATAAAAACTAAACAAATAACTTGCATAGTTTTGTTATTTTAGTAGACGCTCTGCTTAAAATATACTTTTTGTTACCTACATATGTACTTATATACCTACTCGTACATATCATCAAACTTCACTTGGAAACAGCTATTATAATGTTACTACTCACAGATTTTTTTGCAAATATTAGCCGAAATTGCAATTAGCATACAATGGTGAATAGAAAATCGCTGGCTCGTTACATAAGCTGCATAAATACATAATCTGCATTTACTCGATTAAAATGTGTCTCGTTGAGTACATGATAATCGCTGAAACGTACATAGAATTATATTATTGCAAATTGGTTAATAGTGGTTACCTGTACCTAGTATTATATTGGGAGATGACTCTGGCCTCGACACAGTCTTACGGCTACCACGAGGTCAGAGGATTCACATGTTATTGTACATTATTTACGTATAATAAACGAATTTTGTATTTGTATTTGTATTAGTGATGTGTAGTGTGTAAGTAAACTAGCTAAGTTAGCATTTTATTGTATTAGATTAAATCGAACGCTTGTTCAGACAACACGTCGTTTCCAATTATCGCCCACTAGGCACCCTGCAGATGCTTATAAATGTTGGAGTGTTCTGAGTCGAGTAATTCTACAATCGATTCTTCAAATGCAGTTGATATGAGTTGAGATATACATATAAAATGAAAAATGTTGGGGTGTAATAAAATGAATAATGTCTGATAAACGAATATATTTTATACGTATCTATACTAATATTATAAAGCTGAAGAGTTTGTTTGTTTGTTTGAACGCGCTATCCTCAGGAACTACTGGTGCGAATTGAAAAATTATTTTTGTGTTGAAGAGACTATTTATTGAGGAAGGCTTTAGGCTATATAACATCACGCTGCAACTAATAGGAGCGAAGAAATAATGGAAAACGTGGAAAAAAACGGGGAAAATTATTCATCTTTGAGGGCTTCCGTTGCGTGTGCTGCGATTCAAGATATCAATAAAATATGTAGAAAATAATTATTCCTCTTGAAATGATCTAACAAAATATCTGCAACAGTATATGTCTATCTTTTAAGATTAACTCACTAGAACCGTTTTTATGGTAATCCTATTCCATGCGGACGAAGTCGCTGGCACAGCTAGTTTGACATAAATGTTGTTAATATGATTGAAAGCATTATGTATTTTTTTTAAGATACAGTGTATCTTGATTTTCTGAAATACTATTATACTGATAGTACTAACTCAACAATGCTGATTTTTACCTTAGATTTTAGATTATTTAATGTATTTTTTTAGGATTTACTTGTTTACTCTAGGCATTCAGTCATTTGACCATTTGAAAACGGCATAGGTATGCAAAACGTCACTAATTCATTAGTGTAGCATATGATACATGTACTAGAATATAACTTGCTGACAAACGAGGCTGCCTGAACACTGTAAATCACAATCTTTACGCATTATATTTAGAAACTAACACTAAAACTTGTGATCATTGCACCAGTGGACAGTATAATTGTAAACCTTGTGTGGACTATATACAACAAATGACACAGTGTGATATGGGCATATCAGTAATCTGCTGCTGGCCCATTAATCAAATAAATAAAAAGTAGGCTGTAAAAAAAGCTAAAGCTACAATAAGGCTAGATACACAATGCGGCAGTACGTAATGACGTCACATTATGGAAGGCGCGTATTTCCCTCGAGCGTCGCAGAGTATAAAGAAATATCTTTTCAGTGCGTTTCGCGAAACGGTGCGGCGCTTGTGTACTACGCGCAGTATGATTTGATACTTTATGAAATGTCTTAAATTTTAGTGATTAAATGAGCAGATTATTTTACGTTTTTTTTTATTTCAGGGGTCTTCAAATCCAGAGTACATAGGTTTCTCCTTGGCAAACGTGCAATATACAGTACAGTGGTGCTTAACATCAGGCAGGTTGTAGACAAATGTTTGGCCTATTCCGTGTTAAAAAAAAATGCGCCGTTGCTTTAACATTAACAAATATTTTATATGCGAAAGTAAGTGAATGCGTGAGGTTTTAAGTTTGTTTTGTTTTAAGGCGAGGCATTTTCGCGCGAACTACGATTTTAGGAGGTGAGGTGTGGGGGGCCGCCCGCGCGTCTCACTCCGCGCGCTGTCAATTTCTCGTAACGTTAGCACTACGCCACAGTATAAATATTTCAGCTGTTATACTATGATCAACTTCTATTAATGTAAAATGTTATTTTTGTCAGTTTTAAATAAGCTAAGTAATAATTTATTACTTTATATCTATAAATATAAAACAAAGTCGTGTTTGTTGTTTGAAAAAAAAACCATAGGTTATATTAATAAAATTGCCGTGACTTTGTATATGCGCTGCTTAGATAACATGCAAAAAAAATATCACCATATTTATTACGTTTATTATCGTATACATTCTGTTTGGATATTCTGCATGGATCTGTTTTTAGGGTTCCGTACCCAAAGGGTAAAAAACGGGACACTATTACTAAGACTTCGCTGTCTGTCTGTCCGTCCGTATGTCACCAGGCTGTATCTTATAAACCGTGATAGTTAGACAGTTTTTTTTAGAAGATGTATTTCTGTTGCCGCAATTATTTTATTTATTTCGAACACATACAGTCGTAACAACAAATATAAATTACCATAATTATTACGTTTATGATTGTATAAATTCAGCTTGGTTCTGTTTTGTGTATTATGTGACAAACTAATGATGTTATAATATTATACTCACTCATTATTGATATTATTTTGAGATAATTTATCATCACATTCTGCAAGTCATTCTTTATCAGCTGTAGAGTTTATAATCTATAGTAAATAATATAAAAAATAGATAGATCGGCCTATTTTATGGTATTATTGTTTAGTACATGATCCACTTACCCTTCTGTCGTTGAAGTATTGAAATTCACAGGTTGCAATTCTACTAATGGACTGGCAGTATTAGATACTCGAGACTGCTTTTTCGACCTAAATTAATTAATTATAGAGTACTCGTACATAGGTACATACTTTTGGTCATACTGATATAATTTAGTCTGTGGCAAGTAATGACGAAAATTTACGAAATCAACTAAAATTATAGAAAATTCTCATATACCTGAGGAGAAACATAAAGAATAAAAAAATTGGGCCACTTTTAGAAATATTGTTGCGTGCTTAGTAATTTTACTTTAAAAAAAAGAGTAAACTTCATAATTTTACTATAAAAGGGAGTAATTTACATACCGTTTCTTATAGTTCTCTTTCCCTGTCCTTCTTTTAGATATTAACACTGATTTCTTCCTAACTTTATTTTTATTTTAGCCATTTTCAATTATTACACTGTGGCAAGAATGTAAGAACGGGCGGAGAAAATTTGGCACAGGTCTAACGTTGGCAAGCGCCCGATTGCGACTGACGGGGTAGCGGGCGGCGCGGCGTCTTGTCAAACTGCTGGGAAATATTCAAGTTTTGGGATTAATAACTAACTCAAAATTATAGGACTTTAGTTGAAACCCAAATTTTAGCAGGTTCTCTGTAGTATTTAAAGAGAAACATTTCTATATAAAAATGATGTGTAAAGTCAGAAATTTTATTAATAAGATATTTGATTTAGACTTTTACATTAAGCTGTCTTTGGAATTTTTTATGATCGAGTAAAGTATACCCTATCGTGTAACAAATTAGCACATTCCTCAGACAATATCCTTAAGTATATTGTATATTTTTTGCAAGACCAATATCAAGGAGTAAATACCTAAAAAATTTGATATAGTAAAACGTTTTTTCCGCTTTTTCACTGGTGACTCGCCTTAATTCAAACGGCTGAACCAAATTGGATGAATGAATTTCGGCATTCAGACTACACTGGACACATTATGCTATTTTAATCTCGGTTCAACGTGAGTAAAACCGCGATGCACTACTAGTATACAGTCGTGTTACTCAAATTTCTTCCGACACTGCGACTCTCCATGCTTAAGATACACATTTTCTCTTGGAACACCGATCAATATCAAAACAAAAGAAATCTGTTGATTTAAACTAGTAGGTATATAAAATAAACCTTTTGATTTTTTTTTTCATTATTTTATTTAATATCTTAAACACCTCGTCCTACTCATTTAATTTGAAGATTATATCCCTGCCAGATTGGTTGCCTGGAAGAGATCGCTCTTAGCGATAAGGCCGCCACTTAAGACGCTAATTTTAATTTTTATGGTTTTTTGTATTGTTTTTTATATGTGGTGTTTTAATAAAGTATTTATCTATCTATATTATATTTGTTATGGTATATTCGTTTTTGTCGCGTTGTGTTCGTTAGAATATATTTTAATAAATTTTTAGCCTAATCATTATAGTTCGAGCTCTAAAATCTGTTATGGCGTGAAGGTGTGACTTTTGCTTTAGCAATATGTTACACAAACAGATGTGTTATATTTCTCACTGTCCCTCGAAGTAATTTACAATAGCAAATCAACTCAATTATGTAGCGTGAGATTACGCACCTTTGGGGTTTATGATTGGTAAAAATATTTTCTTGCTATTGTGAGGTAATATTGTTATATAGATAAAAAGAAAAGTTTGTTTGAGTCTCTATTATGAAAGACTCCTAATACTCTCAATCTCAATACCTAAGTTTGCGGGTAGCAACTAAAAACTAGTCAACATTAATGTAAGTACTTAATGTGATATGCATTATATTATTAATAAATAATAAATAAATAATAAATATTCCGGGACATTGCACACATCGCCATCTAGCTCCACACTAAGCTAACGCTTGTGTCGTGGGTACTAGATTAAACGGATATAATACTTATATACTATTTTTTTTTTGTAAATACAAACTTATTATACATACAAACGACCAGACTCAACACAAGTAATCATAAATTTTAAAATTCATAAATACTTGTGTCACGCGGGAATCGAACCCCAACCCCTAGATTAGAAGGCAGAGCCACTACCAACTAAGCTAACAGCCAGTCATTATTACAATTGGGTAAACCAGGTTACTAGGTTATTAGCTGAGAACAATACTTAAGTGTAATGTATGGCTACAATTTAGCACTTTTTTGATTGTAATAACAAAGCTTTGGAACACATTACCAGAAGCTGTGTTTCCTGCGAACTACAATCCAGGGGTTTTCAAATCTAGAGTTAATAGGTATCTTCTAGGTAAACGTGTTTCACCCTAGGCTGCAGCAATGCTTAACATCAGGCAGGCTGTAGTCAAACGTAAACCTATCCCACGTAAAAAAAAAAAAAAAAAATTAATTTAAGGATGGTTTTCATGCTTAGAAAAAAACTATAAAAACGTAGATTCCGCCACTAGAACAAGTAATATTTTTATGGATACGTGTTATGTGTATTTTAAGGTTTAATGGAACAATAAATGTTTCAAATCAATAAAATCAAATATAAATTTATTTACAGTACAGTTATACATGGTAGTAAATTTATATAATTAGATCATAGTTTCATTTTTTTATATAATTAGTTATTATTTTTTAATTCTTATTTTTATACTCCATAAAAAACTAAAATAATAAAAAAAAACTAGTACACGTAATATTTTAATTTCCCCGTCTTCCAATGTGTTGAGAGCGGCGTCGTTCAACACAGATTGGGGTAAACACGGCGCTGGCAATCTGCCGACACGAGTCCAAATATTCGGATCAAATTACAAATACAAGATTTGTTGGCGATTTAGGGCGTGTTTAGATAGCTGCTGATTTTGACAAACTTTGTTAATTTAAAAAAAAAAATCGATCAGACTATGTACAATGCACCTTTATTTAACCAATTCTCTAAAACTGCTAATTTTAATAAAAACTTGCATTGTTCTCTGTGTTCAAACATACGTACAGATCCAAAAAAGCAACAATTTAACGTGATTACAAAATTCCATTACTAATGAAACTTTTAAAGGAAATATTTTTGAGTTTTAATTTGTTCATCCTTGCAGTATAGCATTATTTTTTAGATTAAAAATTAAATAATATGAGTAACCTAATATAGGCAATATTACTTGAGAAAAAAACTGCGCAACGTTTTTCTTCCAAAATGCAACTTTTTGTATACATATACAATAGACAGTTTAACACATATTTTACCAATATATACGTGGCTTTAGTAAACACGATTTGTTTTCGCATTACTTGGAATACGGCTGATTGTTTTGCTAGTAGGACGGAATTGGCTTGTTTTGTTGCGAGGCCACGTGGGATGGCTTACTGGGTCAGTTAGATCACCTGATAGGTCATGCCACGAAATATGGAACTACCCATGTTTAAATATAGGTTAATGCAACAAGTACATAGTTTGTTTAAGAATTGCAATGATATTCTATAAACTAGCTGTGCCTGTGACTTCGTCCGCGTGGAATAGTTATTTTGGGCAACCTCTTCAGCTTTATAAATTATAGCTGTTACCCACGACTTGAACCGTTTTCGCAGCGCACGCAATGGAAGCCCTCAAAGATAAATAATTTTCCCCGTTTTTTTTTCAGATTTTCCATTGTTTCTTCGCTCCTATTAGTTGCAGCTTGATGTTATATAGCCTAAAGCCTTCCTCGATAAATGGTCTATTCAACACAAAAATAATTTTTCAATTCGCACCAGTAGTTCCTGAGATTAGCGCGTTCAAACAAACAAACAAACAAACTCTTCAGCTTTATAATATAAGTATAGGTATAAATTAATAAAACACTTATCGTTAGACTAACAACAAGCTAGTAGAATGGTTTCATTCATTATTATTTAGATTAGTTTCAGTTACACTATATTGAGTTATTTAATTGGTATCTTCGGCTTAAGTATAAGTATATACTGTGGGAATGGCGATTTAAGTTTTTGTATATTTTTCAGTAACTAAAAGTACTTTTTACTAGTTTTCTTTATCTAGTTTCGACTATTGTGTTACGAGATTTTTGGCACCACCTTAGGGATTTTGACTTGACACAGCTTAACAATTAACAACTTAAAATAAAAAGGGCTTAAATAGAAGATCTAAATACTTGTACTTACTCAACTCTCTACCTGGAGCCCTGTTCCCAGAAAATTATAACCCAGGGGTCATCAAATCTAGAGTAAATAGGTTTCTTCTAGGCAAGCGTGCTACATCTTAGACTATAGTGGTGCTTAACATCAGGCAGGCTATAGTCAAACGTAAGCCTATTTAATGTAAAAAAAAAACTGAAAATATCAAGACGAGTTACGTCGCGTATTTCAGAAAAAAATCCATTTGAGCTGAGCCAAGAAGCGTTTTAAGTAGGATTTGGCGCGTGGATTCCTCGGAAAGAGACCGAAGATGCGCCGGAAAGAGACACGAGATAATGAAATGTGTACATTAAGTAGCTGTACATAAATTGAACTTAGAACAGGGATATGAGAAAACGTATACGTAAGTATGATTATTTTTTATTCTTTTTTCTAGTGAGCTAGAAAAAATAATAGCTATGGAATTAGCTATTCGCTAGCTGATGCTGGGGAGGGTCTTTGAATGGGGGACTAAAATTACATATACGACACTTGGGCGCTTCCGTAGGTTGGGATATCTACGGTAAATTGTAGTCTCTGAGCCACCTTAGAGGCCCTTAGGGCGGTTCGAAAACTTTCATTACCAAGGTTGTTCATTCCATACGAACTTGCTAACTATATGATTTTTGGTATGTAGGTAGTATGAGGTTTAAAAAGTGTCATAGGCTACTTTTATCTCAAAACAATGTAAGCGAAGCCACGGGCGTCCACTAGTCCAACAATAAAACGGATAATTTAATTCTCCGTGAGGTCTCAGGGTTAACAAGGCCATGTTAATCGAGGGTCAATAAGCTGTCGACTAACAGACGTTATTTATCTGGGAAGGTTCTAGGTTTGTTTGCATTCTATTGAGAGATTTGTTAGTGTTAGTATTATAAACCTAGGATAAAAGATAAGTTTAAGTATAATTTACTCTAGTTTTGACCGTGACTATTCTTATGTATATCTTTTTAACTATTCCTAGTGTTTAGAGTGATTAATTAATTTTATCAATTCCAAAATTACTATCATATACAAGTGTTGTGATTGTAAAACAAAAATATTTATTTTCGAACTTTTTCCATTTTAGACTAATTACATTATTTTTTACAAATTCCAAAATAAAATTATTAGTAGTAAATGTATCGTACTATCGCTATTAATACGTTGCTCTTTGGATATAAAACTACATATAGGTATGTTGGGTATTAATAGTAGTATTTGATGCAATTGAGGGTAGTTGTGAATTGCAAGAGCCGACTGGACGTCTGCTCGTCGCAGACTCGAGGAGTAGCAAAGATCGCGCCGTGCGCGGTGGTTGTGTCCGTGACACACCAGCACTTCACTAAGTTGCCAAGATCGCGCCGTGCGCGTCGGTTGTGTCCGTGACACCCCAGCACTTCAGAGTCCGTGACTCTGGAACAGAACTAAAGGAATTCGTATAGGAGAGGAGCAGGTGCAGCACCATTCGTCTGTCGCGCATCACGGAGGCTATCCCCGGAGAAGCAGCGTCGTGGATGAAAGGTTGGTGAATGCCTTTTATGATTGCCCTCTTTGCATCAATTCTGTTACATCAAAATCAACCCCATACAGTCCACTTAGTATCGAACATATAAGAACTTCAGCAAAAGCCCGACATGAATATTCGGCAAAGGCGTAGAAAATACATATCTCCACGTGATCACGACTCCTACATTTCTTGCCCCCTCCTGAAGGAATCTAATAAATGTACACACACACACGCCCCCAACTCTTTCCCACTTTTGCCCGTATTCCGCACTTTCCCGATACCCAATAGTAAGGCGTGTGTGGGCGGGGCAATCGGGACTTTATTGCGGATTCTTTCCTTGAAAATGTTCTGGATAATGTATGTTGGTATATATTTTACTTACATGTACATATGCTTGTACAGACAGAAGGACAACGATACATTGCTTTGGCGACTATTTCTCAGACAAAAGCATGGTACTTAGATTACTTAGTCTACACACACATCTATACTAATATTATAAAGCTGGAGAGTTTGTTTGTTTGTTTGAACGCGCTAATCTCAGGAACTGCTGGTGCGAATTGAAAAAATCTTTTTGTGTTGAATAGACCATTTATCGAGGAAGGCTTTAGGCTATATAACATCACGCTGCAACTAATAGGGGCGAAGAAACAATAGAAAATGTGGGAAAAACGGGGAAAATTATTTATCTTTGAGGGCTTCCGTTGCGTGCGCTGCGAAAACGGTTCAAGATATCAAAAATATGTGTATGAAAGAATTATTAATTAAGAAGCTACTAAGTTATATGTTATATTTCTAAAAAAAATAATTTAATTTATATGCATATTTGTTTAATATGATTACGCAGTTATCATTATAATTACAAGCTTTACAAACTTTGTCTAAGCCTCCAAAAATTCACGTTAGTAATAAATAAAACCTTTACATACAAATAACAAACTCATTTCAGTCACGATATTTCCACCGTATAAAGAAGTTTGCTTGTGATATTACTCTCTTCATAAAACATTCCAACACCTTTACATATTCATAACATAGCACACAAATTTGTATCAGATTTTTACACAATAGTTGCTAGTAGGTAAGCAAATACATAAAATAACGTTTATTTTATTTCAAATCGATTTAAAAATGTGAGTGTCACTAGAGCACACCAATTCATTTAGTAAAGTCATTAGATTACTCACTGTCACTCGCGATTCTGTACTAACTATAACCACACTATAACTTGCTTGTTTGGATAACTCTTTGGGTCTAATGGTCAAAACTGTCTTTAGAGAAAAAATTGCAAATAAACCCACAGGATTTCACCAGTCAAAATATACATTGAAAACTTAGCGGAGTGCCGTCCGCACTAGAGTCTTGTAGACTATCCTAGCGTGATATTGCAAAAGTTCCCCAACTTTTTTATGAAACGAGCATGGCCTTTGTTCTACAGCACTCCTTTCTAAATACTTCTTACACGCGAAAGTTGTAAACTCGCCTCTTTATTGCATCCTGGGGTAGAAACCTCGGGGCACATGTGTCAGTTAAATATATCATCATTATCTTCAGCTCTTTTTAATAATACTGGGCATATGTTGCCTGCATGACACACGAAGCAGATTTTAAATTTGCTGATGTTTTAAACGGTTACCTTTGTGATGAATCAGTTAATATCTTAACATTCAAGTACCTACATGCAGAAATAAAATTCACCATTTATGTAATAGATTTCTATTCTTTAGTTTTTTTTAATGATATTGTAATATTTAGTTATTTGGACTTATTTATTTAAATATAAAATGTAACTGTGTAGTCACGGCTTAGGTCAGATTAAGCTTGTGCTTTTAAGTCAAAGTCAACTGAAACTTAGTGAGATCACAAAAGCTGGAAAGTTTCTACTTACTGAAATATATATTTTTAGGATTGAGATTTCGGCTAGACTTAGTTATCCTGATATTTATTTTCTAGATGAAAAGTGTAAAGATATGCGTCAACAATTCTTCTAATTAATAGTAGGTATACTTTGATATTAGGTTGCCGAATATAAATTTCATTGATTTAATTAAGTTAAGTTTAAAAAATCTTACTTCAAATCGGGAAGTCTAGTGCATGCTGCAAAGACAAGGGCCTCACCTTTAAAGTTGTGATGATGATGATGTTAACTTCAATTCTTCACAGACCTGTTCCAAAATTTCTAGCAAACAAATGAAATATCCGCACCAAAAAGAGAAACAAATCCCACTATATGTAGCTAGATATAGCTACCTATATCCACTCCACATGGCTTATGAGAAATTCTTTCTTTGACGCCAGACGGGGCAAATTGATTCAAGTCGCGAACTCATAATATTGCTTTGAACAGGCACGGAGCCGCCATTTTGAGGAAATTTTAGACTTTTTTATTACAATAAAGGTTTTACGTGCAATCCTGTTAAAATAATATTATCTAGTGTCTAACATTGAATGCTTTCGTGTATAATATGACGACATATAAAAACACAATAAAGATTGATATTATGTTATTTATTTTAAACAAATCATTTTTTTATTAGTATTTCAAAATGGCATCCAACTGTGTGATATTGTATTATTATAAGTAGTCCATAAAAATGATAGTGGTTTTACTAATAATAATAATAAACGTACAACGCCCTCCCGGCACAAGTACGTGACGCGCCCTCTACCGCGTCTTTTTAAACGGTTGCTCAAGCATTGGCTTGTCGAAAAAACGTATTATAACGTTAATGATATGTTAAATATAAAAAAAAATGTAATTAATGTCATATATTATATATACATAAATCAGACAATTATTTAATTATTGAAATGACATGTAACTATATTTTATTATAAATAAATTAAGTTTGAGTTTAATTAAATTGCAAAGTTCTTTTTTTATCAGTTGGTACAAGCTAGGCTCTGATAAAAGTTAATGTTTCACATTGGGTTTTTAATTTTATCATCATATCATTGCTTACACACTGCTGAGTATAGGCCTCCTCTCCAACATAGGTTTTGAATTTATTTTTATTAAAAAATGTAACTCTAGAACTGAGTGCTATCCTGTGTTTGAAACTTAATATGTGAATATTTAGCATCTAATTTAGGCTACGAATTAGCAACTTTGGTTGTTAGCGTCTTTTGCTACTAGATGTCGTAAAAGTTTGCTAATTCGTAACACGTGAAATGAGATGTTACAAGTTTAGTTACGAAACTTTTACCGATTTATTCTTATATTTTATGACGGAGAAAATATTTTAATGTGTCATTGGAGATTATAATAATATGATTAATGATTGATAAACGATACGACTTTATATGTTTTATTGCAAGTTTTTAGTATTTTTATTTAGTGTCTTTTGATTTTGAATTATTTTTTTCCGTTATCTAGTACCCACCACTCAAGCGTTTGCTTAGTGTGGGGCTAGATGGCGCTGTGTGCAATGGCCCGGAATATTTATTTATTGAATACTCAAGTAATAGAACCGTTAATTAAAATTCAAGTGTGGCATATTTCATTAAATAGTTTTTTTTAAGAATTCGCTTTTAGGAATTTTTAGGCATTAAGTACGTTGTCCCAGCTACTGAAATATCTTCGCTAGTAAATTGACAAATATACTCAGTTTATCCGTTTTATTTCTAGCTACTAATTATTAAAGCTACTTAGCTTAACACTCATGTATGTACGTGATTAAGAGACCAAGCCACATCTAATGAGCCGTACTTACTGATTTCTATTTAAGGAGAAGTTTCTATTGGTATTAGTAACTTTAAGTAGTAGTTTTATGAGTAGCCATAATATTAAGTGGAAAATTGAATGGTTATTCATTAAAAAAAACAAATGCAAGCTTGTAAAAAATCTATTTAGATCTTTTTGTTTTCCGTCAGATCATTTCTTTAGGTAAATATGTACTTCTTCTTTCTTTCAGAGATCATAATTATATAAGTTTGTTTACAAGTATAGAATACAAATTGTACGCAGAAATATATTAATGTATGAATCGACAAATAGCAAGTGACTTTATGTAATTTTCGCAACAGTCAGTAAAAAACTATAAGAATAGTATTTTGCTTGTCTAACTAAGAATACTGCCTTATAAAACTAATTATCGAAATCATCAAATTATCAATGAAGATACAGTAGGATATATTAAGTATTAGGTTTACAATTGAAATATTTATTTTTAAGTCTTAAACCATAGATATCTACAAATATACAAAATAACATGTAGTAAAAAAAATAAACAAAAATAATTTGAAGAGCCCACCCCGGTTCGCTCCCGGTGTAAAGGTACCCAATCAAGATAAAATTATTCCTTGCTCATTGTATCCGCTGCATTTTGTAACAAGACACAACTTTCTCCACACTCCAAAGTTGACGCAACAAATACCCACATAGTGACAACGTGGCTATATTTATCAATTAAATTAAGAACTTTATGCTGTTTTTGTGTTTAACTTGTAATGTCAATTTGACTTTCATATTCTTGAGTCTTGTTTGCTTCAAAAACATGTCGATGTGTAATGGATATGAAAATACCACTGGCTGAGTTTGCTCGAAAAATATTTGAGTGCTTTCGTACTGGAGCCTTAACGGGACTGACTTACTGAGTTATGGCTTAGCTGTGGTCATTCTCATCACCATTGGGTGTCATCTTTTTATGGGATATAGACTTTTAGAGGTCAGTTGGCTAATTTTACTACAATGCTAAAATCTTTATCGGCAAATAGTCACAGATGCCAAGAGGTAAACATGAACGCTTTGAAAACTCCCGACTCTTGAATTAGCCACTCTCATACCGAACTAGCGTAGCTGAAATTCACAGTCGAATTCCGTAAATCCAACCATGTGGCGTTAAGTTTAAGTGTCTTTTATTATCAAAACCTTCTTTTATGTATCGCAGTTTCAAGTTTTCATCTGAATCTATCAATATCGTTTCTAGAAAGAAACTTATTTAAGTTACGTATAAAATTACGAAGCTCAACTAAATATAAGCCAAAACCAATACTATACAAACACCTATTATTTGATTCCACATTAAATACCAAGAAATAGGTACAAAATTCCAAGAACTTATTAAGTATGCAAAGCATGTCTAAATTGTCGAGATAAGTACTAGCGTACCTACTCGCGTTCTTCTAATAATATTTGTAGTTCGGTTCTTGACCCGAACCAGAATTCCATTCTTTGGGAATTTATAAAGAAAATATTTCTCTTAGGAATTGGTCTTTGAAGGTTATGTTGAGTATAATTGTTGTATTTTGTCAAATAAGAGTAATGAACAACTTAGTTAGTTATTTTTGTTAATTATTAGACTATATATTTTGCAATCCAGCATGTTCAAAAACCATATTTTAAACAAATTTTAATTTTTTTTTTTGTGTAATTTGTAACATTACTTAGAAGCCTTTCAGAAGTATACTTGATTTCATGTTGTGATCGATTTTAATAAAAGTGAGGCATATCCGATTAATTTTTAAGTGATCTCGATATCTTAATATCCGACTAATTCGTAAATAATACATACGTAAACACCGTGTTTGGTAATCTGCCTTTTTGAAGTCGATTTAACAGTATACCCCATAGAAATTCCCAATAAAAGCGATCCGTTGGGCAAACATGTTCGATTCGAAGTAATCCCTCTCAGATTGTGATGAGTCATCACCACACAATGCCCACTCCATGCCATGTTTGCTGACACACTACCCAAGAGTGGGCAGATGGACAAAAAAAATCTAGAATATTGAGAAAGAAAGAAAGGAATAATGTACAAGAAATACTTGGTACCACAATGACAACAAAAAGAGACCTTTTTATCAATATGCAACTATTATGGTATTCACTCACGTCAAATTTTGCGTATGTTGTTTATTTAACCTGAGTGAAAACCGTAATAGTTACATATTGATAAGAATGTCTCACGATAGTTTTAACTATAACATACCAAAGTAGGTAAGAGGAGGCCTATACTCAGCAGTGGGTGAACACGGACTGACATGATGATTATGATGAAGTAGGTAGGTACTAAATGGCATTTAAAAATTCCTAAAGCAAGCCGACCTCAACTCAGCATGTGCTGACTGCGGACAGCAAGCGTTGATGGCCAAAATGTATCTAATTGGCACTTGGTTTAGATTATACTGTGTTGTGATTGTTGTTTAAGTTGTCTAGTACCCGTAGAGATTTTCAAAGTCTGCAAAAAAAAAACTATATAAATAAGTAACTAAGTCATAACTACTTAGACCATTTCTATGCCTTAGCTCAATATCATGCCAAATTATTTCAAAAGCTCGCTAAAGAAAGCCAGGAAAACAAACCACTAAGCCACCGTCAGCAAAAAAAGATCAAGTGGTGCCGGCGAGAGAGGCTGGTGTGTTGGTACAAAGCCTATTTACAATATTTGCTCGGAGGCGGAATGCGGTAGCTGCCAATATGGGTATTGCGACGGTCAACACTCTCGCGTTTGCACTTTGAAGTGTACTGCTGGCAGACAAATGCAGATTTTTTATTGATGCGGAAAAAATGCTATTTATTTTTTCATATCGAAGTGTACGCACTTCGATATGAAAAAATAAATTGCATCTGAGTTACATTTTATTTGGAAGTCATTGATGTAGCGTTAGTTTTATACGATACTGATGTCAAAAAATGCAATGTAATTTCTTACGTTAAAATGTACAAGGATAAAACTTTTTTTTTTAACTTGAACAGGTTTATCTGGGCCATAGTTTACCTGATATCAAGCAAAGGCTATGGCCTAAGATGGAGCGTGCTTACCCGATAAGAACCGATTCACTCTCGCTTTGAAGATCACTGGATAATAGTGCGTGGGGAACAGAGAGTCAGGCAGGGAGGATAAACTTAACTTGATACATTAGGATTAAAATGCGTATTCAGTTGTTTTTTTTTTATTCTGTATTCGATATATATTTATGAGTAGGTTGTACATTTTAAGTTTATATAATATATGCTGAGCAGTAGAAATTCCATGTTTGTGTACAGTACTTAGCAAGTCACCTTAAAACTTCTCTTACGAGAATATCTGTACAAACAGTAAGTACTCCAACTCAAGCAATAGGTAAATAATTTGATATAATACAAGTACATAGCTGAAATGAAAATAATAAACCTTGAAGTTAAGTTATAATCCATGTGATTAAAAAAAAAACTACATCCTTAGCACCACTTTAATTCAAAAGAAGCTTCTCACTACACATTTTTTACTTGCCACAATATTTGGTAGGTACCACTCTTACCAATTATAACGCATACCTCTTAACTTATTGGTAACATTGTATAGTAGCTTACACACAACTTAAAAATTCTCATTTTTCTCCGCCCACCCATCCTCACAATTTCCAATCCATTTCCCACCACAACAATAAACCTAACTACGCGAACCACATTTCTACTTCCATTTTCCCATCAGCGCCCTCGAAGATCCCTTAATTACGTCACTCCCGACCTACGGCAAAAGAATCGATTCCCCAAAAATCTAATTACCGTTTCTAAAGCTCCCTATTGATTATAACCGACCTTGTAAAAATTAAGGCGAGGACTGACCTAGTTCGGTCCAATGCCAAGTTTACATTGGGGGCAGCCGTTAAAGACACTTTGAGAAAAAGGTCTTTAATGAGGAGGTCGCACGGCGGAGATGTTAGGAGGATTGAGAGGTCTTGGTACTTGAAATTTGAGCCAAACTTTTTTGTTTGGCCAACATTTAGCTCCAAATTTAATAAATATAATAACGTTAACGCTTATTATATTTATTTAAGTTTAGAATTTGTCATGAAAAATAACATGGTCACTGGTGTAAACTTGACAGCCATAGTCAGCAGTCTATAACTCTCTTATGTATTCCTATGAAAATCCTAGGTTTGTGGTCGTCGCAAGAAAATACATATCACAATAACAGAATATGGCAATAATTAACACAATCGTTTCTCAACCCTTGTTACGCTACAAAACTTACAAAGTGCTATTATAGAACACTAGCTGTGCCTGCGACTTCGCGTGGAATAGTTATTTTGGGCATCATAATTATTTTTGCAAACAACTTCTTCAGCTTTATAAATTTAGCTGTTACCCACGACTTGAATCGTTTTCGCAGTGCACGCAACGGAAGCCCTCAAAGATAAATAATTTTCCCCGTTTTTTCCAGATTTTCCATTAGTTGCTGCGTGATGTTATATAGCCTAAAGCCTTCCTTGATAAATGTCTATTCATCATAAACATATTTTTTCAATTCGCATCAGTAGTTCCTAAGATTAGCGCGTTCAAACAAACAAACTCTTCAGCTTTATAATATTAGTATAGATTACAATCAAAACCCGTAAGGTCTAAGAATAAGTTAACACAAACTTTGTTCTTGTTGATAAATAAGCAAGTATCAAGATTACGTGCACGCACTGTAATTATAAAAAGAATTAAAACGGAGTTGGAATCAACGGTCGCGCGCCCCCGAGGCCAATGTCCTTTAGACAAGATCGCCCCCCTCGACCGCCGTCTCTTTCTAATTAACAGATTGGACTATCCTCCCCTCTCTATCTACCGAGGGATGCTAATATCGTGTTACTTAATACCCCACTGGAACATCGCTCGGATAATCATTCCCAGAAAATAATTGATATCGTCTCGACAGTTATTTTTCAGACTTTTACACGAGGAAAGAAATTCCCTCACTAAAATAATATTCAAAAGAGCTACAGAACGGAGGCGCTGACGTAGAAATAAGAGGCTAGGTTTTACATTATACTCTAGCCGTATTCCCAGGCACGCGCCGCCTTAATTTTAATTTCTTTTTTCCATACGAAAGAATCGAGTTTTCTTTTTTGATATACGACAAACGGGTATCCGATATCGGAGCGTGAGTTAGCAATAAAAGTAAAGCATGTCGAAAAATATCGTTAAGTAGCACACGCCCCCCTTAATAACTTCCACGCGAGAGCGCCCGGCGCGCCGTATCGGAGAATTTTCATCTGAATATTTTCCTTTCTCATTGTCGTTATCTGAAAAATATGTTTTTCGTACGGACCGAGCCCTCCTCGCACCTCCACATCGCGTGCTCTACTTCCAAAAAGTCGTACGCACCTCGCTCAACCCTTGCGACATTCAGATGTGACTCTCTGGCGCAAAGTCCCAATTCTTTCCCGAGCGAAAAGTGTCGCGTTTCTCTCGAACGTAAAAGAAAAATAGCGACTCTAAGAGTTTGAGAACTCAATCCTTTCGGGAAAGAGTTAGAGTTTAGTTTCGCTTGTTTGGCTCACTCGGCGGGGGGAAACGGGGAGGCGGAATATGGGAACCGGAAGCAGGGGGGGGGAGGGGGTCCAAATGGACGGAAGAGAAGCGAAGGCAAATAAGTTCGCCCTTCTGTACACATGTATAGGGACGCTAGCACAAAAATGCTGCTCCCAACTTCCACAATGAAACGTTGAGTATTTTTGTCATTTGTCGTCATAAAATCTCCTCGCCCAAAGAAAAATTCGTGTCGAGATGTTTTCGCGTGCTCAAGTTACGAGATACGCCCGGGATTTACGACGTACGAACTTTTAATTTTCTTGCGAAGTAATCTTGAACAGGTTTTATTAATTTCACTGTGTCGTAATCGCTTTTGATCGAACTTTGAATGTTTTGCAGGAATGTTTATTTAATGATTGGATGTCTTTGTACAGAATACCTGCTGAAAACATATCTATTTTACAAGTAAGCACATTCTTCCGGATATGGACATGAGAACATGTAGGTACCTATGTTATATGACAATGAAATAAGGGCTGGATACGTATTCAGTTTAAATAACAACCTGAAAATCCTATTAGAGAATGAAATAAATTAAAGGAAAATATATATAGTTTAAATAAGTATGTTCTCAATAAGTACCATAAAATTTTTCTAAGTTATTTCCTCGTAGTAATAATAGTCAAACACAGAATTTTGATAAATATAAGATTTTCAAATTCTGTGTGGTCACATAATAAATAAGTAGTTACATAAATAAAAAAAACTCATGAGTTACAATTTTAATAAAATTTTAATACTTTGTATATACCTATGTAGTTCAAACTTTTAACTTGTCCTCAAGAAAGCCCATTACAATTAGTCCCTAATCTTTAATCTAAGCCGTTAAAACAAATAGGTTGAAAGGGTGACCCATTACCCCATAATAAACACCAATGAGGCTTGCATGAGTCGAGCCAATTTGTTAATAGATACAACCGAGCCTTGTAAAACCTTTGCGGCATTGTTTTTAGTTCCACGCGATGTTTTGTGAGTGGTAGTGTACACAGAGTCACCTAGGGGGTTAGTGTTTTACAACGAAATATATTATACATATATAGACTACGTGAGTTTTGCTATTTAGATATTTAATTATTTGCTTCAATAAGCTGAAATATAAACGTATGTTTTTAATGTCGATTGATCTTGCTGAAAGGACACTTTTTTAAAAAGTTTGTAAGGTATTTCAGTATAGATAAGTAAAAACGTGTATGTATGCATAGATTGAATTTCCTTTGAATTGATTTGCTTTCAAAGTCGTCTACATCGTGTTCAGGAACTAAAATTATAGGACTGGTCACACCGAGTGCGCTGGCATTAGGTACACTATGCAGGAAAATTAAAAAAAAAGAGCGAACGCGCATCCAAACTGCATTAACTCGGAACGAAATCCAAGCTTAATATCCAACAGAATTCCCTTTGTGGTCTCGAAAATTCTTCGCGAAACTCGAAAATCAAAGCTTTGCCGAGCTCCGAAATAGCGAAAGTTGGTGCCCTTTGAGTCCCGTTATTATTTTCTCGAGAACCTCTTTTATGTAAAAGAACGCTCGAGAATCTGAGGGTGGTAAAGGGAAAAATATGACGGAGTACTTCTTGCATCCCTCTCTGTTTCTGTGCGAGTGGGAGAGAGGGAGTATCAAGTGGCTTTCGTGTCAAGGGTCTTCATACACGGCCCGTCGTTAAGGTAGTGCCTGAGGCCGTGGAGGCATTTGGACAAGTATTTTATGAAAAATGTAACCGCCTTTGTGACATCAGTAGCGATGTATGCTTAATGAGATGAAAGTTGCCCGTGGTGGCGGAGCTTACAATGGGGATGGAAACACAGGCGGCCTATTCCGTGAAAGCATTTTTGAAGTAAGGTAAGTTGAACTAACCTTCAGCCCAGTTGCCTAGTGGTAACCATAAGGTCATAAATCTTCTATCAGCGACTATATAAAAGCTGTTCTCATTTTGTTTCAAATTTTTTTTGATTGCAAGAAATTATTTAACAAAGAAATACAAAGAACATACCTTTGAATTAAAAAGAAATACTTACATTGTTCATTACATTACATCTACAAACATATTCTTAATTTCTTGCTTTTATAAAAGAGCTTAAGGAGCTCCTAGAAACAATACACAAGGTTTATAATTGTTCGTAAAACGATGTTTAACGTATGGAAGCAATAACGGCAAATAATAAACTCCGGAAGGACTTCCGTGGAAGCTATTATCCTGGATAAGAAGCTGGCACGTGTAAACATAAAAAACGTGTAAGAAACAAAACAAAGTGCCACGTGCAAATAAAAAAAAAAAGAAAGAAAAGCTATTGGCACGTGTATTATAGTTAAATGTCAAGAAAACAAACATGAGTTACTGTTGGTCTAATATTAATCAAAGTGATCTTGATGGCCCTACAGCAATGACTTGTATTTTCAAGTTATGTGTGGATTTGCACTCGCGTTTGAGGACCAGATTATCCGAGGAAATGTGTCTTCCTTGTATCTGGCCAAGAGAACTCCCCTAATGAATTAATTATGCGAGGGAGTCACGACACCCAGTCATGAGGAAATACGACTCAAGAGACAGTCGAACATACATACACATACATCTATATCCTATAGTCACTAAACAATCACCAAACCCATGTCTCATCCAGTAACACACAAAAAAATCCTCCTCAATTTCTTAGCAGCGTTCACGCAATCAAAACGCTTCCTCCGAATATTACTCTAGCGTCGCTCTCATTACTAGGCAAATCATTACTCGGTGAAATCGTATGGAATCTCCAAAGAGGGATTGTTCTCTAAACCACACAAAAATATACCTTAACACTATAATATAAAGGTTAGAATTGAATAACGGTAAAGAAAAATTATGAGTTGCCGAGGTACTAGACTAGAGGAAAAACGACGCAAGTTCCACACTTAAAATGGGAGGAAAATACGTTTTTTAATAGAAAATGTGATATGTCATAACAGCGTATAAAATATGAGATGTATTGGGACTCCGATATTGCTGAGAGGTTTTTAATATCGCGCGGGAGGGGAGGCAGTTATATTGGGAGTGCGTGTTTTTATGTCTTGTTAGGTTGATTATTATGTGAGTGGTTGTTGTCAGGGTTTTTGGTAGATTTTTGTATTAAAACGTAAGAATTGATTTGTGTGAGGTTTTATAAAGTATGTACGACGTATACCTCAAGCATATTATTGATTTCAAGGAGTATAGAAGATCCAAAAAATACCAAAATGTTACTGATTAGTATTTTTTTTAAATATTTTTTTTAAAACTTTTTTTAATATTTTAATATAACAACATGCAATAAATGTTGTTATTGACAACATCGGCCTTGATTGGATAAATTCTTATTCTGCAACTTTTTCTATTTTTTTTATTACCGGTATAAGCATAGATCCGCTAGTTAACAGATTTATCGCATAGAAATAACAAAGAATAAACAAAAAAATATGCATAGGTATAGATAGTTTCATGTGTTTTTGCGATATATGTATAGGTATATAAAAAGAAACCCCTATCTATCTATACCTCACACGACACATACCTACCAACATCTTCTCCAATAGTAGAACACGTACGTGTGTAAAAATCGCGATTTTTCCTACTTTTCCCGCCTTCATACATTAAATCCCCTCACATGTGGGTTTTCCCCTTTCACATCCTCATTACCAACCATTCTAAAAAGTCTTAACAAACATAACCTATTATGGAAATCTCACCCCTATTATAGACTCGTTAGAAAACAAAATCGCGTGCAATTGTAATGAGACTTATGAGTAAGTAAAAAGTAAAGAAAAATTCGGTTCGGTCGTCGATATCTCTAATCACGTCGTTTCCACCCCTGGCCTGGGAATGTACTTACGGAATGATCGTGTAAGACTTTAGTGTGGATGTTTTTGGTAGAAAAGTCTAATGAGATCTAAATGCAACGCACACATTGGACATTAAGACATTTTAAAAGATATTATCAAACAAGCACTCTTTCAGATACATATATGTGAGGACGAGTAAATACATGCAGGATTAACATATTATATTAAGGCCGAGGTTACATATTTGAGCCTTTGGAGTCGAGACTTTGGGGCCGTGGGGTCCGGGAGCCCATACAATTTTCCAAAACCTCTCGGAGCGCTTGGATGACGCGACGCATGACCAAAATGCTGGCATTTTTCTGGCTCAACGTATCAGCATTGCCATCCAGCGTGGTAATGCGGCCAGTATGCTGGGCACGCTGCCCTCTGGTAGTGGGCTGGAGCACTTAGATTATCTTTAGGCTTTTCTAAAGATTTTCTAAGTGCCTCTTTTTTGTAGTAGTTAGAAGTAGTATGTTTAGTTTTCGATCCCTTAGTAAAAGTATGTCACCAATAGCGAGCTAGGATTAGTCACTGACCTTTATTAGGGGTCTTTTTTCTCTCTGAAGTCTAAATATAGTACTTAGAATAAGAAGAAAAATCAAGCTTCTAATTTCATCATCAACAAAATTAACCCATTACTTAACAATTGGAATGTATGCCTGTAGCGAGTTTTAAACTTGACGACAACTGCTTATGTTAATGGGAGAAATACTTTCTAAATTCCCATGGGATTGGGTAATGTCAGAAACTAACTGCGGGCATCGAAACAGGTTTAAATAAATTAGGTAATCAAATTAGTTTTAAGAATTCAAGTTCGATAACTCTGCTGCTTTAAAATTGAACATGGTTTCTGTACAAAAAAGCTCCCGTATGGAATGTTTTTTTAATTGTTTAATTGACGTAACAGATAGTAATAATGTAATACCTAAATTTAAAAATGGTTGTCTGGAAGTGATTTCTTGTATATACTAATATTTCTTGACTGCTTTTTTGTATATATTTGAAAAGGTTTTTGATTACAGTCCGCCTAGTGTTACGCACGCACCATTGTATGCTAGGATGTAGCACGCTTATCTAGGAGAAATCGGTTTACTCTGGTTTTGATATTTCCCACTGCTTAGTACAGGCCTCCTCACCAGCGCACCATACGGTACAGTTCCCAGCATAACGTTCCTTCCAAAGTGGAGAAAAACTAGAAACTTGAATAAAATTGTTTGTGGTAGCTCATGAAAACTTACCTTCCTCAAGTCGGTTAAAAAACGTAGGTACTGACTGACACAAATAGAATAAAACAGATTTTTGTAACTCATGAAAACTGACCTTTCCAGTCAGTTCGAAAAACTTATTTAGGTATACTAAGCACATGAACAAAATACCTAAACTTTTTGCTGTCATAGAGGTGTGAACATCATATAAGTAGGTAGTCTTGACTCCAGTAGGTATAAAGAGGTAGGTATAAGTACAAAGTCCCCGCCCACATATCGCCTACTTACGAGTTCATACATTACATGTCACATGCAAATCGCGAATTTAGGGAGGCGGTGTCATTCGCGAATTTCCGCGCATTTTGTTTTGCTTTTAGTTGGAAGCTTTTGAAAGTTAGGATTGGTTGTCATATTATAGACTAGTACCTATGTATGTGATTTTGCTGCTATTTTTTATTTAGTTTGAGTCTGATACTAGATGCAATATTTATGTGGACTTCTAATTATGTGCACTTCGTAAGAGTATGTTTTAGGGATATTTTTTACTCAGGTTAGGTATTTATATCTTAAGAAAATTTAAAATTTTATAAGTTCATCAGTTTAGTACTTTTTTGATCACATATAGAAATAATGGGACGTTACCGATACAGGTAATTAAATAGGCATTATTTTAATAAAATTACCACTACTTTCTATTCATGTTTATCTATTAATGAAACAAATATGGCAAAAAGTATTAATATTCTGCAAGTTATTTTATCAGTTATTTAATCAGTTATTTTATCAGAAATAAGATAATTGATTTCCATTTCTACTATTCATAAGATGCCTTCGCATACCTATTTGTCGGCACAGAGAAATGCTTGTTTAAACACTCAGTGTAATGCTGACTTTCTTTCCTAAAGGGGATACTACGAGTATATTATTATTAACATAACAGTGGTAATTAAAAAATAAGTTTTACTATACTTTTGAATGATGTAAATGCTCTTTTTATGGAAACACCTGGGCAAGAACAATGCTTGACTAGGAGTATTGGCGTTAAATGGAGGAAGCTTATATTATGTTACCCGACAATTCGTCTCCTTATTCACGAGATAAAGATGCATGACAGAATTAGCATGATTTGTTCTTATATTCTGGCGCAGATGCACATGCTACAGATCATCAAAGGGTCTCTTGATTTTAGGCGAAAATTGACTTATAAAAGATATGACTTGTTGATTTTTAGTCTACGCTAGAAATTGATTATCGCCGATAATTATTGTAATTTAAAAACACAGTTATCAAAGCAATACTTAACTTAATGTAATACCTATTCCATCATGTTTCCCACCTCACCGTAGCCCCGTGAGTTTACGGCGGAGCTTACAGCGCATTCCTCCATTACTGCAGTTTCTTCAAATAATGTTTTAGCTGGAAAAACTTTCACTGTTAATAGGCTTAATGTGGCCCACAGAGGAAGCGTTTTATAGAGAGCAACGTAGAATGTTTATAATTGCCACATTGCCCACAATATATCATATACATACATACATACAGGCCCACGATTTTGAAAATTACGTTTTTAGTTAATATATTGAGGGGTATAGAAAATTGTAAGTTTTTTACACTGCACAGCAGCATTTGACTACCAGGTCATAAGCAACATCCAAACAAGCTAACCTGTGATTGCCAAACATAGCTTCTTTAATAATCCGTAAATAAGTAAGTAAATTCGGATAAGAGTGTTTTCAAATGGGCCTCTGACATTGCCTAACGACTGCCATACTATGACTAATGGGTCTCCATTTAGTACTTGATAAAATTTACTTTAAAATATTGGTTACGTCATTTTTCCTCCCATTTTTATCTCCACATAAGTGTACAGCTCACCTTCCTAAAATTATTTTCAGCACACGTCCCTGTACAAAGGGAGGAACAAGGCTTCGTCGAGATTGGTCATTGCATGCGGGGTCACGAGCACGCCTGACTCCGCACTCATCGGGGGGACCCCTCGCACCCGGGCTGCGGAGCCAAGAAACGTAGACATGGTATGGTACCTACATATATTTTGTTGATTTTTGCATGATAGTTTAGTTGTTTACATGATATAGGCTCACGCTTGACTACAACTTGCCAGATGTTAAGCAACGTTATAATCTACGATCTAGCGTGCTTGCCTAAAAGAAACCGGTTTACTCTCGACTTGAAGACCGACAAATTATAGTTCAAGGGGAATAGAGATTCGGGCAAGGAGTTCCACAGTTTGGCTGTTCGTACGATGAAAGTCGAAGCAAAACGCGTGGTGCGAGTCTTAAATATTCAAAGCTAACTTTGTTATTTTTGTCCCCGAGAGACACGAGGCAAATTTTTCTTATTGGGATAGCAAACAAGCTGTTGTTTCTGGTTGCATGTAGACAAAATAAGCTTCTTTTCTAAAACAAAACTAAAACGATTACTAGCATGTTTCACTAGCTTGCTATTTTACTTGCACCAGCTTACTATCCTAGCTTGAAGAAAACCAACGAATCTCGTGTTTTCGTGAATTCTTTCAATGATCATATAAAGCAATGAACCAACAGGATTCTTAAAGAGATGAAGGATAAAACGCAAGAAGGTGTGGGTGGCTACTATCTCAAGAATTTACTTAAAAAAATAGAAAAATCTGAATTTAATAAATTCAATTTATCTGAATTTAATGCAGGCAATTTTTGTATTTAAAAAGATATACTATTATTGTGGTAGCTAGTCTATAAAAACCACATCCAACCATTCCCACTCCTTGTCCCACGAATCATCCCCACCAGGTGGGTGGAAGGGGTAACCTCCCTTTGTATTATACGCGAATACTTGACGATTTTTCTCCCACCGCTTCAGCTCAAATCCGACTATAATCCGTCTGCGCCCGCCATGAAGATTTGTCACGAATTTGTGAGGCCATCAAACCATCACACTTTCGCTCTGTTTGTTTTGTGTCTGCAAGGAAATGTTGCTTGTTTTTCGGACTTATTTCTTTGTGAAATTTTAGAGGTGTTTATCGCGTAAATATGAGAGAAAAGTGTCGCGTGATTGGATAGGTTCTATTTCATGTCCGTTCTTATTAGGATGGACCAAATCAGTTGGTTTGTTTTAATGTCAATACTGTACAAACTGTCATTAATAAGTGTTAGTTACTTCCATACACCCTGCAATGTGCTGAGTTGCGGCTGTGTTGTGGCAGGAAATGTTTGTCTAATTGTTGATATTGCTACGTTTTTTCTGTATAATCTGTCACAATAAATGTTAAAGCATAGTTGTTTAAGCGATTTTCTTCGTCAACAGAGCGTTGGTCACATTAGTAACGACGCCCACAATAAATATTTTGATCCATTTTCAAATTCACACGACACGTATCATAAATATGACTTACAATGCAAAAAAACTTCATCAAGAACACGTATGCTCTATCTACAACTTTTCTCCAAATCAAGCTAAATGCATTTTAAATTAGGAACATGCACTATCTCCAAATCGGGGCTCAGAGGCGCCGCCATCTCAAGCACCGGGTACTTACTCAGTATGTACTGAATACTTGAACGGTACTTGCCAAGTACAAGTACTGAAGTATGGAGGGAGTATCGAAGCAGAGGGTGCTCAACCATGAGAGCGTCTCGAAAGAACGACTTTCTAGTCTTGTAGAACGTATTTTTCGAAAATTCGTTGGGAAATTCCAACTTCTTTATCCTAGTCATTTTGGATATTTTGAATATTCGCTGTACATTTTTGTAATCTAATGTTTCTTATTCTGAATTGTATACTTTTTTGAACGAACGTGGTTTATTGTTTTGTTAAACTTATTTTTAAGTGAATTCAAAATGTAAGGGCATATTTTTTTTGTAACGTCTTAGATTAATTGCGCTGTGAAAGTTCTTAAGAGCCAAGTTCGAGTACATTTCAGCCCTTTGAAAACAATGCACACGACGCGCGACGATAGAAATACCCGTGCTTTTAAATCAATATATATATATAAAATTAAGCCTGATATTTTAATGTCACACATTTATAATTAATTTTATATTATAATTCATTATATAGGCGTGAAGCGTAAGACTGTCTGGTCTCCAATTAGTACCGTAAGAACATGGAATGCATAACAAGTTGTTTCTACAACAAAATATTTACAACCTCGCTTAATATAATAGTAGGCATTGTTAGTAGCAGAATACTAGCAATTTCCTTTATTACGGTACTAGAAATACCTCTGAAGAAACCATTAAAATAATTTTCATGTTCCAGAATGTTTCATTTAACATCCTAATCTGTTAAATAACGTTATTCTATTAGATACTTTACAGTGCCTCTCACGGGGGCCATAGTACAGACATAGAAAAGGGAATCATGGTGTGAATCTCACTTCATGTTAACTCTGTTTTTTTTTGTAGGTCCCGGCTGTTTAGCCGGGACCTACAAAAAAAAAACATACTAGACAAACGTCTAGTACGGCAGTCGTTAACCCATGTCAGAGGCCATAGTTGGCCACTCTCATTCGATAAGAAGAAGACAAGTTAATTTCATCAATAAGTTGATCTTCTCTTTAGAGTATTTACTCAAATGCTTGGTTAAATAGCGAGCAAATACATCCCTGAGATTACTTACTTTTACTTTTACACAATGTTGCATAAGTTGAAAAGTGTTGTTTTTAACAAATAAAACATCGTTTGCATAGGTGAAAACATAACACTTTTAAGCTCAAGCAGCAGCAGACCAATGTATTAGTGGTGTGAAGTTTGTCTTTAAAGTTCATTAACTTCAAGTGCCTGAAGTCCAAGGTACAGTTGTGTCCATACTAAGCATCCAAAGACCAATCAATCACACAGTTTGCATGTGCTTGCGAATCGCAGGAAACGTATCCAGCGCTAAATCGAAAACAACATGCACTTCGGCTTAGCTTTCATTACTCATTTAGCGGTGAAAGCTTCGCCGTTTATGGCGGGATGTCAATTTTAGCAAGTTTTTCCTATCTCTGGTTATCCGATAAGGAACACAAAAGTTTTAGAATTATTTGTCGTACAATCTTAGTCATCATCATTTAATATTGAGGGTTTTTACCTTTACAGAAATTATGGTGTTGGTAGAAACATCGGGTCGAGGGTTTAGGCCAGGCCCTCCTCACTGGTTCTCTGTGTAGATACGGACCACCGAACTTTAGGATCGTCTCTGCAACATAATATATGAATTATTATGAAGCGAACCGGACCTAAAAAATAACTTTTTAATCGGGCGATATGGTATAAAAAAGAAATCTAGCTACCTACTTGTGTATTGTATTGCATATCTATTCTAATAATAACTTTAAAATCTGTAGTGTTGCAATGCGCATAGTGACAACCACCAGCTTGCGGTCTTTAAAAGTGCATACATTTTTAAAGAGGCGCAAATGAGAGGGGTTCGTTCCATCCCTAGCACAAGCAATGCATACCACCTTTTGTTTTTACTACTCCCAAAACCAACGTAACACGATCCCTTGCCTTTGGAAAATTCTTTAAGCTCACAGGTCTAGTTGAGTTGGATGCTTCTAGAGTAGGAGCGAAATAACTTAAAAAGAAAAATTAATGCAGCGAGAAAGAAAATGTAAATGGTGAATGAGAAAATGATACGACGGCAGAGTGCAGTGTGGGGACTTTGTGCTTTCAAATAATTTTATTGTACCTAGTAATCATGTTATGTATGCTGGAGTTTTTAATATAATATATGTGGGTAATGTATTAATCCCTAACAGCAACTCGCTGGAATGATATCATATAAAGCGAAGTGTCTTTGTATGTTTGGTGGGTTTGTTTCTTTTTCGCGTCGCTACGGAAACAAATAATAATAAAATAAATAATTTTCATTAACATCCACTAATTTTAAATAAGGTGCAATTTTGTCGTCATTAAAATTACTTAAACCTTGAACCTTTAACCTTGTCATAATCAGGCAAGTTGTAGTCAAGCGTGGGCCTATCTCATGTAAACAAAAATAACGAATCTAAAATCGATATTAGAATTGTCGACGTTTACGAAGTGGTTTGCATTCGTTACGATACTGATATTCGTGCTCAAAAGCCTTAACTGGTTTATATGACGTACTGTTTAATTAGTTGCTATATCAGTTGCTCCATTCTCTACCGTGGGAGTATTGATTTATATTGAAACAGACAAACAAACAATGCCCCGATTACAATCTAGATCAGCTCTCATACCGCGATAGCTTTAAGATATATTATCTATCAACTATCGGATAATATCTTACAGATAAACTGACAGATATCGATATACTCGTGATAGTTCATAAGAAAACGGGTGCAATTGCTTCGTATAACGACCTGGAAGGCTAGCACAACGGGTTGAGGTGATTCATTTTTAGTTTACCTACTCTAATTTCTTACGGATTACGTTTACGACGACAACGCAGTCGGCATTTACAAAAGAGATCTATACAATGCAATGGGATAAAAAAGCTGTGGATGGTGAGAAATTTTGTCAATAATTATTATAATAAATGAATTTGTAAAATTATGCAAATTTATAGAAAGCAAGTAATTGCCATTGATGTATTCAAGTCGAGAGTAAACCGGTTTATTCTAGGCAAGCGCGCTAGATCGTAGATTATAACGTTGCTTAACATCAGGCAAGTTGTAGTTAAGCGTGAGACTATTTCATGTAAAAAAATCTAAACACATAGCTAAATATTGCTTGTTCAACTGCCTTACCCTGTGTAAACCAATCATACAGCTAACAGACACCTACATTATTCTTCTTCTTAGTGTCAGTGATAAAACAAAAACTAACATAGAATAAGAATTAGGTAACCTATCTCTAATATTTTTTTATTAATAATGAGCATAGCCTTTCATAATTATTATCGATCAATTACAATCTTTTGCATACTGAATCATACTTTGAATCCCAGAATTGATCAGTTCTCGAATGCCAGTGCTAAACCCTTTGTATCGGTAACTAGATCTAGGTACTATCAGAAGGATATCGGCAATATATCACGGATATTGTTCTATTGTTTTACTGCCAAGTTATGGTGTCGGTTAGTGCATATGCCCAGTCCGATTTATTACAGGACACCTTTAGATACAGGAACAATAGATACGCGTATCTGTACAAAAATAATAAGGGTAGCGACCACTGTTTTTGTTATAAATTTATAAAACATTAACAAAGTTCTATATTGTTTTAAAGTAGATAATATATCTTTAAAATTGAATTCAATTTTTTTTTTATGTCAATTGGTTAACAATTTACGTTTATCTTATGTAAAAGGGAATAAGGGTCTAGTTAAAACTGAACACTAATTTTATTTCCCACATAAATAACTTAAAAATTATATAAATGATTCTAAAATTAGGTGCTATATTTATATCAATATAAACCAAAACCTAAAAATAAACCTACTAAAACTAGGCCAGTCGATAACAATATTGTTTTTAAATACAGCAGGAAGCAGAGCATTGCTAGTATTGCTACATAAAACATAGAAATTGTTAATATTTATTTTTCTTTAGTATATGCATTGTAATTACAAAATTGATTATTGTTTTCAATTCTTCTTATCAAATGAGAGTGGCAAACCGCCGTACTAGACAAAAAGCCAGGACCTACAATTTAACTAGTCATCCGACCCATGGAAGCGCCTAAAACAGAATGCCACTGACATTGTTAAGAAAAATTATGAAAGGAAAGTATTATATCGATTGATGATTCACCTCCTTATTTTCACAGTTTAAATCACAAATATCGTTCACATCCATTCTATCGTCGCTTATAAATCTATGATTTTTTCTACGCCTATTACCGTATTCTAAGCACTTAGTACACAAGAATACTGCATTAGACCCCGTGTCATGTGCTAGTACTTGTAGTAGCTTACATGCTCTTACTTACTCTTACTTAGTCACTTAGTGACTTGACGTTTACAAACACTACTTGAAGTTGTGACCAAGCGGCGTAACTTGAGTGTTGAAAGAAAAGTTGGTACCACCCATTTGTTTGATATTTTGCATCGTAGAAACCTTGGAGGAGAAAATATACAAGTAATTGTACAATAAAATGACTTTATTTAAAAGTAATGAACCCTTGGGCCATAGTGTCGCTTCTGCTAATGCCACTTCTAGTGACAAATGTCTAAAATTAATGTTCAAAATGCCTGACTGGAGAAAAAACAGTTAAACTCACAATAACAGCTGACTAAAAAAAGCTGGATTTTGATAAAACAATAAAATGATGTAAGCTATTATTACTTAGAATAAAACATAAGCAACACCACAATATAATACAAACATTTAAAACTTTACGAAAACAATACAGCCCTCAGCCTGCCGGCGAAATAATTAAGTAAACAATGTCACCACAAGAATGTTTCATATTCATACCGAGAGGAGTGGAGTCTGAAAACCCTTTTAAATTTCCCAGGAATGAAGTCGCGAAAGGAACGGGATTAAAAAATAGAAAGTCGGTCTTTCGCGGTGTAAAGGTGGCGTGGTGTGTTCTTGTACAGGGGTAGTCTTAAATAAAAGAAAAAAGTAATCTTAACTTGAACACATCATTTGATTTACATGCAATAAAAAAAAACTTAATTTTTTGGTTTTTTACTTTGTGTTGAGGATTTAATGTCCATCTTTCAGAATCGCAGTAAACTTCAAAATGAATCCATATGTGAACTTTATTGTACATATGTACTGTTCCCTAAGACATACCTCATCTAAGATGAAAATAATTGTATTGATATTATTTAGTGAAAAAAATTCGCGTTCAAACATATTAGGATGCAAACATGAATTCACGAAATTGGGCACACGGGTTTGGAAGTTTTTGAAGATTATCATGTATCTCACATACAAATTAGGGAAGAAAGAGTTAGAAGCACGAAGAGGAAGACTCATCATCATAAATAGACCAAATAAAAGAGACTGACATGTCTTATCAGGAAGTCAAGGAAATTGCAGGAAATCGTGAAGAATGGTGCATACTCTACCGACAAGAGCCGAGCTCTTAAATTACGAATGAGTGACATCCAAATTATCAAATTATGACAATATCACATACACAAGGATCGAACTTATACTAGACTATCTTCTTTGAAGTCAGTTAAAAATATTAATATTAATCTTTATCCTGTTTATATTCCTGGTATAGCTGTGTACAAAAGTAAGGTTTAAGCGTTTTGTTTTTCGGTCTGAGTGCGGGGTTTTTTGGCTTTTCTTTTGAAAAGGACTCTCCTGTCTCTTTGTCAAGATGCAATATGTGTTCTAAGTACCTACTGTATGTGTGGTGTGAGTACATAAACTCTTTTATTCTGTTCTTTTATGTTATTTTGTAGATGTATCTCTTTTGAAATATATGAAGATTTTTTTAAATCTTTGTTACAGTATTATGTTAAGGAGTAAACATGCTGCGCTAGTAAATTTAATAGTTTATTAGCATTTAACCGGGACGAGTGGCGTACTAGAAGAGAGGTCTATGCTCAGCAGTGGGCGATAACGAGCTGATGATGATGATTAGTACTTGCAACACATATACAACTTGAATAGAAAATTTTACTATGCGTCTGTCTATCTAAGGCATAACAAGATACAAAATGCGAAGTTATAAGATATATGTATACTTTTGTATTCTTTACTCCACCAAAAGACACCAATGAATTGTAACTTATTTTGTAGCGATTATTTGAAGAGTTTATCACAAATCACAATTTCGCATTTCACTAACCGTTATGTTGAATTTATTAATGTAATTGGTGTGTCCAATAAACATTTTTATTATTATTATTATATTATATTATTAAAGCTATAGCTTGTTTCGTGTTGATTATTTTATGAAATCACATAGTTGTTCACTAAACAACAACAATTATCACAAAATATTCTTTTACACGTATCGACCTATTTTATTCAAGCTATAAAACATACCTGTGACAAGATATTCTATCTTCACACCGCTATTTGTCATCGGAACATAAACCAATCTATTTATTACAGTTTATCAACACTCCCAAATAGATCTCGCCACCCACGACACTCTCGAGACACAATAGAAATCATTACCGCGCCGGGACTCGAACCCGTTACCGGCGGGACAATGTCGCCGCGGGCGTCGGGAGTACTATTGTATATGTGCGGGTAGATGAATATAATGCTAGACATGTATTGATGTCCGTCCCTTCTGGAGTTGTAATTTCCATTGCTTCTTCTTATCGAATGAGAGGGGCCAACTCTGGTGTCGAGAGTTTATCAAGCCGCCCTAAGGGTCTCTGACATGGCTTAATGACTGCCGTACTAGACAAACTGCCGGGACCTACAATTTATCGTGTCATCCGACCCACGGAAGCGCCCAAAATGGAATGCTACTTTTCGGTCACCTATCAAGGACTGCCCAAGTCGACATTTGCTTAACTTTGCATGCGATGGCCTCCTCCAGCAGACCGACGGACACTTCCATTCCATTGCTAAGAACAATGTCTAATAAATACGTTGCGATTTTTTCTTGTTATTAGAATAGCCATTAAGCTATTGCAGCAACAATCAGGGCAACGCTTGTTATAGGATCCCATTGCGTAGGGCAATTGCCATTCTTTTTATTTCCATTCATTATTTGATTTAGAAAAACAATCCACCGATAAAAATAAGCACAAAGTCATTAGTAAAATTTTGCATTTTTTTTTCATAGGTTCAGTTTATAAGTCATCGTTTTATAACTGGTTTTGTTTTTATATTTGTAAAATAGACATACTCTACTCGTTTCCCCATGTTAGGTCCTTAGGGCGGCTTTATAAACTCTCGACACCAGAGTTGGCCACTCTCATTGTATAAGGAGAAGAAGATCCCTATGAATATTTGTCTAAGCTCCAACCCAAGCTATTAGACACGAGAGGTGGGATATTTGTAATATGGAGCCTCAAATTGATTATGAAGAGTTTGGAAATGGATGTTTCATAATAACACTATTTATTTTGAAAGTGTTTATGCAACAGATCTAAACGAACGCTCAGCGGTGTATTGAAAGCTCTTGTTTGATAATGGGATTTAACGGTACACAGAAAGAAGATTTTGAAATGTTTTGTCGTATAGATAAGGTGTATCTACTGTGTGCCAAGATTACTTACATTGTCATCTTTTTTTACATCTTACATTAAATGCAAAAAAGGATTGTCTATACATCTCTCATCTTTTACATCTTACATTAAATGCAAAAAGGATTTGTCTGTACATCTTTCATTAAATGCAAAAAAGGATTGTCTGTAATAAAAATAATCCTCCTAGCCGTTTTCGGTTACCGCGACCGTTTTCTGTACATTTAAATGTAGGATTGTACGACAACAATCAGGAAAAAAAACAAACTGCTGGGTGGTTTCTGATCTTATATCATACATTCTGACAGATGATAGAAAATTAATGAGAATAGAAAATATGCATATAAAATAATCGATGATTTGTGGAATTGTTTGTCAGCGTTATTCAAATACATAGTATTTGTCCAAAGCTAAGTTCGGAAAAAAAACACTCAACTGTGCAATTTAAAACCACCGTACAAATCGATATTTCAATTAAAATTTCTCAGTTTGATGGCCTATCTTCCCACTTGACATTGGCAGAATTGCGAAGTTATATCTTCGCAAAAGCCATAACAAAAAAAAAAGCTAAGTTCAATTCTACTTACTACAGCTGACTCATGACAGTTTTTACACACAACCGTAATTCAGCATAATCAAGTGTCATAAAGTTTAATCTACCCGCATTTTGTTCCTAACGAAGCTACTTAACGAATATGGCATAGTTGGGGGTTTTTGTTTTAGGCTGTAAATGATTAACTTTATATTAAGTGAAGCTTATCAAACGCGTCATCGCAACCAACGTTCAAAACATCTTGTCCTGTTTAAAATAATCTTGTTAACCATTCATTTTAATAAAACAAACATTAACGTTTAAATTAATTCAAATAAACAGTATTCCAGCTGCACAAATATCTTAATAATTCCTATTCTTTGACGGTGTTAAATGTCTACCTACAAAAAATATCTGTACAAGAATCTTAAATCAGTCAAGTCAGCAACAAAATCGCTCGCAGAAACACAAACTAGGCTTATCTTCTCCGGTATTCAATAATCGGTTACATCTTCCCGTACCTTAAAGGGCAGCGGTGCGGCCGTAAAAATAATTAGCAAGCACGAAATCAGCAGTCAGCAGTCAGCAGCCCACAATCATTGATAGCTAATTGGATAACGAGCGACAATCGAATGCAGTTATTGAAACGATGTGAAATGACCACCGGATCTTGAGAGTGAGGGTTTCGGTTAGGGCTGTATCAAGATTGGTGAAACTTTTTTATGTATGTTACAAGAGTCCACAAAAAAAAACAATAAACGGTTCATAAGTAATGACGTAATCGCGTAACATACCCATAAAAAAACTTTCAGAATACTTGATACCCTCCTTTTTATGAAGTCGGTTAAAAATGAGGCAGTTAACATCGAAAAGAATCTAGCCGTATCATCTTTGAACATGTATCTGAACAAGGAGTTATCACAAAGACACTAATCCCGAACAATTAGTTTTATTCTCCCATCAAATCCGCCGCGGCAAGGATACTATAGCCCTGTAACACAGGATCCTTTGTGATACCTAGTACTGAGCTTAGTACACCTACCAACGTAGTGCATAAACTTTGTTATTGTCATATACAATCATGTACGTAACACGTAAGTTTAAACAATAAAGGATTTATTATTAAAATTTATTATTAAAAAAAAAAAACATTTTCTACGCACTATCATCGACTGAAAATTTGAAATCTGCCAAAGACGGCGTGAGAAATTGTGTTCAAGGAAGTCAACTCATCGTTGTTTTTGAAACTAAGGAGGCATAGGTATTTGTGTAAAAACATTGGGCAACCCTACCAATTTTTATTGAGATATCCACAGGTAACCATTGGTTACAGAAATTATGTTTGTAAAATAAACTGCGTGAAACAAAACGTTCCTTGTGTTGCCAGCCGCAATTACAACAATATAAATGACGAATAATTCCGCATGGCAAGATATATGAAGTGGAGATGTTGACAGATGAGATAAAGACATAGTTAAGTTCCCGCCTCTCTCCAATATATTAGGTTAAATACCTGGATGCTGCGTCAGCGTCAGCAGTCTGTGTAATACGACTCCGCTTACGTTGCGTCTGGTGGTGTCATGCCACCCAGGTAGCGTAGTTAATATATAAGTATCGATAAGGCCGGCTCGGCAGTTAGTCTAAGCTCTCCATATCGAGCACACGTATATTAAGTTAGTCCTAGGTCCTCAATATCGGACATCCTTAGTTATTAAAGCCTCAAAATTGGCTTAGTGTTTTAATTAAATTAGTTTTTAAAAACATAGCTTCACGTCCCGTAAGCTTGTCTGGCGCAGACGGTAGGATCGCGCGAGTGCTGTGCAAGTTCCAGGTGCCCCAGGTGTTCCAGGTGCTCCTGATAGAACCACAGTTCTGTCGGCGCGATTCCGCAAACAAACAAATAAGTCAAGCGGACCCCGAGCGGCATGGGAACGAGTGGTTGGTGAGTACGACTTTTCGCCAATTTCCCTCATTTCCTCCCTGCCATCCTCGAGTTATGTTATTGTTATAGACGAGATTAATCCTCGCTCGCTATAGCTTAGTTAGTTAGAAGGCGACTGTTACATAAAACTTTGTTTAGTCTAGCCGATAAGAATAAACCATAGACTTATAAGAATCGATAGAACGGTTAAGTAAATTAGTAGAGTAGGAACAAAAGTAAGAGCATTTATCTCAAAATCGATTGTGCTTAGTATTAAGTAATTGTGTGTTATATTAATTGTGTTTATTGTATAATTTGTGTTAATTTTAAGATAAAAAGTGTAAATATAAACCAAGAAAATGGCGAGACCGGTGGAAATAACACCCATTCCCCGCGAAATTTTGAGTTTAATTCCGCAATATAATGGTGACAAAAGCACATTAAACCTTTTCATTAGAAAAGCGGAATACGTCATTGACAAATTTAAAGGAATCGAAAATCCGGCCCAACAACTATTAGTTTACCACTCTATAACAAGCCGATTAATTGACAAAGCCGCGTCTTTACTATCGGAACGCGAAGACATCCAAACATGGTCAGATTTAAAAACTGTGCTAATACAACATTTTGGAGATCCACGGACGGAGCAGTGCATTGCCATAGAATTGGAAGGAGTCAAAATTAAACAAAATGAAAATTATTTAGAATTATGCAATAGAATACAAGGCATACGGTCTTCACTTCTGTCAAAAGTAAATGAATTACCCGATCAAAACATGAAAATCGCGAAGGCAATTATATATAATAACCTAGCACTAAACACATTCTTGTATAATCTGTCAGAAGACATGGTACGAATAGTACGCCTGAAAAATCCCAAATCAATTGAAGACGCGCTAAGTGTTGTGTTAGAGGAGGTAAATTTCCATGATCAATACAATATGCGTAGGCGCGCGCACGCACAATCACGGCCAGTAACAACTAGCGCCCCGTTGCCGCTAACTAATTTCAAATTCGGTACGACCCCGGCAAATGCACTACCATTTCAGCAAAAATTTAACTTTGGCAATTCGATGCCTCAACAACGGTTCGGTACGCCAGCCGTACAAAATCAACCGACGGGCTTCCGCCCATCAACCGTGCAACCAACACAACCAACAGGCTACCGCCCTCAGCTAGGTTACAAACCACAGTTAAATAACCCTCAATTTGGTTACCGCCCACAATTAGGTTACCGCCCCCAACTCGGTTATCGACCAAATAATTTTATGCAACCACAACAATTCGGTTACAAACCCCCGCAAATTAATCCCCCACACTTCCAACAGACTGACGTGTCCATGAGGACGCATCAAAAACCACGCGAAGGTTTTAAACTCAATGAACTCATGACCCACGACTCGGACCCTCAACACGATTTCGAGTACGACTATGACGTATACGAACAGAATGAAAATTTAGAGACAGTGGAGTACCCTTACCACTCTGACATCCCTGACGAACAAGAATTCGAAAATTTTACCCCGGAGGCCTCCAACCAAGACCCCGAGTGACCACAATAACAATTAATTGCGACCCCCGACTTAAATTACCGTACATAATAGTACCCGAAATTAACGCCAAATTTATGATTGACTCAGGAAGCCAAAGGTCCTTCCTGAACCCTGAAAAGGCCTACCAACTTTATCAGCAATTCATACAGTACGAACCCTTCAAGGTTACCAGCACACACGCTTCAAGCCTCCATGACCAAGTCATAGACATACCACTCCCACCTTCATTCAAAACCGATAAATCACATAAGTTTTACTTATACACGGTTGACCCAGACTATGACGGCGTGATAGGCAACGACCTACTCCAACAATTGAAAGCAACCATAGATCTAGGCAGGTCAATACTGACTACAGAAAGCACACGCTTCAAAATCATCAACACGGACTTGAACTACGAAGTAGAGTTGAAGCCCCGGACTGAGACAAGAGTAAAGCTCCCTGTTAACTACCACACAGGCGACGCTATACTTGACTATAGAGAGTTCAGTACAGGCGTTCGAATGCCGAGCGCCCTTGTAAAGTGTGACAATGGCTATGCCACCACTGTTATACAAAACGCTTCGGACGAGACAATGATTATGACTGTTACACGACCACTAAAAGTGACAAAACATAACGAGACTGACTGTAAAGTAAACTATACCAAGGACAAAACAGATGACGGGACAAAAGACAAAATATTAGAAAAGAACCTACAAAAACTTAGACTCGACCACATGAATGAAGAAGAGCGCAACAAGATCTACAACTTGTGCAAGGAATACAAGGACATCTTCCACTCCGATGACTTACCCTTGACCTTCACTAATCACGTCAAACACCGAATTCGAACCAAAAATGAAGATCCAATCTATGTGAAACCTTATCGACAAGCTCCTATACAGACCCAAGAGATAAACAAACAAGTACAAAAAATGTTAGAAGATGACATAATACAGGAGTCACATTCTCCTTGGAATGCACCGGTACACTTAGTCCCCAAAAAACTAGACGCGACAGGACAGCCAAAATACAGAATGGTGATTGACTATAGACGACTGAATGACATCACAGTAGACGACAAGTATCCGCTGCCAAACATTAATGACCTGTTTGACAAGCTAGGTAAAAGTACATATTTTACTACCATCGACTTAGCTAGCGGGTATCATCAGATTGAGGTAGAAGAAAACGATCGACAAAAGACAGCGTTCAGCACGCAGAACGGGCACTTCGAATTCTTAAGAATGCCCTTCGGACTAAAGACCGCGCCCGCGACCTTTCAAAGGACAATGGATAACGTCCTGCGCGGCCTCCAAGGACTGCACTGTATGGTTTACCTAGACGATGTTATTATCTACTCGTCTAGCCTGGAAGAACACATACAAAAACTGAGACTTGTCTTCGACAGACTTAGACAAACGAACTTGAAGGTACAATTAGACAAATCCGAGTTCTTACGCAAGGAAGTTTTGTACCTCGGGCATACCATCACGAAAAACGGCCTGAAACCCAATAATGACAAGATAAAAGCGGTGATGAATTTTCCGATCCCACGAACCGTTACCGAAATTAAGAGCTTCCTAGGCCTCGTCGGCTATTACCGACGTTTCATCCCAAATTTTGCCAAGGTCACGCAACCATTGACCTCCTGTCTGAAAAAACGCAATAAAGTAATAGTTGACCAAAATTTCATTGACGCATGCAATCGTTGCAAGGAAATGCTCACCAACGCACCGCTACTGCAATACCCCGATTTCGACAAGCCGTTCATCTTAACAACCGACGCATCAAACGTTGCTCTAGGAGCAGTCCTATCACAAGGACAAGTCGGTAGTGATAAACCGATAGCGTACGCAAGCCGCACGCTTAGCGACACTGAATCTAGGTACAGTACGATTGAGCGCGAACTACTCGCTATCGTCTGGGCGACTAAACACTTCCGCCCTTACCTATATGGCAGGAAATTCTACATATACACGGATCAACGACCTTTAGCTTGGCTGAATTCCCTGAAAGACCCAAATAGCAAGCTCACACGATGGAGGTTACGTCTACAAGACTTTAACTTCGAAATCCTGTACAAAAAGGGAAAACAAAACACCAATGCCGACGCTTTGAGCCGAATTAAGGTTAACGCCTTACATTCAGACGACGACGCCGACTCAATGGCTGTAAACGTACAAGATAGGAAGAAGGATAAGAAGCTTCAGAAGGAAATGGACAACGTGATAAAGAACATTGTAAAGCTATCAGCAAGGAAGGAAGCAAGACAAGACTCGTCCACGATAACAATATCGGACTCAAGTGAGACAGCAACCGCTAGCCACATCAGTCTATCGGACTCAGACGACACCATGAGATTAGATGAACTAGAACGACCGGTTATACCATCCGAAAGTAGCAGATCACAAACTATACATTCAGTTGAAGACTTAGAGCCTACAGGCATACCGATATTACACGAAGCAATCGACAGCAAGCCTAATCAAATCCTGGTACATCCATGGTTCAAAAATGAAATGCAAGTAAAAGACATTTCCATCGGAAAACACAAAATTTTAGAGGTGTTTTTACCCAAAAACAACCCGGAACTAGTGAAAGACTTCCTGAAGGAATACATCCGACCGAAAACCAAGTACTTCATCTATTTTGAGGAAAAGGACCACCGACGTCAGTTTAATACTGTAGTCATAGCACTGTTTAAGAAGGACATGATTAACATCCACGAATGCACTGAGAGAGTAGTACTTGTGATAGACGAGAATGAACAACGAGACATAGTCCGTAAGTACCATCAAGGCAAGACATGCCATAGAGGCATTAAAGAGACACTGGTGAGACTACGACGAAGTTACTGTTGGGATAAAATGGAAGAAACAGTAGCCGCCGTTATCAACGCCTGCGAAGAATGTAAAAAAATGAAATACGACAGACACCCTATAAAGCCCTTCTTACAACTCACGCAGACACAAGATGCGCCTTTCCAAGAGTTGTTTATCGACCTATTCACCATCGAGAATAAATACTACTTGACCTTAATCGACGCTTTCAGCAAGCTAGGTCAAGCCATCGAAATTCCGAACAAGTCAACACCGGAAGTAGTAAAAGCCTTAACGAAGTATTTCTCATTTTACGGAATCCCACGAAAAATTAGCTCAGACCCAGGCATGGAATTCAACAACGAACTGATGAAAGAGTTCTTAAGCCTTCATAAAATAAATCGACACATTGGCACAATAAATAATCCAAACTCAATGGGCGTTATAGAGCGCTTCCATTCAACTATAATAGAAATCTACAGACTAGGCAAACAAGAACAACATTGCACCGACCCCGCAGCAATTATGACCTACACCCTTATGGCATATAATAACACAATACACTCAGCAACAGGCCTCACCCCTTTCGAGGTAGTATTCGGACATACAGACACAGACAGCCCCTTCAACATAGATTTCCAAAAAGTCTATCTCCAAAAACTAGTCAAAGACCATGCAAAACGAATAAAATACTTGTATAAACACATCGCAGAAAAATTGACAAAAACCAAAGAACAAACAAGAAAACAAAAAGGCGGAGAAAATCAAATCGAGTTTTCACCCGGAGAGACAGTCTACGTCAAGGACATAAACAAACGAAAGAGCAAAGATAAGGCGCGATACAAAAAGGCAAAAGTGATAGGCGAAACATCCCGAAACGTAGTGCCTATTAACGTAGAGACAGAGAGACGAGACACAAAGGCGCCGATTAAAAATATCAAACGCCCTCCACAGGTGGCGCGTGGCAATGCTGGCCACAGCAGTAGCAGCGCTTCAGCTGAAACAGATTGAAGACAACCCCGGTATACTCCCAGTGAAAAAAGGCCAAGCATTTATGCAAAACGACCAATGGACAATCCTTAAGACACTCAACCTTGACAACATACAAACCGACCTAGAGCTAGTTATAAAAAAATACAGCGAGTTTGAAACACTGATAAAAAACAAAACGTTCCCTCACGAATTCATAAGTATACTCATGCATACAGACCATCTTCGCGAGATAACAATTAATAAATTTCGGCAACTAATGCCTCAGCGTTTTAAGCGAGGTTTCCTCAACCCGATGGGCTCTATAATAAAAATTATCACTGGTAACTTAGATCACGATGACGCGATTAGATACGACAAAATCATTTCCGAAATCTCTCATGATCAAACAATCCATTCGAAGAAGCTCACAGTGACCTCTAAAATGTTGGACAGCCTTGTTAACATCACCGAATTACTTCACCAAAATTCTCTCACCATTGATAGCCGCGTTAAACAAATTGAGACTGCCCTTAAGGCCTCTCTCGAAAAAGAGAACAATATAGCCGCAGCGTCATACATACTTGGTTTGTATAGCCTCTTCATGAATAACTTCCGCTCTATATTTATAAGATTAAGTGAAATTGAGACCGCACTAGCTCTAAGCAAAAGCTCTGTTCTACACCAATCAATTGTAAACTCTACCGAGTTATTACGTCATCTCCAACTCATAGCTAAAGTAGGTAAACTGGTATACGAGCCTACTGAAATAAATTTAGTACAAATAGAGGAAACTATTTCTGTAAAATCTTATGTAAAGAAAAATCAAGTAACATTTATTTTAGAAATTCCACTCGTAGACAACTCTACGTATAGTTATTATAAATTGTACATGCTTCCTATATTCCACGAACCCTTGAACCAAACCTTGGCCATTTTTCCTAAGTATCCCTACCTATTGGCGAAAGGTACAGCGTACTTACCGATCGTGACACAATGCCACGCTCTTGGTGCCGGAGACCAGTTCTTGTGCACAGACGACAACCGAGCACCGTATAGCGGTCCTACCTGCGAAGAGCAACTCCTCAGCTATGACACGCACCTGACCAGCTGCAAGCAGTTTCCTGTACACCTGGAAGCCGTTAAGCTTCAGCGGATTGATGATGACAGCTGGATCCTGTTCACACATGCGCCCACGGTGCTGACGAAGCGATGTAACGATGAGACCTCCAAGCATCCTGTGTTTGGCACCTACGTAATGACCATTGACGAGCCTTGTGACGTCACGGTAGCTGAGCAGACCGCCCGACACCACCACGCGTACCACGAGCTGGACGAGACGGCCCCGCTACCCATCATTAGCCTGCCGCCGTTCCCGACGACGGAGAATCTATCCAGTGCACGCGCACTCAACATGCACGAGATCAACTTCGATGACGTCAAGTACATGGCGTACGCGCAGCGTAATAGTGAAGTGTACGAAAGTGAATTAAATAGAGAAAAAGACTCTAGCCTCAGTGCCATAGTTTATATCTCTTTAGGTATAGTGATTTTTGTAATGATAACGATAATATGTTATATTTCATGTGTAATTTGGAGAAATTATCGTAAGCGCCCCAAAACTTGTGCGCCCGATAATTCCTCTCTTAGGGAGGGAGGAGTTAAGTTCCCGCCTCTCTCCAATATATTAGGTTAAATACCTGGATGCTGCGTCAGCGTCAGCAGTCTGTGTAATACGACTCCGCTTACGTTGCGTCTGGTGGTGTCATGCCACCCAGGTAGCGTAGTTAATATATAAGTATCGATAAGGCCGGCTCGGCAGTTAGTCTAAGCTCTCCATATCGAGCACACGTATATTAAGTTAGTCCTAGGTCCTCAATATCGGACATCCTTAGTTATTAAAGCCTCAAAATTGGCTTAGTGTTTTAATTAAATTAGTTTTTAAAAACATAGCTTCACGTCCCGTAAGCTTGTCTACATTCTTTGAGAAAATAAAACTACGTAAAATAACGTAAGAAACGCAGGAATGTTTAGGTTAGCCCATATTTTATTCTTGCGTTGATATTATGTATGTATATGTAAATGTATTATAAATATGATAAAAGATGAAAGTTGTATGTGGTAGGACAATTTAATGCACTTTAAAAGACATATATTTGCGTTAATTCCTGATGTTGTCTATTTCTACAGCCTGGTATATACTCGTATAACGCTAACCTAGTAGGCTCACTCTAGATTTGAAATACCCTGGGTTATATGTAGTTTGCAAACACAGCTTTTGGTGTTCTGATAGGGAGTAGTCCAATAGTCTTCGAAAGCTTAGACATTTAAGAAACGGTGTGGTGTCCTAATGAAGACATTAACAATGTCAACCATCAATTAATTATTTGATAATATCCAATAGCACCTGACTTCGTGACAGGTAGGTACATAAATCAGACAACAAAGTAAAGTCAATCTATAACTGCTCATTTCCAAGACATTTCGTGGCCTTAAGTAATACTTAAGTAATCACATTTGTCAGTATAAACGCTGACTTTTTAACTTTTTGTAAGATTATACGTTGCAATACCTATCAACAGCTGCTGCTTAAAATTATTCTGAGCTTTTAAATGTAATACAACGGTCGAGCAAAGAAATGGTGATGGTTAATTCAGAACTATATATTTTTATATTCATTTTTGAAAATGTCTTTATTGTTTGTAATATTTATTGTATAGATTAACTGGCATTATTTTTAAAGTACGTACAAGAATGACGAATAAATAATATTTTTACTTTTTGTGACGCACTTTATTCATGAACACACTATGTGAATATTCGATTTCTATAGTTTCGATGCTATCACACTGTAGCTAATTGTCTGAACCAATAGCCAGGGGAATAGGTTCTTTACTGGAAACCCTTAGTAACCAAGAGGCAATACCATGCCTTATGCCTTTGAATAAATTTATTGTGCTTGAATACATCTATTCGTCAATGTAAGGTCTCGATATTGTTCCTGTTCATATCTGACATGGCTTAACGTCTGTCGTACTCACCATGACAAACAGCTGGGACCTACAATTTCACGTGTCATCTGACCAACGAAAGCACCCAAATTGAATGCCACTTTGTTGGTTGCCCATATAAGGACTGACCACGTCGACAGTTGCTTAAAATTGGCAATAACAGACGCGATTGCCTCCGCTAGCCGAGCTACGAACTCAACTTATTGGCTAGAGGCTTTATAGCGGTTCGAAAACTCTGACACCAGAGTGTGCCACTCTCATTACTTTCCTGTGCACATCTCTGCTTCATCGCCGGCCGCTATTAGCCCTGGATCCGGCATGCCTAATAGGCAGGGTAATAACACACGACTGGTAGCTGGGATTGTTTCTGCGAATGCCACCTTGGGAGAGGTATAGTGATGGAAGTGACAGAACACCACTCCTGCAGGCTTTAGACAATTGAGATATTTTGCTGTATGGGACTGGCAGACAAGGAAAACGGAAGCGTTTCTTGAGTAGTAGGCGACGTACAAATGATGTATGATTGAAGAGTGAAAAACATCAGCCGTCGCAGTGTATCAACGCGGCCATACACGGTCAATTTTATCTTATTAATCTGGCACCACGCACGGTACATAATATTTACATAAAATCTGTAAAATCTTATACAAATTGGTTACTATGTAAATGTATAGACAGATCAATCAATCTAGATCGAATCTAGATTAGCCGAGTGACGATCCTCAGGTTAGCCAGGTGATGCAGTTACTGTTTGATAGAAAATATAATTATATCAACGGCGACGGTATTTAATCTCGGGCAAAATGTTAACTTCATAAATTGGTATTTTTTCCCAGCTATTAGTTACATGACATATCTAGTAAAACAGAAGTAAACACTCACAGAGAACGAGAGGTGCTTCATAGAACTCAATAAGGTGCAGTACACATTAGCACCGCAATTTGAGATCGTGGACCAAAGTAGTTGTTACGCTGGAGCTTTCAAGTCTGTCCAATACTTGCTGCTCTGCTTGTGATAGTTTCGAATGGATTATGGTTTTTTACAAGATCTGCAATAAGTATGTTAGGTTCATGATTAATTTATGCTATGCTGTATTTACAAGCATCGTCCTGCGGTGTTACCCGTGTTAATTAGAAAAATAATGCCAGGGTCATATGTCCTCCATACCAAATTTCAACTAAAAGAGTGAGCAATAGGGACTGGAAGAGCTAACATACACACACCCTCACAAACGTTCGCGCTTGAATATTAGTATGATTATACAAATTAGCATCTCTGTATAGCGTTCCTTTAGTCATTTGATGAAAAGAGGTATTGCGCGCATTAATGCCTCAGCCAAAAATATTGTTCCAACATAGTACAGTTAAATTGCCCTTCCGTAGTTTGAAACAAGTAAGATAAAGAAAGCTGTTAAAATAAAAGTTTTTGATTAGTTACCAGTATCTAACCCTGTATAACAAACTTAACATTGACACAAGCAGATCCAGAATATATAGCATTAACGTTTTCACAGAACATACAGCAATAACGTTTTTCATAGAATTTTGTCGCGTTGAAATGAAATGAATGGCGGAGAAACCATACCCAGTTGTTAATTAAAAGAAAACGCGAGTGAACTATTCGTTTCTAGGAATTTGTGTTGCTAACTCTTTAGTCTGTAACTCTAACGAGCAAGAAAATAGTGAGAGATACTTTTTTGCGACAGGAAATTCGAACATGTTTCAAATGAGCATTTTTTTAAATTTACAGTAGGTACATATGTCTGCCTAAAAATCAATCAAATAATATAGAAATAAAGTGATTACACACTTGCACAGTCTGTCAAGCGATTCCAGCAAACCGCCTCCAGCGAAGATGCTAAAAGAAATTCTGGGCGCGCCTCGCTTCTAAATTGCCACTTGTGTGTGCCAATATAGCTTTCCAATTAATTGTCCAAAGAAAGTAATAAAACAACGCGCAATTATAACACGTAGCAGTTTGATATTAGAAGCGAGAATTGATTGACGGGTAGTGTCGAATCGTCAGCAAGTCACAATGGTCTTTTCCCATGACGGTCATCCATGTGTGGTGTTGTCATCTGGGACCGTTTTTTCAACATGAATCCTAAACTTCCTAGCAATAAGACTTAATATTCTTTGTTAATATTGGTTGAGATAGGTTGTTTTAGACAGGGTGATTCCCCAAAAGCAGTAGAGAAGCTCTAGGGCCCTTGTATGGTAGGTAATTAAGGTCTGCAATGTTCTGCACTGGTATTTCATGGTCGGTTGCCTGAGAAGTCAGCTAAGGAAACTGTCACTCCTCGTTACTAAAAAGTTGCTAAGTGCTTTGTTTGTTTGCTGCATTAAAGGGCTGGTGGCACGGGAATTAAGTGGTGGTTAATGTTAACCTAATTTTTAAATTGGGTGGTAGTTTTAACTCTTAAAAGTTTTTACTAATATAAAGAAAGACCGTCCTAACTCTTAAACAAAACAGACATAATATCTAAAACAATAATATGTAAGTACTTATTACAAATGTATGCCAATATCTGACTTACATTATGTTAGCATTTAAGATCACATTCTTTCGTATCTATTTTTATCGACATATTGTCGTTACGAGCTTTATATATTTGGTAAAGTAGAAATCATCCTTTTGGGCGATAAACAACTTACTCGTAAGTCTTGCAAAGATTGGGATTAATCATTTATATCAGAGTAATGAAACATTCAAACAATTACAACACAATTGTTTCTTGAGAAAGGCATTAAAAGCAGTTTAATCGCCGCCCACTGATAAGTATAATCACCAGTTAAGTTAACTTACTTATATCTTATTACAACTTACTTCTATCTTATTTGTAAACTAGCTGTAAATTTATGGAAGGTGCACTTTTTCTAGTTACGACCACCCGTAATATAAATAGATCAAGTGAGAATGTAAGATTAAGACCAAACGACACATTCATTTCAATATAATATGATTATGTAGACGTTTATGGTGATCTGTTCTATGAGGTACAAATTTATATGGTTCTGTTTTTTTATCGGGTCTTTTGGATAGTATTTTCCAATAAGTGTCACATTTTTTGCGCAATTTTCGAGATAAGTGCTTTTTAAGTGTCGATTGTCTGGAGTGGTAAGACCGGCTGAGGTTCCTTAGTTTATGAATTACAAGGTTCTGCATAATGTTAGTTGCTATAGACTGTCTTGCAAAACTGCTCACTTTGACATTGCTGACTGTAGTCTGATTGATGTAATTGTAAGTTGCATTGCATAGCACAATTTGGAGAAACATTCATTTCCTCAAAATACTAAAAAACGGACAAATTAAAAAAACTTGGTTAACATTAAGTTGCTTATCAAACAAAACAAATCACCAAAATAGATCACTTACACAACACATTAAATCTAACTTATTGCAGTGCCCTTAAGAAACTTACAAATCTAGATCCAATTAAGCGTATATAAGGCTAGATTGCCTAATTACAAAAGTAAGTAACAAAAATAGTTTCATACATATTATCATAGATAAGTATGTAAAACTCATCAAACTGCACCAGAAATTTAAAAATACTATTTTGAGTGAGCAACCCTTATTTAACTTATAACTTAAGAAACTTAAAATCTAAATTCAGTCCCGTTTAAATTATGATACTATATAAGGCATGATTCACACATTCAGAACAAACATCATCATCATCATCTTTAGTCCTTGCCGACCCACTGGGTATAAGCTTCCTCCGCTAGGTGCCATTGGTGTCGGTTTTGTGATTTTCTGTCCAGAACAATCAAAATTGACAAACTTACCAAACCTATTTTGCACCAGGACTTTAAAAAGAAATCCCATTCCAAATTCAAATCCCGCACCATACCGTCCAGTGCGATCGATCGTCCACTCACTAAGCCTGGTACACAACATCGCCATCGCTAAATAGTTAACCAATCTGCACCGAGGCACTTAGGGCCGGCAAGATGTACCTAATCCACGGTTATTGAGTGAGCAAGCCGCCGATACAGTGATTGATTTGGGAATAGGGTTGCTACTACTAAGTTTAAACTTATTTATAAAAATGAAATGAAATGAAAATGGTTATTTCATCATGAAATATTGACAGAAGCGGTGTATCCAATAGTTTAGAAACAAAAACTAAAAAAATATGTTTTGTGTGAAATTGGATAATCCCGGTGGCATAAGTTTAAAGTAGTATCCGACCGAAAGTTCGGTTTCGGTTTCGGCCGAGTTTCGGCAAAAAATCAAGTTTCGGCGGCAGTTTTGGTTTCGGCCAAAATTGGCCGAAACTTTTGCCGAAACCGAAACTGATTTCGGAAGTTGTCGTGCACGCTCGCCTAACATCGTTCTCGCGGCAACGCTCTGGGGCGGACGCTAGCGGCCTGGTCGGGAATAGTCGTGCGCCGTTCGGCTAGCAACACAACTTAGTCAGTGCGTTATCGCCCGACGCAAACATTCTTTAGATTTCAAAATACCAATACTTAGTATTTAATGAAACAGTAACAATTAGTGATTTGATTATTAAAAACCGATAAACATTTTGCTATGAGAACTTAATTTAAAAAAAATAATATTACCTATATATATACATAATTGTGTTCCTTCTTATATAGGGTTGTGGTGAAATAATAATTGAAGTTGTTGTTCTGAAATAATAGAGTATTTATTAATAAATATTAACCTATATCAAACACAATTATGACCACTTAAACTACACTTATCAAAATGAACCCACCTGAAATAATAGAGAAACAACATTCAAAGTTACAACTTCACAAGTATAAGTACTAATTTTATCAATATCTTTAAAATAAATCTCAATTCACAATCAAACTATGTATGCGTTGTTCTCCATAATAAAATGTAACCTCCAAACTCTGAGCTTCAACAGTGAGCGCGGCAAATTCAAAATATGTATAGGCGGTACATTTAAATAAGCATAGACAGAGTATGTACATATATCATACTTTGTTTACATATATTAAATAAATGATTACATACAACAAAATTAATATACTGTGTTTCTATTTCATGTCCTAATTAATGCAGAATAATGACTAAAATGCACCATATTCCAGTATTTTAAGGAATTTTCTCCTTGACCACGTGAGTTTCGGTTTCGGTTTCGGCCGAAACTGAAGCCAAGGCTGAATATTCGGTTTCGGTTTCGGCCGGAAACCAGTTTCGGTCGGACTCTAGTTTAAAGCACTAAATTAATCAGGTATGCTAATGGACGCTGGATAACTCTGGTGGCGTAGGCGTGACATACTAAATGAATATGCTTTTGATACTTGGCTCAAATAATTATATTTTATCACTTGATCAAGAGTAGTTAAAATGATATGACTAATTTAAAAAAAAACAACATGTTAGGATTGGATTACGCCACTCTCTATAACTAATATACGTACATAGATATATAATTTAATACAAGAAAAATATATATATCTTAGAACCCTTTGTTTCCTATTGTTGCTTGTTCGAAATTATTGAATTAAAAATCAATAACTTAAGTGTGCCACCCCTATAACGCACTAGTTGTAGGTACTTGAAGTTGTTTATACCGGGCTTAAGTTAGCCGCTCCATTGAGCGATCGGCCCTATTTAATCGATTAGTGAAGCCTGACCTTAAACTTAGCGAGGGGTGGTCTCAGCGACATAGTGTCCAATAGATTCATAATTATGAAGTTTTCTTCAAAATCTACCAATAATATAATAACATCAGTATACAGAAACGTGTTTAGCGAGATATTTATTGGTTTAGCTTTTTACGTCTGTTTAGTTTTTTTACATGACACAACCGAGCAATAAGTTTTCAAGTTTTCTTTCTTTTTTTCTTAACAAATCAACGATTTTTGATATACATATTTTTTTTAATGAGTTTACATGATACAAGTATCAGTTCAAATCCTTCCATACGTATGCCAGTATGACACCGTGGAAGTAACGTGAACGACATGATTAGATTTAAATCATATTTGAATATGGAAAAGTTGTTATGCATCTATAAGCGAGTGTGGCTCAGCGGTTCCAGTGTCTGTTTTTCATCCAGACGCATCCTGGTTCTAATCCAGCCCTACTACACATCCTTCACCGTTAAGCTAGTGCAAATCCATGTTACACTTAACTTGAAGAAAAACATCGTGAGAAAACCAACATGTTTGAGGACCACAATATCCGAGGATATGTGTCATCCGTGGAAGGACCTGGGTGCCCACCACGATGTATCTGCCGAAGGAAACTCCCTTAACGAATTAATTCTTCGGGGGAGTTACGACCCTCAGTCATGAGGAAATACGACTCAAGAGAGAGATTATGCATTTATAGGGGCGTTTACTGTTGATTAGAGGCGATTTGAGATCTAGTCTGCGATAAACATATGGTATACAAAACCACTAGATCGACAATGTAGGTGTCTTTGAATTATATTGTCTCTGCTTAGTCCGATATCCATCCCAAATGAGTTTAAAATACCATTTTACTTTAAAAGGTTTTAAAAACAAAATTAAAAATTTACTTATGTGAAACTTTGTAGTTCATGGTTCTTTCGTCTTTATTACATTGTGATATGAAAATTCAATTTAACGCTGTGGGCTCTTCACGTGTTTAATATTTTTTTTTGTATTTTATAGATTGTTAACATACCTGGGGCTGCTAAATTGTGTTCTTTTAAAAAAATACTGTTTTGACGGCAGTTAAGTACAAAGTTGTGAAATTAATTTGGACTGTGTCTTTAAAAACAAGTACAACTGAATTCTTTTTAAAATCATCTGTTTATCATTATCACTATTAATATAATAACAACAGTATGTTGGTCAGTTTATTTGTTTTTTCTTCACGTTCGAATAGCGCAACGGATCACTATGATTGTCAATAATATGATGGTTAAAAAAAATATGGTCTCCAGTGTAGCACAAGCTTTTTATCCCGAATCAACGTAAATAAATAAATATTTCAGAACATACATATCACACAGCGCCATCTAGCCTCATACTAAGCTTACACTTGTATCATGGGGTTTGTAAATACATTCTTGTTATACAAGTGCCAACAAATTTCAATATTCATAATTACTTGTGTAAATGCAGGTAAAGCCTTTCATTTACTAGCAAATTAATAAAAAGTAAGTATATAAAGCATAAGATTGTAGCGTAGGTATTATTTACAAGTAAATTAATAACACATAAGTATTTAAAGTGTACAACTGTATAGGTATAATTAATAACAGTCCCTACATCGCCCAGTCTCTCGTGTGACCATAAACACCTAAGGATCCAGTTTTTACAGATACTATAATTGCTTGCATCCGATCTCGAGGTTACACTGTTGATGCTTCACCTTGTTTCAATGATAAATGCTGATTATTTTTTATTTTTTTTATTCATCTATATAAAGAAAAGAAAGAAATGTATTTATTGAGACAAACTAACTTAAACTTATTTACTTACTAAAAATATGTAGGTAATGTTATTTCGATTCATTCGTACAAAACAGATTCAGGGGTGCTAGGTTATCTTTGGTTGGAATTGGCTGGATGAAAAAACCACAGACTTTAAAATTGCATTCGATTGCAGCTTATTTTCACGACGCTCTCAAAAATAAAATAGCCTATATAATAAATATATTCATATCAGTATATTACTTTTTTTTAACATGTACCTATTACTTTAGGAAATGACTAATCCACAAATACCTACCTACCTATGTAATTCGTATTTTGTGATTTTGTATCGTAAATAAGTAGTAAAAATAAATAATAATTTAGTTAATGCTGTCTAGTAGGCTATGATACCTACAAGCGTGCAGATTTGATCGTTTTGCTTTTATTATATTGAAATGATAAATTTTGTTAATACCTACTTTTCTTTTAATTCAGACTGTGAATTGCAAGTGAAATAGTATAAAATATCTCAAAAATGCCCAATCCCTTGATCAAACAGTGTCCTAATGTTGTAAAAACCCTTTGAGCCCTGATTTAATTAAGCAGGCTGTGTACTGTGTAGTGAGCTAATTGAATGGGACGTAAAATCGATGATCGCGGGCCGGCGGCGGCGAGTGACACCGGGCGGCGGGGATTATCTCTAAATTGACAGTATAGGGGAAAATTGTAAATTAAATTAAACAAAAAATACAAATTTTATAATAATAAAACATGAAATGAACGTACAAGCATACAGCAATGCCTATCAAGCTGTAAATGTATATGTAACATGTATAAAAAAACCGTAGACCGCATTTATCTAATAGAGCATTATAACTGTATTAAAGCTCTGTCGTTCATGAACTTAAAAACAGACGATATTTTAGAAAGAAAGAAGGCATTTTTGTGACAGATTTTCGGAACACACACCAACAACTTTTTTTTTTTTAATTACATATTGATACATAAAATCTGCCACAACACAGTCCCAACTCAGAATAACGCTGGTTGTGTGGAAGCAATCAGCGCTGTGTGCAATGTCCAGGAATATTTTATTATTGATCTGCAAGTTTTCCATATACTACCGCCAATGTAACCCAATCCCCCGGTGCGTTCGGTCTCACCTTTCGCTTTTCAATCATGCTCGCCGGCATTACAGCAGTATTGTCTATACTGTGGCTAGAATTTGGGTGCCGTCGTGATATTTAAAATTAGGTAAGCAAAACTCAATATTTTTTTACCAAGTTTTGAATCTTTTTCATTAGACTTGTGTTTGTCGGTTTAAGTATAACTTAACTAAAAACTTTTCTAGTTTAGAGTCCTATTTAATTGCACTTTAAAAAACACTCACATGCCTTAGGATAAGCAAAGTATACTCGAATGTTTGTCAAATATACTAAAGCTACAGAAGCAATTCAGAATATCAAACAACTTTTTATAGCTTACATATTATATAACTTTTGAAAATAGATGAAAATAATAACATCAGCTGTTCTGTACAAAACATCTTTCCTAAGTAGGTATATGTTATCAAATTTCTAACTTCGTGATTATATATTTGTTTATTATTGAGTTTTGAAAAGGTTTAACATAACTTACTAATAAATCTTTACACACACCTACGAGAACAATATTATCGCTAACCATCAGGTGAGATATGGCTTAAAGCTTGTCCATTATTCATAAAAAGTAAATTGTGTGTGTCCCACAGCCTGAGGCGAGCTTAAAGCTCCCAAAGTAACGGGACACTCACAGAGGTGTCTCAGATTTCACTATCCATTTGCCACACTGATCGAGAGCTTTTATTTGTTTTAACTTGCATTGGGCAGCGGATCTGATGGACTTGTTTTTTTTTTTATTGATTGGCTACAAATAGTTGACAGTATAGAATTGTAATTCCTTACAAATTTCGCGACAAAAATGCTTCTTCCACTTTTTTCTCCACTCATCACTCAAACATAGCTTATTCGATATGGTTACGATGTCCAGCAGCATCTGAAACCACTTTAGCAAAGGATGGAAATATCTGACACGAAAGAAGAAATATCTAGTTTTCACTGTCAATAAATAGTTAATTAATACGATCGTGATCTTTGCAAATTTAACACTTTTACTTACTAAATCGGCCAAAAAATTCTTCGTTTAGGTTACTATACCCGTTCAACCAAACCACTAGTGGTATGTCAAGGGTCAGTTTCTCTTTGTCTATAAATAAATAATAATAAGTTTTATAATACAAGAAGCCTAAATGAATTAAGAGACAAAGGTGTCTTGTCGAGAGTGTATACTGGCAGAATAAAAATACTTAAAAAGTACAAAATGTGTAATGAATGATAAATACTCGCAGTTTGCACAAAGTTCTTCGAAAATTGTAGGCTCACTTGTTACCTCGGATTCCTAGTACAAGAACAGCCGAAGGCTTTAATAGGTTTTTAAACCGTTTTAAATCGGTTTTTCGAAAAGCTCAAAACTTAAGGATTCATCTAAAATCGATTTACTTACAAATTGCGATTTAACAACCTAAGGATGTTTAACTCGTTTGTAATGAATGTACAGAGGAAGTTATCTACTTAGCTTTAATAAAGGACGGATTTAAAGCTAGGGCCGTAGATGAGTCACGAGCAAGTGAAGGATTCTAATGATTCAACTGTTAGAATCCTGAACGACGCGAGTGATTCATGGTCCTCGATATAAATTCGTACTTTATTCAGGAGTTGCATACTATACTTGATACCATGACTACGAGAAAAGACATTATTTAAGCGAAAATTGAAATTTAATCAAGAAATAAGATTTGTTACATTAATTGAAATGGACATTAAAATTAGAGCAATGACTGAAATTAAGCGTAATTTTCTTATTATTATCATTAGGGTGGTCAACTTGTGAAACAATATTTATTAATCTAATGCCAAACTCCTTGTCGCTAATATCGACCCCTCGAGCATCAATCAACGGAGTTGACAAGTAATGAGCGAGTGGGACAACTATATCAAGAAAACCTAAGAGCGAAAGAGACAGGAATCGGATTTTGTCTTTGTCTAAATTTCACTTTTTGTTTCGTTGGTCATTACTCGGTAGCGCCCAACATGGCAGTTGCGTGAAAAATATTTTTGCTTTTATATGGTGATTACGAGTGCTAAGTGTGAAAAAACTTGATTTACATAGTGAAATATTGAAGAAAATTTCATAGAACATGGTGATTTGCTATGTAAAAGGCTGTAAGAGCCGTAGTGAACGGAAAGATGAAAATATATCCTTTCATACGTAAGTACGATACTTTTACGACAATGTGACTTGATTATGACTAATATAGGAGCAATGAGAGCCCTGCTTTATTGAAACTCTATTTATATGGATTATAAATAGTAAAATAAGACTAAAAACATGAATTGTTTTTATGAGATTACTCGGCTAAATTTAAAGTATAGTAAACTGTTTTACTCGCAAAGCGTTTGTCAAACATAGTTGTCATTTTGCAGTATTTTGAATTTGATCGGGTTAAACGGTTTTTGGTGATACCAGTTTCGTTTTGGCAATTTACCCAAGAAATTAAGGCAAAATATTTTTTTATAAAGATGATTTGAGTCGAAATAGGCATAGCAACATATAGGCATATCACTCTGCAAAGAAGCACTACAATAATGACAAAAAAAAACATTTAGAATTTTTAATTATATACCACATATATCGCCGCCCCCGGAGAATAAAATGATAACTACAAAAATGCAACTTTACAGGAAAAATAAAAAACATGTTTTCGTCGATTGCTCTTTAAATACTGGACGTAGACAGATTATTGTAAGCTTTTACAGAAGGTTATTTTTTGTTTGTTCCTAATGTTTTAGTAAAATACGCCTATGTATCTAAATAAAGATATTATTTCAAAAGTAAAAAGTTAGTCAGAATTTATCATCATCTAAGTTGCATAACGTCGATTATCATTTTATTCTCCGTACATCCTGACTAGAATCAAATATTGTATTCTTCACTTATCATCTTATTCTATAACATTTTATGGTGCAAGTGATACTGATAATACTTTAATATCTTCTTATTCTCGTAAATATTGTTAAAATGAAACTGATAAGGGCTTTGAATTTGGCTTCCTATTTAAACAATGACATGGTAATCAACATTAGTTTTATTCAAAATAATAGTAAGAAAACGACAGTATTTTCTTAATTTACTCCTATTAGTGTTCTTGAATAGGTATTCATTAAAATTACCCTCATGATCACATGGTACGTGAATTAATTATACAATATTAATAAAATTGTTAGATAATATAATCATTTACACAATTTGTTATCAATAAAACAGCCTCATAATCACAATTATCACATAAAATCGGCTTTTTATAATGAATATTAAAAAATAAAATATAATTTGGTGATTAGTCATCATTATCTTCCTCATTGTCGTTATTGCTTCCAGAACAGCTACTGCCATAAATCAAGGACTCGTAAAAACCACGACAGCAACATGTAATATCCCCTGTCTTACAGAGGCTCACAAGATCGTCGATAAGGCTTTGCTTATCGGAATAGGCTCAGTGTACAACGTTTGGAGTTCTGGCACAGTGCTAGGACTTGGGATTGGTATCTGTCTAGCCTGAAGTCCGAAAATATTCAGCTTTTTCGGCGGCCACAGCGGCTCATAGCCATCAAAGTGGCAAGAGCCTACAGTACCGTCTCTAACGAGGCGGCCTGCACGTTGGCAGGCTCTGCCCATGGAACATAGACGCCGAAATGATGGCCCGGATATACCGGGTGCTAGCGGCCGCCAAGCAGCGGGATGAGTACCCACTGCCCGTGGAGGTGCAGCGCTTACGGCAGCAAACCCGGGACGTTGCCATTGAAAGGTGGCAGCGGCCGCGGCGGCTCGATAAGCCTACCGCGGGTGTGCGGTCGGTGGAGGCAACCCGCCCTGTCCTCGTACAGTGGTTGACGTGGAAGCACGGGTCTCTCTCCTTCCGTGTCACGCAACTCCTGACAGGCCATGGCTGTTTTAGCCGATTCCTGTTCAGGATTGCGCGGAGGGAGGAGACACCAGCCTCTCACTATTTTGGGGACCCGGAGGATACGGCAGAGCACACCGCTCGAGTGAAACGATCCATTTTGAGATTGTGGGATGCTCAAAACCTTGAATTCGGATATGTTTTCGCTCTACGGTGATTCGCTTAACATCTTCGACTAATGTATGATTTACGATACCTATATTGCCACTGTCTCTCGTGATCTTCTATTTTCTAATATTGCTGCATTATGTACTCTCTTTGCTCATGGGTTATCTTTTCAACACATTTATTTGTGCATTTACAACTAGCTTTCAAAACTTTTTGTCAAATATTCTCTTCGATCTGGTTTGGATGGAGGTTTCACCAGAATTTTTTAATTTTTAACTCTTAACATCTTGATTTTCGTTAAAATTTTGTTTACATTTTCTAGTATTTTTTCCCTATGGTTTCGATACTTGATCTGTACTAAATGTATGCATTTCAGTTTGGTCTTCTTCATCATGGTCTTCATTATGATCAGGAGTCTGGCGATACGCTACGTTGCTGTTTTGTTTTGTTTGTGTCAGATTTTGAGGACTACCTAGGTGTTATGCTATCATTGTTAAGAATGGTACAACAATGTACAATCTGAAACAATTGCGGGTTGTTATGTTTCATCCAAATCAAGCCAGGTCAGAGGCCCTAAGGGTGGCTTGATTAACTCTAGACACCAGAATTGGCCACTCTCATTCAATAAGAAGAAGATCCAAGTCAAAAAGAGACGGTGCTGATAATTCTTCTTCTTTATTACTTTTGCTACGAGTGTATGAGGTTGACGGCTGACTATCGTTTTAAAACAATTAATAGAGTACATAAATGTACCTATATACTCTTATTCGTACCTCGAAGATCCACTATTTTCATGTGTCGCAGTTGGTGTCAAATCCAAACTAAATTTTGTGTGTGCTTTAGGATTGTTTTTCAACGTATTAGCTTCATATATAACTGAAGGGGATAGTATGAAATCTATTGTGTTCAAAACTAAAGATATGTTGGAAATAGTTGATGGTGTTCCTACAATTTTCTGACGTTGCGATTGCTTTTGCGTGGAAACTGAGTGAGAGAAAAGGATGACAATATCTGTTACTGTTTAAAACCACAATAGTCATATTGCTAACACACCTTATAGAGAGCGACTTGATAGTTTTGAACGAGAATAAAATGATAACTGCATTTATCATTATCTAGTCGAATATTTTTTCACTCGAACATAATTGTATGACTGTTTGTCATACTAATAAGTGGGAATACATTTTGATAATATTATATTAACACTTTATTCTAGTAATTGAAGACTTGTTTTAAATCTTTGAATACTATTGTAATATTTTGTAACTTCGTAAATAGCTGTATAAAAATTAGGAAAAAAATTGAGCAGATGTATTAGCACCCACAGATCCCAAAAATGAAATAACACTAAAACTAAGATAATGGCAGTTATCATTTTATTCTCCGGGGACGGCGATATATTTATTTTTATTTATATAGATTTCCGATGGATCCAAGCGTTCGTGAAATTTGGATTAATGCAACAGGGCGACATAACTGGGACCCTCCAAATCATGCACGCATGTGTTCTAGACATTTCGACCAAAACTGTTTGAGAAAAACTCCAAATAATAGATTTTTTTTTAAATATTCTGCTGTACCCACACTGTATATTAATGAAAATGTGACAAAGGTAATAAATATATTTTTTATTAATTAAAAATGAAGTTGAAGTGATCTATACTTACTAATAATTTAATTTTCTACTCGTAATAATCTAGGCTGCGCTGAAATATGATGTTGCTCCAATGGAGACGTGTACGTCTCCCGTTAGGATGAATGTCCCGTCCACGTCCAGACAATTGACTCCATTGATTAAATTTGTTAGTTTTAAAATAAATATATTATGATATTATTGATGAAGATTCTATTCTATTCTAATCTTGGTTGTGGCCTCTGTGGTATGGCCGCAATTTTGCCAATGTCGCGTGATAAGTTGAAGACAAACGCTGAATGGATTGGCCGGTGTCAAAATAAAGTGCTGTGTGCTATTTTATTTTTTTGATTTTACGAATGTTTTAGTATTCCCACACATATATCTGAATCCCACACGTAAGTATTGATGAAGATATTCGGCATTCGGCATTTAACTTTTTCGTTACAGAAAGAAAATGACAATAAAGAAATGACACCTCGAAAAAAAAATTATTAAAAAAATTAAAGCACCAAACATTTTTGGCAGAGTCGCGGAAAAAGAAATTGGCCATTGTGAGATCCAGATGTAGAAGGATTGAAAAGAAAAATGCAGATCTTTCTGCTATTATTGATAAATTGCATTCTAAAAATCTTATTAATCAGGAAACAGCAGATTTATTATCTTCCGTGGACTCACAAAAAGACTTTTTACATAGCAGAAAATCAAAGTTTTCGTTTTTTGTTTTTTCAATGTAAATAGTTTTCCTTGAAATAAATATACATATAGTTATTTTGTTTACAAATCCTACTTAGTATAATTTATTCCTGCTTAAAATTTTATCGACATACTGTGTGTGTCATTTTTATATGAGTCCCTTTTTCAGGTGATAATAATGATTACGTACAACTTTTATACGTGTGTGTATGTGTGTAAGTATGAACAAAAGTAGGGGAATTTTTATGACTCTGGCAGCCCTGAGATTCTACGTCATTTGTCGTCGTCCCTTTCGGGTATACGCGCTTTTTCTGGTCCACAGGATTGATTGTCAAGGTATCGACCAAACAAATCTCGAGAATTTATTTGCACCAAAGAGTTTTGAATTTCGAATCTTAGCGCAAGGAGTTTGTGTAAGCATTGAAATAGAGACCGGATATATTTTTGTGTTCCAAATTCAAAAACCAAAATAGTGAATAAAAACAAAACAGTGAATAAAAGGCCTTTTTATTCACTGTTTTGCGTGAATAAAATAAGCTTTTCAGAGTAGGTATGGTATAAAAATAATTATACTTACCTCATAATAACTACCAGAAAAATCCAATGAGTGCTTTGTAAGTTAAGTGTTTAACTGCAAAAAGTATATCACAATACAATTTTAATTAAATTAGCCATCCTACTATTTACAGACATCATCAACCTTCCTAGATCACGTGACTTTTTCTTTAACTTAATATTATTCCAATTAAAAGGTATTCGTTAATTAACGATGTAAATGTACTAGATATTGTGCGAGCCTTAAATGTATGTAAGCGATATGTAGTCTTGTCATATTCAGAAAATGAATGGAGCTTGCAACTTCTTTAAGCTCTATAAAGCTTGCTTGGTTTATGGTCTATTGATTTTCTTGCTTTCTTTCTTGTTAATCTGTATACTTGACTAAGTAATTAACGTGTAGTACTCTGCTTTTTAAAGAAAATAACACAACAGTTCTTAAATTTATCTTATCTTCAATCTTTGATTAGCGTATGTGTTTATCCAGGCTCGGGCATTTTTTACCAAATCCAAATTTCTTTATTTTATAAGCACTTGAATTACTTAAAATCTATATATATAAAACTCATAGGTGACTGATTGATTGACTGACTGACTGATATAGTGATCTATCAACACACAGCCCAAACCACTGGACGGATTAGGCTGAAAATTGGAGTGAAGGTAGATGTTATAATGTAGGCATCCGCTAAGAAAGGATTTTTGGAAATTTCACTTATAAAGGGGTGAAATAGCCATGCAAGTTGTACTTCTTAATGCGAGCGAAGCCGCGAGCACCCACTAGTTATTAATAAAATAGAATTTATTTATTAATATTATGACTTTACCAAGGTTTCGGGGCTCAAGTATGAAATTATACGTTATATTGCGACAAAGGACACACTTTAACATTTTTATAAAAAAAGTTATTAAGCTTCTTTGTTTATCAACAGTATCAGTATCATGCATCGATAATAATTAATGAAGTTGCTGTAATTAAAACATAATTAAGTAGCTTTATATGCAATTATGAATATCATTCGTTAATAACTGTCGAAAAAAGTGGTTTTTGCCCATATTGATATGCCACGAATATTTATTTCGCTCAGCAAAAATACCTTAATGTTCGTTCGCATACGCTCAAATTTTAATAAATATATAATGATACTTATATTTTAAGCTTATGTGTGTATATAATTATGTAGAAAGTTGATTTGAGACTTGACGAGAATAGTTGAACTGAAAATATATTACAAGATTTTTCAACCATTGAAAATTACATACCAGTATGAACAGAAAACTACATTAAAATTATATGAGTTCAAATCCAGTACACGCGTAGTCGCATTTTTCTTCTACCACAGTGTGATTTGTGCGAATATCGCTTCCGGTTTGCTTTTGACATAGCTGGCAACAGTAAGTTAGTACGTTCCTATTTAAGTAGCCAACATTGACTCATATTAAAGTATCCAACTCTGGTGCGGAGAGATCTCAAGCCACTCTAGAGGCCTCTTTAAAAAGTACTTTATCTCAGTGCGTTAATTCCTTCCTCAAGATATTATTGAAGCCTGACTCAAAGTTCCAAGAATACGGGTATCATTCGTTCAATTGCGACCCCTATGATCAAGTGTATCATCGGCATTGACATAAAACTCAATAGACACTTCCTAATAACAATATGTACTCGTAGGAGCGGATTTAAGCGGTGGATTTGTTGTTCCGTCTTTATCATAAGCATGATTCCGAAAAATTGAATTTTATTGTAAACGTGGGCGATGCCGTTGACATTCACAATTATTTAATATACAAAAAAGACACCACAATTTTTCGGTTACTTTGATCGGATATATTGAGCTATATCATTATATTGAAGTCTGCGCTGCATATACCTAATATATGCATGGTTGATAGAAGTGTATGCAATACATGTATTCTGAGGCAAAAACCTATGACCGCAGCAGTAGTAGCACTTTCGATTCAGTCCTTTCTAAATAAGGTATATAATACAAAAACAGATACATAAGTAGGTCTCACTATTTCCTATTGTCTACGATCATCGCTTTATTCTTAATCTAGGTAATGACTACATCATGTGACCCTGTCGACATGTCTTGTAGTATTTGACACCGCTCTAAGGTCGTGCAATGGAGAATCTTAAACTATCATCATAATGGGATTTGTAATAAAGCTAATCAAAGCGGACGGAGTTCTTGTTGAAGTTGAATCACAAATACTGCATGCATTGTTTTGAAGTTTATTTTAAGCCATTGCAGTCTCTGTAGTTATTTTTTTGCCTATCTATGGAACGCATTATTTTCCTTGTGATTGAGGTATTTGTAAAGAAGTCATGGATTTCTGATTCTCTTTAAATTGTATCGAAAATATAATATTAAATCCGTTTCCAAGCAGCTCATGCTCTTCGATTATTATTATACGCATTGTATGATTAACTCATTTTCTATTTATTTGCATAAGTACTCACTTAGTATCAAAAGCTTTTACTTACCTTATGCTCCTTACCCTTGCTTTTTCGTCAATATATTATTTTTCTATTTAAAATATGGCAAAGAATATCCTAATATCTAATATTTACCAAATATGTCTAAGTACATTCTTATTGACCTATTTACATTTACAACAACAACACACATTAGGCCACTGTACATTATAGTATGTAGTATTATCGTGAGGAATACCAGACTTACAGGGTTACCTACTGAAAAGATAAAGATAAAAATTATTTATTTCCACTAAAACAGGTTATCATTTTTACATTATATAAAAGTATCTAAATTATTAAAGTTCAAATTTAAATTGGGGTCCTGTCTACTGCTTTAGGATTCCCTGTGTTGCAGTATCCAGGGTTCTTCTAGTGTGTCAACTATTGAAATTAAAATTAAAAGTTAGTAACGTGTGCAGCTTATATTTGTAATCTTATTGTATAAAGCTCAAAAGGTACTGACTGACTGACTAACATAGTGATCTATCAACACACAGCCCAAAGTCACTGGATGGATCGGGCTAAAATATGGAGGTAGATGTTATGACGCAGGCATCCGCTAAGAAAGGATTTTTGGAAGTGCCTCTATAGGGATGCAAGTTTTACTTCTTAATGCAAGCGAATCCCCGTGCACCCACTAGCGTTTTTATACATTCAGGCATTTGACTGGTCCTGAATCGGCACTCACGCAAGCAACACTAATCTTGAAGGTGGAGCTAAGAAATTGTTCACCAAAATAAAAACCGTTTCATACGAAAAATAAAGCACCAAATTGTATGGGGAAATAATTAAAGATTTTTATGGAAAAATTTGCATGTTGATTTCCGATGGCAGTGAATAAAGGTTCTTACATATCGAGATGTCAATGAATTTGTCAATTTTTGTTCTACACCAGACGTGCAGAACAAAAATTGTTAAAATTAGCCACGTTAAAAACATTTTATTTTCATTGGTCACTGTAATCGTTAACCCTGTATATAATTACACACGTAGTACCATCCAGAGACATACCAGAAGGACAGTAGAGTATTACCAACTTTGAAGCGAGCACAGAATGTCTGCCCGTGCCAACGTCGCAGTGATTAGTGCCACATAAATTATGGACTAGCTGACTTCCCTGACGACTGATGTAGCGCCAGGAGCCATCTTGGTTTTTTTTGTTTCTTGTTTGTTTCTTTGGAGGGTTGGATGTATTTAGTGTCAAGTTTGTTTTTGTATAGGTAGTAGGCCTACATTTTATGCATTTTGGCATGATAATTTTGACAGTTGTAATCTCCACACATTTGACGTCAAGTTTCAGATAGTGGTCAAACTTTTGATGTAAAAACGTATATTGTTTATGTTTTTTTGTTTTGTATATTACCTGTATTTAGCTAGTATCAAGTACGCATGCGTCTTTGTATAGTTTACTATGATTTTACATTGTATATAAATCTGACTTCCCTGACGACCACAGAGCTTTGAAGTCCATGCTTGTCGCCCTGTGACTAGAGGCGAATTCTTTCTTTATTCGATACAAAACAGGTGTCACCATTTACTAAAACTAACACACTTTCGGCACGCACACTACGACGCACGAGATGTTCATGTACACAGTACGCTTCAACTTCATCGGCTGTCCAATGTCGATATTTTTTTATCGATTATTTACACATTTACTTCGAAGATGGAAATATATGTCTTTAGTATAACTATATTATTTAAGTACAAATTATAGTTAACTAGCTATGGCCCGCGGAGTTATCCGTTGTAAAAACTTTTTTATCCCGTGGGATAAAAACTATCCTATGTCCTTACCGGGGACTGAAACTATCACTATAGCAAATTTATTTTTATCTATTTTATTTAATAATCAAATCATCTTCAAAATGACTGGAGCATATTCTGGCATTTTTATGAGGAAACCAGTTGTATCTACCGGTCGCCAATATCCATTTATTTTTTAACACTGGATTTTTTGGAAAATGTAAATTAAGTATGTGTTAAATAAAAACCGTAATCCAGAAACATTTCCATACAAATCCAGAAACATCATATACATTATATCGATTATCGATAATTTGCTAGGTTCCATTTACACATCACTTAGCTATCGAGAAGTAGCGTCGTCATGACAACGAATGTGTTAATGCCATTCAAAATGTCAAAAGTTTTATTTATTAAAATTACGAAATTTTACTACTTACCGATGGTATTTCACGCCGGTAACACTGGAACTTGTTCTTACAATTTTTAACTTAACACCAGGACATATTTAATAGTTTATCATGCTGTAAAACCGAGTAAAACGACCGAAAACTCTCTCTCGCTCGGACTATATTTGACAACAGACTGACAAGCGCTGTCGTAGGTTAGGTTGGCCTGTTTACTGGTCCAAACGAGAACCACGTATTATTAGTCATTTCGCTTCTATGGGGGGGCGCGCGCGGGGGCGATGTGGCCCGATCGTTGTTCTGTGCTGACGACTGATATAGCGCCAGGAGCCATCTTGTTTTTGTTTGTTTGTTTTATTAGTTGCGTGCGTTGGATGTATTTAGCCAGTGTCAAGCTTGTAAAACGTCTTTGTATAGTATCTTAACTATTCAAGATGAGTTGTGTACTATTGATATCATCTCTCGTAAAGGGATCTCGGCAAATGATGATGATCATAAAACTATTTTAGTACCTTTGAGCGGTGATCTAAAGTCGAGTCCTTGACGACCGAGTATAGCTAGGTTTAGTATGTTCTTTTTTAGGTTTCTTTTGTTGGTTTCGAGCGTGGGATATGTTTAGCTAATACCAACTTTGAATGTAGTATCTAACTTTGACTTCCTTGACAACAAATTTAGCACCGGCATCTGTTAGTTGTTTTCTTGTTTTTATGTTAGTTTGTTTTGTACGCTGTAACCAGTGTAATGTTTCGATGCTTCGTTGTATCTAAAGTATTTAGGACATTCTGGATGTAACTTGGACATATCTATTGTTTTTTTTTTACTTAGACTCAATAATTAAACAGGATAAGTCATAGAATTAAGTTCAATGATCATAGAAACAATTATATAATTATATCGCTGGCTGGTTCCTTGCGCAAAGGATTTCTATAGCAACCCAGCGTGGGAATGCAGCCAGCGTTCTTGGCTCCATACCACATGTAGATGTTTTAAATTTAGGTTAAACTCTTTTTTAGTTTAGTGTATAGGTTAAATGTACATACTATTTTTTTATTATATAATGTTTTTATTGACATCTTAATAATTTAATTCCTTCCATACTACATTGCAAAAATCCTTTCCCAAAAGAACCATAGCCTCTTATTCAGAGATGACGTGTCAAGTATATAGGTACACAAGTTTCTTATTCACCAGGTATCCAATACCACTGTTCCGGTTCTATCCACTTCTCATGCCATATACGACCATAATCATTAGTATAGGTATGTATAACATAAACAAAACACTGCCGCTTCGCAATAATTACAACATAAAACTCATCCCATATCAACGCGTCCTCTGCTGGACATTCCATCAAGGTTACCGACTTTTTTGTTTGTTAGACTTTATTACAAAGTATTAAAGACTAAATTCCTGTGTGAAAATGAATGGTGTTGATTTTTAGATTAAAACAATGAAAGGATGTGCATGCGTGCTTGATAAGCCGGCTCTAAATTGAGATTGATTAATGTACTATTTTGGATGCTGTTAATTCTGCTATTTTGAGTTACGCCAATTACTTTCAATTGCACTGGACGGTATTTGTTGGCTTTTATTGCGCTCGTAAACTTGTGGAGTTTGTTGGCGGATCATCATCATACTCAGTTATTAGTGTTCTTCAAGTACCTACTAAATATTCGCGATATAAAAAAAAAACAGAGAAAAGACTTCCAGCCCTTGTCTAGTATTTTCTGCTTCTATAAATTGTTTCAAAAGTATGTTCTGAATATCAGAAGTTCATTCACTCAAAATAAATGGCAAATTTTTTTGCAAAGGCTAATTTAATGTTGTATGTCGTAGGTAAATAGTAGGAGGCAAAATTACAAAAAATCTTGCCGCTTAGGTTGTGAATATTATTACTTCAAAATAATTGCTCACAAAACATCAATAAGAAATGAATCAAGAATGAAACCTATCCAATTTCAACGTGCAAACAAGGCTTACACATAATTCATTAATATTGTATAGATATATTCTGGCCTCGATACAACGAAAGAGGTGTGTTACAATTAACGGTAATATATTAAAATCTCGATAGCCGGTTGAAATTTTTCAATGAGTAATGATTGTAATTAATAGCTATCAGAATACGGACGAAGCTGTAATTTACTCACAGTATTTATTTTCCTATTTCTATTATTATCTTGAGATATTACTACAGAGTTATTAGTCATATGAAAATATGTTTAATGTTATGTTAATTTTAACAATTAGGGCATATTAAGTAAATTCTATTCTAATCCCTTTATGAATTTACGAACCAAATTAGACAATAAGCAATAACGTTAAGAATTTGTAATAAACTATAATATGACCAAACGACAGTCAACTCAACAACTTGCTCTGACATTTCCGTGCCGTGATGTGGTATAATTAAATGTTATCCATTTGACAATCATGTGAGAATGGGTTTGTAAATTCACTAACTGATTTATAATAACTATCTAGGTAGTAATATCTTATTTTAGACATTGTTACAAATTATGACTAAGCAGCAATTAACGTAACAGCTTCCTTGCTCCGACATAATGTTTAGGTCAGAAGTTTACAAATATCCCTGTATGACGTTATTTTTTTTTCCAAAACGTGTTGCAATTAAACGAGGTTGATTGAAAAATTACAATGAGTGATTTGTCTTTACGACCTGCGATAAATAGAGATGAAAGTCAAGTATCGGTGTTTTTTGTCGATAAAAATCAGTAAGCTAATTTTATCGTAGATATGTTTTTGCTACAAAGACAATTACAATTTGCTTTGCATAAATCTGTGTAAATTTTCTATTCATTTATCAGTTTTTAATATTAGGGTTTCTACATTTTGCAATAAATTTCTAAATAATATTTCAAACGACTTGTGGAACCCGCTATTTTTATTTTTTTGCCATCCTATAATACGCCCATATTTGTAACTGAATACTAAAACTATTAATTTTTGATATCAATTTGAATTAAACAAATTTAATTATAAGTATGTAATATATTAATAAATATTCCAGGACATTGCACACAGCGCCATCTAGCCCGCTAAGCAAACGCTTGTTTCGTGGATTGATTGCTTGTATTGTAATGTTTTAGATTATAAATATTAATAAATAAATAATTGCGTTATATGTACTTAAGGTTATTGTATCTAGTAAGAAAGACAGTTAAATTAATTTCTTTGGAAAAATAAAAGCATCAAAAAAAAAATTACCGACTTCAAAAAAGGAGGTTATCAAGTCTTCTGAAAGTTTTTTTTCCGATCTTTTACACACTACTGTTACACGCGTTACATCTAGAATCTAAGTACCTATTGTATTTATCATGTCATCTGAATCCACTAATCGGAATCAGATCGACAATGTTGCTAATGGCTCTAATTCTTGGCGTGCTTCGATCGACGTTGATGAAATTATGATCTAATTTGACAGGAGTGTCTATTGTTCGTGATTCATTTGCTTTTTTTGTCCCGTCTCTATTTTTTCAAGGAGGTTACGATGCAATGTGAAATAGCATTTAATTAAATTATTATTATGTTTGGTTCCTACTAGTCCAACATAAATGGAGAAAAATATATGTCGTTATCTACATACTAATTTTGTTCTCACTGATACTGATTTATCTGTTATTAATAATACTAGTGGATGCTCACGGCTTCGCTCGCATTAAGAAGTAAAACTTGCATTATCTATTTCACCCCTTTAAAAGAGGATTTTCCAAAAATCCTTTCTTAGCGGATGCCTACGTCATAACATCTACCTGGATGCCAAATTTCAGCCCGTTCCGTCCAGTGGTTTGGGCTGTGCGTTGATAGATCACTATATCAGTTAGTCAGTCAATCAGTCAGTCAGACACCTTTGAGTTTTATATATTTAGAATAATATTTACTATATTATATAGAAAATTGAAAAAAAAAATGCTTACAAGCAGTTTTTTAACTGATTTAAGAGGGAGTAAAGGCGTGTAATTTATCTCAGGTTGGGTTTGTAATTAGTGTTTTATCTAAATAAAACTTTACTTTACTATCCCAATTTCTGAAAAAAAGAACTGTTCAAACAATGTGTATTCCATCATGTAAAGTGTATCAACGTAACCCCACAGGTGTGCGTCTTGACCGATAATTAATTAGTTTTATTGGTTGATGGATCAGAACCCGTGTAGCTAATTAGGTTTTAGAGAATTTGGCAGTAATGCCTGTGGCGTTGTAGATTTTTTACAAGTTTTGTTTTTTTGCTCCAAATGCAACGCAGTTTAATTTCTTTTTACAATAGAAAAAAAGAAAAAAAACTCAGTAAAGGTTTGTCATCTAAACACATGTTTCATAATATTGGTATCATTGTATTTGGTATCACGTACACTATTATTTACCGATTTAAAGAAAAGTTGTTTTTCCAATGTGTTTTCATTTCCATAAATCTATCACAGTCAAACTTTAGCATCTCAACAATATATTACTTAAGAGTAATTAATTAATTATCCCCCCAATTACTTTAAATCATTCGCGTCATCGTCTCAGTCTTCCGTGTCATAGGTATTTCTAATAAATTATAATGCTAAATACAGTTCCACATGGTCTATATAACTAGAATACCAACTACATTAAATGTTCACTTCATTTTGAACTATATGAAACTTATCCATATTAAAATAAGGGATATATTCAAGTAAGAGACATTTTCACAAGTTAAAAGGAAAACTGGTGATATTTGTAACAAAGTAGCGATTAATTTAGTGGGAGTTAATTCATACATTTGTCATGTCAGTGTTACAAATTGAATGCCAGATCTTAGTGCGTATAGAAAAGGGATGAGTAGGTATTTTTGGAGTGGTTAGACAATAATCGGAAGAGCGAACGTTTGTCTTTTGTTGACAAATTGTTTGAATTATTTCTGTTTTTGTTTGTAGCCAGCAAAATAAATGTATTAGATTCAGTAAAACTTATAATCATAGCTAATGGTTTTAAAGATAAGGGCTGATTGAATGACCTGAAAGCCTACCACAAACATTTAGCCAAAGGATCTTTAAAACTAGAATGACGGGAGCAGTCATTTGACTTAAATCCTATTCTTTCATTATTTAATAAATATAGATTATGCGGGGTGCTTCGCTTCAGATGAAGATATATAAAATAAGGATCTGCAGTTTTTAGATTTATTGGAAATGCTTCAGTATTTGAAAACATAAGACAAAGCAACGCCTGATTCAATATCTTAGCTACAGTAATTATCATGTGTAGGTTTATTCAGTTAAACATATGGAAAACTTCATGTCAATTCAATGATACCAAAATGGGCATAATTAGGTGAGGCTAAAGTTACAAACATTTGCAAAAATGTCGCAGTGCCATTTGCAAACATTCTAAAAGGAAAAAAATCAATTAACACCTCAACCTAAGAGCTATAATTAAGTGATAATCGAGCATTTTCATGTGTTTTTGTTCCCCAACAATTGGTTATAATAACACGAGCATGAAGCTATAATTTGCAACAATGTTGCATAACGCGGACCACAAGAAATCTCGTGACGATTCTACAGACCAGCAAAAATCACCCTTAAATGTATTACGATAAAGACGAAAATTACATATAAAATATATTTTTTACAAAAATGAATTGAAAAGACGTGCAGTTTTAGTAAAAATAAATTGAAAAGAAGTAATTGAGAATAAAGACCTCAAAGTGGATATAAAACGTTTCCTTCAATGCCAAGCGTGGGCTGGTGTGGGATGGAGCAGAAAAGAAACAATACATTCAATTTTATATTTCTTTTCAGTTTTCATTTTTCTTTCTGTTTTTTTTTATGTATTAATAAACTTGAGCACAAGTGAATAAAATGGAGGGGGTAGCATGTACAGAACACAATCTATATTTTATACATACACATATTTTATATATACATAAGTATAATAAAGCTAAAGAGAGTCAAAATCTGTACATAGAGGATATTAGACCTGACGGGAAGACATTGTCACCCGGGAAACAGAAATATCTCGTCCGGGTGACAACACACTGTTATAAGAAATTACTCTTGTTTTATATGTATTAATATAGTGAACCTAGATATAAGTAGTTTTGAACTCAATAAACGTTTTTGTGTTGTATTGTATTGTATAAGAAAAAAATGTTTGGGTATACTTTAAACCAATAATACAACACGTTTCAGCAGTTTTATAATTTTTGACTGTTTATCTGTGTCTCTGTTTGTCTGTTTACATAAACGGTCATCACACAAAATCGGCTGAATGGATCATCATGATTTTTGGTATGCAGGTAGTTAGAGGTCTTAGAAGTGTCATAGGCTATTTTTTATCCTGGAATAATGCAAGCGAAGCCGCGGGTTTCCAATAGTAAATAAATAAATAAATATTCTGGGACGTCCTACACCTCGTAAGAACTGACTTTCGTCCAACATAAACTAGTCTGATCAAAGCAAGTAAATAAAATATTGAATCAGGCGTTACTTTGCGGAAATCCATGGTAAATGGAACTCTGGAGAAATGTATAGTGTTTTTCCGCTGTGACTGCTCCTTAACCGACTACAAACAACAAACTTGAAAACACACCTAAAAACCATCAAGTTTGTTGTTTGTAAATGAAACTGTGGAGATATATTTCTCCAGAGATTCATTTACAAAGTAGGTAAGTAATTTCTGTGTGAACCAGCCACACTATCTCAACAGTATTCTGTTCGGAAGACAGACTGACAGACAAGTCTTTATACGCACACAAGAATGTATTGAATGGACACGCGAAAATATTAATGAAAAACGTGTTATAATTACTTTTTGTACGGACGTGAATGAATTATTATATTTGTGCACAGCTAGCTTTGAATTTCATCTGACTTTGGTTGAAGTGTTATGAAATTTTGTAATGAAGGCACTTAACTTAAAATTTCATTCTTTCACAATAATTATATTATGTGAAAGAATGAACATATTATATTATTTTTGTATCACCTGCACATTGTTTTTTATAAATTTAAAGATAATAAAGATTTTGTTTGCATTGTTTGTTTGTTTGTATTTAATTGTCTATTGAACAAAACGGGATTTTATATTCATCGTCCATCCTCATTATCAAAACACCATATTTTACTTAAAAATCAAACCATTGTTTGTAAATAAGTAAAGATACAGAACACTTACAGTCTTACTAACAAAAACGTGAATGATCAAATAACTGCTTAAGTTTTGTAATTGATCCATAAGCACTACCTACTGAATTAAAGCTGTTGATCAGTTGTTTTTTTTTTTTAATATAATTTATTTTTTACCTTAAAGATAACTTAAATAACAGAGTTTTAATTTTTATTTAAATTGACCTTATAGTAGAGTTACCAGTGGTTACTGCACTAGGTACCCCTGTATCGCAGCAGCCACAGATGCTTTTAAAATGGTATGATTTAAATATGCAGCTACGGTTGTGTGTGTGTGTGTGTGTGTGTGTGTGTGTGTGTGGTGTGGTGTGTGTGTGTAAAATAAATCTAAACACAAAAACAGACTCCCTAATATATCTACAGTAGCATACATTTGTGTACACTATAAATCTTGCAATATTATAAAGTAAAGTCAGCAGAGTAGACTCTGATTTAGTAATTTATGTACCGACATGCCGTGGGTATCAAATATTTTATGTTTGATTCCTAAATCAATTGCAAAATCTTGCTTAATCTTTGGCATTGCATAGATTAAGCAAGAAGTTTAAATGGTCATTGCTGTTTATGGTTATGAACGCTTTAAATTTAGGTATTAGACTCATAACTTAAACTTTAATTGGAATATGAGCGAAAATAATCACGACCGTAGTAGTTTAAGTTAAACAACCATAGTGCGGGTTTAGCACTTGATAAAATAACTCATATGAGACTCATAAGTTGTATTTATTACATGCCACCTTAGACGTTTTTACTACGTTTTTTAAACTTAGTTTAAAAAACGTAGCATCATAAACATTGTCACCAATAATTTGGTAAGCAATGTTGTAATTATCATTTGCATTATTACTTTCATCTTTGTTAATTCATTTTCACGCAAACTGCCAACGCGTATTTGAACCTTTACTTTTGAAATAATTCAAATACATAATTTCTCTCAAACTAGCGTGCTAAATGTAAAATGTCTATACTATTAGTATTTTTTAACATCTGTACTATACCTAGTTTTCGCACAATAGATGCATTTATTCATTCATTCATTCTCTTGCTGATGAAAGATCACCATGATTGAAGATCAACAAACATAAACCTTCTTCCGCATCACGCATTTTTCTGCCACCACTACCAATCCCATTTCAAATGATACTTGCCATATTTACCACAAAAAGCTGTCCATATTGGAGACTCGCATGCTGACCGTACTCTCTCAGTAATTTAGTTGTCAAAGTTACGAGTGATGTATCGTCTAAGCGTCAACTTTGGACCCATTGTAAGAGGCCGAGTACGATGTACGTGATTGACAGTTACCAATATGGCTAGGAAATTATTTACAAAACTGTATCAGGCAGGGTGTAGTCAAACGCGACTCCATAGAAACTTCATATTTTTTACCAAAACATAGTCATATTTATTCTAAAGTACTTAAATAAACTTACTAAACGAATTTTATCATCATGTCAGCTTGTGTTCCCACTACTGAGTATAGGCCTCTCCAACGTGCCACATAGTACGGTCTCCAGCCTGTCTGGTCCATTTCCTACCTACTTGCTTAGAAATGTTAAACGAATTTAGTTACATAATAATAGAAGACAGAAGACCAGAGCAAGTACTAATTGATTTAAGTTTACAAATCGGTGAAACAATGTCGCGGGATGAGTAAGAGTTTAACGTCATCAACGTCAAGATAAATAATATAATAAAAGCAATGTTTAATTTAATCTCTAAGCGATATAAACAGTCAGGTATTATATTTTTCGTAAGCTTGCCTAAATAATGACACTTCTTTCGTTAAAGACAGCAATTAAATTAGTTGATTTGATGAATAAAGAAATTATTTACTTACATTGCTGGTGGTGTACTTCGATAAGTTGAAAGCTACCATTAATACCTACCAGATATATTATTATTTTGTAAGAAAAATCTTACAAAAAATTACAAGTCTTAGCTACTGTCCTTTCGTCCACTGCGTCGATTACTCCCCAATAGATGCAGGCTATTAAACGAATTATCCAGTTTTTACTATGAGTTATTGCATCAAGTACAGATTGATAGAACGTTTTCTTCAGAGGCCCATTAAATCTGTCCGGCGATTGAGAAATATTTTGTGACTAGTGGACGCCCGCGGCTTCGCTCGCAACATTTTGGGATAAAAAGTAGCCGATGACACTCTTGAGGCCTCACACTACCTACATATATAAAATCTTGATGATACGTTCAGCCGTTTTTGCGTGATGCGCGACAAAATTAATAGACAGACAGACAAACAAACAAATATCTTAGCACTGCTGGAAAGTGTTCTGTTATCGACTTAAAAGATATTAGAAAAAATTTTTTGGGTGTATAGTATATCTTCTATGTACAGATTTTTGACCCTCGTCAGCTTTACTATATGTATACATAGATAAAAGCTGATAATTACAGGGTCGTGGTGATGAGGCTGTCGGAGATAGGTATTACAAAGTAGACATGCAAGCATTGCCTTGGACGATGAGGAAAATAGAATTCTGAGAATCATGATATCTATCTTGACTGCTACTTGTAATGATCAGGATTGTGGTTAAAGAATGTTAGATCAATGGTGACTAAGACACCTAGATCTACGTAACTGTTGGGTTTTCTTTGATCCATTTATTTTTATGCAATCATTTTCACAAAACACTATTTTTTTTTAATAAATATAAGCCAACTCATTTTGCCCCGAAAATTTGAAACAAGCTACCTTCGTAACTCATAATATAACTATTTAAGCATGTTTTATTCTTAAAAATCCTTTCCATTTGTTTTCATGTTTGTAATATTATTTTGTCAAACAACAACAACAAATGAAATAATCACATGCATCTATCCCAAATTTAGACTCTTCTTCTTCTTATCTAATGAGAGTGGCCAACTCTGGCGTCGAGAGTTTATCAAGCCGCCCTAAGGGCCTCTGACATGGCTTAACGACTACTATACTAGACAAACAGCCGGGACCTACAATGTAACATGCCATCCGACCTACAGAAAAAATTAAACTACAAAGTTTCTACACTTCAAGTTTCTAAAGACAATAAGTAAATCCTCTTTCTCAGCAGTCTAAGCATCCAATCCACCGTATTCCAACCCTACATAGTACCAAGTAGAACTCCATGTATGTAAGTGTTCCTCCGTTCAATCTGGTATCATTGGTAGAGCTGGGCTATTCATTATTGCGCCGCGCAATCACCGATTCTATGCAGTAATGAAGGTCCGCCGTCAATTATACACACATTACTAGTAAGCGGTACTCACTGTACATGTGGGGAGAAAAGTGGTTGATTTGCGGTAAAAAAGTGAGTAGGAAAATAGTTTCGTTGTGCAGAAAAAAAGAAAATGACACGGAGTGTAGTTGAGGCACTTGAAGTGCTGTTGTGAAGCAAAATATTGAATAATAGATATAGTATAACTGCAATATGGACGAATATATATATGATACGGCTACTGTTAGGCTTTAATTTGTGTAACAGCTGCAAAAAAAACTCAAGCCACAATTAATTTACTTTGAAATAAGGTAGAACTTTTTTAAAAAAACGTGGTTTTCTCTCCTCTCTAAAATTGTGAGTAATTGATTATTTTTATTTAAAATTATTGATTATTATTATTACCAAACATTTTAGTACTCACGTGTTGTTTTTGTCTCTTGACCATGTTCTCAATATTTCGGGTCAAATCAACCAGATATTTTGTTGAGTGACTGCCACAAGACAATCCCAAAGGATTTCGGTAGTTATGGTTGTCATAACATCATATTCGAATAGTTTAATAGTCAATAAATGATTTTGAATTTGAATTTGAATTTGAGTTTGTAACGGATTTTTGTCTCGATTGTACCCACAGCTGCGGGCGCAGCGCGGGCGCAGCGCGGGTCAAAGTTTTAAACATCGACATCACCAATTTTGTAATGGATGATGAAACGTTTTGTTAGGAATGCCTGGAGCGAACTGTATAATCATTATAAGACTAAATATTGTTGAGTTTCTTCGATTTGTTTGAAATTAAATAAAATAGATCTATCAGTTCAATATATTTCATTTTTTATATTAAAAAATATAATTGTCATCACATATAATAAAAAATGTTTCCCTGAAGGAATCAGCTGCTACAACACGAGAGACCACTTTCTCTCAGCGTAGCAGCTGCTCGACATATCTTTTGTTTTCTAAAATGCCCTCTTTTAAATTACATTATTAATAAGTGTTAGTATTATAAGAATTTGTGTGTCCAATAAACATTTTTATTATTATTATTATAATTATAAATTGACTATTATTATGGAAACGAAAATACATTAAAATCACGCAAAAATCTGATTTATTTACATATTGCAGCTTTTTTATTAGGCCTTCTATTCTTCTTGGTATCTTATCAATTTTACTCTTATATTTATTGTAATTATATAATTATTGTGTTCACGATATTATATGAGCTTGAATATTGTTAGTTATTATAAAGAACTAATACAAGTAACAGGGCAAGATGATACTGTACCTACAAGGAAGACATAATTTATCATCTCAGTATGTCACATAAATAAAGCTAGCTGTAATAGAAAGCTTATTATTTTCAATACACAATAAAGACATACATTATAGATGACAGTAAAAGCACATAATGGCCGAGGTCGATGGGTCAATTGGATAACTTTACTTTGTGCGGGAAAGCTTTTTAAAGGGCTTGGACATATGAAAACGCAAATTTCTACGAAGGTATTCTAAGAATACATATATATTCAGTAACTTTGAATAGAGTATATTAAAATAACAAATAAAATTATGACAAATATTTATGTATTTAATAAATAAATATATACCTATAATGTGTATTATACGAGTATGAACTTCGTTTCAGCAGTATTGAAATTAGCTCATTTGTTACCGAACTAATAACTTGACAAGTTCGTAAATTACTACTGACACACAGTACTATAACTTTCTAAATCATATATTTGTGATTTACATACTTTTGTAACGTAGCATTAATAAAAACGTCATATTTCAATTCTTTACAAAGTATTTTTATACAGCCTGGCCAATGTACCCCAAGCTTAAAGCTCACAGTAGCGTTGCCAATTTAAAGCTTGTGTCACACATAAGTCATCGCTGCCGCAATGGACTGCCAGAGATTGTGATAAGATAAAGGTATGTAGGCATTTAATAAGGATTGACTTTCTCTGGGAAATAGAATGTTACAGGTTTTAATAGGCATAAAAATGACGTTAAAACTGTTGCTGCATATTTTGTCTTGTTTTATGTATAGGATGATAACTCACTGAGTCATCTATAGATAACCCTTTCAATATTTCCATGATTAAGCAACACATGAGAACCAAACTGTTGCATAACGGATCCGAACATCTACGTTAAAAAAAATCATTTTTTTAAATAAAATAGATAGAAAATGGAGATGGAATCGCTATTTCCATCTCCATTTCCTTTCTAATTTCCTCAAAACCGAACTCATTTTCGTCTCATCTCTTAACAGTATTTTTAATCCTCCACCAGGTAAAAGGCTTAACCGGAGTTATCCATTAATCAACAACGCGCACGCCCTGCGACATCGCGTGTCTCAAATAGTACCACTTCATTCCACGAGGTAAATATTGTCAGACTTTATGGCCTATAAACTTAGGAATGCTAGGATATTAACACATCATGCTATATTAACGTTATATGTACTTGTGTATGTAGATATATTGCTTATGGTAAGATTCGAAATGTGAGAAAGATTTTCTAGGGAAGATATATGTACATTGAATTGAAAGCCTCTATATACTCGTATGACGTAACGCCAAGGTGACAAATGGAGTGTCCAGCAAATCTAAAGTTCATAATAACCTGTAAACCTGGTTGTATAAACCAAATCTGTAGGAATAAAATGCTTAGGAAACAAAAGCCTTGATAGATTTTCATGTCCATATCAAAAGATTCGTTTTTTTTAAATAATTTTCACAGATTTCACATAGAAAGTCAACAAACTTCATCTAAATATTTCTATAAATACCCTCATATTGTAAGAGTCGAGCGTGTCACCGTCACCCGTCACTCCCAATTAAAAAGCTAAATTGTACACTCTTCATCATTAAATAATTAACTCGAGAGTAAAGTTTCAAATGGAGATGTCTTTCGTAGAACCATTTGTAATGTGCTTTCGAAAAATGACATGAATGAAAAACATGTGTTATGTTTTAATTAACATTGTTTTAAAAACAATTTTAAATATTCCTAATCCCTAATTAATCTATAATACATTCTATGAGTTTTCTACTCATTAAAAAGTTCATATAGTTTGTTGTGTCAATTAAATCACACTATACTCATCATAATTTAATAATGTCATCATCATTGGGTGCCATCTTCATATTGAAGTTCGGAGGTCAGTTGGCAAAACTTCTTGCGATCCCATGCTGCTTCTTTTAGATGCGGGTAGCCTAGCTTTTTAGCTTTTTTTTACTTTAATAATGTACTTAAGTCAAAATATGTATGGACGTCAAGAGCTTATTTTAATTACTCTCAAATCCATTTACTTAATATTTTTATGAACAATTTAAAACACTTCTATTAAAAGTGCCTATTAAACTACAACTTTCCTGAGATATAGTAAATTTCCCCTTCAACTAGAACCGCAATTTTCCTACAATTATTTTTATTTCTTTACCCATGATTATGGTTTTACTTAACAATACAGAATAAACAATGCAAACATTAACTTTATGACGTATTTTAGACACGACTCATCCCTTTGCGCCACAAATTAGAAAACTGAATTAATTTCACTACATACAAACGAAATAAGGAACGTGTTGTACGTGTGTACAGAAAAAAAAAACTAAAAAAAGTGAATTACAAACATCAAACAAAACATTTTTAACACATTTATTTATTACATTTGTAAGTTAGATAAAGAAAAGTTTCAGAAAATTATTATTCCGAATCAACAATTACTAATATGGTGTCTTTAGTGTTTTTTTGATGTGACTTCATCTCGCCGGCGTTGTTTGTTAGCTATGTTAGTAACTTTTTAAACTGTTTTATCATCTTCATAATTAGAATGGTATAAATATATTAAACATGAGTATTTCAAAAACATGCCCTTATTTACAAGTCACGTCACATGCAACAGTTAGTGGAGCATCCAAATAGCCGGAGTGATACCAAAATGCATTAGAATAACTGCACCCAACCCGAGCGCCTATTAAAAATACATCAGACGTTGTCATATTAATTAGATTAACACAACACACGAATGTTTGAGGTATTTTATTGTTTTACTGCGGTTTTTGAACTGTTATTTTTTCTTAGTGTGGGGCTAGATGGCGCTGTGTGCAATGTCCCGAAATATTTATTTATTTATTTTATTTTACATTTTAAGTGTATTTTGTATAAAATCAGTAAATCTGTACAATGATATACTTACACGAATCAAATTAATTAATTGTTTAAAATTAATGGACACTGTGCCTGTTAAATTATTGGGATGAATACTGTGGCTCCACAAACACAAGTTCCGTATGGGACTTAGCGTGGAGCTCAGGGTTTATGTCGAACGTACGCCAACATAAAGAATGTAATGCAAGTTTATTTGTACTGTATAATGTACTGTCACTGTGTTTCGATAAATAAAATATTTGTATTTGTATTAATAAGATGCTACTACAGAAGGAAGACGCTTTCTATTAGGCATACGTTTCGATCACAATTGTCTTTTTTACAGGTTTGAACTACGCAGTATACAAAGTTTTGAGTACTTTGGGTTTTCAATCTGTGTAATTATTTCTGTAATACAGAATGTATGGAATATGTTTTACAGATTTTTTCTTTTACTCTCAATATAATACGTAAGTCTTTAAGCCATATTAGAGGCTTTTAAGGTGACAGTCCCGATCCTTCTTATACGAACTAATTTTTACTGTTTTCTTAGTTTCACATTACTATGATTTATTTTCAGGATAACTTTTTCTTTAGTTAATCTTTTCTTTTTATGCAGCATTTGTGAAATGTGGAGATTAATAATAGACATGTGTGGTGGCTGTATTGTAATTGTGTTTGAGATACATGGAGGCGCGGATTTAACATTTTACTTGCACTTGAAGTTAGGATAAGTAGATCTTTAAGAGGATAGATAATTAATAAAAGGATAGTTAACGGTTTATTCAAAACTTTAACCAATACACGGCTACGAACATAAACAAGAAGTAAGTTCTTAAACGAAAAACAAAATACGAGCATCAAGACGACTACATTGCAGTACAGGGTATGCTCCACATTGTGCTAAATTGTCGTTTGTGTGTGTGTGTCGTGTTAGGTGACCCAGTGATCAACTGCCTGCTTGTACAGTCTAAAAAAAACAACACTTAGACATATCATACATAAGCACGTTCCATCCTAGACCGTAATGATTGCTTACCATCAGGCGAATTACGGTCAAATGCAAACCCATTTCTTGTAAAAAAAAAAAAAAAAAAATCACTGTCACAATGCAAATGGGTTGCTTACTAATCTTCTATGAATAAGCATCTACAGTTTCGAAGTATATAGGTTAGTTTGGTTTAAACTTCATAGTTCAAGTACTTATACTCAGTATGTATCGAACGAGAAACCTCGGGTACAGTAGTTGAGGGCTATAAAACTTGTGCACTAAATTTTATTAACGGCAGCAGAGAGCGAAGTGTTGTCAAAACCGGGATTTGTGGTCTATTATAGTGCGGTACACTCTTTATGGCCGCTCAGGCTAAACTGATGTAAAAACTGTGAAGACCGGTGAAAACATACGTATAAGTTGTATCATTAGAAATATCATCATCGATCTAAACACTTTATTATTTAAGGTCGTGTTTCCTCTACAGAAACGATTGGTTAAGTTCTTTTGGGCAAGTACTATAATCTTGATGGGAACTCAGATCGTTTCAAGAAAGACATGTGTTTTCGGATTTATGGATATTTCAAACAACTAAACGGTAAACTTAGCCATATTAGGTCAAGCATATAAATAATAAATTGGACCAAAATCATTAGTCTTACACATATTGACACTAAACTTACAAAGATGTGTGTCTAAAGTGAACACAAAATTTTATTTTTCCTCTAAAATATCTGGAAGCAAAACACTTTTTCATAGTATTTTTCTGCGATAGGCTCAATAATGTGTCGTGCACTACACCGTACCGTTAATGACGCGTTTACTCGGCGATGCGTTTACGGCTTTAGTAAAACGGTCAACAGTCGGTTTACTTATATGTTACGGGATCTCAACCGCTTTATTGAACCAGCGAGTGAAGGGAGTGAATAGAATTGATTTCCTAAATTTAGATTTCATCTCTTTATCTATACGTTTATGTTACATATTTGCAATAAGGACGCGATTTTGGGTAGATGATAGATAACTTAAACTTTTAATTTAACTTATGGAAAATGAGCAAAAACCATGGAAAATTACCATGATGAAATTGCACTTGCATTTAGGAAGCCCGAATTTCTTCAATCAACTTTAAAAGGTTGAAGATAATGATGACACAAAAATACATTGCTTTTGTATTTATTATATTTAGTGCTTCAGTCTGACAGTTACGAGGGACGGCACGATTCGTCCATTGTATGGTAATGTCGGATTACGCATGCGCACTGCGTCTAGGAATCGACGCGTTTACGATTTTTTTAGAACTACCTTCCTAGAAATTCGGGATGCGTGCCAGTCGGGTGTGGAGAGGGACGCAGTTGTAGAAGTTATAAACTTATTAGATGTTTTTTTTGTTATTATCGCTTTAAAAGCTTTCGTTTGAATAACCTAAAGTAATCTGAGTTATGAAGTGCAGGCCCTTCCTTGATGAAAACATGATTCAAGACGCTAGCAAAAATCACTCAATTCGAGACTTCTATACACTAAGTTTTTGATTATGAATGAATGAATTTATATTTATTGTCTGGACAACCAGGTAAAACGTGACGTTCATCTTACAATCTAATTACATAGAATGTTAGATGGATGGCTCTCTAGTGCCATTCATATAGTCATAGTCATTTATTTGCAGTTTGTGAAGTACACAGTTACACAATTATGTTTAAGTGAGAAGCGGCCCGATTCATATCTCATTCAATAGATTTCTTATTTCAAAAGTTGTCGACAGCGTAGAAATATTTCTTTGGTCAAATTCATTTTTAAGTCACGGACAAAATGTCGTAAGTTTACACATCTATACTAATAATATAAAGCTAAAGAGTTTGTTTGTTTGTTTGAACGCGCTAATCTCAGGAACTACTGGTACGAATTGAAAAAATCTTTTTGTGTTTAATAGACCGTTGATCGAGGAAGGCTTTAGGCTACGTATATAACATCACGCTGCAACTACTAGGAGCGAGAAACAATGGAAAAAAACGGGGAAAATTATTCATCTTTGAGGGCTTTCGTTGCGTGCGCTGCGAAAACGGTTCAAGATATCAAAAAATATGTGTAAAAGAATTATTCCTCTTGAAATGACCTAACAAAATGTCCACGACAGTATATGTCTATCTTTTAAGATTAACTCCCTAGAACCGTTTTTATGATAATAACTATTCCATGCGGACGAAGTCGCTGGCACATCTATAGTATAGTTATACATATAAATACTTTGATAATTATTTGACTATATAGTACTGTTTTCCATTGCACACAAAAGCTTTTTAGGGCTGTCAGCCATTGGCCGGTATGACTTTTCAGAAATATGTGGAACACTGCATTCACCCAGCTCTCGACAGATCGAATTAAGATTGGTTAATTAGACCGACTTTTGGTCGTGAAGAAGGAAGTAAGGAGATTACTACTAGAGCAAGCCATTATGGATTTTATGTAAATATCAAAGTTGTAAGTTGTTGGTTTAGCTATTCATTGGTTTTCGTAAGGTACGAGTAATAGCGAGAGTTTTCAACCGCCTTTAGGGCTATTGACATGAGCTAACGAAACAACTAACACTATGGCAGCTGAACCTAAAATGCCCAGATGAAGATAACTTAAAAAACAAAATTAGCAACATATTAAATTTTGTATCCAAAAATGAATCCTCGGTTTAGAATCAACTCATCCTATCTGCTTATCAGTCTCTTGGCCAAAAAAAAGTGTAAAATAAAACCACCTAAAAAGGTTAAAATTAAATCTACAGTACCCTCCAAGCACTAACTAAAATTTAATCTGTGACAGATCAAAGCGATATGAGACTTACGAACGAACTATCAGACATTCTACATTATGGCCCATTTCTCAGATCTTGAACCAAAATAACTTAGTTGATTAACTTGATTGACCGGCGTAAAGTTTAAAAATAGGACGGACTTTAATTACAACAATGTTGGAGAATTTCTAAGGAAAGGTGGCTATTTTTAACAGCGAGTTATTTTAATTGTGGCAGTTTAGGGAACGCTGCGTGTGCCAAACTTATTAAACCCTTCATTTTTTATTGAAATTAAAAAGCAAACATGAGTTTGGAGTAAATTAAACATTTTACAGTACAGCGTACGTAATTTAACCTTTTAGATGTTATACTTTACTAGCTGGTGCGCGCGACTTCGTCCGCGTGGAATAGTTATTACCATAAATATGGTTCTAGTGAGTTAATCTTAATAGATAGACATATACTGTTGTATACATTTTGTTAGATCATTTTAAGAGGAAAAATTCTTTCATACATATTTTTTGACATCTTGAACCGTTTTCGCAGCGCACGCAACGGAAACCCTCAAAGATGAATAATTTTCCCCGTTTTTTTCACATTTTCCATTGTTTCTTCGCTCCTATTAGTTGCAGCGTGATGTTATATAGCATAAAGCCTTCCTCAATAAATGGTCTATTCAACACAAAAATAATTTTTCAATTCGCACCAGTAGTTCCTGAGATTAGCGCGTTCAAACAAACAAACAAACTCTTCAGCTTTATAATATTAGTATAATCCGACATGGGCAATTTTTCAAATTGATTTTTGTAAAAGAATGTTATATTGCTTATTTATTTTCATTGATTCATAAATTATATGTTAAATAAAGTAATCACAATATCCGAGAACGTGTGTCTTCCGTGGAAGGACCTGGGCGCCCACCACGATGTATCTGCCCAAGATAACCTAACCTAACGAGTTAATTCTGCGGGGGGTCACGTCACGACCCCCAGTCATGAGAAAATACGACTCAAGAGAGAGAAAATAAAATAAAGACTTAGGTGCCATAGTATTAGTGTTAAGAACGTAGGAAAATCGTATATATAAATCTCTTCATTATGACGTCATCAGACGTTTTAAAATACTGAGTAAATAAAATAAATCCTTATAAACTTGCCTAGGTAGGTAGGTTGTTGTCAAGTTTGAAAATATTTTTCCATCATAATACAATATTTTGTGATTAGCTAACATGGTAGTCAGTATGCTAAATAGCTTTTAAGCCTTACAAAAGCCTAAAAATATGCATATGAAATGAATATCAAAACACAGATCTTTTCTTTATAGAATACCTAGATTTCAAGCTATCTTCAGTATCCCATAAAGGCAGCCTTTCTTGATTCTTATCAAACACATTGTCAACCGAGTGTGCGTAGTAGAATGACTACACCTAATTTCTAGATGTGGCTTAAGGAGATAATATTGCATTTATAAATAAATATTTTAATAAATTCGTAGGTACCTACTTTATTACATTCAGTGTCCCTTGAATCCATAATCTACATTTTTTATTTATTTAAATGCTATGCTATATATCATCATCATCATGTCAGCCCGTGTTCACCCACTGCTGAGTATAGGCCTCCTCTCTAACGTGCCACATAGTACGGTCTCTAGCCTCTCTGATCCATCCATCCATGTTACATATGGTAAACATTTATTTTTATTCACTTTTTTAATTTGGATAAACTTATTTAACATCACATTGCCAAAATAAGGCAAGATCAAGTAAATAAAAAAAGTTCTACATAATATACAAAACATCTATATAAACTTTTCAAACATCTACAACAACGTATACCTCATCCATGCACCGCCTTCAAGGCAGCTAAAATGTCGCCTGGAACCGGTCACCGAGATGGCAGCATTTAAAATAGTGGAATTAACATAATGTAGCGATCAATATTCGATGTTTGCTCCGGCGGGTGAGAGTCCCATTTACATGCTGATTGCATCCCCGGCGTCCTGCGGGATGGCCAGGGAATGAGCGGAATAAGTTTTATTTTAACCATACAAGCGGAATGAGCGAGAAAATATTTAAGCTATTTTTAAAAGCGCTTGCACCGTTTTTTACGTCCTGCCCGAAAAGTGCGTTTGCATGCACAATACAATCAGATGTATGCATCTGTTTTGACTGTACTGAGCGACAAAAACTTCCTCCTCGTTACGACGTATTCTTCATTACTGAGGGTCGTGACTCCCCCGCAGAATTTTCTCATTGGGGAAGTTTTCTAGGGCAAGCGCATTATGGTGGGCGCCCAAGTCCTTCCATTGAGACGCAAATTCTTAGATTCATGCAAGTATTTACGGTCAACAAATACCACTTTTTTAGGAATTTAAGTATTGGATTTTTTTATATAATTTTTTGTAAAGTGAATTTATAGGAATATCTTTTTTTTTACATCAGTAACATATCCATTGTAGATATAATTTTAATTGATATTTACAATACCTATATATTACTCACCAAATATTTTGAGTGTTTTTTTTTCGACTGTAACTCACCGACAAAACTTTTCTGTCTGTAGTTACATACATGTACATTGAATGTGATGTCATTTTAGTGGCCCATCTGTTTCCCTGTTTATTAGGGTGTCCATACACGATGCGGGACATTTTTTGTATGACAATTAACGGTGTTCTTAATTAACGTAATACACTGTCCTAAAATATTACCAAGTTATTGTTGGTTTTTTAATTGAATACTAGGGTTTAATCTATATTGCAACGAAAATCGTTAAGACAAAAAAAGTATGTGATCTGAATTCATAATATTACTTGAAATTTTATTAATGAACAAGAGCATTATTATAGCCATGTCAGAGGCCCTTCTGGCGGCTTGATAAACTCTCGACACCAGAGTTATCCAGTCTCATTCGATTAGAAGAAGATAATAAAATGCTAATTAATTCATGTTTCTTTTTGTTTTTGCCTTTATTATCATTTAAACCACCGAACCGACTTTCGGTTAAACTGAGTACAGCTTATATTCTTTAAATTATTCTATACTTACTGCATTTCTTCTTTTCTTGGTTTCCATTATTTTTGTAGTTTAAAAATATATATATATCATTGAATGTAGATTCTTAGCAATATTCTATTTCTCGAATAAATGTATTTGGGCTTATCCTAAAAATTTGCTTGACTACTTATGTTAATATCTATGCAAATTTATGAGCCAAATCTGCCAAGTCACCGTGACAATATGGAAAAATCAAGTTAAATTTTAATTGATTAAATTCATACCACATCATATTTTATAACTTGATTTAGAGATATTCATATTTTTAGACTAGTTTGGATATATCCCATGCATTCCCAACTAGTATTATAATTTTATGCAAATTTTACTTTAAATTTCCAATCATGGCTACTCTACATAAAATGATACTTCTTGCTATTTATCACAAAGAAAAACTTACGAGTATGTTGCTTCATAACCAACGACAGAAGATTCTAAACTTTTGAACCATTTTGAAGCAAAGATCTTAGAGAATGTCAAATAATATAACTGCACGAAATGCATGTTAATGTTGCATTTTGCTATGCGACTAAAAGCAGCATAATGTTTTTTTAGAACTACAATCTTGATCATCAATAAGACAAAAAGGTGATGTATAAGTTTTACTTGTCTATAAGTCTTTTAATCTAAAAACGTTTATGTCTATCTTTAGCAAAGCTCATAAAACAGTGTCAATTTTGATCAAATTTTCCCCGTTTCAAAACAGATTTTCACAAAGTATTTTGTAGTATTTTTATTTCTATTTGAACGTTTGAATTCATAAATCAACTGCATCCAGTTAGACAAACATAGTCCAAACCCAACAATATTACTTATATCTGTTGCTTGTAATACGTTTTTAATGAAATAGACCAGTTAATATAATAATATTGACATTATTTATAATAACCACTTTATTTTATGATTGTTAATGATAATTGAAAAAGTCTTTGACCCTCCTTGGAAGGAGAACCAGTTGTGGTATATTTATAACATAATCAATATTAAAATAGGACTATAAGTTATACTTGTTAATAGTAGTTAAATGTATATTCCTTTACAACGTATAATGTAAATAATATTGATACCATCATCTCGTCATCTTTATAAGGCTCAAAGTTGTATTTTTCTGTAATAATTTTGCGTTTTTTGAATTATTATCTTATGCTGGTTGGGTTATGTTTACCTTATTTGTATTTACTGAATATTGAGAAGTGAATGAAGAGTAAATAATTATTTTATGAGTTTACTTGTTAATGGTGATACTTTTTAAGAGAAATCTCATTAAGTGAACAATATTTGTTTTATAATTTCGGTAACTCTTGTAAATTTAACTGTCGTGATACATATAATTTAGTCTCATATGTGTATAATGTATTATATGTTTAATTGTGAAGTGAGCTGATTTAATTAACAAGCAATTAATTTAATTAATTTAATTAATTTTTTTTCAAGCTTTAATTAGCAAGGAAAAATATTTTAACTTAAAATATAAATATTCTAGCGATGAGCAATATTGTTTTGATTGCTGGATTCTTTGATTTCTATCAATCTTAGTACCGATTACAAATTAATAAAACAGATATGAATCATTTACCTGATACAAAAACGTGCAAACAACAAAACGACACATGCCCGAACAACTATTAAAAACAAATCTTATTCATATTTATTATCGTAATTTAATTAACTTTTGATTTATGTGTTTGTAGTTTATATCTCGAGTGATATATGAAGCCCTGTTAATTAACTAGGAGTGCCTAAGACTAATGCCTCTTAATAGGTAAAAATCCTTCATAACTGTCACACTGATTAGCATACATAATTTAATTATTAAATGAGTACGTTGGGATATTGTCTATTAAATATGTAGACGTGTTAGTGCAAATACACGATACTGGTCGAAAATCTATTCTATACTAATATTATAAAGCTGAAGAGTTTGTTTGTTTGAACGCGCTAATCTCAGGAACTGCTGGTGCGAATTGAAAAATTATTTTTGTGTTGAATAGACCATTTATCGAGGAAGGCTATATAACATCACGCTACAAGTAATAGGAGCGAAGAAACAATGGAAAATGTGGAAAAAACGGGGAAAAATATTCATCTTTGAGGGCTCCCGTGCGTTCGCTGCGAAAACGGTTCAAAATTCAAAGAATTAATGCCCAAAATAACTATTCCACGCGGACGAAGTCGCAGGCACAGCTAGTAGGATAATATATAATAATGTTATGTTAATTCTTTGTGTTTTTAAACCATTAACCAAACCAGTAAACACTGAAATGATCAACCAAGAGCTAATAGTTACGTGATCCATCTTTCATGTATTCTATCTACAATTATGAGTTATATTAAAAAATATATACTTAGTTATACTGCGTTTATGTTCAATGATTTGTAAGATGCCATATCACAAGATTGATAAATCGAGTTATGTATAAAAAGCTTCACGCTTGGCCATTCTAAATACCTACTTGCAATAACCCTCGAGCGCTAATTTTGAGAGAGAAAAATAAAAATGAATACGAGAGTAGAAAGCGAGAGTGAATCGGTTCTTACTGGGTAAGCACGTTCCATCCTAGACCGTAATGATTGCTTACCATCAGGCGAATTACGGTCAAGTGCAAACCCATTTCTTGTAAAAAAAAAAAAAAAAAAAAACTAAAGAACTGCGGATTTTCATTCTAAAAGGTTCAAATAAATTTATTTGTAAGTTTATTCATAAGCAAAGTCCATTTAATTCCCATTCAATCTTCTTATTTTAAATATAAATGTCACAACTTAAAACTTGTTATACTCTTAACATAGCACATCATAGGCTTCGAGGTATAATTTTAAACAATATTATTTGACCATATTTCACCATATTTACGGATTAGTTCGCAATCGCAATAAATATAAATAAAATCGATATCAAATTCAAATATCAATTCCAGTATTATTTTAAAACGACATGGTTTCAAAATGGCCGCTACAAAACGATGTCAAATTCTCTGAAACATCATAATTTTTAGAAAACTGCGACAGTAAATGGATCCAATTGGATATTAAAACAATAAATATTGAAATAATAGACATTAAATTGACGTCATAACGTCAGTTAAGGATGTTTTGCTTGAAATGATCGTTTGTTTGACGATTTAATTTGTAATTTAGATGTAAAGCTGATGATAGGTGGTAACAGTTAGCAGTTAGGATAATAGTTTAGGAGCCAAATTTAGCGTGAGAGCAAATTTTGTTCTGATGTCATTTTGTGACCTACAGATATTCTGGCACGCGTAAGATTCAGAAGTCTAGAAAATTAATTCTTATTCTAACTCGTGTCAGCCTAGTTTGATTGTTCCTAATGTGAATTTGTATTCTTTAACAATATTACAATAATATGAATGTAACAAGCAAGAACTTGAAACTTCTAGACATGTTTCTTTTATACAGGGTTATAGGTACATATGTTTCGTAAAGCCTTTCTAAAAGGGATTTTTATAATACTGATAATCCGTTTTGGAACAGTTCATGTTTTCTTTATTCTTCATTGAAAGCAGCCAATTATAAATTCAAAACAAAAAGTATATTTCGCGAGCCTTCCTAGGAAAAACCGGTGCTCTCTCGACTTGAAGACCGATAAATGTAGTTCAAGAGAAACAGAGATTTTGGAAAGGTGTTCCACAGATTGGCAGTTTGAAAGCAAGACGCTAACGTAGCAACTCATCACTTAAAATTCACAACAGCCTTATCGAGCCTCCTTGTATGGTTGGCTGGCAACGTGCTCTATCCGTCCGGTTAGGTAATATTTGTAGATATTTGCGAGTGGACGGAAGGTCACTCACCTCTGTGTCAACAGACAAGTCGACAACGTTACTATGTGAGTGTGGTGCAAGTGGGAGAGAGAGCGGAGATATGATTAGTTTTATTAATTTATATTTTTTTTATATACTTAGTCTATGTAATTATGTACATACCTCTTTATTTACAATAATAAAACATAAAAAGAAAGGAAGAAAAACTAAACCATACTACTTCTAATTACAACATAACAAGGGGCACTTAGAATTCTTTAGGAAAGCCTAAAGATAATCTAAATGCTCCAGCCCACTGCCAGAGAGCAGCGTGCTAGCATACTGGCCGCATTACCACGCTGGATGGCAATGCGTTGAGCCAGAAAAAAGCCAAAAATTTGGTCACGCGTAAATAAATATTATATAATAATTAAACATTCCGGAACATAATTATACTATTACATTAAAGAGATAGAATGTTTGTTTGTCTGTTTTTAACTCTTTTAATAGGGGTCGTGATTTTTTGGTATGGTTGTATCATAAGATACCTATTCTAGGTTGCTTTTTATATTGATAAAACGCGAGCAAAGCCGCGGGCATCCATTTAATACCAATATTCCGATACTCAATGATCAATATATATAGTTGTATTTTGCATACATAAGTTAAAACTTAACCTGTATAGTTTGAGATTTGTATAACTCATGGAAAAATGAGACAGTGACGTATAACTCATTTTGTGATGTTTCCTTGTTTCAGATATCTACAACAAGTTGAAGAAAATCTCTCCGACTGAAGACAATTTTAAGATTGGAATCAGTTATGTAATGTTGGAGTAAATTTAAGTCTTTTCATTATTAAATAATAGTTTAACCGCTAGTCTGTTTTTCTCTTTTACATAGACAGTTAAAAGTAAACCATTTTTACAGGGATAGTAAGTCAAAGAAAATCTAACAACAGAACTGTTCTATCTAGATAATCTTTAACCAAAATGGAACGCAGGCTCCAGCAGATTAACCAAATTATAACACAAAAGTATACATTTTGTACCACACGCTTCTACCATGCCGCCTGTGTACTCTGTACTCTGTAGGTACACAGTACTTGAAGGCGTCCACACGGGACGTTCTCACGAGATCCGCCTTGATTGAGTTTCTACCTCCAGTAACGGTCGCTAGAATAGGTGTAGGCTTCACTTGTAGTATTATATTAGCAATAAATTTGTTATGGAGGTAGAATAGACTCTGCATTAACACAATGTACGCTCTGCCGCAGTACGCTGTTAGTATATGATAAGCATACAGTTTGTTTCTCGTAGTAATGTTACCGCTATATGGGGTCGCTTTTCGATGTACCTGATTTGGTAAAAAATTCAGTTTTACTAGACAAATAGGTATACGGTTCTAACGAATATTTATCAAAATTTCTTCCACGGACGACACATATCTGAAGTGAGTCTGAGAAATGTTAGTTTTCCTTTACCGTTACCAAACTCCAAAAACATATATGTACTTGGGATATTCAGGGATAGAACCGTGAGCGGCAGAGCGCAAGGCAGACGCTTCCCCACCGCACAAAGGTTTTTTACTCAAGCGAGATATAAATAATTTAAAACACAACGATTGCACGAGATTCAGTCCCGACATCACACACGTTACCATTACAGGGCCACGATTCTCAAAAACAACAAACGGAATCCTCAGAAACAATTCCCTACTATTCCCACAAAAAAGATCCTTCTACAAATTGTATGCGTGACCCATCGACAATATACACAGTAGACGGATTAAAATGGCGATAAAAAATCCTTTCACGTGATTCATCTGATTTTTTATAGATTCAGACGCGCTGGACGGCTGGTTGATGGTACAGTATATTTTAATGAGCGTGGCGAACTCAGGTGTACAGTTTTCACACTTTTGCCATGGTTTGTATGATTCAGGATATCTGATCCAAATTTTGCAAACTGCTGCTACATTTTCGCCACGTATGATTATAATTATAAATAATTTATAAATAGATTATAAATCTATTCTATAGTGTTAACAAATTGGTCATAACAGCAGTATTTTTTTCAAAATTTCTAAAGATATAACTGTTCCTAATAATGAGTTCATGTATGATATTTTATCAATTACCAGGAATTATCATTTCAGAGACCCCTAGGGCAGCTTGAAAAACTCGATATCAGCGACGGCGACTCTCATTTGATAAGAAGAAAAGTAACCCTATATATTCCATAGTCTATATTTAGGTGTCCCCGAGTTACATTGTCTACAGCGTGACCATTACGTCGGATTCGGGCCGCAGTTACTAAGAATGTGAGAATGCAGTCAGTTATTATGTTTTTACTAGAAGCCAAGATGAACTGGGATGCTGGATGTGATTCTCGGAATATAGAAAATAAGTGCACTTGCTATGTTCGGTTGGTTCAAAAAGACAGTATTGTTTTCTTGCTATCGTTTATTTCTGATGAGTGCTGTTCCTGATTGGTTGTATTTTTTGTGTTTTAAATTGTTATTTAGTTTAGCCAATGTTGGTAATGATAGCCAGAAAGTGACAATTGACAAAATTATTATGGTTCGTTTTTTATCCTCAAATATGTACTTTCACACTCAAATGCGATGCAGATATTCGATTTTGACGTATTGGTACCAAAATAAAAAGTAAAAATTTTCTAACGACTTGGAAAAGATTACGTTTTTCTAAACGTAATCTTGCGAGATAAGATAAACTTATTTTTTTTTTATTTGAGAAAAAGAAGAATTACGTTACGAAAAACGTAATCTTTTCCAAGTCGTTAGAACCCGACAATATTTTCTTGGAAAAAGATTAATGAAAATAAAGACATCACTATTATTACTCCATGAGAAGCCATTTACGTATTTTAAGTTAATTTATCTTACATTTGGCTCTCATAAATAGTATTCTCCCATAAATTTGTTTCGCCCATTAGCAGGACTTGAGAATATATAAATTACAATTCAAGAAATACCGAAACGAGTGGAATGCCTATACTTCTCTATTTTGAGAATCATCAAGAAAAGTTGTTTAAGTTCTACCTCGTTTAATTAATAGTTTATTGCTCTTACAAAGTAAATGACTTATTTTTATACTCTTTAATGTTATTTGTATGAGTAATTTCAGTTTTAATGTTTCAGAAATTGTTGTGAAAAAATATGATTAAAGAATATTAAAAGCATAGAAGGTTTAAAATATTTTACGTATCTTAAAATTACTTACTAGCTGGTGCGCGCGACTTCGTCCGCGTGGAATAGTTATTACCATAAAAACGGTTCTAGTGAGTTAACCTCAAAAGATAGACATATACTGTTGCGGACATTTTGTTAGATCATTTCAAGAGGAATAATTCTCAAGTATCTCTAACTCAAAGATGAATAATTTTCCCCGTTTTTCCGACATTTTCTATTGTTTCTTCGCTCCTATTAGTTGCAGCGTGATGTTATATAGCCTAAAGCCTTCCTCTATAAATGGTCTATTCAACACAAAAATATTTTTTCAATTCCCACCAGTAGTTCCTGAGATTAGCGCGATCAAACAAACAAACTCTTCAGCTTTATAATATTAGTATAGATACAAAAACTGTTTTTTTTAATATACTAACGGTTTTATTTTAATCAAATATCTAATCAATTCGTTATATGTATATTTTGAAATACTATCACCAAACCACTGCATAATATGTAAAAAAAGGTAATAAAATAAATCAGCAAATAATAATTATCGTAAAAATAAAGTAGCTTTCCATAAAACTTCATAATAAAGAACCGCGTTGATGTCTAATGTATGAGAAATAAATACCTACAAATGAAATTGGTTATTTCGAAGTCATATGTTTTATTTTAAAATATTAAAGTAACTTGAAATACTTGGCATGAGTATGATAGAAAATTCGTTATATTGTAGTACCTACTTAATGTTAAAAAATAATAAGATAATATCATAGTTATTAGGCAAGGGCGACGTGGTAGAGGAAGGCCCAAGACCCGCTGGCGTCTGGATCTCGACCGGTGTCGGGGTGCCTGGCGGGAGGAGACCTTCGACCGGGACGCATGGAGTTAGGGAAAAACTTTGCCCAGGAGTGGGACAGTATAGGTTAATAAAAAAAACATAGTTACTGTTCTAAAGTACATTTTATATTTTACAAAAAAATATTATCAACGAATAACCCAGGGGTCTTCAAATCTAGAGTAAATAGGTTTCTTCTAGGCAAGCGTGCTACATCTTAGACTATAGTGGTGCTTAACATCAGGCAGGCTATAGTCGTAAGTAAAGTAACGTAAGCCTCTTTAATGTAAAAAAAAATATTATCTTACGAGGAAAATAAATATAGTCTTATACTTAAATACACATTAAGACGCCAGTACAGAGTTTCTGACTTTAACAAAAAAGTTGCTTTTCTACTACTAATTTGTTATAAATTTTTACGAGTGAATTTATTAATAGCTTTAAAAAAATCTATAAATTAAACCAAGTGCATGAAAATCTCCATAAATTACACCAATAAATCCGAGATTTCGTTTCGAAATTGAATATAATTGTTGTGCTATGGTAATCCAGCGGCAAATCGGTCCACAAATCACATCTTGATCAGGCGTAATAATGTTAACTCCCACCATCTTAGATTAATGAATTATTGTCGAAATTGGGACAGTGAGTTGCTTATGGATTAAAGTCGCCACGAGGTGGGAAATTATGTGGAAAAAGGAAAGGTCAGAAGTGGCTCAAGACCGTCGAAACGAACAATCTATCTACAAGTACCTGTGATAAAGAATTATGTAAGTTTTTTACTGCACAATAAGCGTGCATTTGACCGCAGTATGCCTGACAACATACCAACAAAAAACAGTCTAAAATATACGCCTGACTAGAAAAAAAGAATATTCATTCTCCTTTAGAAGACCTCTGGGTTGTAAATATGTAGGTACGAGTTTGTATTAATGTCTATGCGTTGCTCTTGTGTCGGCTTTGCCATGCGTTAGACGGTCAAATAAACTAGCTCACACCTGTCTGCAACTTGCCTGATGTTAAGCAACATCACAGACTACGGTCTGTGGATGGACTTGCAAGGATGAAATTGAATACGACTTAAGAAGAATAAGCACAGGTCTTGAGATATCTCTAGAGAAATGGAACCATAGATAAATAGATAGAATGGAAAAATCTCTAGAGTTCATCCAATTCTCTCTGTCATTTGTACGCTTCTTCTACTACATAACTGTTACATTTGTATAAAAAACTTGTCCTAGTTTTCCCCAAAATGCGTACACTCTACTCGTACGTAGGCAGCACGCATGTTTACACGCAGCATTTTGTATACATCACCTCGCTGACAGTAATGAGCTGGTCGCCAGGACGTGGGTGGAGGAGTATATGAACCTACTTGGTTGTAGGCAGGAACCTTCATGGATAAACTGAAGGATTTTATTTTACTAACCACAGAACTTGTCTTTTGAAATCATTGATTAGATATTTCAGATAGTAAACCATCAGTTTATCTTTCTTACTTTTTCAGTCTTACTATACAACAGATTGTGCGATAATAACAGAACTGCGCTTTTAGGTTTGGTTGCAACCAAGGGTGTAGAAGGTAACTATTTATTCTAGATTTGAAGACCCCTGGATTATACAGATAGATTATATAATTATATAGTATAAAAAAATTAAAAAATAAAATAAAATAAAATAAAATAAAATAAAATAAAATAAAATAAAATAAAATAAAATAAAATAAAATAAAATAAAATAAAATAAAATAAAATAAAATAAAATAAAATAAAATAAAATAAAATAAAATAAAATAAAATAAAATAAAATAAAATAAAATAAAATAAAATAAAATAAAATAAAATAAAATAAAATAAAATAAAATAAAATAAAATAAAATAAAATAAAATAAAATAAAATAAAATAAAATAAAATAAAATAAAATAAAATAAAATAAAATAAAATAAAATAAAATAAAATAAAATAAAATAAAATAAAATAAAATAAAATAAAATAAAATAAAATAAAATAAAATAAAATAAAATAAAATAAAATAAAATAAAATAAAATAAAATAAAATAAAATAAAATAAAATAAAATAAAATAAAATAAAATAAAATAAAATAAAATAAAATAAAATAAAATAAAATAAAATAAAATAAAATAAGCCTTATATATTATATACAATTGATTATTATCTATTATATTCTATTTACATAATTATATAGTAAACACGATTAAACATAACAGCTAGAAGCAAAACGCATTGTTCGACACTTTGACGTTTAGTCATTTACAAAGTCCTCAGTTGTATGTATTGTTATTAGAATCATAACAAGATATCATATTATGAAAAAGGCAAAGTACGACTTTTGAGCTTTTTTGTACTAAAATTTAAAATCAGTTGACGATATTTTTTGTGTTATGTATAACATTTGTCTAACCGCACGTTGTACAGCCAAAACAATTATTAATTCGGAAATTTGTCAGACACAAAACTGTTATTTTTTGTTTTGGTACAAGTTACACAATAGGTAAATCACGTCTACAGTTTGGAATATCTCTGTAATTATTATAGCAGTTATTAAGCAAAACCTTGCTGAGAAGGTAAACGTCACATAATCAACAATCAAGCCTACGTTCTAACAAACACGAATGGACTTATCTAAAGTGGACAAGGTACAGTCGACAACAAAATAATAGTTTGTCACATTTTGGCTTACGATCTGAAAAACACTATTTTAAATATTGGAAGCCAGGACAGGAACCATAATATGTAATTAAAAGTATGACTTAGTTAACGTACATCTTTCAAATCTGCCAATCAAAAGAACGTATTATGAGCGTGTTTCAAAGGAAATGAAATAAAAAATAGAGTGAAATTTTTGAACCTCACTATGAAGACTGATAGGAGGTATCTCAAGACCAGCGACAATATGATAATATATTATTATTTCGGACATATTCTTGTTTCGGAGGCCAAGAATAACTTCAGTTCACAGTGCCAAACAAGTCAGCCCCCTTAGAGGTCAGTACGCTCACTTAAATACGCCTCATGTCTAAGGGAGCAGTAAGTTTTAACTTACGCTTGACGCTTGAATTAATTCCGGCGAGAAATTCCACAGTTTAGCAGTTAGCACTTTAAAATGTCGAAGAACAAAGCTTGTAGAATAAACTTCTTGACACAACTGTACCATCATTGCTTGTCTAAAATCTCGAATGCCACTGAGACAATAAATTCCTCTATCTAAATGGACAAACAGAGTTAAAGCGCAGACCCACGCAGTTGAGCAACTTGCGACGAATTATGTACGGGTAGGCTCTACTCGACAAATGTTACGATAAGCTAGAAAACATGGTTGGAGAACTGTTTCGTCATAGTAGTAAATTTTAGACCGACTTAAAAAAATAACAGCTTGAGATTTTAACCAACTTCAAAAAAAGGAGGTTATCAATTCTTCTAAAAGTTTTTTGTGAGCTATTTGTGTTGTGCCAATGTTATCTCCTGACTTAAATTTGGTAGTTTCGTATGAACATCACCACAATTCGTTTGATATTAAGAGGAAATGGGCCAATTTATATATCTCTGAATAAACTGAAACTTACTTGTTAGTTTACTTTCTGAGAAATTGAATCCTTTTTAGGATTAGATTAAATGACAAAAGGAATTATCTGGTAGACTTTTTTGATGCCAGTTTGTATCGAATACTGTGTTAAGAATATAGAAACATTCATTCAATTAAATAAACAACAAATTTTAATTATTAAAACTTTCGTGAGACATTTTATCAATATATTAACTAAACGGTTTTCACTCACGTGTAAATCGCGTAAGTTGTTCTGCGGCGGCGCGCAGTCTGCGTGCTGCCGCGGTCCCAGAACATACGTTCTGAAGATGGATGTCATAACATCCGAAACGCGTAAACAACTTACGCGATTTACACGTGAGTGAAAACCGTTTAGTTAATATATTAACAAATTTTAATCTGTAATTAATTTTTAATTTTAAATTCAAAAGTTGACACTTTGGAAGAACCCTGGATACTGCAACACAGGGAATCCTAAAGCAGTACACAGGACACCAATTTGAATTTGAACTTCATTAATTTAGATAATTTTATATAATGTACAAATGAATGCCAGTTGTGGCACTATTTTTTAAGTCGTTTGTGTTTTTGTTTGTCTTTATTTTATTTTCAATGTGTGTTACAATAAAGAGTTTTATCTATCTATCTATCTATAAATGATAACCTGTTTTAGTGGAAATAAATAACTTTAACTTTAATTTAACAATCTATTTTCCCATTATTCATGGGATATATTAATATAAACATAAACCACATTCATTACAATTTAAGCTCATAGTTTTTCGATGAATTCAAAAGCAATATAAGCAATTTGCCAATAAATCCCGATGCGCTCCAATACACCGCAGCGTCTAATGTCTAAAATCTAAAATATCCGCGACTGCTCGCTAATTGATATTCGACAAATAAGTCGAGAGTTTCCAGCGATAGGAGATGGAATAGACGCCTTATTACAGTCCAACATACGAGATATTTTACCAATTACATACCTATAATAACTAATCCATACCTATAATAGATTCAGGTTGCTGAGATATTATCTAGGTAGCAACAAAATAATATTAAATTAAAGTTTTTAAGAATAATTTTCTACAGTTTTCTTAGCCATTATATTAATTATGCAGTGTATTTAGTGTGTCATCGATTTAAAATTCAAGATATTAAAACACAAACATGACTGATATATTATTTATTTTTTTGTAAGTGTTTCTGTATGTTTAAGTCATTTTTGTATATACTTGTGGAATATATGTAAATATTAGTTAGTAATTTTCTTAAATAAAGTCTTACAGTTCCCTGGGCCCATTGTCGGCTAGAAAAAAACATGACTGATATATTTTATTTGAAGTGAGCATAGTATTAAAAATCCACGTAACCAAAGAAAACATATGCTGTACATACAATTACTCGTAAAATATTACATTCAGTGAGGTTTGTCACCACGCGTGATAATCCTGCATGCTGATTGGTTCGTACATGTTTCCGGAACATGTTTTAAACAAGACACAAGGTTAACAGAGTAACTAGTAAAGAGGGCGGTTACTTCGTTGTCTCTAACTTATATTGCCAGTAAGAATTTCCAATTGCAATAGATATACGATAGTTTTCCGGTTTCCATTCACATTATGATTGATCACCGATACTTATTGGAGGGGGTTATTTAATTGACTTATTTATCACGAGCTTCCTTTATAGAAAATTAGTTGGACCAGGCAGTACGGGTTTTAATAGATTGGTATACCTACGCAGGTAAGTATACATTTTATTCTACCGCAGGTTATGTGGCACCTTTTTTACATTCATGATTGACTGTTCGCTGTTTATATGCGCTGTTTTAAGACTAAATCTCATTTGTTTTATATCTATAGAATCTGTGGTACGACAACAGTCTTGAGATAACGACGTATGGCCAATTTTTTGACTTCTTTCTACGTATAATATAAAAAAGTTACAATGTTGGAGACAAAAAACTAAATAGAAAATGCTCGTTTTTGCTTGAATACTGGATGTAAGATAATTATAATAGATATCTACTACCTGTAGGTACTTAGTGTGGGTGTGTACTGTGTACGTATATATGTTTTTTACACATCCAGCCAGCCCTCAGTTTTGAATCTTAATTTTTATCTATACATTGGCCAATTAGAGCTGTCGAGTGCTTACAATTATCACATCTGTGCAATTAAAAGTACAAGTAACTTTGACACGACTATCGATTCAATCTTCAGACTAATCAGCGTAGAACAAACTGTAAAGGTGATGTCAATTTGCTAGAATTTACGAGTGTAATTCGTGGGGTTGCCAGCGGGGTACAGGTGTATTCGTGCCATTACTCGCGCAGGTACCAACCCCTTTCTAGGGCAACACTATTCATAGATCGACAACATTTTTAAGTTCATGTGTTTCTGTAGGTATTTAAAAGTGAGTAAAGTATCTTAAACTTTATTAATTATATTGGTATGTGATATTTTTGTGAACTATTTTCAGGTTAAAGATTGTGTTGAGTTTGGTATAAAATTGAGAAATTGAGAATTTGGTATCAAAGATGCATGCAATTTTGTAAACCACATATGCCAAATTTTAAATGGTTTCTGATTGCGTGGTTTTCATTACTATTTAATTATTTACCGATTGTTACTTACGGTTTGAACAGTTTCTAATGTGAAGTTTAGTAAAAGGAACTCGCTCAGTAATCGCCAGTAAAACCCTTAATTTGGCCATTAAATCTACACAACACAATGAAATTTAAAACACGGTCGTAAACGTTCCAAATTGTTTAACAACCACTCCAAAAAACACTTTAGGTTTCTTAAAATTATACAGAAGATGCTGTAGGAGAAAAGTCATAAACTGAAGAAAATATAAAATGGATGATTTTTTCACAAATCACATTTGATGGAATCCTATTTCGTAGACCTATCATTGTATTAATATAGAAAAGAATTTTAAATCATGTAATGTGATATGTGACATTTGTTCCTATTTCTTTTAATAAAAACGGCCCAGAGTTGTAGATACATACATATTAAAAACTGCAATTTGAATTCTATTGTAACTCAATGCCATAAAAACGAAAATGTTGCGCACCGCTGAACTTGAGACGCCATATTTTTTTCAGTAAAGATTTTGATAAGCGATTTACAGTTGGAGCTGTCAAGAGCGTGCTTATTTTATGTTCTCGTTTGTAATCAGTGAACGTTAATTAAGGAATTTAAAAAAGTTTTGACTTGAGCAATGTACGGTTTTGGTTTCTGCTGTTTTTGTAATATGCGCTTGACTGCAGTTTGCCTGATATTAGACTTATAGTTTTTACGTTAGATGAAAACTATCTATTTGTTTTAAATTTGAAGTTTGTAGCTTTTTGGAACCCTAGCAAAGACTTTTAGGGTTTAATATAAATAATAATAATAACTGCCCCGTAGATAAGTTGGTAAAATGTCTAGTTTTGAGGGTCGCGGGTTCGATTCCCGCACAACAATATTGTCCATTACCGATCTGCAATCATTTGTGTTGAGTCTGGGTGTTTCAAAGAAGAAGTAATTACCTAAGTATGTTATATCCGTTACCTAGTTCCCATGATAACACTCTGTCATAATACTAGGTATATCAGAGGCCTTTCAGGCGACTTTAAAACTTAAAGAGTTTGCCTCAGTCACTTAATTTTACAGATACCAGTAATTCACACATAAATCCTAATCACGAAGTTGACAGTTGTGAACAATCCAATAGATTCCAACAAAACCCAGGATTTACATTTTATATACGATCTACCCATAAACATTTTGTCGTACATTTTTAAAAGCCATAAACGTCGCGGGGTCTAATACATAGCTATTCCGATTTATGACTAGTTTTATAGATATGTCGAAACTTTGGAATTCCTTATTCTGTGCACGAATTAGAGATGAGACGAAAGGGTTACGATGGATTTACAGAGTATTGTTGATTAGATCAGGCGACTGGAAAAAAGATAGAACTAAACTAGAAGACTGAGTTTTGATATTTTTCAAACATTTATAAAAGACTTATAGCTTTTGTAGGTTATAATAAATCAAGGTTTTTCAACTTATAATAAATCAAGGTTTTTCAACTTATTTTATAAGGAAATAGGTAAGCATTTCGTATATTTTTTTACGAAAAGGTATGTTTTGGTATGTATGTTTGTTGCTCTGTTTTTTAGTCTGGCAACCCAAAGAAATGATTATGATGGATCATAGTGATTTTAGCTATGATGGTAATCTATTTACGTTGACAAGACGCAAGTTATTTTGGTAGATCTCGAGCCAACCCGGGAAAATAGCTTGTATGATAGCAAAAGCAATATTTTAAATTTCTTTTTTGTACTTACGTACACGAAAGTAATTATTTAAGTGTAAAGACAGTAAGTAAACAATTGAAGCGGAATTCAGTTCGAGAAAATGCGTAAAAATTCTGTAAACTTACCAGAAAAAGGTGAAACTCGCTGTTATCCGATCTTAAACAATAACAAACAAATAAATTAACGAAACGCAAATAAAAAGAGCTCTTTATTATGATCGCGGATTATCTCCACATTTATCTGGATTCAGCAAAAATATTTGAGATATCTTACAAGGCGATACAAAGAATTGAGCATTAACATTTTGTAAATAATTGGGAATTAAACAACGATAGGGGTTTGAAATTATAATTTGTAAGCATGATGGTGGTAAAATAAATGAAATCTACGAATTTTGACTAAGGTATAAAATTTACAGACCGAGGTTAGAGATTTTTGATACACTTATAATTACAATTGCATTTACAAGTCGTCATCAAAATATTATCACTCTGGCAGATACCTAACTAAATAAACTTTTCTTTATTTAACTCTTTATATTATACTAGTGGATGCTCGCGGCTTCGCTCGCATTAAGAAGTAAAACTTGCATCCCCTATTTCACCCCTTTAAAAGCGGTTTTTCCAAAAATCCTTTCTTAGCGGATGCTTACGTCATAACATTTACCTGCATGCCAAATTTCAGCCCGATCCGTCCAGTGGTTTGGGCTGTGCGTTGATAGATCACTATATCAGTCAGTCAGTCACCTTTGAGTTTTATATATTTATATTGTCATGTTATGATTGAGAACTTATCTGTTACTAATGATGTTGATGTTGTCAACTTGTTTTGTTACGAACAAAATACAACAATTAATAAGAATGAACTTAACCTCTACTGAGCTAACCTTTTTTGACGCACGGGATACATCAATGTAACGCATATATCACCTTTGTATTCTATCTGTTTTTCAAGTATATAATATGGTGTGTCAAAACAAATGCCTTCTTTCTTTCTTTTTTCTTTCTCTCTTAGTAACAAAATATTTGAATCCATGAGTGGTAATCTATGTCCGAACCACATGCTCCGTGTGGGAATCTGAGACTTTAGTAATTAATTAGTGTTATATTAATTCATATTGCTATTCGTGCCTTAAAAACAGGGGGTCAATGACCGAGGTTACGTCATCTCACTCATCTGTTACTTGTATTGCTGTTACAGAGATGGATATGGAGTATCTTAGTTATATTTTCTTACACGGAATGGGTTTACACTTGACCTTAATTTGCTTGATGGTTAGCGATCATTACGGTCTAGGATAGAGTAAGAACCGATTTACTCTCGCTATGAAGATCGAAAGGTTATATACCACAGGAGTTAATATGTTTGTATGTATGAGAGTGGTGAACTCTAGTGTTGTGGGTTTTCAATTCAAAGGAGCTCCTGACATGATTGGTCGAATGATGGGAGACAACCTTCTTATAGGAGGCTAAAAATCTAATTAGGCAGGTGCATATTCTAGCATACTTACTGTGAAGAGTTTTCGCTAGATTATTATTGACAAATAGCCGTCAGTAATTTAAAGCATCATTTGAGATACGGAAATATTTGGATAAAAATGAAAAAAAAAAACATTTTTTATCCAATTAAAAAGTAGATTACTAATGTTTACATGTCCACAACTAAATAAACTTAACTTCTTCCCTTGTAGATATGCATATTGTCTTGAATTTTCAAAACTAGAGATAATAATGTGAGCTTTAATGGTTTGAAATAAATGGATTTTTTGCTACGTTTTGTGTTTTTCAACTATTGAAGTTCAGCTACTGTTTTACAGCTGTATTATGTCATCGCTGTGGTATCCTCGTTGCTAGCCCATGGCGCTGGCATGGTGTCCTTGACTAACGTTACTATTTACTCATACGTATATACCATGCTAGTATTTGCAAGAGTGTGAAATGTATGTAGGGTTTTTTTTATAAAGTAATAATAAGATAAACAAGAGACGTGTCTCATGTAGTATTAGAGTAGTCGATTCAGTGGCCGGCATCTCGAGTTTTGAATTTCAAAACCCAATGTCTAATAGCCATTATAAAAAACAATAAAACATTTGATTTGACATGGCAATTTGACATGGACAACCCATATCCAACGGACATGCAACAAACTGAACCAGTATGCGTATGCTCTATATCTACTTAAGAAAGTTGCAAATATACAAACCCTATTAACAGCTTACCATGCTTATGCGAGTTCAACGTTAAAATATGGGGTTCTGTTTTGGGCAAATGCAACAGAAAAGGAAGTTGCTTTTAAAGCACAAAAGAAATGTGTTCGTGCAATCTGTGGTCTCAGCCAGACCGAATCATGTGCCCCACAATTCAAAAATCTCAAAATCTTGACTCTTCCATCAATATACATATATGAAGCATCACTTATGACAAGGAACAATCTGCATACATATAAAATACTAAAAAGCTCAAGATATGACAACAGACTCTGCACAGAAAAACATAGAACTGTACAATATGGAAACAGCATTTTCAATATGGGCAAAAAAATATACAACAAGCTCCCTGCGACCATCAAAGAAATCAAGTCTGATGCTATATTTCAAAAACGACTCAGAGTGTTTTTATTGGAAAAGTGTTATTATTCCATAAAATTATTTTTGAACGATGAAACTATTTGACATTTATGATGTACCTAATTTTAATTGATTTTTCTGGCATTTAAATTTAAATTAATATTCATACTTTGTGAAACCAATTTGCACGCCCTATGGGTGAGAATGTAGCGGTCAATATCTTATTTTTGAACAACTCTGTAAAACCTATATTCTGCAAATAAATGATTTTGATTTGATTTGATTTGATTTGATTTTTTGGATATACAAAACAATGTGTAAATAGTTAATATAATAAAATAAAAATAATAAAACTCCTTTATTTATGTATTACAAAATGTATAAGTACCACTAAAATCACTAAAATATAATGTAAAACTAGTAAGTTACAAAGGTACGTCGGTGAGGTAAACTGAGCTCTTCACTAAGTGTCACAGGGACCTTATGTTGCAGGGCTGCAGTATTTCTCGCCGCGGTAACCTTTTTCTTATTATAAGTATTACACCAAGGTTCACTAACATGGTTTAACTTTAATGTTAATAAAACTGAAAATGTAAGTAGAACTCATTTGATCAATCACCATTTATCATCAACATTTAAGTCAAATTTGATTTGAATATGTCATTTAAATAATACATATATGTAAGTTTTACCAATAAATTTTTGTTGCGTTTAGGACACTATATCCACTTTTATGAAAGCCTTACTAAATCACAATGTAACATAACATAAACCAGAATACGATCATACAAATAGGTACTCACATACAAACAAAAACGTATATTATGTCCATCAGAGGCAGTCATTCCGTTTATCATTCACAACCTTCCTTAAGCATCAGTAAGCTCAATACTTGGAATATGAGTGCAAGAACTGTGTTAGCATACTGGGTGATTTTTTGGATTAGGTAGACTGACAAAGCATAGAAAAAAAATATAGATAGGGAGATAAACGATTACTGTACTATAGTTCCCGTCAGGCATGATTTAATTTAATTTTCGGCATTCGCCAGTTAATACAATTAAATTAGGTAAACGATTAGTTTGTATGTATAATAAGTATGTATTTACAAAAGAAAAGTATACAAGTATTATATCCGTTGGCTAGTACCCACGACACAAGCGTTTGCTTAGTGTGGGGCTAGATGGCGCTGTGTGCAATGTCCCGGAATATTTATTTATTTATGTATTAAATATATTTTTAATACACACCAAAAATAGATATGCCAAAATTTACATTAAACTTAAAAATTAAGTTTTTTTTAGGATAGTCCAAAGATATTTGAACTACGAAGCCGTTGGAAGCAATACTGTCAATTATAGGAAGTGCTCAAAGAAAACTTTGTTAAATTTGTTAGTAAATGCCTACGGTTTCGGCTATTTTGCTTAGGAATAAAAAGTTTGTACTAATTTTAAAACCAAACCCACGTTACGACGGACATATGAATAAATGAAAAAGAGGCGCAAATAGAACAACATAAGTACCAACAAAAAACACACAAAAACACTTTTGTTCCTATGATAAAATTAATGGTATGACTGTTAGTGTCATAAAATGAAATTTAATTCCAAACAAATCACCTTGTACATACATTCACAGGCCTGGCGCACTTCTTTCACTCCTAGCTCCTTACCATGCCCTATTACCATCAGTCTTTAGATTTCATTTGTATTTTGCCCACTGATGGGACACTAATAGGCTATTAGGCGTAAGGCAAGACCACACCACATTATTAATCGTTCATTCAACTTGAAAAACGTGAAATCGTTCAATGAATTTCGTATGGGTTGACATATAATTGGCGAGTCGATGCAAAAAGCGGTCGCGGCTTAAAGGGCGGCTCTTGTTGGACCGGGTGACGGTTGTGCGGGCTTGTGGTACACACGGGGTTACTATGCTGAATGCTTATCGTTGCAGGTTGTCTCAAAATCTATGATGGATCGCTGAATATCTCGAATAATTCCTGGGAGTTATAGTTATAACTTTTATAACAGTTCATTTCATTGTCTGACATTTATTAATAACTACTCTTTTAATAGTAAGAAGTTACAAGAGTAGTTCTTAAGGTATCTACAGTTTTGTGAAGGCATATCCTGTTAAAAAAACATCACACAACGGTTTTCACTCACGTGTAAATCGCGTAAGTTGTTTACGCGTTTCGGATGTTATGACATCCATCTTCAGAACGTATGTTCTGGGACCGCGGCAGCACGCAGATATTAAAATCACACATAAGGACTATGAAAAAAGTGACCAGCGCTTAGGAGTCCTTGGCCAATTTATGTATTTTAACACTGTTATAGAATATACAGTCAAATAAGTAAAACATAATCTAACTAGAAATATTCTATACCAATAAGAATGAACATAACATTATTCCTTCACATCAGAGCTCACATTTTATTCACAGATAAATCGCACGACAAGTCCTCAAGGTCCAACCCCGTGTGTATCTTTAACTGTGCCACGCATGTGTCCGGCGGTATGTCGGTAAAAAGAGGACAGGTAACGCACGAGCATCGCCGCGGGTGTATATATGTATAGCGGTCTTACTGGACTATGTGGGTTATGTGGACTTCCTTTATTTACTTGTGTGACATGATATCCGAGTATATTTTTTAACAAAATACTTCTTAATCCCAAATACTCTCTGATATATTTTTTGAGCTATGGTTAGCATATGAAATGTTGTTCTTTATTAAGATTCTTTATTGGTACTATTAGGTTAAGGTACTGGTAACTAACGCGAACACATAAAGCAATGAACTCAACATTCCAAATTTCGTAGAACAAACATTGTTGCTGTTGTTGTTTTTTGACGTAATATCTCTCTCTCTCTCTATGAGTCGTATTTCCTCATGACTGAGGGTCGTAATAAACCCACCGTTATAAAGTTATAAAGTTATACATTATTACTTTAAGAGTATTATCTACAAACTACGCGTATCCTTTGAAGAATTAATATTATTAAGATATCTTATAAGATACCACGACTTTGATAAATCAGAAAACATCTTCCCAACCACTCCCATATCTCTCACAAAGACTGCGGTGGGTATCGCAAAATAGTCATTAGCAAATAGCATGTAAATAGCAGTTAGGAAATAGCAATAGCGGTGTCCAATAGCATATTCACAATTAGCAATATATTACTGTCTGTTGAATAATTACGACTGCAAGATGGTGGGTCCGATTGCTTCCAGAAGTGTGCTTGGGTACGGTTTCTCCATATTCTGTTATTTGTATTGCTATAAAAATATTAAAATTAAAGTCTTTACATAAACCACAACAAACAATAATGAACACTTTGTGCTTAATATAGAAAGGTATATGCTAGTAATTTTGTTATCTTACATATTTTTATTTTTCTATTCTTCAAGAAGCGAAAGAACAGCACTCTGTAAATTAATCGTTTTTGCTAATTATTTAAAAATGTGTGAAAGTGTAATCTCCAAAACACTTGGTTTGTTTTTCCAAGGATGGTATTTTAGCCGATTAATCGCCAATGTCCAAAAAAAATATTTATTTTTCTAGTGTTTAGCTAAGTAGTGCACAGTTTATAATCAAGAAATGGTGAAGCTGGTCCCATAAGTCCAATCTAACTGTACTTTCCTAATACCTGAATGCTTCTCAGAAATTCTTATTTCACAATGCATTTGATAACCTGTTTTATTATTCTAACGTCTCTAAAGGTATGATTTTGAGGTAGGCAGAGGCTAAAATAATATTCTAAAAAGATTTTAAAGAATTTTTTTATTTGTCATGTTCCAATAAGAGTAAGAAAAAATCTTATGAGAAAATATTGTACGTGTATGTTTTTAGTAAATTTAATTGTATCATCAGCGAATGGTTATTAATTTATGTACAATTGTCTTGAAATTAATCGTTGAAATTTGGCATGGAAATAGATCCACTTTATTATACAGATAATATCCCATGCATCATACATAAAAGTAGCAGTACAAAGTCAACGTAAATTATAGTGAAAAAAAATAATCAATGTTAATCAGTATTAACATTGACTACTTATTATCCCAATTTAACTCGAGTGCATCCAAATTCCTAATTATAAATAATTCCCACACATAAATACCAACTAGATTGTCAACCAACACCTTTCCACTGACTTATACGCAGTAAGAGTGCGTAGAACATTATTCACTTGCGAAGACGCAGCCTATGTCTTATAAGACTTTGTCATAGTAAGCAAAGTTAACTTAGCGGTAATAATTTTTTTTATAAACTTTGTGATCTATTATTTACCTACTTATTTAAACCACGAATTACACTTATGTTAATGTTAATTACACTGGACTATATTATAGTTGTGGTATGATTATGAATAAGATAAAAATTATTAACCTGTAAAATTGGCTTGAGAAAGGTAATCTATGTGTTCCTGGTAATCTATGTGTTCCTGGTAATCTATGTGTTCCTGGTAATCTATGTGTTCCTGGTAATCTATGTGTTCCTGGTAATCTATGTGTTTCTGAGGTCATCTTTTGGGTCAATTGACTAAATTCTGATGGCGAGAGATTTCAAATTGCCCAACAAACACCTGGTAAAGCATAACTTTTTTTTTAACACATATAATCGTAGCTAATATTAAATTTTCAAGTTTTTTTTTTTTACTTGAGATAGGCTCACGCTTGACTACAACTTGCCTGATGTTAAGCAACGTTATAATCTACGATCTTGCGCGCTTGCCTAAAACAAACCGGTTTACTCTCGACTTGAAGACCGACAAATTATAGTTCAAGGAGAATAGAGATTCGGGCAAGGAGTTCCACAGTTGCAAGTAAACAAAAAGACAATTATTTTGGACCTATCGTCACCGTTCTCACCAAACTTAGACAAAGTTGCACCCAACTAAGGCTACATCCACACCCATTTGAAAGAGACAAGTCGCTTCCACACTTTATGTGCGGGGATCAGGGGTCGGTGTATTTACGGCCTTACACTGGTCGGCTATCGGACCCGCGATAATAAATTACAGACCAGAGACAATGAGGGTTTGAGAGAAATTTGACTACGTTAATGGGTAGAGGAATTTTAGTTTGAGTCATTTGTATGTATAAACTAACTAACTACTAGTAGGTGCTCGCGTCTTCGCTCGCATTAAGAAGTAAAACTTGCATCCCCTATTTCACCCCTTTAATAGTGGCATTTCCAAAAATCCTTTCTTAGCGGATGCCTACGTCAAAACATCTACCTTCATTCCAAATTTCAGCCCAATCCGTCTAGTGGTTTGGGCTGTGCGTTGATAGATCACTATATCAGTCAGTCAGTCAGCTTTGAGTTTAATATAATAATATATAGACTACTAGCGACCCGCGACTCCCCTCGGAGTTACCCGTGCTAAGCAGCCGGGATAAGAAGCCTACCTATATGTTAATCCAGTATCTCATCTACCTCCTAAATAAATTAAATCCAAATCAGTTCAGTCGTAAGAGCGTGAAGAAATAACAAAGACACAAACTTTTGCTTTTACAAATATTAGTGGGATCATATTGTAGGTCCCGGCTGTTTGTCTAGTACCTACGGCAGTCGTTAAGCCATGTCAGAGGCCTTTAGGACGGTTCGAAAACTCTCGACACCAGAGTTGGCCACTCTCAGTCGATAAGAAGAAAGTGGGATCATCATTAAGTATTTGATCATCAGAAGTGCTATTCCTGCGAATACTTCATTTCTCACTTTTGGTTAGTGTAGAAAGCCCTACAAAATAAAATTATGTACCTACTCATATATTATAAGAATAACTTTTTTATTATTACAACTTTCGTGAGTCATTTTATCAATATGTAACTAAACGGTTTTCACTTACGTGTAATTCGCGTATGACTGATATATACTGATTCCGTAAGGCACTGGCTAGTCTTGGCGTGACGTCATACGACATCTTAACTTATTCTTTAATTCTTATTCTTGAATTCTTTATGCCATACGATAGGTTGTCTATGACTAGTATCAATTATACGTGTTCGTTCAAAAATCTTCTTTCCGGTTTTTTCGACAATTTGCGGTTTTAGATGTGAGCGTTTATTTATTAATTAAAAGTTAATTAGGTAGAGAAAACCATAAAATAATACACAATTTCTTGATTGATTACAAAAATTCTAATAAAAAGCTACAAAATCACTATTGCTTACTAAAATAAAATCTCTGAACTATGGTTTTTTAACGAACAATTTGCTCGTCTTGTCAGTGTCAATTGTAGAATTTGTTTTGTAAATATCGGTAAACATTTTTCCTGTATTTATCTTTGCGTGAGTGTTTTGCAGAATGGAAAGTATTTAACGCAGAAAGATAATTCGACTGGTGAAGCAATAGCACTCCCTCTCGTAAGGTTGCGTGCGCCGGTCGTGGTGCTGGTGCTCCCGAGTGGGAGGTCGACGCGCCTGCACCACCTTCAGGAACCACTGCCTGTCTTCCCGGTGCTGTAGAAAAGCGCTGCCACGGCAGGCACTTCGTCACCAACATCACCACGTCGAGCAACGTATGTAAAAATAGGCATACTATTGAATCTCCCATGAGATTTGTTTGTTGGTTAGTGATGAGAGTATAATAAAAATCTATTTAAGCAACAATAATCTACTGTTTTAGTCCCTTCAGTGCCTTGGTTAAGATAATCAGTGTTAATAGGGCTCAAATTCCCTCCAGTACATATAAGAATTGTATAAATATAATTTGATAGACACAAATACAAGACAAAGTAATCAAAGAGCTTTGAAGCCAATAATACCCATAGTCCCACAACCACTAAAGACAAACTGATAATAAAATAGCCCAGCCCTGTTCAAGGGCCACCCGCCCTTGCAGGGATTGGCCGAGACCTGTAGCCATATCGCTATGGTCTTTCATGTACTCGGCCAAATATCCCAGCTGGGCCGGAGCCTCCTTTTGACGGCTGACTGGGCTGGGCTTGCAACGGCTAGGTGATGGGTCCAAATTGAATGATCATACATTTAATGACACCATTCACAATGAATCACTAATCACTTTCATATACCACATAATAAGATTAAAAAATGTCATATTATGTTGAAAATGTCCCCCTAAACTTACAATTGAAGTAGGATAAGATACTTACTTGTTTTATTAGAATTAGTTAACCACAAGCCACACAATTAGAGATAATAAATACTAAGATTTTAAATTTTATGTTAAGTTTTATATTTTAGAATATATAGTTTTAATTTTAGTTACACCCTAATTCCCCTCTTAACAGGGTAAATGTAAATACATTTATGCTAATAAAGGAATTGAAATTGAATAAAATTAAAAGCCTTTTTATTCATAAAACCTTATAATACATATAACATTGTTTAACTACTAACTAATTATACTAGGTACCTATTTACAACTAATGCTAATTTTATTATTTATATATATCTGTATTAAAACATTTCTAGTTACTAAATATTATCAAATTACTTTTTATTTTATTTACATAGGTTATATGACCCCTTCTGGGTAAAGGCCTCCTCCAGCCTGTACACAAGTAGATTCTGTTTATTTCTTTGTTGGCATGAGTTGGAGGTGGCTGGAGGGTTGTGGCCGCTTTCCTTCATGGGGGCTGGCCATACTGGAGGAGGTTATGGTGGTAGTGGCTACTGGCTGTTATGGCTGTTGCTGGTGGTGGCGATGGGATTACTTGGAGACCTCATTGGTGATGTTGCTTGATGTGGCTACCTTGTATTTTTGGATTTTTCTGGCCTTTTCACACTATTTTCATGGAAGGCGGCACAAAAACTATTTTCAGATGGATATTTGTCACTTCACAGGTTGCTTTATTGTTTTCAGCAGGTTTTGTCCGTTCATCTTTTTTGTTGCGTAGGTAAGTAATTTGCCGTTTGCCGGTCGGCTTGAATTCAGTCAATATTATAATTTTTTTTTTTCTTCTTGTTTTGGAAAATGCTTCGATTTTTAAGGTGTTTTCTATTGTAAAACAGGTTTTTAGACGATTTTATCTTCAATAAATATAAATTTTATTCGGAGATTTCGGAGATTGAAACTTATTGTTTACACAGACACAGAATACTAAGTAGTTACTATGGGTATATTGGGTATTGTAGATAGATAGATAGATAGAATATTCTTTATTGTAACACACGAAATAAAAAAAATAAAATACAATTGTATTGATGTAGTCTTGCCGCGTTACGAGCCCACGAAGCGTACGATAAGTTGACAGAAGAATTCCTTATGTCACTGTGGTTACGGAATGTGACATTGGCATAGGGAATACCGTAAACGCGCGTTACACGCCTTTTCCGTGTCTTGCCGTGTTACGAGCAAGACAAGTCCTTACAGAATTAGGGCCAGGTCCCGCGTTTAGTTACATATTGATAATAATAACTTACCTAAAAGAACCAGCATGGTTGACGTCATGAAATAATAAGAACATTTTGCTTCACTACCTACTTTGAAAATTAGCAAACAATTCTAACAATACATTTAATCAATGGCCCACGATATCCTTTTTTCAGTGTTCAGACAGTTGTGAATTCTGATAGTCTCAGAAGAAGTTGTTGCATAATGATCTTAGCTACCTTACGTGATTGATGATGTTTTATAGTAATCATGTAAAACGGGGTAGCTCCTATACAACATTGTTTCTTTCATACAGCCAATTAATATATTATATATTATGCATGTGCAAGTCCGACCCACTTGGTCGGTTATTAATGTCATTATTAACATATTTCATAGCACATTATAAGCAACAAACTTAGCTGCAACATATTTCTCAGGCCCCATTGACCCTACCTCTATACCTTAGAATGAGAACTACGAATAATAGACACTATAGAAATATAAATCTTTACAAAATTGGCGTCCAAATTGCTTCCACATTTCAACTCTCTTCCACACACCATTGACAAAAAAAGCTTGCTCATGATTGGGTACAATGCCAAACGCTTGGTCGCAGTTGATCGCTAAAGGGCTAAGCCCCGCCCACCAACTCAACCGCAGCAGATGCGGTTGACTATATAGATTTTTTCGGCTCAGTTTCTTTTCTATAGCAAGAGTTATTCGTATCATGAGAACGAGGTATCCAATCGGCGACTTACCATCAGACCGTAAGCTGGGCGAGCAGTAAACTAGCCGCGAATGGCTCTCTATGCCACAACAATTGCAGCCTGGGTTTACGATTCACTTTGATCACAGAATAGGATAGGACAGATGGCTAACTTTAAGTCACATCCCTGGTTTCTAAAACGATGATCATTTATTCCTATAAAATAAATTTGACTGTGCTGTGATTGGCAAAAAAATTGAAATCTACAATGACAGCAATTTAGTTAATTTAATTGGAGAAATAAAAAAATGGATTTGAAAAATTTTTTATTAAAATAGTACTTATTTGTATTTGAAAATAGACATAAAAAATAAAGTATTTGACCGTTGTTCTAGAAGCCAGGGTATAGACTACCTTTACGTGAAAAAGGGTGTTCCAACAAGGTGTCTAAACCATACTTAAAAAAGTCTTGCCACAATATACAATTTGTAGGCACAAGGTAAAAAATATTACGTTGTTTTTCGCTGAGCAAAAAAAAAGCATCAACAAACAAAAAATAAGTTGTTTTGTGGCGTAGGTATAACAAAATGCTACTGCAATGAGATTGCTTGGCTAACAACTGTCGAACGGGCCCACTTGTTTCGATTTTGAAAGTCCATCTTCTGTAACTAAATATTCTGCAACTCATGTGGCACATTGTAATAAAACGTAGACATTTCAGCTGCAGTACTGTTACGTCATCTGTGGTTGGAGTTATGGAGTTTGGGCATGAAACTATACACATAGTATAGCAATGGACTAATCTTAGTCCACCACTTTATAAGCTCAGTTTGAAAAAAGAACTCTTTCGAGAGTATTATGCACAGTCACACCGTATTGGTCGCCAATAGCTAAGTTTTTTTTTACTTTGGGTAGGTTTACGTTTGACTACAGCCTGCCTTCAGTTCGGTGTGGTATCCGTTAGTGATTACCAAAGTTAAGCAACCGCTGCCAGTAAGGCCAATCCTTAGATGGGTGTCCGCTAGAAAAAGACAGAGGCATTTACAGGAGTAAATGCTAGGCACTTGTTTTGACTTCAGGTACTATGTATTGTTAAAAAACATGAAGTACATGAAAGCGCGATCATCAGTTATTAGAAAAACAAATGTAAGGATGCCCAAGATACAGGCTAAAGCCTAGTTTGGGGTCCACCATTATTGCACTCTGCGCGTGATAAATTCAACATAACTTTATAGTCTCAAAGCTATGGTCAAATTAATCAACGCTGCATGCTATTGTATACTTATTTCCTAAATCACAGCTACTTATAGGTATATTATATGAAACTTTGACAACAGCTTTGGCTATTCTCACAAGAACTTATTTTATTCGTAACCTGTCTTCTGATATCGCAATACTGCTGCCTTACAATAATAATTTTCAAAGATTTTACCTATTGATAAGGTAAGACTAACATAAGTTTAACTGTACTATGTCAATCCATGAAACTCAGGAAATGTGTGAGCGAGCCCATCCGAGATGAAGATGTCACACGCTCGTAAACCAAGCAGAAATGTTTTTTGAACATGCAACTCTGTCATAAATACTTATCGGGAGAAATCGAAGGAAAATAATATATTCTTACTCGTATAAAACTTTTTATTTTTTAGTCTTACTGGTATCCTGCGCTGTACCACATAATATAGAAGTAGGTATGTTGAGTGAGTTTATATAAGAGTGGCCAACTCTGTTGTCAAAGTTCTCAAACTACCCTACGATTGCAGAAACTTTTCTTTTGCAGAAACGATTTCTTATAGTGCCTCTCTAACTAGTAAGCATGTAACTTGGTGGTATAAAACTTATACATTGTGGTGAAAAAGGTTGAGTTTTTTAAAACATTTAACCTGGAATTGCTGGAAATGTTAAAAAAGCCATTTCTTGATTTCGGGGTTCGCATTAACTTAACCTTAATTTATTGATTACGATATCATCTTTATACTTTATCAATATTTATATCATACGTACTAAATAACAAATCACTTTTCTTCCACAAACATAAGCTGAGAAAAACTCGGCAAAGTCAGTATTCAATAAACACTGTCATCACATATTAATTGTCAGAATTAAGGCTATAGCACATATTTTTATATGTTTTACACATGAGTTTTAATTTTACTAAGTTTTTTTGTGATAAGCTGATAAAGCTGATTACGTTATAACTCTAATTAGTTTTTGTTACAGTAGGAAAACAAAATTTATATTCACGTCTACTATGATTTGGCTAGTACAAAAGTAAACTCATATGAGAGTGGCCAACTCTGGTGTCAGAGTTTTCTAACCACTCCAAGGGCTTCTAGTTCTAACATGGCTTAACAACTGCCGTACAGTATCATACAGACAGGACCTACAATATCAATCTTCTTCTTATCGAATGAGAGTGGCCAACTCTGGTGTCGAGAAAGAGAGTCATTGGTCATTGCCATGTCAGAGGCCCTTAGGAGGCGGCTTGATAAACTCTCGACAATATCAATGTAATCAGACTACGTGGGCAAATAAAACACTTAGATTTTCTCTTGTCTCTTACGCTAAGGAATCCTTTTCCAGTTGACATCTCAGAATGATATCTCTGTATTCTAAAGTTGACATGTGTGCTAAGACCTCTATCGATGATTTTATTTAATGGGCAGCATTAATGTGACAGCGCTATAAATTAAGATGGCGCGGAAGGTTCTCACAGCACACATGAATATGAATACTTTCTTCCCTCGTTCAATTAACACACAGTACTGAGATTGTCAGAAAAAGTTGCTGAGATGAGCCGAGTTATACGAAGTGGCAAGTTATGAGATTAAGACTTATAAAAATGAATAAGGTGGGACTTTTAAGAATAAAATATATATTTTTGAGCAGCATATTTCTTTGCATTTTTCGATTTTAAGTATGTTTTAGATTGTATTTTATAGGTAACATAGTATCGTAATTTTGTATACATGTACGAATTTATTTATTAATACTTGAAGTAAAAAATAAATAAATTACATCAGCTACTGTTCTTATATCGACAAAGCTAAAAAAATACTTCACGCCAATTAAAAACCGAGCTGTCAATCAAGCTAGTAATTCCGAACAAGCGATTATAATAATCCTCGATCAAAATCGTCAACTCTCGCGCTCGAGTCGTCCATTCGAATTAATAGACACGTCATCTATTCCATCTCCACGGTTCCAAACTCAAAATTAACAATTCCAAAATCGAACCGAAAAAACGTCTTTTTAACGGTCTTTTATTAAAAAAACACAAGGTGCAAACATGTAGAGTGAATTGGGCACACACCTGCTTTTTTTACACTATTGTATGGTTATTCCCGAATTTATATTTAACAGGTGTATATTGTAAGTGAATTTGACCATTACGGGCGTAGACATTCGCCGGGGGCCTAATTAAGCAGATATAGAAAGTACGGCTCTAGCTCCCCGCCTGTCCGAGTTATCGTACAGCAGAGTTATAATTTTGAAAAGCATTAAATATTGATAAGCTCGGTAGCAAGTAGCTACATTTAATCCTTGTTTATCGAATAAAGATGACAATTTCTTTGGAATAAAGCAGGTAAAGCGGCTTTTGTAAATGTATGGGCTTAAATTCACAATAATGTATGAGGTTTATGTGACAACAGCGTGGATACACAACTTAGATGAAGTGTGTAGGTACTTATACTATTTTTATAGCTGTAAATGTATCTAGTTTATTTCATACATTGGTCTTGGTGGATTAAAGTTATTTGGGAGATGAAAATTTAACCTAAATATGTAATACGTTTTTTTCTTTATTTATCTTTTGGCCAGCCGTTATAAGATAGAAAATTATAAGTATATGCTATTATGTACTCAAATATGAATACAAATAACAAAAATAAAATCAGTTTTACTTATTTAGCAAAATTTTACTACTATGCGGTGATAAATTTTATTCATTTTTGTTTAAAAAATATTGGAAAATGTTTTCTTTGTAAGTAGCATTAGTCTTTTAACAAATGTTGTGTTACGTGCTATTTTCCGTATTTGTTTTAAAGTTTATTTGTTTTTGTGGTTTTGGGGCCGTGGTCAGAAAATAACTAAGTATTTAGACATGGTTAAAGATAATGAAGCGCAAAATATCAAAGCATACTAATAAATATGAGTTAAAGTTTTTCCTTGTACAAGTGAACACTCGCGGCTTCACCCGTATTAATTTGAATACGAAGGAGCGTATATGAATCACTCACAGGACCTAACATTATCACATACAATAATAGAGATCTGGCGTTCCTTACAGTACTAACAGACGAACAAACACATGGTTTACTCATACCATGCCAGCCATATTCAGAAAAGATTTGGATTTTGTTACGGAAAATGTTACAGTGACAATTACCAAAAACCTTCTATTTCACCATTCTTTGTATAATGTAACATAGTAGCTAAGTAACATGAACACCCATCTGTTCCTATCTCATGTAATTGTATACTCGTTGAATTGTAATTAAAACAAAAAGGCTGAATGAAAGTAGGCGCGGCTCACTGACCTTACGCTTGGACTTTTTATTTTTCTTTGACAAATGATCACTTACATGTTTCTAATGTGGGCCTGTGCCACGAATGATGGTTAGTTTTTGGTTTAATCAGAGGACATATTTAATTAAAAAAAAAACATTCAGAAGACTTTATACCCTCCTTTTTTTGGAAGTCGGTAAATATATAACTTACGCTTTTGGTTAATTTTTTATAAGTGTAACATTTTTTTAGTTTTTTGTATCAATAATTTCTATATTTACTCTGGATTTTTACATATTTCATGACAAACCAAGAACTGCTTCATTTAATATCAGTACTTATAAAAAATAATAATGAAAGGTAAACATACAATTAATTTATTAACCGTCGGTTAGTATCTCTAAAAACACGACCTCAGGTAAGTAGATAAGTGTAAGATTTCATAGAGACTTGCTAACCGTACTTCATACTCTATAATTAAACACATCAACCTCGTTTGCTTAAGTCGGTAAACAGACTTAGCATTAGCTGAATGAGTTTCATTCAATATGTACTCATTTGCATGGACGCATGACTTATGAGTAATGATATTTTTTTTTGTATGAGTTGTATAAGTCAGATGTGTTTGCTATATTTTTTCAACACATAACTGTTCGTAAGCTATGGATCTATGGCTCAATGTGGCCTCGGAAGCATCAGCACATATTCGACATCAGTTCTATCTTTCCTTCTGCGGATTCGAACCCGCATTCTGCAAGCTGGGAGGCAGAAGTGCATTTACTGAACCATCGTCATTATCAGATACATTTTCCTAAATTGCGGCCGTGAGCGATAGCGTCACTTTAAAACGCCATCAAAGGTGGAAGAGAAAAAAGAGATGTCATAAGCGGTGCTGGATGTTGTGGTGAATTCACCTGACCTACCACAACATCCATCAAAGCCCCTTTGTATACTAGGGGATCTATGAAGATTTCCCCCTTGGAAAAAAAGAAAACAATAATAACATTACTTTACTTTGATTATATTTTATTTATTTCTTTACTCCCTGCCTGACTCCTTGTTCCCCGCGGAATATAACCTTGCGATCTTCAAAGCGAGAGTGAATCGGTTCTTACTGGGTAAGCACATTCCATCCTAGACCGTAATGATTGCTTACCATCAGGCGAATTACGGTCAAGTGCAAACCCATTCCTTGTAAAAAAAAGGGTTCATATTATTTTAGTTCCGCAGATTGTGTCCCTAAAACGGCTAAGAAAGTTCAATGAAGCTTCTTTATTACCAACTTTGTTTTCGAAACTAATACCCATGTCTAAGTAAGGAGTGCAAAACAATTTGCTTCTGTGCCGTTTAGATATCACATGCGAATAAAATACTGAATAATGCGGATTCAGGTATTCAGACATTCAGGGATAAAACCTAGACTCATTCTCGAACATAAATTAATAATAGAAATCTCATTCTCAAAAACATTTATTTAGAATGAGATGTTTCATGGTAGACCAACATGTACATATATACAGATAAAAATTATATATTCTTTTATTATTATTATCTTATGATGTCCATAGTTTTAGCTTTATTTACTTTTAATTGTATTTGTTAACCATCCAAACCACTTGGAAGAACCTGTCTTTTGCAACACAGTTCCAACTAAAGCAAAAGACAGAATCATGTAAATTATACAATAAGGTTGCTCAAATAAAAATTTACTTTACTTTACTTAGATATGTTTACTTGCTATCTTCTTCTTCTTATCGAATGAGAGTTGCCAACTCTGGTGTCAGATTAAGTTGAGTACTTGGTAACCAACCAAACATAATTGGTAGATAAAGTTGACAATGTTAATTTGTGAGTCGCGTATTATATTGGATTGGCGTCATCGTTTTCAAATGATAAGTTTCTGCCGTAAGAATTGCATAGAATGATATTACGTTTTGAGTACGAGTATATATAGTATTTACTTGTTTCCATTGTTTACTAAGACTAATTTCAGATCTTTTACTAATGTGGCTTGTATGCAGACCTATGCGAACGACATTGGAGATTCAAATGAGTTGATTCTGTGGAGGGTACAAATTTGACTAGAAGAGATTCTCACGGTCTATAATGTTTATGCTTAGTTGTTGGGCATTATTTTAATGTAATTTTAATTAGTAGTAAGATTTTCTTTACTTAAAATTGTATTCATGTTTGACGAGACATGATTGATGCCAACTCTTATTATTATTGTAATTAGTTTGTTGTAATTAATAAATAAATAAATAATAAATATTACGGGACATTGCACACAGCGCCATCTAGCCCCACACTAAGCAAACGCTTGTGTCGTGGGTACTAGATAACGGATATAATACTTATATATACTTTTCTTTTGTAAATACATACTTATCATACATACAAACGACCAGACTCAACACAAGTAATTATAAATTTTGAATTTCATAAATACTTGTGTCAAGCGGAAATCAAACCCGCAACTCCTAGATTAGAATTTTTAAAATTATGTATGTTAATAAATTATATCTATCTATCTATCATTGTCTATAAATGTTTAAGGTAGTAAAAAAAATGCATACCATTTACTTGAAAACCCTTCCACATTAGTACTCCTGAATCCACCCCTGTTTTCAATAGAACCCTAAGTACTTAATGTCCTGCTAGTTTGTATGAGATGTTCAAGTTATTTGTTAAGTCTAGGTCTTTCAATGGCTAATAACGTCGCCGGTTTAAAGTTATTATAGGTTAGGAAAGTAAACTGTTAGTTAAAGGATTAGCGCTCCGTATGTGCAGATACATATACGGATTATATTAACTCTTTGTTTCCATAAATACATAAATAGTTGGATTTTAATTTGATGAGGATGGTTAAACTCTTAATGACCACAATATTTCAACTGCCCAAAGAACAAACAAATAAGATGAACCTTCTTTAGTAATTAAAACAAATATTTAATATACTTTACTTATGCGTCTTAAATTAAACCCTACTTTTTGTATTGGTCACCCATCCAAAAACTAGTCGCGACAGCTGTTGCTTAATTTTTGTAATCGCGAACATACATGTACATGAGTTCGTCCAAGGATAACACCGACGACATTTCAAACACATTCCCACCTCCTCAGGTATTTTACGAGCATTTGCCTAAAAGGCTATAAACCTTGCATGTTCACTAAGTGGCCTAATCAGTGACATTGTAATCACAAAGTTAATGCTTAGTTGAGAAAGATTGCCGTAATTAACCACTTTATCTGAGCACTTGCAACGACTGAGATTTACACCTCTAATGTTTACTAATTGAAATCTATCTGGAAGACTAAAGATATCAAAACACTATTGGAAGCCCGTGGTTTTGCGTGCGTTCTTTCAGTACCTAAATTTACTTAGTCTATTTGTGATAAGTACATAATTTTATGCCAGAAAGATTTTTGTTATTATGTGAGTTTACAAAATAACATCATCATGGGAGTGGTAGTTACGATCCTCAGACATGAGGGCTACGATTCAAGGAGGAAAAATTTACATTACGTATGAAGACTTTTAATATAGATAGACCTGGAACTGTACAAAGTAAAAAAAACTAGAAATAAACTCAACCGGTAGCATTCGATCCTACATAATATGAAAAGATATTTAGTTCTGGCGGGGAACTGCAGGTCACCTCTAGATTTAAAATCCAGCTCGGTCACAAACATTTGCAATGTTCATAGAAAAGGCAGCCAACCTACAACGGTATGCCGTGAATGGAAGCGAGTTACGAAAGGTTTAATTCGTAGACTATATGACAGAGAAATTCCTACCTTATAAAGCTCTCCATTAATCATAAGTCCTGCACGAGTGATCAAAAGTCAAAACTATAAAATGCGTCTACAAAGACACGGTCTAGGCAATTACCTTTTTTTTCACACTAAATAGGCTTACGTTTGACTATAGCCTGCCTGATGTTAAGCACCACTATAGTCTAAGATGTAGCACGCTTGCCTAGAAGAAACCTATTTACTTACCAACTTCATACAAATGTTATGAATATGAAAGTTGATAAGTATGTGTTTGTAACTTCTCCACTGTATAAGTACTGAAACGAATGATACCAAAAATTGTGAGAAAATAAATAAGACCTCATATGAATAGACACAGTCATTAACTAATTTACTTGCAGAATCTGTAGAAAAGAACATCGTGATGCGCCTTCTAGGGATAGTATTGTATTTACATATTTTTTACGAGGAATTTGTTTGCATTTAACCATAATAAAATTGATAGAATCTATAGTAATATTATAAAGGCGAAGAGTTTGTTTGTTTGTTTGTTTGTTTGAACGCGCTAATCTCAAGAACTACTGGTGCGAATTGAAAAATTATTTTTGTGTTGAATATACCATTTATCGAGGAAGGCTTTAGGCTATATAACATCACGCTGCAACTAAAAGGAGCGAAGAAATAATGGAAAATCTAAAACGGGGAAAATTATTCATCTTTGAGGGATTCCATTGCGTGCGCTGCGAAAACGGTTCAAGTCATGGGTAACAGTTATGATTTATAAAGCTGAAGAGGTTGTTTGCAAAAATAAATATAATGCCCATAATAACTATTCCGGACAAAGTCGTAGGCACAGCTAGTAGACCATAATTCGCACTATGGCTGAAGGTAAGTAATCATTACGGTGTAGGATAATATAAATAGACATTCTACTTTATTATACGTTCAGGATTTATTTCAGGATTCAGTCTAGGATTTCAGAAGACGTTGTCTTAATTAGATGAATTGTAGTCGGTCCGGTATTTAGGAATCTGATAGACTTCTCGAAAGTTCCGCCGGAGGTTGATTTGTAAATGCTGTCTTCAGAAATCTGATATTGCTGCAACTTGATTGTTGGCTTTATACACTGAAATTATATTTTAGTAAGACTGTGTTTAGCTAAACATTGTTTGCGTACATTGTATAAGTTTTTATGACTACAGAAAAGACTACATAATTATGTCTGACCATGGTTCAATTTGCATTGATACTATTGTGCTATGGTTAAAGTAAGCTTGTAAGTAATTGCTACAATATATCTCTAAATTCTACTTACTTTTGATAATAATAACTAAAACCTGGACAAAACGTTCAAAAATAGTATATACCTATATATATTTTTTCGTTTTGTTTACATGTATCAAACTTATTTTCACTAAGTACAAATAATATACCTATACTAGGCTAAGTTTTTTTCATTTATTTACTAACGGTTTCGCTTGAGCTATTACAAGATAAAAAGTCGGCTACTTCACTCTCAGGATCCCGTACTATCTCCATTCCAAAAATCACAATGATGCTCAAACAGACCAACAGATTTGCACTTTTATCTAATGACACGATTAATTTACAATTACCATATCCACTATCGCACAGTTAGGTCATTATCCCTATTCTAGGTATCTCAGGGTCACCGAGGTCACCGAGGTCAATGTAAGCGGTGACCTGTTATCGGAACAAGGCCAAAGTGACTGAAGTTCAGTTCAGAGGTTGCAGTTTGCGCCAGTTCGACATGTAGGGCGACCAGGAAGTAGTCTGTTGTTGGAAAACTGCATAAATAAATGTGCACATGTCGTGGGTTGGGTGTAAAGGTGTTGTATTGGTTTTAGAGCTGTTACACATGGTAGCACATTTATATGAATTAGATCAATACATTATTATAATAGAGATCAAGATTATGTGCGCTTTCGTCATGCCCCGAACTAGGCCAGGCCTGTATCTCAGTGGCCCAAAACAGAATTATTATTTAGATCTAGGTATATGTTCCTGTTACGAATTAACTTTGTAAATTGTAAACGGTTTTCGGAAATGCATTTTTTAGACTTTAATGAATTAATTTATAGATGTTTCGTTGTGAAATAATGATAGATAGATAGATAGAATATTCTTTATTGTAACACACGAAATAAAAATAAAATACAAAGAAATAGATCAAACATAAACTTATACTAGTGCCACAAGTGGCGGCCTTATCGCTAAAAGCGATCTCTTCCAGGCAACCATTGGATGGAGAGAAATGCTTGCAGATCTTAACTTAACCATATGGAAAAGCAAGTAGGAGGTTGTATTGATTTTAAATATAGATACGCACACAAATTTTGCCATTTTCTTACTGGTTTGTTTTGATAAGAAGTACTTAATAAAGTAAATAAACCTAAAATAGAGTAAGTACATTGTAAATTTGTAAGTAACTAATTTAAGGCATTCTATATTTATTTTTAATGTCATTGTTTATTGTCCGGAGAAAGTATTGAATTCTTTTTTTTATTTAACAATTTAAAATACAATTAGATGGCACGTCCTAAATCATGGCCCCACTAATCATGACTCAATAACAGAGTAGTCGTGATCATGAAGTTTCATTTAATTGTTCCGATTGTATTCAATACCTACTGCTAATTGATTCGACAACTTGCGTAGTATAGTCTAATTAGGATTCCGATTTAGAACCAATTTGGAACATCCTTATTGAACTCTATTTCATAGGTATAAAGTTTAATTTTGATTGTGTGATTGTAAGTAGAAATTGGTAGCAGTTAAGTACGATTTAAGTGGTAGTGGGCTTACTTTGATTGTTATTGTAATTTGTTTTGTAATCAAGATGAGTTGATGGCATTGTTGCACGTTGGGTGAAGCGATGAATAAATAGAGTTGGTGGTGAGGATACAATGTTAATTTAGATTTTCTTATTAGATTTAGATAATTAAATTATATAATGGTTAGGAGAACTGATAACAGATGGAGTAAAGCAGTCACAGAGTGGTGGCCTAGAACTGGCAGGCGAGGAGTGGGTCGTCCGGTCGCGCGATGGGTCGACGACATCGTCAAAGTCGAGGGTCCAACCTGGATGAGGTCTGCACAAGATCGACGCAGATGGCACATGCAAAGGGAGGCCTATACCCAGCAGTGGGATCCCAATTGCTGTGGATGATGATGATGATGAATTAAATTATTAGGAAATTATCTAAGAAATGCATAAAGGAATGACACGATGGAATTATGAATTACATTCTAACTAGTAAAATAATTTATCGTTCCTTTAGAGAGCTAACCGGTTTCTTCTAGGCAGGCGTGTTAGATCGTAGATAACAAGTTTGCTTCACATCATGCAAGTCGTAGTCAAGCGTGAGCCTATATTAGAACCAAAAATAAAACTCGACCACTGGAAATTCTGTAACTTCAAAAATAAGTTCGTCTAACTGATAAGTTATAATCTCCCAAAAAATTGCTTTACAAAAGTTAAAATTGTGTTTCCATCTTAATAAAAATGAAGTTATGTTCCTTAAAGCTTGTTAAGGAGATTAATAGCCGCTACAAACCATTACGAACACTAACTAGCAGTTAAAGTAACTACGCTCAAAGAGAAACATTAACTGCAACAATGTGAGCATTGTTTACATTTAACCAATCGGTTCCACATCACATACTTGCTATTAGGTATATGTTTGAGAATATTGGAGCTATACCTACATATATACTCGTATGTACATAGTTTACTATTTAAAGGCGTAATACACGTAGCTTCGAATGAGCTTATTTAAAAGCTCAATGTCAATTTCTTTAAAACGAAGAAGCGACTGTTCTGTACATTATTGCATCATTAGTATGTTGTAAATAAGTATTCCTAAAAATAAATCACAGCGCCGTCATTCTCACATGCCTAATAATGAGATATTATTGAATATTTATTACGTAATATAAAGCCGCCAATTATTATATTATTATTCTGGTCAGCCACATTCGGGCCGACCATAAAATCACTTCTGAATTCCAACTGAGGAAGGCATCGGCGCGAGAATCCAAATCACTTGTTAAATTAAGGTCCGGCGTAGACTAAGCAATTATAAAACTTTTTTTTTAACTAAAACGGGTTTTATTTGTCCATAGTTTGCCTGATGGTAAGCAAAAGCTATGGCTGAAGATGGAGCGTGCTTACCCGACCCTTCACTCTAGCATTTTTCTTTACATGGAATGGGTTTGCACTTGATCGTAGTTCGCCTGATGGTAGGCAATCATTACGGTCTAGGATGGTGCTTACCCAGTAAGAACCGATTCACTCTCGCTTTGAAGATCGCAAGGTTATATTATATTTTGTATTTTTATTTGTATTTTGTAATTCCAACTTCACCGATCTTAAGCCATATACAGGCTCCAACAAAGATAAAAAAATAAAAAAAGGGTACTTAACATATGGATTTTTATTTTTTGTTAAACCTTTAATATTTTTAATTTCAGTAGTAACTAGCGTGATAATGCGGCTAGATGTACCTACTTTACTTATCCATATAGGACACTCAGACTGGCTTTAGTCTATTAGTAAAGTTCAGTTGTTAAATCCTAAATAAGCAATATTATATTTTAGTGTCTACTCTGTCTATGAATAAAAGCAGACCCTTTCTTTACCCAAAATTCCGTTAGAAGCAACAGATTTTATAACAGTGGCCCTTAGGGCGGCTTGATAAACTCTTGACACCAGAGTTGGCCACTCTCATTCGATAAGAAGAAGATGTAACTTGAAAGTTCCCAGTTTGTAGCAGCCCTTATCTAACGAAACTTATTCATGCGAGTTACAGTTAGTGTGTTATTCGACACTACTTACGCCTGGCTGGTGTGTATGGTGCATAGTAATTCTGTTGCCATACCAAAGACGGTTTAGAAGTAGGCGTCAGACATCAAGAATATGGTTGCTTTTTTTAACGTGGAATAAGCGTATGTTTGGCTACTGCCTGCCTGATGTCAAGCACCAAATTTGAGCTGTAATAAGATATAATACATTGTGGAGTTGTTGTTGTTCTCTTATATTATGATAACTTTATATACGGCATAAAATATTATTCAAAGAAATACACAAGCGCTCCCAATACGTTTGGTCAACGCAGGAGTTTAATGACTTCAACCTTTCATGTCATACCTACACAAAAAAATCATCGAAAATAAACGAAACTAGAGAAAGCTACTCTCATAAGAACTAAATCTAAAATTATCATCAAAAAACAAAGAATGCCTAAATATATTTACAAAAAGAAAAAGAAACTAAAATTGTTGATTGTTGTTGACAACATTGAGCCAAGCAGCACTGGAACGAGACACATGATGAAGCATGGAGGAGGCCTACGCTCAACATTGAGTGCCCTGACGTCACACACTAAAAACGTTAATATTAACACAGTTAAAGAAGAAGAAAAGAAGTAGTTACTAAAAATTTTGTGATTTAATATAATTAACTTTGTTTTATAATAAGATTCATAGTTATCATGTCAAGGCAAATAAAGGCTATTTTATTTTATTTATATACGGAATGGGTTTAAACTTGACCATAATTCGACTGATGGTAAGCAAACATTATGGTCTAGGATGGAGCGTCCTCACCCAGTAAGAAGTAGAAAGAACCAAATCAATCTCGTTTTGAAGGTCGCAAGATTATAATTTAGGCCGCGGGGATATTGAGTCAAACAACAAGTTCGCAGAAGACACAATAACAAAATGATCTGAAATATGTACATAGATTGATTTAATATTTAACTAGTGGGTGCTCGCGGCTTCTCTCGCATTAAGAAGTAAAACTTAAACCCCTATTTCACCCCTTTAAAAGTGGCATTCCCAAAAATCCTTCCTTTAGCGGATGCCTACGTCATAACATCTACCTTCAATCCAAATTTCAGTCCAATCCGTCCAGTGGTTTGGTCTGTGCGTTGATAGATCACTATATCAGTCAGTCACCTTTGAGTTTTATATATAAACATACTATACTTATACCAATTATAACAGATAAAAACAGATAAAACAATTTATTGGTAATGTCTTACAATTACATGTCATTCATTTAAATATAACTTATATAATTATTTTACATAATTCCTACCATTTATATTTAGGTAGGACTTCTTGTAAATAGAAAAAAACTCGTCAATAGTAACAAACATACATCCTACTAACTTCTACTGCTACCACTAACTAACATACTAATTATAATAAACCTTTATAGATTTATTATAATTGTGGGTCTGCCTTCTAATCTAGAGGTCGCGGGTTCGATTCCCGCATGACACAAGTATTAATATAATTAAAAAAAACTTGTGTTGAGTCTGTTCGTTTGTATGTATAATATGTATGTATTTACAAAAGAAAAGTATATAAGTATTATATCCGTTATCTAGTACCCGCGATACAAGCGTTTGCTTAGTGTGGGGCTAGATGGCGCTGTGTGCAATGTCCCGGAATATTTATTTATTTTTATATATTTATTTAATTCGTGAACCATATCAATACTAAAAAGTTTTGCTCATAATATTAGTACTCTTAGTTATGGTACAGTAATAGCATAATTTAGGAAACTTCTAAGTAACTAACAGACAACTATGATGCCATTACTAACGTTTATATCACAGGTAACAATAAACAAGCTTGTGAGCACACACACACACTATTTAATGATGTAAGATTATAATAGAAACATTATTAAAATATATTAACTAAACGGTTTTCACTCACGTGTAAATCGCGTAAGTTGTTTACGCGTTACCCACCAGCCCAGGGCCCCGCGCCCGTGTCCCGGCGGGACGCTCGCGCGGCGGCGCGCAGTCTGCGTGCTGCCGCGGTCCCAGAACATATGTTCTGAAGATGGATGTCATAACATGCGAAACGCGTAAACAACTTACGCGAATTACACGTGAGTGAAAACCGTTTAGTTAATATATTGATAAAATGTCTCACTAAAGTTTTAATATTAAAATTATTAAAATACATGTCCAAAGGGCTACAACCAGGTCACAACAATATAATAAAATAAACTTGTGCAACCGAGATTTATGCATTTAACATTAAAATAAATCCATTTAAAACAATGCAAACAAGGTTATAAACCCTTCGAGAGATCAAGATACCTACCTATGGTTACGACACCACAAAAATTGGAAAAGCATTAAAATTACGACAGCCACTTTCTATTTACTATTACTTATTGTACATTTGACCTCTGTGGCTATTATTTTAAGGTTTAAAATGGAGTAGCGGAAGGGTTTTAGACAGGTAGTATGTTTATAGTAGAAAGGTAATGCGCGTAGGCTTAAAATGCTATCAAATGTTGACCTCTGGGCATCGTTAAAATAATGTCGCATCTAGGAAACCACATGGAAAAGGATAGATTTAAAGAACTAGGAGATGGGACTTCAAAAATCATGATTTGCATTATTGTAAATAGATGTTTTCAAAATGATTTAATCTTGCTCAAATCTGCTAATGTTTAACGTTACAATTATTTGAGACTACATAACACCAATCTGTTGCTTTCTATTTTCTATATTGTTGACTTAACTAGTATTAAACTTTATTTATTATATTCGTCACAATAAGCTCCACCGAGTACCTACAAACGTAAGCAAATAAGAGGGTAGTTACATTTTGTTCTGCCTTATCTGTAGTAAATTAATCATCTTTTGCTCAAGAATACTGATCAGACGAACATACACACTATAGACAAAGCTAAAGATTTAACTTACAAGTTGTCAATTTTTGTCCACGCCGATTCAAGAAAGCGACAAAGTTCACACCTATCAGATATACCATATAGGAAGACGGTTGTGAATGAAATTTAAGATTGCGTAGTTTATAAATAAATTCACACTTGGATTTGAATAGATAAAAGTCTGGTATTTGTGAGATACGATATTCTTGCGTACAAACGACAGATGCATTCTTCGTCGAGATGTTTATGGTTTTAAAATTAAGATTAGCATCTATAACGTTTTGTTAATTGGATTTTTTATGTCCAACTGACTAGAGGTGCGTCAGGATATTATATGTGATAATTTTTAAAAAGGTAAATTAATACACTTCATTAGGTACATTATTTCTTTCCTTCACTTCAACGTTTATTGGTGCTAATTACCATAATTTGTAATTTATTGCAGGATTTTCTATTGCCCTTGAACTAAAATTTATCACTTTTCAAGTCGAGTTAATACATATGTCTGATCTATCACAAGGTGCACTAGATTGTAGACTGCAACATTGAAGTCAAATGTGAGTCTATGTTCATAAAAAAGTTTTTACGACAGTCAAAATGCTGATTTGGCTTATAGAGGTCGAGACCTACAAACGTATCGTGTCATATGAGCCAAAGAAGCGGATAGATAATCTGCAACATTGTTGATTCTCAAAAAAAGTTTACTGCCCACCATAGAAAAAAATCTAAAGTAGTAAGCAAGTAACTTCGTATGACAGTGGCTAACTCTGACACCAGAGTTGGCGTAGTTTGGCTGTCGTTAAGCCATATTAGAACTTCTAACATGGCAACAATCCTAAAATGTTTCATGTTTATACTATTATAAAATACTTTGTCTCTAGAAAGGTATTCCCTCAAAAGGTGTCTGAATGGCTAGACATTCTCACCTCATTGATGAGACAGACCAAAGAAAATGATGAGACGTGATTAAAACTTCAAACAATTCATAGCATATTTTATGTATACATATTTAAGCAAAATCAGTCTTTATTCCTGGGTGTTACGGTTGAGAGATTGTGGAAGGAAATCAGTAATTCAATAGGCTATGGACAGGTGAAGCAAACGTCTTTGTCCAGACATCAATCTGGGGCAGGGCAGGACTGTACATGACATTTGTAAATCGAGTATTAAAATCAGTGTACGATTTACAGACAGTCAAAAAAGAAAATAAAAAATGTAAATACAATTAACATTACCCTACATTTAATTAATTAAGCTTGTGTCACCTGTAAAAGTCAAGACAGTTGAAATTGATTAACTAAAAATATAATATAAAAACATCTATTAGGTATACATGTAGTGTTGGTTTTATCGCTAGCAGCCTGTTAACTTTACAAGCATACATAATAATAACAAAAAAAAAAAAACATTTGTGCCCTTCCGGCCCAATCCGACCCTGTTAGGCCCAAACACAGGCATAGCCTTTTCGAGGTCTAAGCTAGACGTGGCAACTGCCCATTGTTGGGTCAACTAAGTAAGGAATACAATGTAAGGATTAGAAACCTAACAGGTTAATGATCTAGGCTAGGTTTCTTTTGTTTTCTACAATCTTGCCTTTGAGATTTTTCTTTCATTAATACTAAGCTAGTAGTTTTGTGCTAGATCGTAGATTACAACGTTGCTTAACATCAGGCAAGTTGTAGTAAAGCATGAGTCTATCTAAAAATATATAAAAAAAAATAGTTAGATTTAAGTTCAATAATAAAAAAATGATTTGATTTTGATTTCAGTGTCTTCTAACCCACGGCAGAGGAAATGGAATGAAATTTTTTGCACACTTATCCAAAGTCTGACCGCGGCTGGAGTTTCTATACTTTGGTAAGAATGGATACATTAATTATTTGGATGGGTGACGGATATATGTAATTAGCGAAATATACTGAATCACTGGCGTTTTGGACTAGAGTTCGGACTCAGGTATTTATTGCTATTTATCTAATTTGGTGGAATTACCGTAGAGGGACCTGGGCGCCCACCACGATGTATCTGCGCAAGAGAACTCTCCTAACGAATTAATTCTGCGGGGGAGTCACGACCCTCAGTCATGAGGAAATACGACAGGGAGATAGATCAAATTTGGTGCTATGGTAGATATTCCATAGATATCTAGAGGCTCTGAGTAGAGAGCTCCTAGCTATGACTAAGGCCTGCTGATCAGATGCCTGAACGATGCTAATGACAAAATAGAATCTTAGCATTATAATTATTATCACCATAGGCACACATTATAATATTCCAAATTAACACTTCGGTACGCCACTACTCCATTTAAGGAGCTGCTTTTAACCGCTTCATTATCAAACTCATTCGCGTCACAGCCGCGTATTAACGAAAGCATACCAATTGTGTCATGGCGCTAGAATTTCAAACAATTTCAATAGGTTATCGTTTTTTTTTTCAATATTTATGGCCCATTGTAGTCTAAGGGACGGCCTATCATTTCGGCCTCTGCCCACGCGGAGAGAATTTCAAATGATTGTAAAGTTTGTTAACCTTACATGCTATCCATCATACAAAGATATCTATTCCTCTATAAAACTCGTCAATAGTTTCTATCACAACGTAATAAGGGCTATATTTGACTGTTAGTAAGTTGGTGAGGTGAAAAATATATGGTAACAGTTGTTGACCAAGACGAAATCTGTGATCCACATGGAACATAGATGTTATGGGGAGAATGTGGGTATTTCTGTGAAAAATGTGTTTTCGTTCCCACTTTATAAATGGACGTTTAAAAAGCTATATGTGGGTTTAGTTTGAACGTGCTTATGGGTATTGAAGAGCATTCAATGGTGTTTGACTACAAATTGTGTTCAAAGACCATTATATTACCGAATAGTATAGTGTAATAGGCTCAGCTAATATAATTTGATCGAGTAACAATATCCGAGGACATTGTGTCTTCCGAGGAACGCCTTGGGCGCCCACCACGATGTATTTGCCCAAGAGAACTCCCCCAGCGAATTAATTCTGCGGGGGAGTCACTACCCTCAGTCATGAGGGAATACGACTCAAAGAGTGAACTGTGACTAATTATATTGTGAACAAAAATACAATTTCCTGGCTAATAAGATGAATGAACAGAGAAATTATGTGACAAAGATTCCGTTCATAATATTTCATTTTTTAGAAATAAGGTTCAGTCATAGAATAGGTACAGAAGTAACACTATAGTTCTGTTAGTCACACAACATACACGGTTTTGTAAAACCATTAAAATTTCGGGTATTTCGGTTTAGCTGTTCAGTACACAAATATACAACTTTGGTTCAGTTTCTACCATACAAAGGCGCTATGGTATACCAAGTAAATACGTACCACAACAAGTACCATACATACATATGTATATCTACTTTACTCAATCCAAAAAGAAAAGTAAGTACATACATACATGTGGTCATTCAGTACAAAACAGTAACAGATGGCAAACGGTAATGTGAAACAAATCGAAAACGAAAATGCAATTCCAATCCGACAATGCAGCCTACACGAAATACCCAGTTGTGCTTTCAATGCAGCTGGCAATCTCTTTGGAAGTTGAATATGGAAAAAAAACATCAGAAGAATTGAGAACCTCCTTTTTTGGAGCCGGTTAATACAATAATATTATTATACAAACATAACTAGTTTTTGGCCAAAGCTTGCCTGTAAAAAATCGTCTAATGTAATAATGTACAACAATGTGTTAGTTCAACGTTTATTACAACAACACACCTAAGTAATGTTAGTGCCTAAAAGAAATATTATGTATCTGTGTATTTAATAAGCTAAATTTAGTGCGGGCCTGGCATGCCTAGTCAGTTTTAAAATTACTCTTGAAGCCTCAAAATATAACTTTACGACTGCCATATCTGAGAAATATGAGAAGAATATATATATGTATACATGAGAAGAAGCCAAAGGCAAAGTGATAAAGTATTTTTAATTGAATCATTATAATAACAAATTTACAAAAAATCATTAGAATCTCAACCAGTCATGTTACAATATTCGCTTGAACGACTTTTAATGACGTTAAATCTAATTATTAAGCATGTTTCTTAATTAAAATTTAAATACTGTTAAACAAAACCAACATAAACAAGCAAAAGATAACACTCAACACTGCTCGTAAATTAAACGAGATACCTTTCCATTCATAAAGTGAATCAGGCCATAATTCATAATAATGGTTAATTAAAATCAGCCAACAATGAGCCGGAAGCTCAGGACCAACTTGTATGTTTTGTATGAAGTTGTATGAAGTTGTATGGAGTTGTATGGCTGGTAATATGCACATCAATCGGATATGAAAGGTAAATAATAATTCAGTTAATAGCATTAGAGAGACAATAGGTTTTGTTTGGTGAAGTAGGGTGACCATGATAAAGAAAAAATAGTAGCGCTCAAGAAACAAGTAGTCTACTGAAGAAGCCAGCCTGCAAGTTCCAGCCTGCAGCCCCGCCGAAGAGGTCTTGTCCGTCGAGCAAGATCACCAGGGCTCGATGTGTAGACGGATTTTTAGATCAGGTTCTGTTCTTCACGTCACACTCATACTGTATAAGTTGTGTTTTACTGACATCATCTACATATATAAAACTCAAAGGTGACTGACTGATATAGTGATCTAACAACGCACAGCCCAAACCACTGGACGGATTGGGCTGAAATCTGGAATGAAGGTACATGTTTGACGTAGGCATCAGCTAAGAAAGGTTTTTTGGAAATGCCACTTTTAAAGGGGTGAAATAGGGGGTGCAAGTTTTACTTCTTAATGCGAGCGAAGCCACGAGCACCCACTTGTACGATATATATGTCGTAGAAGGTATTTAGACGCCATGTAGCTCTGGAACCTAAGAGTTCATCTTCAAGACGTGGTCTGTATTCCCTCCACATTATATTAATAACATACCCTTGTATTCGCCTGTGACTACTAAGGTAGACAAAATAAAAATCAATAATTCCTGGCCACCCTTTTCGCCCTTCCGAATGACAATGCTCGCTCGACCGCCCACGGCACATCCGTCTGCTTTGTTGCCGCTTTATTTCCTTCCTCGGTGATAGTCGCTAGACGGTAACTTAGTAGCCTGACCGACTGACTGATCTACTTTCAATTGCAGTCCTTTAAATTCTAAAGCGATATTAAAACTAAAACATAGAAATTAGAATTGCTTAGTGGTTTGAAGTGTAATACATGTTTTTCAATTAAATTGGGGATTTACACTCCTCACTGATTTACAGTGATCATATTTAGATATTTTGTTAGTTTCTGAAGGGAAGATCCTGCATTGTTCACTAGGTTATCTGTTCTTCTAAATTCTGTTCAAAGTTGTTTGATCGTTAAAAAGGAACAACACACTCACAAACTCTCGCCTGTATAGATATTAGTACGAAATGAAATTGTTAATAAAGCATAATAAATATATCGCCATGCTAATTTCGATGAAAGGGATCAACTATTTAGTAAATTCTCATAAACATTCGATAGTTTCGTCTACAGTCAACTCTCAAGACTTGGAATCCTAATCATTTGATTATTTTAATCAAGTTTGTATTGATTATGCGTTTTCAGTGGTTTTTTAGTATATAAGTAACAAATATTTCGACACACGTGCCGACCTTGCTTAAAATTGTATATTTTTATACTGTAGCGTGTAAATGTCAACGGTTTTATGGTTCACACGACATCTTCCAACATCACGGTAGGTTCAAAGAACCTTTTCAAAATATATCATACGTGTAAAGCTTTTTGGTGGTTTTTTTATAAATAGATTAACTAAACCGTCATATTTTATTTTAGGACCACAAAATCCGATAATATTTTTATCTTTCGTCTGCATCTGGATATCCATCACTATGTAAGTAGGTATAACTATGTATGTACCTTCGTAAGATTATTTCCCCAATGAAAAGGTCATCAATGTATTTTTGCCGCGAAATTATCTACTTTTCCTGCACTAGAATGTAAGACCGTTCTTGCCTGAAAGTATACACCATCCGCCTTACTCCCAAATAAGATTGATTACTGATCAAACTGACAGACATGTCTCAGTAATAATTATGCATCAGAAGGTCCATAAATATATTAATTTGATTGTTTTATTTAATAAAGAAGCAGGTATCTAACTAAAAGGTTACCCAAATTATACAGTACCACAGTATACATCATTATAGTATTTAGACAAGGTTCTTTTCAGTTTTCAATAGTTGTTGAACGTGAGGCGCGACTTTAAGGCTACGCACAGAATGATAATAAGGTTACTATGATCTTAATCTGTTATCTAATAAAGTGTCAGCTTAACGCTCGAAGCACAAAAAGCTTGTGTGATGTTTTTTTATGAGCTACCTGAGAGGAATCGAAATCGCGTACATGAGATGGGATTTTTATCTGTAATAGTTGCGTTAAGATTACTGTATATCAGACTAGCAAGTCTAAAAATAGTTTACATAAGTCTTCAATAAAAATCACTGTAAATGCTTGTACTGAAATGGAACTGGCTCTCAAACCAGCTGTCAGAACTAGCAACCGATTTATTATCTTGCCTAGTTATCACCCACAAAAATGCAAAACCTATCATTTAGCACTTAATTCAGATTCAGATTATTTTATTGTCAGTTATAGAATAGAATAGAATGGAATAGAATATAACTTTAATGTACACCATAAAAACACAAAATTTACAAAAAAAAAAACAGAAATAAACATACTTAAATTAAAATGTTGCACATTGGGCGGCCTTATCGCCTTAGGCGATTTCTTCCAGGCATTTTGGATGGACATAACTTACAATTGTAAACAGGCGGTGTACAATATACATATATCTTATTTATATTATTAAATTAATTGAAAGATACAATTATGTGATATTTTACGTGATGTAGCTTATGTTATTCATTAATAACTAATACGAAACATTGTCGGCCGGCAATTATCAAACCTCGTCATAGGCTCATAGCCGATAATTTACAATAAAAACAGTCCACACTGATGACATCACGCCAGTAAAACTATTCGATCGTTTGTAAAATACTCCAACTAGACTATGAGACCATCGCTTCACTCAGTCAAAAAGCGTGTGAACAGGACTATTACGCAACTACAGAGCTGCAGATCGCAAAAGCCATTACAGTTTTATGTCCGCCGGTTACATCTCGAAAAAAACATCGTGATTGCAGTGGACACATACCGTTCCGACCATTAAATAAAAGCAAAGTCTTGTCACAGTGTATGAAGCAGACGGATGGGATTATCATCTATGTTTTTGTACAATAAAGTATTATATTCTGATCATCATATACGATAATAAAAAGACTGGAGGACCTATAACGGAAAGTAAGCTGATGCTTGTTGTTTCTGTGACTGAAGGACGAATGATTATTCTTTATCATAATCTACCTTCGGCTACAGAGTCGTTTGTGTGGGTGTGGCTATAGGTGTTCTAGTGTTCAAATGCCTGACTGTCTTCTTATCGAATGAGAGTGGACAACTCTGGTGTCGTGTTTTCAAACCACCCAAAAGGCATCTGACATGGCTTAACGACTGCTTACAGCCTTAGACTCAGACTTACTAGCCTAACAGCTGTGACCTACAATTTAACGTGTCATCCGAACCACGGAAGCGCCCAAAATGGAATGCCACTTTATGGTCACCCATCCAAAGACTGATCGCGTCGGCCTTTGCGTAACTTTGGTAATCGCATGCAACTGCCTCCGCTAGCTAAGCAACGAGCGCTTCAGCGCTTGTATAGCATCCTGCCCAAAGGAACGAAAGAATTCTGTGGGGGAGTCATGATACTCAGTTATGAGGAAATAATTACGGCTTTATTCTGGACTAGAATAAAAAATGTGCAGTAATCTTTACTTACGTTTATATGTATAGTTTATTAAGTAGGTTTGTAGTATGTATTTTTAATCTGATCTTTTCTCCTTTTATTGTATACCACGTCCTTTGTAATCTCTTATTTATTCCTTTCCATCCAATGATTGCCTGGAAGAGATTGCTTTTAGCAATAAGGCCGCCATTTGTGGCACTAGTATAAGTAATTTTTATTCTTTGTAATTATTATCGTGTGTTGCAATAAAGAATGTTTTATTCTATTCTACGTTAAGTTATCTCACTGCATCGTTCCCTGTGGCTTTACGACCAAACTATCAAACCTAGCGGGTGTTTCGAATCACCAACATGTGTTTGCCTCTATGAAACTTTATGCCCATTAATAACTCTATATTTTATTTGTAAAGTATTCTACAATAACTGTCGTCTTCTGCAGTATCCGTTTATTCAGTAAATACATATAAACGTAAACTGCTATGGCGTGTATGCAGTATTGTTTTAGATGGTATCTTATTCGATAATTCAAAGGTAAGTGTAAGATTGGTTCTGATATATATAATAATACTTTTTAATGGGAAACAACTGACTGTGATGATAAGACTAGCCTTTTTAATGTAATGATTAGCTCTAATAAAAATTTTAATCAAAAACTTGAAATGTATAAAACATAATTACTTAGCTCATGGACAAATAATAATAATAAATTAGGTTGTATTAAATGTAAATAATGAATTATTACATTCTGATACTCGGTAGATAAAATCTAATTTATCACAAAGCGTCTCTGGAAAGCTATTAAAATGCAATAAAACTCGGCATTTCTGTCATCGACTGTTACTATTCTATAATTTACAATTCCACCACAAAAAAATTAAGTGACACATTTAATGACGTTTTTAATCTCCTTTAACTGACCGTTAACCATTCAAAGTTGACCTTTCGTTCCGAATAAATTTTGGAAATATGAGAGTTTTTGAAGGTAGTTTGAGTAAAAGTGGGGGTCTTAGTAAGTTGGCTAAGATTGTCTAATTTGGTTGAGTTAGTGATGCGAATGCCCCATGTTTAGAGCCCTTGCGTCGGTAGTAAAAGTTTTATAAATGGGAAATGGGACAGAAAATAGATTTTAGGACCGTTTTATGGCTTCGTATGTCGTTGACGGAGTACCTGTTTAATTTTAACGTGTGAATGTGAATACGTTAGGTTTAAACGCCATCGTGAAATGGCGTCTTTTACTGTCCTTGTATTAGGATCTGCAGAACAGTACCGTATCTGAGCTATGATTTATGACTCAATGTTACTGAGTACCTATTTATAAGTACGGCAGTAAAGGGCTAGACAAACCTTAGTAAGTATTTGTATAATTTGTATTATTAATAAAGGTATACACTTTCACTCGTAGATCTATACGAATTCTTTTCATTGTGTTTGTTGGACATAGTTTCTGTCCCATGAAACTGCACAGGAATAAAATACCTTTCAATTTTAAATTATCATATTTCGTATACAACCTTACGTTAATTAAAAATAAGCTAAAAACTTAATCACATGTAACACAAAACAAGGTATCACAAAGCAGAAAAAACAAAGTTTTCTATAATATCCCAATAGGCCATCAAGAAATGAGAAACTATTCCAGTTGCATCTATGCACAGATACCGAGAGACCATCGCTTCTTGTGATGGACACATCGGTCTGTGTACAAATTGATAGGTTCGAAGCACTGCACTGCTGATTCCACACCCGGGGGCAAGCACACTGTAGGCAATAACAGTACACTAGGTTCAAGGGTTTTGCAGATGGTTACAATTGAACAGACTTTGATACGTGATTTCAAATTGCATGATGTGGTGATCTTTACTTTTCGAATGAATAGCGTCTGTCAATTAAATATCCATTCAAAGCTATCTGTGATATATGACAAACAAAATAGTTTTACGCAAAGTAACGCCTAATACAGATATCCTTACCTCCTGTTATCATTTCCTTCAGTTGTTGAAGTATGGCTTATAATTCCGGCTAGCATCTTAATCCTCAGTTTAACAGCCACCAGTCTGCAAATAAATACACACCACGTTTTATTTTGATGACGGAATTATCACAGGAAGGTGGAGCATATCTAAGTGGAATGATGGTTGAATAAAAATAGGTATATAGTTTGTTAGTGACGATCACATTAATAGCCAACTGGTCTGGCTAGCGACTGAGATCCTTGTTGGAGAGCCAATTCTAATCCAGTGCAGACATACTCTTCCTCGAGCCACAGTGTTTGCTTATTCAGGTACAAGTGAACACAGTGGTCTAAAGTAGATCTTGCCTCTATTCTGGATTGGGTCTCTCGACAAGGCTGCCGCAATACACCGTTAAGTGCTTGGCCGTCTCGGTTCAGGTGACCTAGTGGCCAAATTATGGCTGTACACTGTAATAAAAATCTCAAGTTAAACAATCCTTCCATCTCTCAATAGTCAAATCTTAAGTACTGAGAGCTCCAATATCTGAGGTGCGGCCGATAATTCCGGCATCTCAGTTTGACAGCAGCCCCGAGCCTGCCATTACGGAGTACGTCTCTATTTGGTTGCATTGCCGACTATTGTCTCTGTTTCTTGGAAATGATTTGTGAACGGCATTTTGTCGAATGACGATTTCAGAATGAAGGTTTGATTGAGGAGAAAATAAAAATAAGATAAGTAAATTGAAGAAAATTAATTGTGAAAAGGAAAATATGTATCTACTTACCATACCAGTAAAAATATGTTTGGAACCTCTGTTATGTTGTCAATATTTTTGCTCCTGTATAAATGAATACACTTACCAGATCTCACACAAATCCGTTCAGCCATTCAACTGTGCGTAAATAACTAAGTAGGGCAATAAAATTTCAATAAAACTCACCGTTTTGTAACCAATATCAAGAGATTCACGAGAAATGCAAATCCCGTATTTTTTTACGGGTAGAACTTTCACATCATTGCACACTATATTATCTTTAATTGACTTATAATTCACCAAACTACTAAAAAAAACACACATCACAACACACATTTGGCACATTTACCGTCTTTTTTCGAAAATATTATCCGTTAACTCAAATTTGAGTGTCCATTTCGTCACAATTTCGTGCGTATAATCACGATCGGTGCATGTTCGGGCGTTGTCGGAGCTTGTCGGCGATGTTCGGCTAGACTCGGCCTACTTCGTGACGTGTCGTGTCATTACGTCGTGATTCGACGATACAATGTTATGACGCTGATTATCTGCAATAACCGTTTTACAAGACAATATCATTATTGCTTCACTGGTTTTTGAAGGCAAGATAATGGTAGATCGTCACCTCCGAGTATGTCTATACTTACCAGAATTGTGAAATTATTCCACGACTTTGTGTTACAGGTACGAACGAACGGACAGCGGCCACGTTAATCTGTTTGAATGATTGTGATGAAAATACAGCCTTAGAAACTACTAGGGTAAATATATTTTAATCGTTAATCTGATTCAATCAGTTGAAGTATCAAGTGGATATCCAGTTAGACAATAATATCACTCAAAATTGTACCAGTTAAATAACCAACAGTCAACATAGCCACCGAACCTGTGACACCGCCCAACTCGGAACAATAGGTCATTGTTGTGAAACCTTTTTATTGTAAAGGGATAATTTAATTTGGAGCAGAATGGTCGAATGTGGCCAGATCGCTACAAAGCCATGTTAATGTGTAAACATCGCTAGTTTGGTGGCCACCACGCGTGTAATAGTACGGTAGACGAAATCACGTGTAGGAGGAATGGAAGAGACGCAGCTAAAAAAAAAACTAGTATAGGATTAGCACAGGATCAATAATAGATACGAATATCAATTATCAGTATTATTCTTTATGCCATAATACTTCATTGTTGTACTCTTCACAGCTAAGTGTACCCAGAATGATTCTATAATAAATACAATCATTGCAGTTTTTATGACCAATTTTTTTTTTTTAATTTTTTTTTATTATTAGTTCACAAACAGAAACATACAGGTTATATTATACAATACATAATTGATAACAAATTACAATTCGTATATTTCCTAAACAGTGAACCTAGCTTTTTTAAATTCTATGTTTTAAAAAAATAGCATGGTGAATTGAATTATTATCTTTCAACGAATATCTTCAAGAAAGTAAAATTATTATCTGCTATTTTGGCTCAACTGCAACGCAAACAAAATGCTACTGAATGTCTTTATTTTCTTACGAATTGCAGACTCGTTATTGACTTTAGCCCACCTGATGATTAGCAAAAATAAAGTATAGGGTTAAAAAGGCTACTCAAAACTTTGCTTAAACTAGTTTCATTGCAATAATTATATCATTTATGCAGTTAAGGATGTCAGTATAAGATTTATAAAAAAATATCTCATCCAGTAACCTATCTCTCTGGTAATAGTAGGGTAAGCGCAACGACGCGCGATAGAGTCATTTCCTGATTGTCGCAACACTATGTGGGCCACTCACTGTGTTGTGTAGCTGTGTTGTTGTACTGATTCATCTGTATTTTACTCTGCGAAGTCTGCGCAGGATCGACGCAGCTGACACATGCAAATAGAGGCCTATGTCCAGTTTTACAGAAGACTTTAGCAGTGGGGTATAAACGGCTGTGGATGAAGATGAAAATGAGAGCTACGAGGTTAGAGATTGAAGAAGCTGGACAATAGAACGTGAACGAAACGGAACTATCCGCGTCTCAATGAAAATAACAAACACCAAACAAACAAATTAATTTGCCAACTGTTACTACTTTAATATCTACTATGGTAGGCAGGTAAAAATTATCATTAACAAAATGTATTGAAAAGTAAGTAAAGCCAATTGTACAACAACCACAAGAGGCGAGGTGACACAGGTTTGATTTCTACAAATACCTATCAGCTAGTAAAATATACTTTACCATATCAATGTTTTTAGTGCACACATATAACAAAGTGTCTGACAGCAGTCTGACACACAAGGATGTGGCGGCGACGCCTCATTTACTCTAATTCTGAGCCATCACATGCACTCTCATTGGACGATTTATTGTCACTTATACTACTTAATATTTTGATCTAGCTAGCTGGGAAAAATCTAGTCTTTTGAGTTTAGGTGAGTAAAGAAGTACGGATATTAAATGTGTTACCGATCTAAACTGAACTACTACAAAACTATATCGAATATCTCTCAGAAAAGGCTGCACTAAATGTAGTTTTTTTTTTACAAGGAATGGGTTTGCACTGGTCCGTAATTCGCCTGATGGTAAGCAATCATTACGGTCTAGGATGGAACGTGCTTACCCAGTAAGAACCGATTCACTCTCGCTTTGAAGATCGCAAGGTTATATTCCGCGGGGAACAGGGAGTCAGGCAGGGAGTTCCACAATTTAGCATTATGTCACATGTTTAATGGCGAGGCAAAAATAACTTTAAATAACTTAGATTAGTCAATTAGTTTTCATTCATTAAGTAATTCTAGTTGTGATATTGTTATTCTTGCTCTAAATGAATGCGATAGCCTTCTAGGTAAGCGTGTTACATCCTAGGCTGCAGCCACAGATCACAGAAACAACAATCTAGACTTGTTCCAGTGATCAGTGAAAAATTACACATATGTTGTGTAAAATTGCAATTTAAGGCACTGCTACTTATAACAATAGCACAAAAAAATTACAACTGTAAATTAAATATCTCCACAATCAAATTTACCGTCACAGACGAACAAACAGACAGACAAAAGGGCCTTAACACGATTTCCGCCTAGACCCTTATATTAAACGTTTTAATTAAGTGAACATTGCATATTAAAAGTTCAAACTCATTCACACAATTTTGAGTGAAAGTCGTAAAGATTGAATCACTGTGACACTATCTAGAGTTACCCATTTATGGTGTATGGAATAGGCCATTTTCTATGACAATAGTACGTAAAGCATCATAAAGTTGGTAATAGAATGGCCCCGGATAATGCAATAGGTTTGTTAGTAATTTTAAATGGTCAGTGAATAAATTAATGGAAGTTTTAACTCACTTTGAAATTGTAAGAGGACGTTAAATTAGTTTGTAAGGTTTGTTATGTTTTCTTATGAGTAAAATAGTTTTTCTCTTGTTGGAAACCTGTTGTATTTTATTGCAATTGGATTTTGCTGTGTAATGAGTTTGAGTATATGTTTTTCCTATTCGTTAATGTAGGTATTTGTTTACAGTATAAGCAATGCATCAAAATAATAATAATAATATAATAATAAATATTCCGGGACATTGCACACAGCGCCATCTAGCCCCACACTAAGCAAACGCTTGTGTCGTGGGTACTAGATAACGGATATAATATTTATTTATTATTCTTAAAAAAAAAAAAAAAAAATTAATCTTTTAATATAAAATACATTATTAAAACTAACAGACTTTCCAGTTTTACCAAACAAACATCTTGAAAATAAATTATCAAAACAGTTATGTGTGACCAAACCGAGCGAGCTATACATTTAAATTTGACACGTACCTATAATAATAATTATGAGTCATAAACCTCATTAGGTCATTCGCTTCATTGACTTGAAAAGAATGACGTTTAGGTGAATGTTAGACCTACCATTCATAACAAAATATATAGTCATCCATTCATTATAAAACCTATGAATGGAAAATCTATACTAATATTATAAAGCTGAAGAGTTTGTTTGTTTGTTTGAACGCGCTAATCTCAGGAACTACTGGTGCGAATTGAAAAAATATTTTTGTGTTGAATAGACCATTTATCGAGGAAGGCTTTAGGCTATATAACATCACGCTGCAACTAATAGGAGCAAAGAAACAATGGAAAATGTGGAAAAAACGTGGAAAATTATTCATCTTTGAGGGCTTCCGTTGCGTGCGCTGCGAAAACGGTTCAAGCTATAAAAAAAATGTATAAAAGAATTATTCCTCTTGAAATGATCTACTTAACAAAATGTCCGCAACAGTATATGTCTATCTTTTAAGATTAACTCACTAGAACCGTTATTGTTGTAATAACTATTACATGCGGACGAAGTCGCTGGCACAGCTAGTATTTAATATCTTGGGTGTGGCGCGGTTTTTTAATTCTCTTTAGACCTGTATTCATAAGAATAGATATATAATCATCATACATCATTAGGTGTCATTTAAATTTTGGCAATATTTCAAAGATCTAATCTATCTGCTGCGGAAGTAATGAAATATTATAGTCGATGTGATCAGTCAGACCTTAGTCGATCTTAAGGTATTTAAATCGCTATCATGTCGTTAGGCGGGTCCACCTGGACAGTGTACTGCGGTTGGGACGGGAATTGCGGAGGAGTATTGCTCGCTTGCCCGCGAAACCCGTCCTTGCCGAGGTGAAGGGACATCGTGGTACGTTTTAGTCGGTAGTGGAGTCCCATTAGCTCCGAGCCCGACATACCCCGCTGCGCAAAAAAAACATCGGTCCCAGTTGTCAGTCATAGTAATGCTGTCATTAAATCACATCAGAAGCTATTCTTTCTTTATTTCTTTATGTCTTTCTTTCTTTCTTCTTTTCAGGTTATTTGAGTTCGCTACATTCATAAAATACCTATTTACTACTTATTAGAGGTGTAAAAGTAACGAGAAAAAGCAAACCCGTATGTATTCGGTACTTTAAAAATGAGTACTCGTTACTTTTGATACCTCAGTTTAACACAACGAAACGAATCGGTTCGTATGTTGTAAGTGGCTCTCATATTTAGGCTTTTTCTGCCTTACATCATATAATACAAATATGACATGTAGGTACTTTATAACATTCGGAATAATAATATAAATGTAGGCACGTGCCAAAAAGTATAATATAATAAAGCCAAATAATCAGAGATGTATAAGATACCCTATACAAAGTATCTGAAATACAAGATGCAAGATACTTAAAAAAAAAGTATTTCAGATCCAAATACAAATACTTTTCTAAAAAGGTATCTGAAATACAAGATACAAAATACCTATCTTTCAAATACTTTTTAAAGATAAAATACTTTTGTAGGAAAACAACATTTATTTTAACTGTCAAGTTTATTTATTCAAAGAATAATGTAGGAAGGTTTTACAAATCTTCAAAATTGTTAAAAATTTAATATTTTTATAATTTTTTTTATATATATAAAAAAAATACAATGTGAAATGTACTTGAGTATTTTACATACATATCTGTATTGGTATTCTACAAAGGCTGCGGGCCCGCCACCGCGGCGGGCGCGGGAAAAAACCGCTCCGTGAGTTCTTAGCGTATATATTAATGAACTTACTCACACATAAATCTGTGATTTTATATATTATATATATATATACACAAATTTAGTAAAATTCGTGTATATATATAAATACTCTGTGTGTGTGTGTGTCTCTGGGTTTGTGTGTAACAAATTTCTAATTTGGTAAAATTAATAATTTGTTGTTATTCTAACCTAACATTTCGTTCGGCTCTGTTCGCAAGTTACACACACATTTCTGACAAACATGTAATAATGCAACTTAGCAAAATAAAATAAGACCGTTTCCATGGTGGCGATTCCAAATCTCACAAAGGATATAAATATATAATATAATGTTCTTGATAATTATTATATTCTCTCAAATGTCAAGTGCACACAGGAGTATCACGCTAATAAAATGGCACCGGTCGCTGAAGTCAAAAATCAAAAATCACAACAGCAGTTATCAACAGATCAACAGTAACAAAAGTCATAAATATTTTTTAAAATAATCAAATTATACTTTATGGTATATATTATAAGGTCCATATTAGTAAAACATACGTAAGCTAACTGATAATTGGGGAAATATCCATTTTGAATACATACATCCGGGGAATCCCCGACATTTGACCTCAAAACTGGCTGCCAAAGATGAGTTGCCAGTACGATGAAATCACTTCTAACCAAGTAGCGTGTAATAACACAGAGTACAATATAATGTTAGTAGTGTGATAAAAGTAGTTTTTTCCCTATAATTTTTAATTGCATGATGATACATCTCGATTCAACCAAATTCTGCCCATTTTCCAATTCGTCGACAGTGTCTGCCAAACTCGAAATTTCACCCTCGATTCGGTAAAAATTTGACCATTTGTGCAGAATTCTGGCACAAATGGTCACACTGTCCGCACACGCACGTGTTACGAGTGTGCGCAATGGGCATGCGTACTGCTCTGAATTCTGATTCGCCGTCATTTCATTTTAAAACGTTCCTTTTTCTTCAAACTCGTGACTGACGTATTGTTTTATTCAAAAAACTTACATTTTGTTAAAAACTAATTTTAAAAACAAAATACCTACTAACAATAGATTAAAAACTTAAACTACTTCTAAAACAAAAATACTTAATCTAAAATGCCTGTAGTAGAAGGAAAGGTCCCCAAAATGCTGACGGCATTTCACTGACGTAGGTATTTATTTATTCCATCAAGCACATGAAGGAATGTTTGATTCAATATTTTTTTGCGTAAGTTGGAAAGAAAAAATTAAAAAAAAAAGTAAAAAAATATCAAAGTCAACTGATTTGTTTTGATTGCGGCATTCTTTTGTTTTTTAATGTAAATATTGCATTTCAAGTGTGAAAATGTTTATGATTTGAAAGTCTGGACATATTGTGAGTGATTATAATGTGTTTGTTTTGTCAGTGTGTAATTATGTGATGTGTTATTGTTATCAAAATATCATGTAGAAAAGTAATCAGAGTAGTGAAAAACATCACAACCGAAATTTACAATCATCATAAAATCTTAATGTGAGTATATCTCATTATTTTAGCATTTGCGAGAGTTTCATTTCAGAAATTTGATGATGAGAATGATGTGCGAATTATAAATCGTTAACTGTAAAACATAGCTTTAAATAGTAGTTTTCTATGAAGATACCTACTCTTAGTCTGATTGTTTACAAAGTGGGCGGACATTTTGGAAACTTTTTCCTATCGTGTGCGTATTTCCACCTAAGGCGGGGACATTTTGAGAAAGATAGTGTTGCCATCTGTCATTTGGTTTTCGGCAATATTGACAAAATGTTTAGACGACGTTTGGTTAATGGTTTGTAGTTGCTTTCGGAAAGAAAAAATGAAATTTATTATAGCAAAAGTATCTTGGGGAAAAAAAGTATCTTCAAGATACTAAGATACCAGGAAAATGTATCTAGATATAAGATACAAGATAAAATAATAAAAAGTATTTCAAATACGTATTTCAAATACGTATTTAGTATCTTGTATCTGTATTTCAGATACTTTTATCTAAGATACTTTACATCTCTGCAAATAATACGTTTGCTGCGCTAATTTAAATTTTTACGAGTTTTCTAGAATTTTTATTTATGTTTTTTTTACTAAATTAATACGTTTTTATAGATTTGTTAATTCGAACAAAAATAACATCGCTACGTAACAAAACAAAACATGAAAATTCAAAAATACCTAGAAACAAACAAATAATAAAAAATAGACTAAACAAAACATTATACACTTCTAATTTGTAAAAAATATTTTCATACCTTAATCAAACTCAAATTTTTGAATTCACCGAAAAAGCGTGCCCAAGGCGCGATGCGTAAAACCACAGATTACGTAGAACAAACATGCGATTAGCAAACGTTTCAATACACACACATGGTTCATCATACGAATTGTACAATAAATGCGAGGAACGAAGTGATGCGAAACAGTGCGTGTAACGAAATACATTTGAGAGTAACGTTTCGTTACTCGGTATCAGAGGGCGCACCCGTTACTCAGTACCGAATACATACGGTTTGTCACAGCTCTACTACTTATATACTTACTTAGAGCCTAAAACGCACGCACTTAGTTACTGCATCTACTATTATTATCATCAGGGGCCCGTAAAGTAGCAAACTGTCGGATAACCGCCGTAATTGGTAGATAGAACTGCAATTATGTAAAACGTAATGAACGGACGGTATCAACGGGCTCAGTATAGGCACAATTCTGCATTTTAAAAAAATAAGTGCTTCTGCTTGGTTCCTTATTTTTTTTTGTTACAGACTGAGGGCAGTGACGTGACTGTCACTTTAGGATAATTTTACATCGAAGTTGATAGTGGGTTTATAAGCAGTTCTTCTATACTTACCTTTAAGATATGTTGTATGGGAGGATTTCAACTTGATAAAATTGCAATTTTATTATTAACTGTGAAATGCAAACCTATGTATATGCTAACAAAATGGTCCTATAACTTTAAAAATGGATTTGTTACTCTTTCAAATTAGAAATAAACTGCAAAACACACTATGATTCAGCTAGTAATTCACTACATGCATGCAGTAGTGTTAACGCTGCAGCCCTAGTCCGGCCCGTTAGTTCACGTTACCCTCCAGAAAACAGATAAAGTTATTGTGAGGTTGTGTTGATCGGGTCGAGTGTGTTTGTAGGCGATTGTAGTCTTAAAAATTGTTTTTTATTTATTTATTCATTGGCACATTCGTAGGTACTTGTGCCCAACTACAAACTGCACATCAAAGGTTTAATTCCCATATGATTCAGCTATAGAGCGATCTAGTCATACCGGCTACCTAGTCAAATCGAGATGTAGTCCTAACGCTTCTAACCCGTTATCACTACCTAGAATGCCTCTCAGATTTGATTATTTTGCTTCGGAGATCCGATTTTGGTTCATACTACAACAGCAAAGTTGAGCTTGAGCCGCATCGCTGCCAGTGTGGTACTGATGTCGACCAGCTCGGGCACCACGGCCTCTCATGTTCGAGGAGTGCTGGTAGAATTAGCCGCCACGCTAGTCTGAACGACATCATTCGCCGGGCTTTTTCCACTGCCAATGTTGCAGCTATGCTCGAACCGAGCGGCCTAGCACGTGACGATGGAAAAAGACCTGACGGTATGACTCTTGTGCCCTGGAAGTTGGGTCGGCCCCTTGTGTGGGACGCAACTTGCGTCGACACATTGGCGCCGTCTCATCTGTCTTTGACACGGTGTCGGGCTGGAGCGGCGGCTATTATTGCCGAGCATCACAAGAGACGCAAATATGCTAACCTCGGCCGAGGTTACATATTTGAGCCTTTTGGAGTCGAGACTTTGGGGCCGTGGGGTCCGGGAGCCCATACTATTTTCCAAAACCTCTCGGAGCGCTTGGTTGACGCGACGCATGACCAAAATGCTGGCCTTTTTCTGGCTCAACGTATCAGCATTGCCATCCAGCGTGGTAATGCGGCCAGTATGCTGGGCACGCTGCCCTCTGGTAGTGGGCTGGAGCACTTAGATTATCTTTAGGCTTTTCTAAAGATTTTCTAAGTGCCCCTATTTGTAGTAGTTAGAAGTAGAATGTTTAGTTTTTCTTTCCTTGTTTTTATATTTTATTACAGCAAAGTAAATTACTTTATTACTAATTTAATCTACTTATACTTATTGTTATGAAAACTTTAACTTACTTTTGACAACTGAGGCAGCTATTTAAGGATTTCAAACATACGTATTTACTTTTTAGGCATATTTTTGCCTATCCCCTAGGTACATATGTATAACGCTACCCGCTGCATCTCTGCCCTAGAGTAGCGATTAAATAAACGTACAGAAGCGATAGTATCACACCCACTATAAGCGCGCAATCTCGGAGCCCACAGCAACCGTCATTACACTGCGTACGTGCCCAATTATATTATCTCGTTTTATTCTACGTACTAGGCTGCAGCGAATGGGAGAACTCGCGAAAATAAGTTAGACGCATGATAATGAGAGACCTTGAGATATAACCTAGGGTGCCTAACAAATACAAATATTAAGATATTGAATCAGGGGTAACTTTGCGGAAATCCATTGTAAATGAAACTCTGGAGATGTATATAGTGTTCACCGCTGCGACTGCTCCTAAACCGGTTTCAAACAACAATCTTAGTAGTTTTTAGGTATGTTCCTCCATATTACCAACGCCACACCTCTCCTCTTAATCAAAGTGGCCTTCGTGGCTTTTATGATCATACTAACACCGCACTCTGTGCCTTCAAGTTTTGTTGTTTTCCTTCGGCAAGATATTCTCGTCGACACGTGTTTCGCCTCTCCAAACAAACAAACAAACAACAATACAAATAGTTTATTGGTAAATTCAAATGTACCTAAATACGTACCTGTTTTATGTAGGATATGCTATGCAAATCTAATAATTAGACTTAGATCAAAACAGCTACCTTCCAAGGTAGGATTAATAACTTCTCCAATAAATTTGTTCAGGATCACCTAACAAACACTTCTGTATACCTGTTATATCGTAATTTTGGTTGATCCTCGAAAGCAAGATTTCAGGAAAGAAAGAAGAAAGAAGAAAAGAAAAAGCCCTGGCCATCAAAAAATGAAATGATGAAATGATCGCAAGAAGTTTTGCCAATTGACCTCCTAACTTCAGAAAAATGGCACCCGTTAATGATGATCGTAATTTTAGACAAATTCAATTCTTAAATTACATGCAGTCATGTAAATTTTTTTAAATCATTTCATTTCAGGCATTCATGCATGAAAGAAAACCAAGATGCTTTTTTACTACAAAAACTTCACCCACTACACTCGCTCGATCAATTATTGCAAGCCTTTGTTAGCGTGGACCATCTGTGCCCTTATTCTGTGCTTCCTAGTAACTGTGTGAGTATGGCAATTAAATGAGTAAAACTTAGTAATAGTCGAGTGAATCATGTTGTATGTCATCATCTGTCCGTAATTGTCAAGGTCTGTTGCTGGGCATAGCCCTATCCTATATCGTAGTTACAAGGTTACTGAAGTTGTTAATTATTTGTAGATCAGCTATTGGAGGTATTCGTATTGTATTTCCAATGTTGAGCAACTCTCGATGCGGTCAGTTTTTGGACGGGTGTTCAAAAACTGACAGTCCATTTGGACGCTTCCGTAGATCCGATGACACATTAATTTTTAGGTCCAAGATTCAAAACTCTCGACACTGAACTGTCCACTCACGTAAGATAAGAAGAAGTCAAAGCTACGACGATAATGAATCTCGACATACAATTTAAAACCAAAACTAATCGTCTTATTAAAATTTGATTCAGTTCTGACCATAATCACATATTAGAGACCATTACATTGAATATTTTTTAATCCTCTCTTTTTAAAGATATCGGTTAAAAATCCTGCATCCATCACTAAACGCTAACCAGCATTTAAATCACTCCAATCGCTCCATTACAAAACATCTAAAACAAAAGCCCGATCCCCTCAATTTTAACCCTTTGAACGCGCCCGCATGACCTTAAAACAAGCTTTCGTATAAAAACTTCGTATAATAATAATTTAATAGAAAATACATCTAAGAGACACCTATCTTAGTCGCTAATGTGCTTGTGCTCGGCGTCAGTGCAAAGGATTTTTTGACAAAAATATATCATCACATCACAACAATTTTTGGTCAAGCAAGCAGTAACAGCAACCCGCAGTAATAATCTTTGACTTCATCGATTTATTTGATTAGGTTAGCTGCAGTCAAACGAAAGCATTCATATTAAAAAAAACGCATCTGATACTAGATAAAAACTTGGTACCTGTTTTTCCTGTTTTTCATTGAAATCTGATTACAGATTAATAAAATTTATATGCCTTACTTTAGGATTTCATCCATTTCCTAGGCAACTTTATTAATATCATTTCTGTCTCTTTAAAACAATTTTATCAATATTTCACTAATACACAAACTTTCGCCTTTATAAAATGAGTATTTTTAAGACAAAGTTTGATATGATGGTGATCTTATATCGGAAGATGTCTGATTCTCATTGGTTACCCATTTGACTGACACAATAATAAGAAGCGGGTCAGATTTTTATGTCATAGTTAGGTGTTTACGAAAAGTGATGTCGTTGTAATATTTCAATACTTACTACGACTATTGTTTTAAATTTTATAGAGCTGTTGTAGAACAATGGCTTAATTGTTCTGGCGCCCCGTAGTTCGGTCTTTATGCAAATTAAATTTTGAATTTTAAGTTTTTTTGTTGTTGAATAATGCGGGCGTCTACGCATGTGGAGACTGGGAGACTTTTTCTCGTGGATTTTTTATTCGTTTTCATGAGGTTTTTGATAGTTGCATAGCATTTAATAAATAAAAAATATAAAGAATGCGATTGACATAACGATAGTGCGATCTGCGGAGGAAAGCCTTAAAGGCATTTGCAAAATTTTCCTCTTGTCATATTACGGACAGTATAGGATGTACCAACTTTATTTTGAGTACATAACTATGAATAATTTAAAAATTCACACAAAAAATAACCCGTTTGAATTAAAAAGGTCTCAAATCAATACATCATGATTTAAAATAGATTCTGTACTGTCACATCCACGAAATGCTTGAGCGAGAAATGCAAAAAGAGTCACTGTTTCCGCCCGGGATCGAACCGGGGGCCTTGTGCGTGTGAAGCACACGTGATAACCACTACACTACGGAAACTTGACAACTTGGGCTGAAATTATCATGTGGTTTCTAGAAAAACTATAGTTATCTATATACCTTAGTTAAGTGACTATCAAATTGTTAGGATAAAGTTTATTACAATAAACTTTATTAACTTACGAAGAAATTAATGCATACTTGTATGCATTAATTTCTTCGATATGACATCCTAAAATATACATAGCACCTGGCTTTTAATTTTACTGTCTGTAATCCCGAATCAACGTGTGATCTGATTAGTTAATAAATGGTTATCACATTGTTTTACCAAAGACTAAATTAACAAATGGACCAGTTTTAAAAATTATAAGAACATCGTAATTAAGTTAATTATTATCAAAATGTTATGAAATTCTCCCTTTGATTTCATAAAAATCGGTTCCTAAGTTAATCTGTTCACAATTAAAGCACCTAGATATTGCAAAATAACGAAACCGAAAACATAGGTACAACTTCTAAACACAATACCAAATTAAAATCCATGTAGATGTTGAAAGATAAAATTTGACAAAAAACTAATCATACAAAACTTAAGCGCTATTTTTTACTTTGTAAATCATACTCCTCTGAAAAAAAACATGGGAATATAATAATGAATGCAACTGTAAAAAAAAATGTAGGTAGCATTAAATTAACACTTAGTTATGAGTTATACGGAATGATAAATGCACCGGAAATGATTCAGCTCGGCTGGTAGTTAAATGATTAATTTTCCTCTTCTACAAAGTTACCTAAATGATACTATACAGCTAGAAGTACTAGAACAATGTAGAACATCATAAACAACAAGTAACATTTATTTTACAGAGTTTACTGGTAACTAACTCAGAACCTTTTAAAGGCGATTTTAGTACATTAAAATCGCCTTGAAATTAATTAACGTGAATCACCAATCGTACAATTAAATTGTACAATCCGACCCACGGATGACACGTTAAATTGTAGGTCCCTGCTGTTAGGCTAGCCTAACCGTTCCGTTCGTAACCGTTCTAGAACGGCAGTTAAGCCATGTCAGAGGCCCTTAGGGCGGTTTGAAAACTCTCGCCACCCGAGTTGGCCACTCTCATTCGATAAGAAGAAGGAGTACAACTTCAGTTCTACGGCTTTTTGGAGGTTCTAAAAAAATAAGTTCTCCATACATTTTGTCACAGGACGAGGAACTTTTTGTGTAAAATAGTGATTCTAGATTTCCTAAATATTGTAGTTTATATGAGGTAGCTAGTCTTTGAGGTTCTTTGTAGTTTTCAGGTAATTTGACAATATCACAAGTACCGCTCTGTGGAGTTCCCTGTGATTTTGAAATAAAAAAATCTGCGATAATTTGGTATGAAAATCTATCTCTCAACTGATCGAACCGTGAGTTGAAAGTATGTAGTACTTTAAAACAAAGTAAAACCTACTTACGAAAAAAGTTCACACGGAACCCTCGACTCTGAAATCTCACTCTCAGTTGACCAGTTTTATTATTTTCTAACTCAGTCCGGTTTTTTTTCAATGTTCTTATTATAATTGGACCCCAGGATTGATCCCTGCGCGCACAAAGCCATATTTCGCGCGCAAATGCGCAAATTTGCATACGCGTTCGTTATACCCTACAAACTTTTTTCTACATTTTTTCTGGACACTCAAATCTTACGGAGAAAAAATTGAGCAAGGGTTGTTTTTTGCGGAAAAAATAATTATCATTGAAGTTTTTTGCGGACTTTAGTTTTGTTTTATACACATCTGCTTGCTTTCATTATTTTTTTACATATAAGTATGTATGTATGCAAGCCATGATTTCCATGTGTATTGTTCGTTTGATTATATTTTATTATCGCATTGTATAAGATTTTAAACATCTGCAGCTATTTTATTAAATAGGTTAGAGTACTCTGTGTTTTCCTGTGAATAAAATAACATGTTGAATGAAAAACTACAAAAAATAACAATCCACACAGCGCCATCTATCCTCATACTAAGCAAACGCTTTTTCTTATGTGAACTAAATAACAGATTAGTGCAGTTGATGAAATTTTAATAATCGTAGAAATAGATGCAGTAGAGAGCATTTCTATAAATCAAATAAAAAGTACATACATAGTATTTGACTGGCCTGTTAGCTTAGTTGGTAGTGGCTCTGCCTTCTAATCTAGAGGTCGCGGGTTCGATTCCCGCATGACACAAGTATTTATGTACTTTAAAAATTTATAATTACTTGTGTTGAGTCTGGTCGTTTGTATGTATAATAAGTATGTATTTACAAAAGAAAAGTATATATAAGTATTATATCCGTTATCTAGTACCCACGACACAAGCGTTAACTTAGTGTGGGGCTAGATGGCGCTGTGTGCAATGTCCCGGAATATTTATTTATTTATTTATACATATATATTACATATGTACTACATATTTTTATTCGAATAAATAAAAAACTATGATCTGTCACTATCCAATCATTGATTTTATATATCAATAATTTAACCGCAGATTTTGACAGATTTACTGCCGTTGGACATGCAATTTACAATTTAGAAAAGCTATAATTTAATAAACGATGTCCGATGCCGATTATACAAAATACGGTGTTCTATCAAATGTTATTTGAATAAATAAATGGGTATGTATTTATGTATTTATATGAATTACATATACTACCACAACATACAACATAATTGATAATTTTGTTTTTTTTATGTCGTTTTCAGATTTTATTATAATTTTGATTAATTTATTGCAGATTGTTCTATTAAAAAGTTTTTTTTAACAGAAAGTAAAGCAAGATCTCCTGCTTTACTTTCTGTTAAAAAAAATTTTTTTCTTGGCTGTTATATAAATTACTACAACCAAACGTTTTATTATTTCAACAGTTGTAAAAATTAAATTTTCAGTCGAATTAATTTACCTTATAAAAACAACAGATTTAGATAAAAAAAAATTGAATAAGTAAATTTATTTACTTATGCTTATTTGAATTGGTTACCTACTTTCATTTCTATGTGTGTATTCATTTTTGTAGTCCGATTGAATAATAATTTTCTATTTCTGAACAACAAATCAGCACTTTCACCTATTTTAAAATAAAAAGAACAAAAACATTTAAAAAGCAATAAAATTAAAGTTTTTTTCACAAAATCAATATCGACATAAATGGTTATTATATACCAAACCAGATTCTGAAACCAACCATTAAAGACTGTGAATATGCATAATTGGCAATATAACTTTTTACTATACACCGAAATATCACTAATGAGTAATTTGAGCCAGTATCAGATACATATAATTTATATGCCATAGATAAGATACACATTATGATTTATAACGATATCAAAGTTGTTTATTACAACGAATGCCTTTTAACACCGTTGTAAATATTATTCTAACGGTTTCTAAACGGCGCCCATTTAGTCCTCATAATTTTAACAATTTATTTTCGAATCGCTGACCGAAAGAGTTTTGATTAAAGAGATTAGATTAAAATCGAGCGGCAACTTTTTCGAACACACCTTTTTGAAGATGGAAGAAAGAGTTTCTTAAGAAAGAAGTTCGTAATTTGTATTTGCTCGCTTCCTTGTTAGTTTGTATTTGGTAACAGTAGCATAATTTGCATGCGATCTCATGGGAACTAAACTTTTTACATCTCTTTGTACTCTGTTACGTCAGATATCTGTCGATGAGTACCCGTATAAAATGTATGCTAATATTACATTGTAGATTTAAATTTATTCGTGCAACTTCTTCCTTTAAGCGTAAGATTAATTATTGTAATGGAACCACGTTCCCAAGGAATTGTATAAAGTATTTGTCGTATAATGTAGTAGCTTAGTATTATGCAAATGTGGATTTGCAAGCAATAAGTATCGAGAACTGGTTGAGGTAGCAATTGCTTACGCTGTGCCGTAATATAATACATAAAATATGACGTGGCTTTTGCAAAGCTTTCATTGATTCTATGACAAGTTTGTGAGAAGATTTTATTTATTATTGTGCGTACATACGAGTCTATACTCGTTTAGTGTTATAGATATAACCCATTTGTTTGAAGATGAGTTTTATAAATGTGACACTAAGCTAAATTTAGTCATTTTTGTTTATTTTTCTTTGCTAGGTATATACAAATAAATACGTACTACAAATACAATACTTTTCAGAATCATATATGTATGTTTAAAGAAAGCTTTATAAGTAACTAGTTGTGCCTGCGACTTCGTCCGCGTGGAATAGTTATTTTGGGCATCATATTTATTTTTGCAAACAACCTCTTCAGCTTTATAAATTATAGCTGTTATTACCCACGACTTGAACCGTTTTCGCGGCGCATGCAACGGAAGCCCTCAAAGATAAATAATATTCCCCGTTTTTTCAAGATTTTCCATTGTTGCTTCGCTCCTATTAGTTGCAGCGTGATGTTATATAGCCTTAAGCCTTCCTCGATAAATGGTCTATTCAACACAAAAATAATTTTTCAATTCGCACCAGTAGTTCCTGAGATTAGCGCGTTCAAACAAACAAACAAACAAACTCTTCAGCTTTATAATATTATAATAGATTTCTTATAAAAATCTAGAGTCAAGAGTTTAAGAGACGCTCCAGGGTTCTCTACTTTATCGTCGATAAAAATATATGTAAAAAACATGTAAAACAACATTAATTAATTTCGACAGTAAACATTTAAATAACTGTCCAGATTTCAAGACAACTTCGTTAACCAAATGAGCAAGAAAGTTATCAAACTGGTAATATAATAGCAAATCTCGTCAAATACGTATCGAAGTATAAAACTAAGCAAGCAAACATGCTTCAATAAAAATAGAGATAGTATTTAATCGATCCCACTTTTCTTAATTTTAGATTAATGAAATAAATTGTAATCACAACGTGGGAACGTCAGAGAAAGGTGTTGGGCTATTGGCTAACCAACAACGACATAGAACAGGAAGACTGGCCTGCTGGCTCAGTTGGTAGTGTGTCAACCGGCTAAACGAGATGTCGCGGGTTCGATCCCGAGCAATACAAATAATCATGAATTTTTGATGTAACTTGTGTTGGGTCTGATCGTTTCTACGGGTAATTTTTTACAACGACTGGAAGATAAAGAAAGGACTTCTCAATTTTAGAACTATTTCATATTTTGTGTTATATGGGTACTTATACTGACAACTAGTTTGCGGTGTATTGAGTAAACTTATTTACAAATGAGAGAAAATAATCACGACCGGCAGGATTCGAACCTGCATCCTCAGGAACCCGCCTCGATTGCTTTGGTGAGTCAGTTAAGTTAGTACAGCCCATTATCATTCCATGTCATTGGCAAGCAAGAGTCGTTTATATTCTAACGGTAGTGTTGTTGTGAACGCACTTTTAGCTGCGTGGGCGCATGGATTTTGTAGAGGGCTACAACTACCAACATACTATGTCACCTCTTCAACAACTTCATATATAATTTTCAACCTTATTGCGCTAGAAATAGAGGTTAAGGGACTTTTTTATAAAAGTATAATGTGTATGGTACTTGGTTATGATTGATTGGTGAATGGTCTTGTCAGATTTGAGCTACCGTTTCACATAACACTATTAAGTTTGCTGTCCGTGTGCTTTTGAATGGACAAAAAATGCGTGAAAAAGTCGACTCTTTTGTCCCTTGTGGAGGTCTTGAACTAGTTTTATGTTGGTATAGTTTTTGTTGCTGTAAATACATGTACGTACTTATAAGTACCATATACTTTATATACAGCGCAAAATGGCAGCGTCTTTTAAACTTGAGTATTAATTAGAGTATATTTTTATTTTTAATCAAGTAAAATGTACTTATTACATTTTTTTTATATAAACTAATATATATAATAACCTTCTATATGTAATAGTAACTTATCAATAAGAATGTGTCACGATAGTTTTAATAATAAAATAGGTTCCTTCTATGCATGCGTATGAAATCCAGCCAGCATAAAAATGTCAGGGTTTGTAAGTCTAGAGTAGATAAGTACCTTCAAGGCAAGCGTGTTAATTCCTAGTCAAAATATCACTATAACTTTGATAAAAATTTTGCATTCTAAATTGAAATAAAAAGTAACTTTCAAATGTTATGTCAAATACATTTAACCCTAAAAACCGACTATGACCATGTTTTTTTTTTACATATATGGAGATATTTAAATTATGTTTTATATGAATCATTGGATTAGTTTAGTAGGCAAGTATTTTTAGTAAATTTCCGATAGTCATATAAATTACCCGAATGTTTATAGAAAGAGTGCCTACTAAATGATTTGTCATTTATTTTACATTTAAATGATGCATCAATTTGACCGCAACATGACGCAGTCTGTGGTTTATTTGTTATCTGTATATATAATGCCTTCTTACTAAATTTGTTGAAATAGGTTGAAATAACAATTTTATTAAAGTCTTTTTCATTTGGTAGAACAAATTTAGTATACATAGGATTTGATAATATAGCCTTGAAGTGTTATCCGCGATAATCCAGATTGAAAAGAGCTATAATATGTATATTATTCTACTGAATTTTACAGTTTGAACTACCCCCATTTATATATGTATAATTAAAATTGGTAGAACTGTTGTGATTTATGAAATAACAAACATGTAGAAATTGAAAAACATTGTACAATACTTTTTTTTAACTAAAACGGGTTTGCACTTTACCATAGTTTGCTTCATGGTAAACAAAGTCTAAAAAACTAAGATGGAACGTGCTTACCCGATAAGAACCGATTCACTCTTGGTTTGAAGATAGCTGGATTATAATGCGTGGGTATCAGGGAACACCACAACACTAACGTAAACAACTGCATCATACTTTACTAAACTCCAAGCAAGAAAATGTTTCTTTCCTTCAAATACGTACATCTATCTCCGGTCTATACATATATCTATCTATACATCTATTGTCCTCCCATGATCATCTAGTCCCACCCACATGTATGTAACATACGAAAAAAAATCGCAACGCACCCCCACATAAAGGATCTCGCCAAATCGCCCTTTGCCAATCAATCCCCACGTCACCTCACGATTGGTTACCCCATACCTACCAACTAACCACCCAACTTGAACCATCAAATCACAGAATCTACTACTAAAAGCATACAGCTAAGAAGGGCAAAAGGGACCAACATAAATTGGACGCACTTATCACCAACCATTTTAACAAGACACATGAAATGTTAGAGAGGTGTACAGAATGCGGGTTCAGTTTATACTAGCCAGTTTACACGTATGATACAATCAATTCTTTATTTTCCCAATTTCCCGCCATTTCATCCGTCCAAGTTCCTTGACAGTTCCCGTTGGGATTCCACCAATCAAATTAAATTTCGCGATTGACGTTCCACGTTTGAATTCGGAATGTTAATTTAGAATATTGGTTTTTAATCTGCAGTGTTTTGTTATTTCAATTTTATTTTTAGTAAAATGTGGCATATTTTTATGTATTTATCTATTTTAATTTCATATATTTTTTATTACGTTTTATGCTGATATGCCGCGATGAATCGAATGATCTATAGACACTGTTAGATTTATATCGAGTATATTTTAAGTGTTAAAACAATTATTATTCAAACTTGTTTTTTGCCGATGATATTTTGAACATTTTTAGCTGGATAAGTCCTAGATTTGTGGGACAGACAATTTATTTTACAAATTGCTACACAGGTGTTAGGAAAACCTATCAATTTTATTAATTTAGCTACAATATTTTTTCTCGTCTGTATTTTTTGCACCTTTAAAGTTAATAATTTGATGTTGATTTTTTTTCAGGAAACAACTCCTGGGAATTAGTACAGCTACTGAGTACTGACCGACTGACTAACCGACTGAAAATCCATAAACCTCTTTGAAAATTAGTTAATTGTTCAGTGCCAGGATTGAATCTGGAACCGCCAGATCCATTCAAAGTCGATTGTTTTTCCACTAAACCAAAATAGCATTTTTTTCTAAAAATCTGTACCGTTACAATTTCACAGTAAACTTCCATAATATCCATGCTAGTTTTAATTTAGAAACATTAAAACAACCGGTAGAAAGATAGGCCATTACAAGGGTGGCTCCCCTTTACATTAATATGCTAACCCTTTCGTTTCATTACTACTAGGCGATATGTGAACAGTAGACCTCACCGGCGAAAGCGCTTTAACAACCACGTGCTCTGCGGTATACTCGTAGCTTGATTTAATCCGGGATAACCACTTACGGTGGTCTGCAGTGTACTCATGTTTTTAAATATACTACACGGTCTAAAATTTACCCCAGTATAATAATCATCATAAAAATCAATCAAACATCATTCATCATCATCAGCCTGATATCGCCCACTGCTGAGCATAGGCCTCTCTTCTTGAACGCCACTCGCCCTGTTCCTGCGCAGATTAAATCCAGGTGCTCCCTGCAGTTATTCTAATGGTTTCTAAATATCATTATCAAGCACCAACATTTTTGTTACGTGCTTGACGAATATTATAAAATGTGTCAAGTAAAGTAATTATTTATTTGCTTAATATGGGGCTAGTGGGGCTACTGTGTGCAATGTCCTGGAATATTTATTTTATTATTAAATTACGCATGAAAATTATACTGGTAGATGCAAATACGCTTTACTCGCTTCACTCGCTCGGTCAACTAAAAACTGCCTACGTACGGCATTCACCTCGGGATAGTGTTTTTTATTCTATTTCTATTATTTTATAGTGACGTCGGTTATTTATACAGCGACCAGTGTTGTTTGAGCTTTGTATTATCAAAGAAATCGTGATAAAATGCTTGGATAAAATAACGAAGACTTTTAGGTGACTCCTACAATACTAAAATAAGAACGCATAGATCTGATAATGTTCACCATCGAGCTTTTTTTTTATTACGAATCATTAAAAATAATTATCTTACCGAGATTCATTTTCGTAATATTATACTGAAATTGCCTGTAGAAACAAATATGGTAAATTCACGATTCTGTTGGAAGGAAATACACACATTATAATAATAAAAAAATACCATTAAAGTAGACTTACCATTGAATTGAATTATTTCAAGCTAAAATGGGATGGAATAAGTGAAACGAATTAATCTGCTGCAATGCTTAACAATGCGTGGACTGTAGCTAAAAATATGAAACTATCAAAATGTATTAGTCGCACTAAAACCCTATTCTAAGAGCGCTTGCAGCATGACGTATCACCTTCGCATATTTAATTCACCGCTTAATTCTGTTAATAATATCTGGTACTCTTTGTTTTACCCTTCTTTGTACGGTTTAGAAATAATAGGTACACCCTGTAGCATTGTATGGAACGTTTGTGGTTACGAAAGTTGAGTAACGGTCGACGCGGTCAGTCTTAGGATGGGTGGCCGAAAGTGGCATATCATAGATAAGTGCGTTTGTGGGACACATGATAATCCTAATTTGTATTTGCCTGGCGGATTAAATAAACTAATATTACAGTAAAATAGACTAATATTTTTAAAACATTTCATTATCTGACTGGAAAACAGTGTTATGGGCCTTAATGAGAATAGCATGATTTTTATTTTAGTCATTTTCTATAAATTTATTTAAGCTAATCCTATGCGAGTATTCAAAAGTCCTCAAGTAAATCCTCCTACGTCGTCTACCTCACAAACAACACTTCTGTACTCTAAACAATGTGTGGAGAATTCCTTTGTAACAATATATGAATTTTATAATTACAGTACTTTTGTATTTTGTCAGACTCGCGTCTGGGTTATGGAATTTTTAATATGGAGGTGAAATAGGCCAATTTTGGCCCGGTTATGTTTATTATGTTATGTTTTAGGCTCTCGTGGCTCAAATTGTGAGAATGTTTGGGGAGTTAAGTAGGTAATTATGGCAATAGTTTAGTGAAGCATCTGTGGTATGCCGGGCACATGGTGAGTACGTTCTAATTTTGTTACTAATTTGCTATAATTTAGATATTTATACATATGTAGGTCTGCGCTCTGTGAAAATTGATTTGGAATGTCATGAAAATTTTAAGAAAAAAATTAGTTAATACTTTTTTTTGGAATTTACTCTTGAATCTTTATACCAAGAAACCTCAAAAGAAAAATAATTTTCTTTGACAGAAACGTCACCATAATTCTATCATTTTTAGAAAACGTCATGCAAGACTGACTAAAAATGCAAAATAAAAACAATTTTCATATTTTATCCTGCAAAATGTGAACAAATTCAGGAAATTCTAAACAAAAAAATTCGATATGGTTTCCCTACAAAATAATGTAAAAATTTAAAAATGTATAAGCTCCCAGAAAACTACGTAGTAACCTACGACTCCAGTTTCGTGCAACAACACGTCGATAGTTCAGACTTTGAAGACGCTAGCCTTCAGCCCTTGGAAACCAAAAAAGGGAAGCATAAATTATTAAACCAGAAGAAACACAAAATGAGAATAAGATCTTGCACGCAACATCACGACAACCCACCCGACTTATACATAGACTGCGACGAGTACCCGGTCAAACTGAAAAAGGAATCAGATACCCCTCAAACCAGCGAAACACTAAATAAATATGTCGGAAAGCCCGAAAAGAAACAAAAATCTAAAAAGAAAAAGCCGTTGACCTCCAATCAAGGAGATGTGGTTCTACCAGTCAAGTCCAAATTATCAATAATTACACATAAACTCATGCCACGTCTGTCGAGCATGTTCAAATGGTCCAACACAAAACAAAACATGTCAGTCATTGAGGAAAACCACGGCGAAAATACGCGAAATGACAACTGTTACCAACACTGCACCAATTGCGGTGCGAGTCCAATGAGGAAATTGTATAAAACGCAAAACTTCGTCGTCCAACCTGTTTACGCCATCGAAGGCAACGCTCACAAAACAACAACAGGTCCATTTATTCCGACGAAAATTACAGACGAACCGTTAAAACAACATAATCGTAAAACTAAGAACCAGTATTCCAGTTACGGCAGCCTATCGTCATCTTCGGAGAGCGACACGCAATCTGCTCGACATAAACAGCAAAAAGTGCAAAAGTTCAGAAAAAGATTGAAAGCAGAAATTATGAAAGAGCACTTGAAGTATCAACAAAATCAGCCGTACCGCACTCAAAAACATCAGTACCCATCTAAAGAAAACAGGTATCAAGTATACGCAGCGACCCCTATACAATCTCAAACAGAAACTGATGGTCTTAATATTTCTTCTAGTGTTCATAACATTCCATCATCGTCTTCGAATTTCTGGAACTACTTGTACGATAAGACGAATAGCTGTGGCAGAAAATACCAAACTAACAATGTGGCGATGCAATGCCAGCAACGTCAAGTATATCAGCAGTCCAGCCAAGGCCAGCCGTGTCAATGTTCCGCGAGCAAGCAGAAAGCATGTGGACAGAGTCCATGCTGCACTGATCGTAAAATTCAGATACCCGAGTGTAACTGTAAACAAAAAATGATGCCTCCTGTTGATAGACGTTGCGATCCCAAATGCTCAGCTGCTTCGGTAAATAAAGTACCTAAATCACATTCCGGTGACGAAGGGTCTAGTAGCGATACGTCACTGAAGAAAAAAGACAAGAAAAAGAAGAAAAAAGAAGCTCCTAAGGAGAAAGTGGATTGCGAATGTCCAATGAATTTAATTAACAAGTTGCAAGATCGAGGTCGTTCAAGGTCTCCATCCCAAGGCCACCCCGAGGGCCAGCGAAGAGAAAGATCAGCGTCAGATCTGGCAAGGAAAGGAGATCACGAGAAAACCAAGCCATGTCAAGTACCCCATGACGAGATTACATCATCCTTGTCACAGAAATACAAAGGTGAAGTCATTTGCATTCACAACCCTCCCTGCATATTAATCAATGGGTGTTTGAACTTACCGGGACAAGCCGGTGAAGACCAGCAGAAAAATAATAATAATGATATGAATTTCTGGCCGGTGACTGCCATGGCCAATCAAAATTTATTCATCAAGAATGATCAGTTTCGAGAACAATCTTGCCAGTACCATTTGCAGATCCAAAATGATAAGTCAACAGATTACAGAGCTGAGAAGATAATCCAGAGTATTTGTCATCACTCACCGCCGTGTGAAGTTGTCAGAGGTTGTTGTAAAGGGAAGTTCGACCCTGAGCTTCAAACGTCTTGCGTTCACGTCCCGATGTGCAAGAAAATGCCGGAATGCGTGATAGGGAACAGGCATAAGAAAGTGTGTGATCACCGACCGAAGTGCCGAGACATCCCTATATGTTCTAGGGACTTTGTGATTCTGACCGCTAAGGAGAACATCGGGACTCAAGTGTTGTCAACGATACAGCTGCCGTCAGCTAAAGAAAGCTTTGTTTGTCGACATGAGCCTCCTTGTATCATGATACCGAAGTGTATTGGCAAAGTACTTTGTGACAGCACATATTTGAACGTGGATGCGATCCCTGGCTGTATCCACCACCCCTCGTGTGAGCTCATCCCAGCGTGTTGCAGGAAGACTATGAAAGCAATGGTTTCTGTCTCATCTCAATATCCAAATTCATGTCGTATATCTTAGAAGATAAGGTTCAGTTTTGTAACATGTGTTCAATGTTCATTTAGTACAGTTTAGCTGAAATTGATAACAGTAGACTTGTAGAAGTTTTTCCCATGAATATAGTCTGAGATTTCAATTAATCTTTTGGATAGTTATAAAAATGAACCTTCTTTTCTTAGCCCATGAAACCGGAAGTGAACATAAAGACGCCAAGACTAAATAATCTGTTCAAGAGGATGATATATAAACACAACTATTGTACTATTATGAGTACTGTGGAATGAAAACTATACAATCGAATCAAAAAGTAAGTTAAATTTGAAACAGAACATAGTTTTGAAGTATTGCAACAAATAAGTACACTATAAAATTTATTTTCTTTTTGCAGATCTACAATTGCTAGCAGAAAAAATTGCCGATAACATAGACAAACCAACCTTTCAAAATTGGTCTTTTTGCCTCCCAACCTATGCTGTGAACTGTGAAGTGTGAAACTAAAACATACATACCTGTAAGTGCTAAGTTACATTTCTAACGGAATAAAGTAACAGTCAGTCAACTTGTGTTTCTACTTACGTCGTTTTGGGCCTAGGTCATGATCATAGAATAAAAGTTTTATTGACTAAATGACTGCTGCAGATTTATTTCTATAATGATTCTTGAATAATCTCACATATATTTCACGAAGAGTCTCATATATATATCTATAGGTAGGTATATATTTATGTCATAACAAAAGTTATGAGTTATTTTGTCAAGTGCTAAACCTGCACTATGGTTGTTTAACTTAAACTTTTATTAGAAAATGATTACAAAAGTTTTCGGTTAATGTTCGGCTTAAAAATAAAAGAATAGTAAACTGTTATAGTGGTCATTATTAATGTAGGGTAACGTCTGAAATGTCGTTGTAACATAATTATGGTGCGTAGTGTTTTTGAACGTACAAAGTATCACTATGACCTTTCTACATCCATGTTTATCTTAGCCATCAACTAATACCTTGTTCTAATACCTGTATTAATGAGCACTAATAGATACAACAGAGGCTACACGTTTATTACGAGAGAAAATTAAATTAGGTTCTTAATTAACACTAGGATCTGTTTGTGAATCTTATTTGCTCGTTTAAGTAATAATTAATGTTTTGTAGGTATTAATTATGGTATTTATAAAGCTAGCTATTTTCATCAATGTTGCGTATTTTATTATATTTATATTATATTTGTACAAACATGAGAAGCATTTTTTAGTAAAAAAAAACAGTTTAGGCATTCTAAATGCAAGTCGGTTCCTATTTACAACAATTTACAATGTAGGTAACCTGTCCTTATAATTAAAGATGATGTTATTATTATCTCATAAAACGTTAATCTATGCATAACCCTTGTATATTTATAGTCCATAAAGTAGCTTAAAAAACTTTTGACACCAGAGTTGTCCATTCTCATTCGCTAAGAAAAAGAATGTTCAGAAAAATCACATACCTTTTATATAATTCTCTTATATAACAAAACAGCCCAGCACTAGAATATCAATGTCCTCGTGAATCTGCGTAAAGACCGTTTCACGAAAGAGTTCTCCAGTTAAGGCGCCATAACCGCATGATTATATCATTTAACTAGCTGAGCCAGCGACTTCGTCCGCGTGGAATAGTTATTACCATAAAACGGTTCTAGTGAGTTAATCTTAAAAGATAGACAAATATTGTTGCGGACATTTTAAGAGGAATAATTCTTTCATACATATTTTTAGATATCTTGAACCATTTTCGCAGCACACGCAACGAAAGCCCTCAAAGATGATAAATTTTCCCCGTTTTTTTCCACATTTTCCATTGTTTCTTCGCTCCTATTAGTTGCAGCGTGAGGTTATATAGCCTAAAGCCTTCCTTGATAAATGGTCTATTCAACACAAAACAAACAAACTCTTCAGCTTTATAATATTATAGTATTGATAGATAACTATAAAATGTTAGTTCCAGACTTTTCCGTGGGACTTATTTCGTGAAACAGTCTCTACAATACCTACATATTCATCGACCAATCAAACAATCCGCATAGAGCTGCGGTGCCCAAAATGACCAAACTCGATTGTTAGAGGAATACTTAATTTGGAATCGATTGAATGCAAATAAAGATTTCCCGACATACTCTCACGGAGGTAGTCTATGGTTCACATACAAAGTGTGGTGTTGCCAGCTACATGGATAGTCTTTGCACGTCTTTAACCGACTTTCTGCATTTAGAACATGGGTAATTTATTATTTTTGTGGGTATTTTGGTTCTTTTTCATGTTTTATGTAACATCTTTGCTATCGATAGTGTCACAAACACTCATCATCATCATCATCCATAGCCCTTGAGATCACACTGCTGGGTATAGGCCTCCCTTTGTATGACACAGACACTAATATTTGTTTAATTCGATAATTAAGTTTTTTTTTTAAATAAAAAAGAAACTGTTCCATAACTTCCAAACTAAAACAGCATTAAAAAAATCTTAAAGAAAGTTTCCTGGCAACCCAAGCCAACACTCTCCCACTTAAAATTCAACCAAAATTATGGAGCAATAACTAGAAAAAACCAGCCCGGAGCGGACCCTATAAACTTCTCTAAGTTATAGTTTAAAAGAATTTCCTAATCTTTAGGTGGCCGACCCAGGAATTTTATCATTTTGTATATCGTCTCAATGTATAAAACCAGTTGTAAACCTACCTGTGAAAATATATGACTACCCGCTTCAAACCAAAACAATCTTTATATCCTACACCATCAAAGCTAATTTTCCTTTGATTTTTGATTATAGTATGGGACTTTTTGGGTCGGAAAAGGTTTGTGATCAAAAACTAATGAGTGAAGACCGTTGAACCCAACCAGTTTTGGTTTAGGGTTCGATCGAACTGTTGTCTTTACCTCACTGATTGGCACGAATCTGTTTTGGTTGTTATGATATCACGGTGTAAGCGTTTTACGTTTTGATGATTCTGAAGCTATTTCGGATTGAGTTTTATTGTGGTGCTGATTTGGCGAATTGTTGATTGATTGAAATTGAATAAATTTAATGATTTGCAACAATCAAAGTCTGTGTTTTTGTAGGTTAGTTATTTTGTAATATTAATATTTTATTACCACTGGCTGTAGGTAATCTCGACTAATTTGTTAGAGCTCTCATTATTGATCTGTTTGTTTCTCATCAACGCCGCAACTTACCGACCGATTTTAGTGTATTTTGGTTAGATAGTATAGGATTCTGAGTGACATTTTATACGAAAAAATGCAGAGAAAGACACTTCAGATGTTATTTATTTACCTCAACTAATATCTATGCTATATACCTTGTACATAATATGCATTTGACCATGCAAAAATCGTATCCATAGAACATATATGTAGATGTACCTACCTAAGGATCATACCTACTTAAGGGTTTTGAAATCTGTACATTTCTAGTAGTAGTATGTACATTCAACTGACTCTCTCTTCACGCAGTAAAAATAAATAAATCCAAAGCTATTTCATGTTGCAACATATTTCGGTGTATCACTTACAAAATACAAATTTAAGAGCCTGGGTGTTCACTTGAGATACGGATCAAGGAAGGACAGAAGTATAACGTGCACTGTTAATAATGTTAATAACAGAATAATCGAATAAGTCATTATTACGATAAATGATAGCAAAACGCACAAATTCCTTAGTTGACTAAGAAAACAGACTTAAATAATCTTAAAAATTATACTCTTGATAACAATTACAAACAATGCAAATTTTATGAATAGATATTGATTGCCATTTCTATTCTAAACCTCATTCATTACATATCATAGAACGACTGCAGCTTTTGTTTATAATATTATACGCAGGCAAGTCTAGTATACGGCCCAGAGTACATCTCCACTAAAATTGAATATTTGTACCTTACATTATATTTTTAAATGATGTAATACTGGTACAAACTTAATGGAACAATTAACAAACAAAAATATTTGTATTATAGTCTAGTATATAACTTTTCCATCTGCACTTATGTAATCTGCGTGCTCAAGTGAGCTTGACTGCAGCTTGGGACTGGTTCAGTAAAGGCCCAACAATTTAGTTAAGCGTGTAGGTGGCGTCTATTCTGTAGTGGAGTAAAAAAACAAAAGTTGAACACAGGTAAGCGTAGTACGTGATACGTCTGCTATTTTACGTTTTTAGTTTGAACCCTACAAATTTTACGTTTGAAACTCGAAACTGTAAAATACTCATAACTGGTTTAATGGTGAGACATTTTTTAAATAGTTATAAGAATGAATTTGATTTAGTCCAGAAGTTTAAATTTGTAACTAAGATAAACTAAATGCCCACAATTTTACGTTTTAGTTGGCGTCGCCAATGATGATTGATATGGCGTCGCTAATTTTTAACTACAACTGAAACTATAATTAAATACAGTTTTAGTAACTTCCAGCCGCTCTTGTTTCGGAGGCCAAGATTCTCTACGGACCGCTCTGCTGAAGGAGTAGGTAAGTAAGTAGGAGCTGTAGGAGTAAGTAATTACCTAAGCATTTCAATGGAAACGCATCAAAACGACAAGACCACGACTATTTCTAAAATTATTCAATATTAATCTAAATGTTGCTGTTTAAATAACTGTTTTCTTTCTTTTCTCTCCAAACTATAAGACAAAGAAATTATGACAGATTAGGTTCTAAAAGGTATTGGAAGTAGGCACTTTCGTATTCTGTGGCATCAGTAGCTAAACATATACATATATACTATAAAAATGTGTGCGTGTGTGCCTGCGTGTTTTAAGAACGTCATTCACTCTGCTTGTTGAAGAGAAAAAAAGAAAATCTAATTATATCAATAATGATTTAAAGTAAAATGGTATGACCAACATCGTTCACACGATACCGTACTTGTAGTGATGGGACTGTGTCGATAAAATGCTAAGGTTTATCGACTATCGATAAAATTATTATCTATACCTTCGGAGTCAAGTACGGACATACCTCGTTTGTGGTATGATTAACATATACTTTTTTTAGCTGTCTTCTAAAAAAAGACGATTAATTCTTTGGCATTAATTAAGGCTTTGGTGGGGAAAGAATTATCCAAATCATTCCATAAATAGAACTCAGCGCAGCGTTAATTAATTTACAATCAAATCCAAATCTTTCTTTTTACATTAATTCCATAAAATGAGTGAATTTTCAAACATCTATGATAAAATATGCGTATTTAATGTGTTCAATTTTATCGCCAAATGGTGAATTGAATAAACAATTTAAATATACACATATTCTATGATAATGATTGTTTAATTAACTGACAAGGCGGTGATTTTTAATAAGTCTATAGATACCATTTCATTCATCGATACATCCCCAGCACATCCCTACTCCACATTCTTATGTTCCGTGACTAAAAGCGATAAACAAAGTAAATGAACAAAAACTCTTTTCTTCCGTAGCAATGAAATCACTTGAAAATGTCGAGTGAAACTCCTTCTGTTGGAGATTGGGAATTTTATTTATAGTTTTCGAGATAACAATTTTACTTGGATTGCCTATTTCTTTGCCAAGAATTGTTAATTCTATCGCAACTGAGGTAAGTAGGTAAGAAAAAGTTGAAGAATACTTACATGTTAAGTATTATTTATTGTTATCAGTTTCCAATCTTTGTTCGTAAAAAGTAAGTTTGTATTGGAGTGGTGAGCTCTGGTGTCGAGACTTTTCGAATAGCCTTTGGGTCTGTAACGTGGTGTAAACAACAGGTAGATGCCTTCGATTTATCTTTTTCTTTGACCCACGGATGCGCGTAGTTGGAAATCTTCTTCTTTTTCTTATCGAATGAAAGTGGCCAACTCTGGTGTCGAGAGTTTATTAAGCCGCCCGAAGGGCCTCTGACATGGCTTAACGACTACTTGGTTATATATGTCATCTATCTTTTTGTATGGTCATCCATTCACTATGTAGGATGCTTAACTTTCATAACCGCGAACGACTATCACATTACATCGAGTATCGAGGGATAGCTTTGCTAATAATATTATTGTATCGGTGTGGTATTGGAAAACATATAAATCTAATTATTAATAAAAAAAATACTAACTCCAGACAGAGCTTCTTTGATTAATAACTAATATCAATTAATTTTATGTAAATTTTGTAGTAAAATAATTCTACTTCAAAGCACATTTTGCTTAAAACTTTTTCTTTATTGCGAAAAATCAATAATATCTAATACTTTAACGAATTCGATATAAATTTATAGCAAACATTCATAAATAACCTATCAATCGATGTTAACTTGATTTAATGTGTGATTTTATTGGTAATATTTATTTGAAGACATATAAAACGGAAATCTATCAAGATTTTTCGTAATATTATTTAAAAAAAAACTCCTAAGTCTTGTTCAGATAGTGTCTTCTGCTCAAAGTTCAATAATCTTCTAATCTACATTTTACGACTACAAATAACATAAAAGTCGTCATAAACATATGCAATCAAAAGAGATTCGAAAGAGTTATACTGAATTTATGTAAATTTTGGGATGAGTGGGACAATCTGAGAATATTACACGCACCTTGGACCGTGTACGTACGTACCTAATACGTGTGATTGTGTGTATGTGTGTGTGCTTGTATGAATGTATGTAGCTTACAAAATTCTGTAGTTAGTTTGACTAAATTCTACGCTAAAACTATAAAAACTCTAATAGACACACCCTATACAGGTCCGTGGAAGGACCTGGGCGCCTACCACGACGTATCTGCCCAAAAGATTTAACGAATTAATTCTGCGGGAGAGTCATGACCCTCAGTCATGAGGAAATACGACTCCAGAGAAACATGTCTTAATTGATTATTGTATTTGTTTTGTTTTACAAATAAGGTAAACTGACAAAAAACACCTCTAACGCTTTAATTTTAGTCATAGAGTATTCGTTTTTTTCATTACTTGCAGTTTCAATAATGTAAAGACACTAGCTAGCATAAAGCCTAGCCATTGTCTCTTGCTACGCCCCAATACCTACAATACAATACAATACAATATAACTTTATTGCACACCAAAAATAAATTACAATATGAAATGAACTTAAACTATACATGAATGCACAAGTGGGCGGCCTTATCACCTTGAGTGATCTCTTACAGGCAACCTTAGCAAGAAAACGGACCCAATACCTCGGGGAACATGTATTTTTTTTTTTCGAAAATTGTATGTGTGCAAGTATGAATAAGTAGATAAATAAATAAATGTAATGTAATTGCAATACAGAGCATGGCAAGTAACTATGACTAACTTTGTAGGATTTTTACGTACTCAAAAATATGTAGGAAAGTTTCTCAAAACTGTATAAATGTATAAATACTAGTGTATTAGGTGGGCTATAGGATGGGTTGTGGGTTGACGACATAACATTGTCGCCTGGTCAAACGACGACGGCGCAAGATTGAAGCCAATGCCATTATGAGAGAGGGGCCTATACCCAGCAGCGGGATGAAACTTTTGAACTTTTTTTTAAGATTAGACGGGCTTGAAATAATTTCCAACAAACAGGTATTTACCATTACTGTTCTTATTTCCACGTGAATAAAAATAACGTGTCATGTTAAACGAGGTTCAGTTAACGAATTTTTAACACAAATCTATGTTAATTTAGATGTATAAATCACACATTTTGAAGTTTAACATCACTATTAACTTGAAGCTTTTATACTATTTAAGGGTACAAAAAATGAAACGCACATTTTTTGTACCCTTAAATAGTAGTCTGATATAATATCATTCAATTCGAGAGTAAACCGGTTTCTTCTAGGCAAGCGCGCTAGTTCATAGACTATAACGTTGCTTAACATCAGGCAAGTTGGAGCCAAGCGTAAGCCTATATCATGTAAAAAAAAATTATATGCTACGGCATGGATATAATCTAATGTAAAGTATTATATTTCTGTTGATAAAGCCTTTTGTAAGATTAAGGCAAAAATATTGACTTAATTATGTACCAAGATAAAAGAAATCAATATTCTTCAGGTTCTAATATATAATACTACATACATACTTACATAGTTCGTCGAATGAAGTCGGTTAAAAAATTGTGATACTTGTACATCAATATATAAAATTTAGGTGTTAATTAAAAAACCTTACTTGAAATTCCACGTTAATTAGAGGTATTTTATTTAAAATTCGTAACGAGTAGGCATGTTGGCCACTAGAATTAATTTAAAAGCCTGTTTGGGCGTGATCTAAGATCAATAAAAAGTAGCTTTACCAGATATACCAGTTATAATTTAGATAAAAGGTGGACCAACCATATTAGTTTATTTGAATCAGGCATTTAAATCAAGACTTGGTTTTTATACTGATGAACTGATTCTGATTACATATTGAACACCACTTGGTGATACATGATTTTTGTTCATTCAAGTTGTGATGATGATGATTAAATATTTGGATTTTATCTCTCTCTCTCTCTCTCTCTCTCTATCTCGACGTAAGTCCTCATGACTGAGGGTCGTGACTCCCCCATAGAACTAATTCCTTAGGGGACGTGTCTTGGGCAGATACATGTAGGTGGGCACCAAGGTCCTTCCACGGAAGACACAATGTCATTGGATATTGTGGTCCTCAAACATATCGATTTCCTCATGATTTTTTCACCGTTAAGCGAGTGCAAATCCACCCATAACTTGAAAATACAAGTCATTGGTACGTATAACAAAAACACAAGCCTTCTTACAATAATTATGTATGAATACGATAAATAAAAAAAGCGAATTACTCAAATAATATTACCCAAAGAGATATTTTTTTTTGAGGTCTTCGTGATTCGGGGTGACGGGGCCAGGGTTATTATACAATAAATTGTTGTTCACTTGTAGTTGTACCCAAAGAGATGTGGATATGGATAATTTTTTGAAATATATAAGTACTTTAATATTTATTTAAAAAAAGTTAAGAATACTTTATTCAAACAGAAAAAAAGATTAGAATACTTACTTATTCCTTCCACTACCAGTATGTCTAATTTAAAATTTTGTTCCTCTTTCTATACCTACGTCTTTGTCTTTGTTTGTTTTCCTGCCTGCGTGCGTGACGTCACAGCCAGCCCCAACGGAAGACCAGCGCTGGTTGCCTCCACACAACCAGCATTATGCTGAGTTGGGGCTGTGTTGTGGCAGATTTTTATGTTTGTTTATTATGTTTTTACTCCTGTGTGTTCTTCTGTTAAATCTGTCACAATAAATGTTTTCTTTCTTCTTCTTTTTTTTCTTTCTACTTTATTTCACAAAAACTGTGTTACAGTTTTGCCATTTAAAATCAATTTAACATAAGTAATACTGAAACTTATTCCTATACTATATACGTAATTTGTACTTAAAATATAACTTGCTAGGTATTTTCCTCTATGTATAAATCAACAATAAGCTTGTCGTCTCGAAACTTCGAGATATCACATAACTATGTCAATCGAGCGAATAAATTTAGTGATACATTAATAGCCTTATCAATATTGTACATACAAACACATTGATTTACATAAATCTAAAATAATTGCATTAAATGCTTGTACACTATAATACTTAGTGTCTTTTGTAATTGTCCATAAACAACAAGATTTATTATGTATTCATGTATACTGGGCTACTGGTGACTTACTTATTTATACGTTAGTAATAACATGAATATATACATAAAACATGTATATACTAGTGGACGCCCGCGGCTTCGCTCGCATTATTTCAGGATAAAAAGTAGCTTAACATACCTCTAAGACCTCATACTACCTACATACCAAAATTCATGATGATCCGTTCAGTCGTTTTTGCGTGATGAGCGCAGACTCAGATAAACAGATAAAATGTCTTGTAATTGTTGGAATGTGTTCTGTTATCAATTCGAAGTATCTCCAAACATTTTTTTTAATATCTTCATTGTTCAGACTTTCGACCTTCTTCAGCTTTATTATATGCACCGCAATAAAATGGCGGATTTCATATCTTTGCACCGCTATTTTAGTATGAGAATCGTATAAAAGGAACTAAATGCTAAGATATGAGTAATCAAAGCTCATTAGAAATAGTAGTATTATCACGCCTGGTTATCTATACTAATATAATAAAGCTGAAGAGTTTGTTTGTTTGTTTGTTTGTTTGAACGCGCTAATCTCAAGAACTACTGGTCCGAATTGAAAAATTCTTTTTGTGTTGAATAGACCATTTATCGAGGAAGGCTTTAGGCTATATAACATCACGCTGTAACTAATAGGAGCGAAGAAACAACGGACAATGTGGAAAAAACGGGGAAAATTATTCATCTTTGAGGGTTTTCCGATACGTGCGCTGCGAAAATGGTTCAGAAAGTCGTGGGTAACAGCTATAATTTATAAAGCTGAAGAGGTTGTTTGTAAAAATAAATATGATACCCAAAATAACTATTCCACGCGGACGAAGTCGCGAGCACAGCTAGTCCAAAATATAAACTCGGTAAACATATCAGTGATGAGTTATAAAAACAACCTGATATTTTTTTTCTATATTTATTGGAATGTAACAGTGCATTGAAAAACCATTACTTAATTCTGCAATTAATTCTGTTACAGTTTTAGTACTTATATTAATTGCATTCCTGCAAAATAGTGCTTTTGTGATCAAACATTTGTGCATTCCTTGCAAACAGTACTGGTAATACCTGTCATATTATTGGTAACTAGTGGACGTCCGCGGCTTCGCTCGCATTATTTCGGGATAAAAAGTAGCCTATGACACTCCTAAGACCTCATACTACCTAGCACTTACGTACCAATAATCATGATGATCCGTTCAGCCGTTTTTGCGCGACGAGTGTTTAAATAAACAGAAAAAATTCTAGATATTGTTGGAATGTGTTCTGCTATCAATTCAAAGTATCTTTAAACGTTTTTTTAATATATTTAATGTTGAGACCTTTGGCTTTATTATATACTAGCTGTGCCTGCGACTTCGTCCGCGTAGAATAGTTATTTTAAGCATTAATTCTTTTGAATTTTGAACCGTTTTCGCAGCGCACGCAACGGAAGCCTTTAAAGATGAATCATTTTCCCCGTTTTTTCTACATTTTCCATGGTTTCTTCGCTCCTATTAGTTGCAGCGTGATGTTATATAGCCTAAAGCCTTCCTCGATAAATGGTCTATTCAACACAAAAAGAATTTTTCAATTCGCACCAGTAGTTCCTGAGATTAGCGCGTTCAAACAAACAAACAAACAAACTCTTCAGCTTTATAATATTAGTATAGAATATAGATAGGTACACAATTAATTTTCCCTCACTTTAAACGAGAAACAAAAAATTCATCGATATATATTCACTAACTGCAGCTTTTAATGGCCTACCACAAATAAATAGTAAAAAGGTGATATAAAATAAACCAAGCAAAGGATTATGTCATATTTTACAGTTTAAGTGCTTAAACTAGCAGAAGTAATGATCATCTGTGTGTTATAAGTATAACTTAAGTACCATTTTAATAACTTAACACGTTTATGAAAGATTTTACTGCTCTTTATACAAGATAAACCTTTTTGCAGGCTTTTAACATGAGGGTCCTAAAATTAGTACAAACATAATGTACTAGAATGAGGCTTTATTTAAGGTCTACGTGTTAAGAAGCAATTAAAATTAAGGGTTGATAAAACTTGCTGGAAAGAATTACTATAGGTACTTACATATGTACAAACTTCTTTCATATGATTTATCACCGTTTTCTTTACAATATGACAGTTTTTATCCCTTAATACTGACACTAGATTTTTCTTATTACCAGATAGTACCATAGAATATGATGTTGTTCTAGTATACAAATTTTGAATTCTCCATTTTTTAGCTTTTAAACAAAATCTAAATTTAAAAAATAGTAAGCATAATACGATGTCACTGTATCATAGTAATATTTATTTTTATTAACATAATAATATTTTTTTGTTACTTAATCGGACAATTAAATAAAACGCTGGTAAAAACATTTGGAGCTGGCTCTAAAGTTTAACGACATCATTTAGTTTTACGAATACGGCCTTAATCAAGGCTAAATAGGCACTTTTTCCGCATTTTAATTACCAAACTAGTTACTATGTAGAGATTTCTAATAAAGTAAACAAAGTTATGTGTTTTTTATTCAGGAAAAATAAAATTTTACGTCCCAAGTTTATAGCTTATTCTCACACATGTTACTTTACTAAAAAAAGGTTTGTAAGATATCAATCTATACTAATATTATAAAGCTGAAGAGTTTGTTTGTTTGAACGCGCTAATCTCAGGAACTACTGGTGCGAATTGAAAAATTATTTTTGTGTTGAATAGACCATTTATCGAGGAAGGCTTAAGGCTATATAACATCACGCTGCAACTAATAGGAGCGAAGCAACAATGGAAAATCTTGAAAAAACGGGGAATATTATTTATCTTTGAGGGCTGCCGTTGCGTGCGCTGCGAAACCGGTTCAAGATATCAAAAAATGTGTATGAAAAAATTATTCCTCTTAAATGATCTAACAAAATGTCCGCAACAGTATATGTCTATCTTTTAAGGTTAACTCACTAGAACCGTTTTTATGGTAATAGGTAACTATTCCATGCGGACGAAGTCGCGAGCACAGGTAGTCTACGATAAAGTGCGTTTGGTAAATAAATAAAAAATAATGATTAGTTCTAAGTGTTGATCTGTAACAGATATTACTTTATTTGTTTCCAAATTGTATCCAGATATTATTTTACATGTAAGTGTGGCGTGTGGTCAAAAAAATTCGAAACATAAGCAATGTGCATAAAAAATAATTGCACAATATAATTGTCATGAATAAATATTACCTACATAACAAATAAATATGAAAATCATATACGTTCATTCACATTCATATTCATCTTCCTAGAAGCCTTCTAAAACATTGTTCTTCTTTCGTCTTCTTTAATCTTCTTTAGAACATAGCAGTAAGTTGGCTATCCCAAGAGCACGGTATGAAGTTCCTACAAATATGGACACGTAGGAACTCTATACCTCGCTAGTGGCAATCACCAGGACGAAGGATTTTCTTCTTTTATCTTCTTTTTCTTCAAAATATTTTTTTACTATCTTCTTTTCTTTATTGAAGTTTTCTTTGGCAATCGGAGAATCTTCTATAATCTTGTTTTTTTTCTCAGTGTTTTTTAAGCTTGTTTCTGTTATAAGTGAGCTAATGGTTTGGTTCATAAAACCTGTAAAATTAAATGGTTATCATCCTACCTAAAAAAACAATAGGAAACATCTAGGTATTTTTAATAATCAATAAATATTTAGGTGATTAATAAAAATAAACATTTTTACTTCAAGGTAACACTTACTAAATAAGAATCACAACTGCACAAGAAATAACGAAACCTAAACCAAAACTTCCTTCCGGCCGTTTGAATCAGCATGACATTTACCAAAATTAGCATCATAATAAAACAGCTGCTTGCACCCCTGACATAATTAATTTTCTTCCCTAATTTGCATATTTTGGAGTAACTGCGTTTATCCCTTTAACCAAATCTACCTTTAGAGGCTGAGGTATGCAAATCTGCGGGAACTTTTTGGTCATTTACATAAAAAATCTTATTTGAATGTTTAAGAGTGGTTAAGAAAAAGGTTGTAACTTGTTATTAGTAACTTTTTTTGGTTGAATTACTTGATACCATTAAAATATTTGTTCCATTTTGTATGTTTAACATATGAAGTATTTAAGTAACCGTGACCTACTGAAGACCTAATTTTAAAAATTAACTGGTTTTGGCATCTTATGGATATCGAAATGTACTATGCCTTAAGCGTTTGCTTAGTGTGGGGCTAGATGGCGCTGTGTGCAATGTCCAGGAATATTTATTTATTTATTTATATTTATAGCCAAGGATTAATTAAATCGCACATTACTGTTATCATTTCGATAACTTACCCCAAGTGTGTATTGAAATAAAAAAATACTTTGATACTGTACATTTTTCTTCTCTAAAATGTTATAAATAACTGAATTGCGAGAATCGAAACAGAACGCTGAATTAGCCAAGTATTACAAGAAAGAAATCTTGAATAATAATATCTTCTCTGACATACAAAATCTTTACAATGATTTTATTACTATTTTTCTGGCAAGTCTTATCTGAAGCTTGCATAATCTTGAACCCTTCATGTAACCTTGATTTTGCTTTAGTATGCAAATCGTAGCCGATGAGAAACTCCTGGTCATTTGCATAAGAAATCTTATAAAAGGGAAAAAGGGGCAAACAGGGGCAGTTTTTTATTGTTAAACGTTTTTGACGCTTGAGAAATTTTGCCAACTTCTGTTGAGGCTGTGAGAATTTATTTTTGGGTTTTGGACAGGTGGGTTGGGTTTTTCGTATGTAAATTCCTCCACTATTGAAAGAAAGAGGTGAATAATTTTGTATAAGTCAGCTGTCCTATCCTATCACATTTCTATAATTTGATTTTAGTCAGCAAAGTGTTTGAATAAAAGTAATCATTTTAATAAGATAAATTTCAAAAACAATTAACAAGATACATAAGCATAACCACAGGCATAACGCACTAACCTTTTCAGTACATTTAGAATATCTACATATATTTAAAAAAAAAACCTCTGTAACGTGATATTATATCATGACTCGATGTTGTTTTTAAGATGTTTTATTTTATGTAGATTGTAGGTACAGAGTACATTGATGTCAACAACTCGTATTTGAGTACAAAATTAAGGTTCATTCACACAGAACTGGTTTTTGTCTTTAGCAAGGTAACAGGAAAAATGTGTTAAAACTTTTTAGCGTTAATATATAGAATCTCAGTATGAATTCTCATGTTTTTATTAATATCAATCTCTAGACTATTACGCGTTGAAAACCAGATGTACATTTTTAACATATAGGTAATTACATATAATTTATTTAGCCACCGACACATAACTCGCCATTTAAAAGAAGAAGGGGAAAATTCCTCCACATTTTATTTTATCAAATCGCAATCATATTACCTACAAGCGCAGATAAGCCAAGTAAAGGTGTGCACAGACGGGCGGGCGTCAACAAATCCCTCTCATTTTGAGGATTCCACCCTGGAATGAGTTCGCAAATCTCGGGCTTACACTCCCCCGATACAAATGTAAATTGTCAAAAGAAATGTAAAGGGATATGTAATGTAAACTTGGCTGTTGTGTACTAATGCTTATTTTTTACGAGTGTAGTGACAGTTTTGAATTTGGAATTCTTGTTGTGTTATGATTATTGTTTTTCTTTTTGTTTTTATGTTGAATGTTGTTTTTTATTCCTGTTTTTGTTCGATTCGACATGATACCGTGGGTTTTGATTACTTTTGATATTAATTTAAATTGATGACACTTTATAATCCGATAAGCAACTTGTGTAGTTCCTGATTCAGTATGTACATTAAAATCATAAAATAAACAAAATTAGTTTGAATAAATCACTAAAGTCGTCAAGTAACATTGACTCTGCTGTTACTAAAGTAGTTTTCGTTAAAATAACGTGATCAAGAAATTCACTCCCATTTCCACTTAATTTATTTATCGCATTCCCCGAACCTTAAACCAATTTTTCCGTTTCTTTGCCTAATTTAACCATTTTGACCGAGGCGAGTGGAATTAAGAAATAAACAGGCTCGAAGCGGTCGTTAACGCGTTAAAATACAAAACTTACTCGTTAATAAACAAAATATACTCGTTAAAATACAAAATATACGTGTCACAATACAAAATATAAGGTAGAAATGTGGAATTAACGCACAATCACGTGTTCGGAGCAATTAACAAGGTTGCTGGCTTTGCGTACAAGTTTCTGTATGAAAGTTGAATTTATACAACATCGCCTTCTACGGACCAAAATTACGCAGAGAGGAAAGTTGAAATGTAGAGAGAAATGAAAAAATACGGTAGGTATATTATTTTCCTGTAATTTATTATTGTGAGTAATTTTGGTTTATTTTTTTTTCGCCGATTTTGTGTGTTGTTAGGTTTTTTGGTTTATTTATTTTTCGCCAATTTTATACACAGTCTGAATAATTAAAATTCTGAATGAAAAGAAACAAACCAAGACACCCAACTAGTAAGAGTAGCCTTCTTAGTTTAATAATTTACTTGCCGTAATTGATTTTCCTAGCACACGGTAATCGTAATTTTTAAAATAATATTCGGTCATTCTTTCTACATATTGCTATGTAAAAATGTAATAAAATTTTCAGGCCTTTCACACAGCGCCATCGCCCTTGATAAGCAAACGCTTGTATTTATGGTAAAAAGTTATTCAAACAATATTTTGTCAGAATTACTGTAAGAATGTAAATATATAATATATGAGCGTCAGAATTACTGTAAAAATGTAAATATGTATGAGTGAATAGCTCAATTGAGCCACGCAATAAGTGGTAGCACACACGACACTGTTCTGGATATATAGGGCGACAACAGAGTGTGGTTAGTGTAGGGAAAATATCAAGCTATGAAAGTTATCGATAGATTTAAACGTAATCAAGTCTTAACGAAATAATCGACTAGTCAAATCGTACTTTTAAATAAAAGCGAAAAGTTATTTGTCAGTGGTTTCCTCTTTCACAGCACAAAGGATTGAAATGATGGTTTGTCGAGATTTTTGGATTGGCGATAGTAGGTATAGGGCCCTGAGAGGGATTTGGAACAATACTCATCTAATAATTGTGCTTAGAAATATTGTTTTTTTAGTATGTGCACAATATATGCCTATATATTGTGTTTCATATAGCAGTTTTTTATATAGCACTTTCCTATCTAATTATAGAAACACTATTTGTTTATTATATTCTAATAAAGAATTGCTTGGTACACTTAGATAAAACGCAAGTTGTTATTTTTATCGATAACTATTTCGTAAATATATCGCGTCACTATTGTTTGTAGCACTTGCGTGTTTCACATCAGTTTGAGGACTTGTTAATGTGGCTGTAACTCGGTCAAAATCGAATAAAAACATACAAAATATGTAAAAGTATTTTATTCATTCTATTGAATAAAAATATCGATATATTAAATATAAACGTGTCTTTGTCATAACTATTTATCGAGTAAATAACAAGCAACTAAATGTTTATAGTGCCATTTCTGTAGCGGTACAATTTTTCAATTATTTTCACTCCAATTAGTTATATTGCATTGTTCCAAAAAAACATCCGCATTTATACACTGGCATATTTCTGTAAACGGCAATGAAGTACATTAAATTGAAGCAAATATTCCAGCGCTTTGCATGACCGCGTACAAAAAGTAATCATTGTTAATGTTTTAAACCAAAATATAAATGTAATGCACTAAAATTGCATTTTTAGCCCGTTTTATAGCTCCTGCGTGCCCACACAACAGCTGAGATATGCAATTTTCAGAATCGAGATATTTCCTTTCGAAATAAATGACGTATAATTTTAGCTAATAATTTTTGATGTTCATTGCCTCTGCAATTTTTTCGACGTTATAGCTAACAACTTTGGACCTACATAAAATCAGTACTTGCGGTTTTTATAAATATGCAGTCTCCATATTTAAATTTCGAATCTATTTTTCATATCGGCATTGAAACTAAAAAAATATGACGTGAAAAGTAATATCTCACACGGCACGCGCCAGGGGTTGCTTCTGAATCGACATTTTGAACTACAAAGGGCCAAAATAGACGCAAAGGGTCGTCTATAATAGATACGCGAATCCTAACAATAAAACCACAGAGCTTTGAAGTCCATGCTTGTCGCCCTGTGACTAGAGGCGAATTCTTTCTTTATTCGATACAAAACAGGTGTCACCATTTACTAAAACTAACACACTTTCGGCACGCACACTACGACGCACGAGATGTTCATGTACACAGTACGCTTCAACTTCATCGGCTGTGCAATGTCGATATTTTTTTATCGATTATTTACACATTTACTTCGAAGATGGAAATATATGTCTTTAGTATAACTATATTATTTAAGTACAAATTATAGTTAACTAGCTATGACCCGCGGTGTTATCCGTTGTAAAAACTTTTTAATCCCGTGGGATAAAAACTATCCTATGTCCTTACCGGGGACTGAAACTATCACTATAGCAAATTTATTTTTATCTATTTTATTTAATTATCAAATCATCTTCAAAATGACTGGAGCATATTCTGGCATTTTTATGAGGAAACCAGTTGTATCTACCGGTCGCCAATATCCATTTATTTTTTAACACTGGATTTTTTGGAAAATGTAAATTAAGTATGTGTAAAACCGTAAGTAATCCAGAAACATTTCCATACAAATCCAGAAACATCATATACATTATATCAATTATCGATAATTTGCTAGGCTCCATTTACACATCACTTTGCTATCGAGAAGTAGCGTCGTCAAGACAACGAATGTGTTAATGCCATTCAAAATGTCAAAAGTTTTATTTATTAAAATTACGAAATTTTACTACTTACCGATGGTATTTCACGCCGGTAACACTGGAATTTGTTCTTACAATTTTTAACTTGACACCAGGACATATTTAATAGTTTATCATGCTGTAAAACCGAGTAAAACGACCGAAAACTCTCTCTCGCTCGGACTATGTTTGACAACAGACTGACAAGCGCTGTCGTAGGTTAGGTTGGCATGTTTACTGGTCCAAACGAGAACCACGTATTATTAGTCATTTCGCTTCTATGGGGGGGCGCGCGCGGGGGCGATGTGGCCCGATCGTTGTTCTGTGAATAAAACCCAATGAGGTCTGTTTTGAACATTCCTTTTCCAAACTACTTTCAACCTTATTACTGGTTCATACCAGTAGTTGAAAGGAGGTTAGAGTTGCATCCTTTTTTGGCGAATTAGATTTCGAATTTCGAATCCCCTTCGGATTTAGCGGGATAACTCGTAGGCGGGAAAAGTGGTCGTTCGTTCAGTAATGTCAAAACAAATTAGCGGTGGAGTTATAGCAGCATGTATGGCAACTAGTCCGAGTATTGATCTGCAGGAGGTGCGAGGGAGACGGTGATAAAATTATGAATATTGAATTGGAATCCACATTCACACCCCTTTACGCAGTTTGATCGATGTGTGGCGATCTGAAATTATTGTTTATGATTGGACTCTTATAGCTGCGACCTATACTAAATTATTGCGTTGGTAATAAGTAGCATTTGAATACTTAACTGAAACAAATTTTCAAGACCCTATGAGTTATTATTTAGTCTACTGCTAAACAGTTCGACCTTCGACCAAAGAGTACCTTGCATACGCTTGAGATAAACCAACGATTAATGAAATTACTGACTCTTGTGTATAAAATATAGATTTGTTTAGTGCATTGAATCAAAATTAAAACCTAAACTAAACCGTTAATTGCGCACAGTGGGCTCATAAAAACAAACAGTTATCGTTCCCAAAAGAGCAGTTACAGACACCGCAAATCGTTTCAAACACAAACGAAACCACCGCAAACCAACGAGACCCCAAAAACTAACCGATTAATTCCAATTTCAAACGTAATTGTCTTTATCAAATGCAATTACATCGATAACAGTTCGGAATTTGAAAAACGTACCCACAATTGCGCGATAGCTCCTTTATAACTAGTCACTGAGACCGCAGAATTGGACTGAAACGTTTTAAACACGAACAAATTACAAAAATTGGTAGCAATTCGAATAAACTGCGAGTGAAATTCGAAAAAAGATCGTTAATTAGATGGCCAGTTATAAAAAGTAAAACATTCCAAATTCGAAATTACGGAATTGCTTATAAGTAATTCAAATATTTCGATGAGTGGAGTGGAGTGGGTGGCGACGCGATCGGTGATGGGGTAAAAATTACCCCCGGGGGTAATTCGTGGGGAACACACCCCTAGTGTGTGTGAGGGTGTGTGTTTATGTGTGATGGAGGGTATGATAATGGTGTATTTCCGTCGTCGAGTGCATCCGCGTTCAATTTGATGCGACTACGTGAATTTAAAGTTCATATTATGAAGGTCTTATTGCAGTCACTTGGACTAAATATAGATTTTTTATCAATATAATATAGACTAGAAAGCAGATTTCAATCAAAAATAATCCAGCAATTGGTTTATGTGAGCATGATAATAGGTAAAGTTTAGATATAGCACACAAGAATATTCGGGCTTAAACAATTTTATTTTCAAACTAATAATAAGTACATCGGTCTTATGTTTCATGCTCTAATCAGTGGTTTGTAAAAGAATGAAAGCAACGAATCTTAACTCATGTAGGTAAACAATAAATTATATGTAAGCCTGCAAGAGTGAAAGTTACGCTTCTGCCCATCCAAAATCTAATTGAAAATAATCAGCAAGTCAAACTACGGCTAATTATTTCAAAATACGTGGCACTAGGGCCAGCACAATGCACAAAGACATTCTATTGTGTCGCTAACAATGGCTGACTCATATGTGATGGAAGACAATGCGACGACACTTTCTTGCTGCCGTACTTTTATGGAAACGTTGATTTTGGAGGGAAAATGGCGCGATATTTTTTTTTTATTTGGTGGAGATTGTTTTGGTAGGCTATCAGTTTCTTTATATCCCACTAAAGCGATACACAATCGAAACATTACAATAATAACGCTATTAATTTTTTATGAAAAATAAAATCAAATATCGGTTATTAAAAATACCTACGAGTATATGCTATACCTGATTGCGTAAGTGTGTAACAATTTTCGTCACAGTCTCGTATGAATAACGTTCACCTCTGTCCAATGTCACCGGCTGAATCAGCTGTCAACGACCTGTAACAAAGACAATCCAAAATTAAAAACAATACACACAAAAACGTTGGCCGAAAATGAACAACAATAAAAAGAGAGGGCAACAACAAATCAATCGCGTGCCTTGAAAAGAAATCCCATCAATCAGACGAATGCAACATTCGAAAATTCAAATGTGGAATGTTTTTGTTCGAAGTTCAAAATACCGGCGACCTTGTGACGGTCAACTAGCGGTTGGTTGCGCTAGTCTAGTCTCCACGTAGCATACCTAGGTTTTTACTCAACTTTTTGCACGTCTATCAACCGTCATTCTTGTCATTGTCATATCCTTAACTAACGACGTAACAAAGACGTTTGGACAAAAAAGTGATGACGCTTTCTTATTTATATAACAAACAAAATTATAGAAAATTATTGTAGCATATTTCGAGTGGTTTACGTGCATTATTAATAAACGGCTAAAAATACAATTATACGGAAAATCAAAAGAGGTCTGTTCTGTAGGTATCAAAAAGGTTTCTTTGTTACAAACCTTTTTCAGGCGGGGCGATATACAGACAAAATGCATCATAACCGCATATTTCAGGGCATTGTACGCGCTCAGAAACAAAAATAAACTGTCAATTGAGTCAGCCGGATGTACCGAAGAAAATGCAAGGTCGTTCGCAGGAAATTGTGCAAAAAGGAACAAAAAAAATGTAGCCCATCATTCATCGCAAACAATTTGCGAGCGCGCAAATGACGCGATATATTTAGTTTTATGCAAACATGCAATGGACTCCTCAGTATATCAAAATGTTTTAAACCATCTCGGAGACTCCTGGAGTGGTTTGATAACTTTCTACATATAGGATCTCCCATTGTTATCGTGTTCTTAACGAATAGGAGTAACCAGCTCGGTTGCCGAGAGTTTATCAAGCCGCTCTAAGGCTTTTGTCATGGCAAAGTTACTGTCAGAGGCCCATATGATACTAATTCTAAGTTTATTAAATTTAAGTATTACTAAAATGAATCAAACAGATGTTAGATTTTTGTGATTGGTTGAATACAAACATCGCGCAGTATATCTAGATGCTGATTGGTCCGAGTAACATTACTAGGTACAGATAAATAGCTAGTAATAAATCTTAAAAAGGCTGTCACCAAAGACATCTTATCTTGCGTTATTAGAAGTCTGCGAGTTATTTTGACTAAAGCTTTACAGTCGAAATGTCAGAGAAGTGACATTCATTTGCGTTTGTCATACGATTCGTCAAGTGACAAATGACAGGCAATCAGTGTGTGACAGTGCTTACTTTGTGACAGCCAGCTTGAATAATGTTTACTTGTTAGTTGTAAACAATCACTGTAATATAAGTGACTTTAGTGACAATGCAATTGTTACTGCGTAATGTCTCTTACTAGTTGCATTTCACATCATTTTCGCTGACTTTTAATTATATATGTTTACTAATGAAAGTACACACATGTGAAGCTTTTTGTCTGCCTTTAAGAAAGGAAGAGATTCTCGGTCAGACTAAACGATTTTTTACATTTTTAAGTTTGTCTTTCAAATAGTCTCCTAATACGTATTACAAAAACGAGCCTAACAAAAGAATTAAATAAAAAGAAATAAACACCAGTAACAGATCTATTGATATTTATTTGTACAAAGATCGCTAATAGCTGTGTTCGGCACAAGACATAACAATTTAATTGTTTGACCTTACCAAGATCGAAGCAAATTAATTTCCTTACAAGTCTTTAATGGGTGTGGTATGAACAACAACTTTGTACACAATAGACACACACTTATAGTAAAAATCCGGCAGTCGTTAAGCCATATTAGAGGCCCTTACTCAACTCTCATTCAATAAGAAGAAGAGTAAAAATATAAAAACATGTATGTAAGTATGTGTCAACTGACAAGTAAATCTACCATCTATTAATGCTCAACGCAATAGCATTGCCATCCAAGATGGTAATGCGACCAGTGTAGGAGAATACATAACAGAAAACAAACGGAATCTCGTACATCAAGCGGTGAGTGGTGTGCGGAGTCGAAGTAGGAGCAATTGTAGAAGGAACGGATATCAGTAGATATCTTGTCTTTGTTCTATACTGTCTATGAATATGACTCAGTCAGTTTTTGCTTGGACGATGATTTCGATATTTTTTGTTTACGTGCATCGCCCGCCATGACCTGTACGACCTAGTCTTTGTTAGAGCTGTCCTTTTGCTTTTTGCGCGGGAAAACGTTTAGTTCGATTATTCGATAAAAATGTGCGACCGACACGGTCGAGTCTCTCGATAAACTGGCTCTAATCGATTATAGGTCATTATCGGAACGTGAAAAGTGGCATGCTCTGTTGAATTGTGTTTGATTTTTGAATTTCGAACCGGTACATGCTGAAAATAGTTTTGTCACAAATAATAAACGACGCTATACTTCCTAATTTATTAAAATATTTAAAAATAGAACATCAAATATTGCACAACATTGTAACAGAACTTTCTTTTGAAATTGGAAAAAAATATAAAAACCTCGTTTCAAATATAAAATTAGTTCTTTCTTAAAATTGAGAATAACCGCGCTCGGAAATTTCCAAATAGTAATTTTATCTGTCAGCTAATGGGTCGGAGTAGTGCAGTAAAGATAAAGCAGCTAATAGAACAGCCACTTAGGAAATAATTACAGACAGTTTATCAACCTGTATCTTAATTATGTTGTACTGATATAAGATGCGCTGCGGTAATTGGGGACATTTATTTTTGTTGCTTTGGTTAAAATAAGTATGATACTAAAATAAGAGATTAGGAGACGGAAACTTATGGTAACCAAGTAGAGTTGTAAAATAAACTTACTTAAAATAGACCCCGAAGGCGGGTTGAATACTCTGGACTGGACTATGGACACTACACTAGCTTTAAGCACTTCCACATAATAATATAAGAAGAATAAGCACTAAGCACATTTCATTGCGATCACAAGTTATACATATCCACTCTCTGCCTACATAAATATAGGAGGCATTATATTTTTAAATCCAAAGTCGCTAACATCCAAAAAGTTCTAATCATAACCACAGTCATAACTAAAAGCTTCATGGGCGAAATCAATTATCTGTGAACGGTTGTTTTAAAAATTGCGCGTTCGAAATTCGAAAAAAACTTAATCGCTTGGCGCAGGCGCAGGGTATCGAATGCGATAATAATTGGGGATTAAAAACATTTTGATTAGACCATTTAGCGGAGTGTTGTGTGAAAGAACTTAAATTGCTCGATGTTTAATTTTTGTGTGGTCGAGACGTTGGAGGTTTTAAATCTTACTAGGAACTGGGATGGGAGAGTCGGTAGCTTTAAATTTACTTATTATCTATGTTTTTATAAGATTGGTTGATATTATAGTGGCCTATTAATATAACTTATAACTTTAAAAAATATGCATGTATAACTTCAAAGGGAAATAAAGGCTAATTTATTTTTATTATTGTAATGACAAAAACTAATCATTGACTTTTTGCTACGAATATATGTAATTAAAATGACTGAGATTATTAATAGTCAAAGAAGAAGTACGCTAGATATGTTCAAACTTAATCTTCATGAACGATCTATACTATTCTAGATTTCACCACACAGGAATAGATCTTAGTGTTATTCCGAGTTACCTACTAGAATATTTATACCCTAAGACCTAGTTTGCAATGCAATCATTTAATATTTCATCCTAACTGTACCAAAATAAACGTTTCCATTACCCTATCTATTACCAAGCGTAAGCTTAGTATGGGGCTAGATGGCGCTGTGTGATATGTCTTGAAATATTTATTTATTTTTTATTTATTTATATTAACTCCACATTTTATGACAAAAATTTCAACACACTCCGTAAATACAATGTCATCGCTCCGAACCTGAACGTAAACATAAACATATTCCCTCCATATTTAGAAGTCGGTAAACAAAGTAAGGTCCCACGGTCGTCGGCTTTGAAAATGTTGTTTTTTCTCTCAATGCAACAGATTAAATGTTTTTTTTTCGAACCGGTTGGTCTAGTAGCAGGTGCGCTGTGAAAGTGTTATGCGAGATGGAACCAAGAAGGTTTTATAGTTTTCTGTTTAGGATCCTATATAATCTTCGTAGTAAATAGGTAGTTTTAGTTATCATGGTTAATGATTATTTTTTATTATTTGGGTGTGAAATGTTTCCGAAAATACTTATAATAGCTAAAATATATAGCTATAAGAAAAGTTATGATAGATGTCTTCTAAACTTTCGATGTCGTAACCCTTAAATGAGATTTCTAGCATTTGAACATGTTATTTCTAGATAGAAGTTTGTAGTTGCATAAAACCATCCACAAATCCCATAACAGGTAGATATCATTCACATGCGTTTCTCTGAAACACTTATACCGACTTGCAAATAATTTTGAACCTTCAAATAAAGACATAAAGCCTATTTTCCATTGTTTCAACCTTTATGAATGAATAGCAAAATAACTGCTATGAATGTAGTAGTATAATTTAAAACGTATCAGCCAAGACAAAGTGACAAAAACTAATGAAATTAACCTCAATTGAGACAGATTCTGAGAAACTACCATTATTAGCTATTTTAAAATCATTTTCAGCGAACGAAATGAAGGATATAGGATATTCAAGGTCTTATTTTTTCATTCATATAAAACCTTTTTATGATATTAGGTCTTTCAAAAGTCGCGTTACAGTCATATACATTCGCAGTTTCAATAAGGTATTATGTTACAATACAATGTTTCTCTTGAGTCGTATTTCCTCATGACTGAGGGTCGTGACTCCCCCGCAGAATTAATTCGTCAGGGGAGTTTTCTTGGGCAGATACATCGTGGTGTAGGGCCGGATTCGGGTGCGAAGTAGACACAAGAACCGCTGAGCCGCTTTTAATACAATACAATGTACCCGCAGTAATAATTTTAATAGGTACTTACATCCCTTAAAAACTTATTTTCGAAATAAAAATAAAAGAGAGAAACTTTAATAGCTACGTAGCTAACTTATAAAAAAATAAGACAGCCATAATTTTAACCCTTTACTCGACGTATGCTATCGAATTAATTTTCATTCCATCCCCAATTTCGAAAGTAAAATAAATAGGTTATAACCTATTTCCGAGGCGGGTGAAAAAAAAAACAAAAAAAAAGTAAAAGGGACGATACCTGCACTTAAACGGACCGAGTGGTCGCGTCAGTCGAGATATGGAGAATTAAGGCGGGGATATACAAAGAACATTTGTGTAAAAAAATATGTATATTGTAAGTTTGTAAGTGATATAGTTGCATTTCGACTATTTAAATTTGTTTAATATAATTTATACATATTTAGGTAATATTTAATTTTATTCATCCGAGCGAATGGTTCACTGAATCACTGAAACCATCGACCATACTCATTATTATGTTTATCACTTTTTTCTATAAGAATACACCCTACTATAAAAAAGATAATTGTACTATTTGTTTGAAATTAAAAAGGCAAGTTTAATAGTAAACCTGTTACTAGACAGATTTTTATTTTGTGTACGCTGAAGTATTTCCGAAAATGATCTCTCACTGTATCCTAACTTTACACCAGTCGTCTCAACCTCAACCTTTCCAAGGCGTATTATTTACCTTTTTTATTTTTAAAAAGTCGCACAAAAAAGGGTAAAGAATGTATTTGAACGCTCACCAAATGTCTCTCCGTCCAACAGGTTGGTGGCTCAACGTTTTTGAACGTATTTCCGACACGTTCGAAATTTGAAACGTAAGAGTTCGGTAATGTTTTGTTCGTGTTCTAATTTTGAAATTGGTGTTGGGAACAGGATGCCACATTAGTTTTAATTGTTCAAATTCTGATGTGTTATGAAATTTTATATTTGTTTTAGTTTATTAACTACTTATTTACACATAATAAATAAATATTTCAGGACATATCACACAGCGCCATTAAGCCCCATACTAAGCTTACGCTTGTATCATGGGTACTAGATAACGGATATAATACATATATACTTTTATTTTGTAAATACATACTTATCATACATAGAAACGACCAGACTCAACACAAGTAATTACAAATTTTAATATTCATAATTACTTGTGTTATGCGGGAATCGAACCCGCACCCCTAGATTAGAAGGCAGAGCCACTACCAACTAAGCTAACGGAGCAGTCAATAATAGGTAGTAGGTACACATAAGACATGCTTGCTTACGTATTATGTAACACGTGTTAGCGAATTGTCTAAAGAGTATTTTAAGATAAATAAATAAATGGAACTCTTTGAGATTATTAAGTAACATCCAACAACTTTCCGACATTATATAAAACACAACACATTATTTTTTATTTATAAGCGATTCATTCTAAACTTCCTACATCCAAATAACCATATTTTAACGGTGTAAAATATAACAATCATATTTTTTCTTGTAAAATACAGCCGTGTAATATAATTACACTGGCAACATATTGTAACAATTACAAATAATAAATTACATGCAAATAAAGACATACACGTGTGTAAGCCATTAATTACTTTGTATGGAGTAATTAGCGTAAGTGACTAAGAAATTTATCTTGAAAATAATCTTTCGAGATGTTATTTCAGAAGTGAGAATTGAACGTAGTAACTTTATGAAGTGTTTTGTTCATAATTTAGAAGGATTTTTTTTATTTTTTTAGTTAAATGTTATTGATTATTTTTTACTATTATTTTAAAATACACTATGTAAAAGATGATCCCTAATTAAGTTCAAAAGTTCAAACCCTACACAACATAAATACCATAGAGAAAAAAATAAAAATGTCCATTCCCCCTTACGGACATTGCAATTGAAGCGCGCGTTCGAATTTCGAATAATTTCAAATGTATTCTATCCAAAATGGCGTCGATTCGCGGGGGAGCGATTAGCTGGACGTAGTTATGGCCACGCCTGTAGGGGTTGATAGTGGCGCAAATAAGAATCTCTTTAATGGTATCATGTACTTATTAGCAATAAAGATAATTGTTGGAATAATATTTTGTAATTAACGCAACGGTCGGCCCATATTTTAATAGACGGTATGTGTATTTGTATTGTGTGTCATTCTTATATATTACAATTTATTTACATATCGACGCAGGCAATTTAAATTCTGTCAAGTATTTCAAACTGTTCTTTTCGCAGACAATTGAAACAGTAAGGTAGTATTGAAACAGAAACTATCGTTTTCATACAAAGCGAAACCAGAAAACTTACAACTAGTCCAAAAATACAACATCATTATCAAAACCTAAATCTCAATCCGACTAATTAGAGAGAAAACGCGATAAAAATTAAAGCAGCTTCAAATTTGAGACAGCAAAATAGCGTGACTGGCTCATTCATTATATGTTTTAAAAGTACTAACTACAACAGCAAATGGAGTGCTTACCGCTCCGCTGATGACAGGTGATAAATAAAATAAATAAAATTGGGTCAGTTTTATTTTTTGCAGCCTTTCTTACTGGCCACTGCCAGCACCTTACCCCTTGCTGGCAATTGGTCCATAAATTAATTATGGAACGCAAGTGTTGTAATAAAAGTTGGTGTTCTTTTTTTTATTTTTTACGACGGTAATTTGTTTGATGCTTTTGTATTCCAGCCCTAAATTAAATTAAAATATTTTTAACAAACTTCAAAAAAAGAAGTTTATAACTTTTTCTGAAAGTTTTTTTTTCAATAGGTACCGTTCTACTGTCACGTATTGGTCTGCATAAAAATAACCTTTTAAATTATGCTTTTAAAAAATCCCTAATTTTCCAAGTAAACTATTAAAATAATTACATACTCAATACATAATATGTATATCGTAGCAACAATAAATATTAATAGTAAAATGAAACCTGTGTCACACACATACAATGTTGGTAAAACCATATTTTTTCCTGTTTACATAATTATTAAATGAATATACACAGTTAAATTCAAGGATTGACATTCTAACTCGATGATAACTTAGCTAAACATGTCTTACGCAATCATCGAGCCAAGTTGCGATACGAGAAACTCAAATAATTATTCAAATTACGGACAATTAACTCAAATCACGAAGACTATTAATAACGTACCTACATATTTCAATAATTCAATGGAAGTTCGGTATTAAAACACGTCGACATATAACTGAAATGGATAGTCCAAGCGTATCATTTTATAGCGCACAGAGCATTCGCATTTTCAACTAAAGTAAGCTCATATCAGGGCCAACTACACCCACTACAACTGGTATCAGGGTTTTTAAAGAACCCTAAGGGCTTTTAATATGGCGCAACGACTGCAATACAATGACACAACAAAGAGCGTAAATATATTTCACAGTCAAGCTTCATTTGGTATCCATCTTCCGATCCTAATCTTACTGGGACATCGAACAGTGTGTTTCGACAGCTACATTTGAGAGCCAGCTCCATTCTAGTACATCTATGCTCCATCTTGGGTTACAGTGTCTTGTGCATTTGACCAATAGGTCAAATGCCTGACCGTTCAGTCTAAAAAACAGTGGTGACAATTTTTTCGAGGGAATTATTGTTGAGGTTTCTCTTTCACAGTACTATGTCGATGTTAAAACACTTAAAATATGTCTGCACAGAAAGATATGGATCGACAATTAAGTTAATAATCGACTCTGTTAATTAAAAATGTTGCTACTTTCCTCGGTCCTATTGGGATGCCTTGTCGGATGAAATAACAACTAGATGGATTATATGCGAGTGGACTGTATTTATGTAAGTATATTTTAACTAGACTGGTATTGATGGCGCGTGCGGTGCGAATGGAAAGGTACTGTCGTTCTCATTGCGCGCTTCTGTTGGCGCGCGGGCTGCCCCCTGTCGTCGTTGGCGGGAACCTCTCTCGTTGGTCGGCCGGTCCCGCCGTTATGTTGGCAGCGGGATCTGACGCTCCAACATCCTCCCCGGGTTGATGGCTTATGCATCAAGTGGAAGAGGGCAGATGTTGTTGAATGCTCGCAGCATGGTTCCTCGGCTGGTCTTCACCTCTGCGACTCTGGTGGAACCGTCTCCGCCTGGCATAACGTTCGAGACTCTTCCAAGCAGCCATAGCAATGGTGGTTGTCCCTTATCTTTGATGAGGACAAGACTTCCAAGTGACAGTTGTTTGTCTGGAGACTGGGTCCACTTGGTCTTGCTCTGAAGTAGTGTGACATATTCTATGTTGAAGCGTGACCAGAAGTGCTGCTTGATGTGCTCCACTCTCTTGTAGCGCTGGCGTATGCTGCAGAATGGTAAGTGGTCTATCTGCGGGTGAGGAACTGACATTAATGAGCGTCCAATTAAGAAGTGGGCAGGAGTTAAGGCTGTGAGGTCAGAGGGATCACAGGATATAGGGGTGAGCGGACGTGAATTTAATATTGCTTCTATCTGAGTCAGGCATGTTATCATTTCTTCAAAAGTGAAATAAGAAACTTGGAGTAACCTTCTTAGGTGATGTTTTGTTGATCGAACGGCTGCCTCAGCTAAGCCATTGAAATGTGGAGTGTATGGAGGAACAAATTTAAATTCAATACCTGTTTGAGTGATGTCATATGAAATATCTGAATCCTGCAGGAAGCGTTGCAGTTCATTACATGTACCTATAAAATTAGTGGCATTATCAGACAAGATACTCAGAGGCCTGCCCCGGCGAGCGATGAACCGATTGAGAGCAGCCATGTAAGCCTCTTTGGTGAGTTCTGTAACGAGTTCAATGTGTACACATTTTACAGCTTGGCAAATAAAGATGCATATGTAGGCTTTTATAAGTTTACACCCTCTTCCCTTGCGGTCGGCTAGAAGTATTGGACCTGCATAATCAACATTACAATGCAAAAAGGGATGTTCTAAAACTGTTCTTGTGTTTGGTAGTTGACCCATGATAGGTTGTACAGTTTGACATTTATATCTAAAGCATTTGATGCACTTATTTACTGTAATTTTAGATAAGTTCCTACCACCTAGTGTCCAATATGTCTGTCGAATGGTTGCTAGTAATAGTTGTGGACCGGGGTGAAGAAGCTTGACATGCTCTTTCATAAATACACATTTTGTGTAGTGATGTTTGCCACATAGTAAAATAGGATGTTTCACATTATAATCATAAGGAGCATTGTCAAGTCTGCCCCCCACGCGAAGGATGCCATCAACATCAATGAATGGAGTGTATGCAACCAACCTATTCTTTCTTGATTATTGATTATATTGATTATTGATTATTGATTTATTCTTTATTGATGTTGGAGCGTCAGATCCCGCTGCCAACAAAAACTTCTTTATAATCGGGTCCGAGATTTATTACTTATTTATGAAGAATTTTTGTTCGCGGTGACCAGGGGATGTGTTAAAATTGTAAAATGATTACAATTCGACTTTATGATGTTTTTTCTTTTTAGTTTATGCTGGTTTTCTTATGTTTATAACAGAAAACAGGTTCTTAAATCGATAAATTAATAATATTAAAAGACCATAAACAGTATTTTCATTGTAATAAATTTTATTGTATTTCTAAGTAATGTTTGTAATATTTTCTTATATATTATATATCCAGGTAACTTTTAGAACAAAAATAAATGTTACCACAATAAATTTCGGGAAATCAGTTACGAATAATTAAAACGGTATTATAATAATTAAGCTCAAAATTGTCAAATACGAATTTTCGGGATTTAATTTATAAAATAAATGCTAAAATTAGCGTATTTTTGGCGTCACACTTAGATTTTCTTGTCATTATTAACCGACTCGAAAAAGTAGGTTATTAAGTCTCCTGAAAGTTTTTTACTAGTATATCTTGACCGTACTGCGTGGCACTGGCGAGGAGGCCTATACTCAGCAGTCATGGGTGACCACAGGCTGATATTTCTGTCGATGATGATATTTCTTGACTAACTTAATTCTGTGCTTCCACAATTTAGAAAGCTTAAAGAAAAATCGTAGTTATTCTTCTCAGTTAGGTACAAGGCATTATGCAGGCAGAGTCATAAGTCGGTGTGAGTTAATTTGGTTGCTTCCTCAATAAAGTTTTATAGGTGATAATCAGAGGACCACACAGCTGCAGCTCGGGTTATATACTATCACTCGACTGTTGTGGAGTATAATTTTGTGCTTTTTACCGACTTCAAAATAAAAAGCTTATTATGTCTAGTGAAGTTTTTGTTTTTAATCTTTTAGCTTTTGAGTTTGAGAGAAACGGGTTCAATTTGAAAATCTTTCATAATATTTTAAAGCTATTGAACGACATGATGAACATAATAAATAAAATAATATTCCGGGACATTGCACACAGCGCCATCTAGCCCCACTAAGCAAACAAGTATATCACTATGGGTTTAGAAACTAACTTTATAAATTATAAAAAAAAGTTGATACAAAATAGGTACCTAGTGTTCCCTTCTTCTAACCAAATGAGAGTGGCCAGCTCTGGTGTCGAGGTTTTATCAAGCCGCCCGAGTGTCTAATTATATATGCAAGTGATTTTTTTACTGGCAATATACGTTTTTTTTCCTGAAAACAGTACTTATTATTTCGTAACCTGTTTATTCAGGCTTCACATTTTGCACAAATTATTTTCGAAACCTGGAATAGTTTTATTTAGACTTTATGTTAGGAGGATAATAATTTGGACTTTGAATAGAGATGATTTCTGTCAAATCATGGACGTTAACGAATAAGATTGTTTGAACATTTCTTTAGCTGAGTGAATTGCTACAATTTTACTTGTCTCTTTGCGATTAGTGTGTTAACACCTTTTTCACATAATTATCAATGATATAAATAAATTTATAATGATATATAAATAAATTTATAATGATATATAAATAAATTTATGATAGTACTTGTGTACATGTATCTTAATAATATTGTTATAAATGTACAACATTTACAACTTTATCTCACTTGTAAGAAATTTCTTATCAATAAAATGACTTTGACTTTGACTATATTAACAGCTCTAAAAACTCAAAATTAACAAAAAACAAATATATAAAACTAGTATTTAAGTAATTTAGTAGAGTACTTATCTCCAAAAAACTACCTTTAAGTAAATTGATTATGATGACAATCAAAGTAATTTTATAAATCAAATTTAAACAAATTCTGTTGAGTAGCAGTCACGCTAAAATTACAATTTTAGTTTTACATAATTAGGTAAAATTAGTAGTTATATGTAAGTAAAGTAATAGTCGTTTTTATTTTTACATTTACTCATACATGACTGTTTAAATAGGTAATTATTAACATATATGTACATACCCACAATGTACCTACTTATTTAAATACAATTACTTAGAAACTTAAATATGAAACCCGTCTGAAATGTCAATATTGAAAGAAATAAAGTTAATTAACTGTTAAGTCTCATTAAGACAAATACCTACGTGTTATATTAACGTTTCCCTTTCCTTAATAAAAACGGTTCGTTACCATTAATGTGCTTAATAAGGTATAATAAAGTCGTTAATAATTTTACGACTGACATAAAAGAACTGTTGCTAAGCGTGCAACAGTTTTTGAACTAAGTAAATAACTTGACAGATTAAGTTAAGTTGTATTATGTACTCGTATAGTATATGTTAAAATACTGCGAAACAACATTAAAGGTTTTCTGCTGATATACTCGAGAAACTATTTTTTTTAACTAAACTAGCTGCACTGGACCGTATTTTGCCTGATGGTAAGCAATAACTAACGTTTACCCGTAGCCGATAACAAGACTTATTATTGATTGAAAAACTCAATGATAAGACAAGCAAATGACGTAGGTACTTACTCGTACAAGATACATATACCTAATGTTTTTTATCAACAACAAGTCAGAATACAGAAAGAACTGTATAATGAAGACAACATGGTGTTTTTATAAACACCCAGTTTTTTACTCAAATTCCCTTTTCGGCGCTTTCGTGGGTCGTCGTCGTAATGTTTGTCTAGTACCCTTACCCTTAGGGCGGCTTGATAAACTCTCGACACCAGAGTTGGCCACTCTCATTCGACAAAAAAAAGACCCAAATTCTATGCTCATATTCAATGCTCAATAATTTCTTTTCTTCTATACTTTTTGACTTCCTGAAACCTGTATAAGGTAAGCACAAAATATGCATCAGTTTAATATTTTATCAGCTTAGCTCAGCCTACAGCCAGCGGAGTGTTTTGCATAAGAATGGTAACACCAGCTGTGGACAGCCATCTGTGGATGTATAATGTTTATTGTACTGTTCTGTACACGGAGGTACGCGAGTGTGTTATACAAATTGTATATATATATGTTATTAATATTATAGTTATGTGAGTGAGTAAGGACGTATATAAGTGGCCAACTCTGGTGTAAGAGTTTTAGCTATTACTGATAATGTAAACCCGAAACTAAGCGTGTGAATGTGTGTGTGCTATTCATTAACTTATCTTTTACAAGAGCATCAAAGTTAAGAAGGGAAATTTGTTTCCGCCTAAATAAACTATACAAACTCAAAATTCGTAAGATTAGACTGAAACAACAATCGCCAAACGAAACATCTATCGTAGTTAAACATGACCCTTTCATTCTGTTCCAAACCATCTGCGTATTAATTAATATTCATAACCGAACCAAAAACTATATTTCATTACATTCAACAAAACGTGAGACGAAGCTTCGATAATCCCAAATTTACGATCACTGAATCTCCTTAGAAAGCACCATTCAACCGTGCACAGGAATATTTAGAAAAATATATCACTACTTCTCTTCTCACATAAATTACGACACTTCTATGCACACGTATGGGAAATAACGAGCTAAACAATGGAGTTAAAATCTTAATAAATGATCGTATTCAAATAGGGGAGCAAGACATTTGAATCTTAACCCTTTGATCGTGACACCTGGTCTCAGAGACTGGAGTCAAAAATTCTTTCACCATTAGCATAATATTTATAATAATGACAATAGGATGCGTTATTCAAAGTAGTATGGATGTGATGTCGCCGTTTTTAATGCACGGTAGCTTCAAGATGAGGGTACCAGACAATGGGTTAGTGGTTTGTAAGATGCTCTTTGAATGTTGGCGTATTTTTAGATAACGACGTGATTTGTAGGGTTGTTTGTATCTTATACTTCGAGATGTAAAATGTTTTGATTTTAGACTAAGCTGCAGCTTAACACATTATGTTTCTGTATTAGGAACTCTCAAATTAATACGGCATAATCCGGAAAAGTTTTGTAGTCAAGTGAAAATATTTTTTCGTTCTGATATCATTAAGCGTAGGAGTGATTTATACATGAACTAAATATGAATCATCTGCATTTATGAGCATAAAACCATAAAAAAAAACCATAAAAAAACAATAGGTTTTGAATGATTTCACATTGAACAATATTTTTTTTCTAAAGCGGCGGTTAAAATCCGAAAGTGATACCTCCGAACAATGCAAACATCTATCGGCCGAATCTTCCGATCCAATTTCGGGAAGGAACAAAAAATCATTTAACCCCACAATAGAGCGTGACCTTTTGTCTAGAGCCCGTCGAATGATACGCATTAGAGTTTTTTGCCGCGTTATGAATACATTTAAAACAGGAAGGATGTGAAAGTTAAGGGTATAGAAGACACCGTATGGCGGCGAAGGGTTATAACAGACACAAAGAAATAGGTGAATAATAGCCGACGCATTGTAAGAAATGAATTATTATAGCATTATGTTGTGGTCTATAATTTTTGGTCGAGAGAAATTTTAAAATGATGTTATGACGTTAAAAATAATGATTGTACTTAGTCATCGATGTCTAATAAACGTTTCCGGTCGATGTTAAATTAATACTTATTTAGTCCAATTGCAGCGCAGGTGCTTATTTTAAAGATGTTTCTTTATTTTTCCCGAAAAATATTATGTAATTATTAAAATGAAGCTTGGTTAATAAGTGTGACTTTAACATACTTATGCAATGGAATCGAATATTTGGCCACTGATATATGACGTATTTCCCAAAAAAAGCCTATGAGCGGACAGCTGATAGACAGAGAAGGTAGATATGTCAACTAAAGTCCGATCACAATCACCACTCCACATTTCACTGACGAGTCACGACAAGGAGAAATTTCACCGATAACTGTTCAGTATATACAACATCATCCATAGACACCTCATTAATTCAGCCCCTTTAAATCGAGAGTGAACCACTTTCTTTACGGGCTAGATCGTATAATGAATTTAAAATCAGGCTAGCCGTAGTCAAGCGTAAGCCTATCTAGCATAAACATTAACCTAGGCTGACTAGTCCAATATCTATGTCCTATAGGTGTCCAATCGCGTATTATGTATGTGTCGTGTGTGCCTTTCTACGGCAAAATACACGCTAGAAATAGTTTCACTATTTGTTTGTTACTGTTATTTTCCACACGAAATACCATAATAAGACTCAAAAAATTCAAAACAAGCTTCTAGGTATAATGGAAATAGAATAAAATAGTTGGTTTTTACTTGCAGTTTATTTTTATACCTGGTTTCTCTTGCTATAATGATGTGCCTATTGGCTCCCAAGTCTTTGTATTTTATTATCACTATCGTTTCACCAATCGATCAATTCTTATCAATACTTTCTTTTGAAGGATAATGCTATCGCTAAATACAATTTGACATTGAATGTACCACAGATAATGTTTATCTTTCGAGTGTAGGTAGAAAAGATTTAAAAGTGTACATTTATTATTATTGAAATTGGTATGATGGAACAACAAACTGATTAAGTCATTTTATGACTATAAGTAAGTGATAATAAATTCATTTTTAGCAATCATTTTGACATTAAAAATAGAATATAAAATATTATTGAACATCGTTGTGCTCAAACATATGACTATTTTTGTAGTTATTTCATATTTTGTGACACGAGTCTTTTACTCGTGTCACAAAATATGAAATGTCAGGTTTTTTTATCGCTTATACTGACTCTTTGACCTATGACTTTAGAACACCTACTAATCAAAAACGGGGCAAAAAAATTAAACCAAATTGCTATAAAAACGTGTTTGACGGGCATTTCTGATTTGGGTATTTATTTTTTAATTTGATATAAGCTCGTTAGTAACTGTAATAAATTGAAAAAAGTATAACTAATGATACAATAAATGCAGTATTTATCTATACTAATATTATAAAGCTGAAGAGTTTGTTTGTTTGTTTGAACGCGCTAATCTCAGGAACTACTGGTCCGAAATGAAAAATTATTTTTGTGTTGAATAGACCATTTATCGAGGAAGGCTTTAGGCTATATAACATCACGCTGTAACTAAAAGGAGCGAAGAAACAATGGATAATGTGGGAAAAAACGGGGAAATTTATTCATCTTTGAAGGCTTCCGTTGCGTGCGCTGCGAAAACGGTTCAAGATATATAAATGTGTATGAAAGAATTATTCCTCTTGAAAAGATCTAACAAAATGTCCCAAACAGTACATGTCTATCTTTTTAGGTTAACTCACTAAACCGTTTTTATGGTAATAACTATTCCACGCGGACGAAGTCGCGCGCACCAGCTAGTTTTTATTATAGAGCATCAGCATAGTTCAAAAACCTATGAAGCATAAGCATAAATAACTCAAAATGTTAAGAAGTTTACTACTAAAACTACTTAGTATATATAGACATGATTTTATGCATTAGGTTCTCTTAATTAAAATAATTAAAGAAACTTTCTTACCATAGAATAGCAAAGAAAAGACGACAGAACGATGTATGACCAAATCTGAAACAATATAAAATATACATCAGTTTTATGATCACAGATAAGTACTTACATATATTTTAAGGTAATTTTAACCTGAAAAAACTGTCTAAAGTAATAATATTTCATCTTGTATACATCAGCCAAGTTAAATGAAGACCACAGTAACACCAAATGCTTGACTGACCGGTGTAAAAATTCTACCGACAGTATAAAACTTTGCAATAAAATAGCAGGCCGCTAAATAACTTTAAACAAGATTGCAATTTAGCCTCATCTTTACTGTAATTGTTTCGAACCGAGTAAAACTGCTGACAATAATTTGCATAAAAAACATAAGATTACTTACATTTATACATATACACTTATTTATATATAACTGTATTTTTCTTCTCAAACTGGTTTTAAATACAGAAAACTACAATCAAATCGACTGGTTTTGCAACTATTGCAATATCATACAATTCGTACATACTTATTTTGAATGGGATGCAAAAACTCTCATGAAATAGCCTTTTATTTATTAGTTCGTGATAAGATAACCCAAGTTAAGCGTTAAAAATTTTCTGTGTACATTAATTAATTAAAGTTATAAGTTATACATATAGCATATTTTTGATGCTAAGAAATCAATGTCTCTACGGAAGTGCTCCCGTTGAATGAATTTTCGATCAGAACATAATTGGTCATGCTCTAAGGACCTAATTAGTATCTGAGGTAGGTAAGTACGTGTGAGTAAACATGTTCAATTGAATTCTTTTTAGTCTAAAAGTTACTTAAAACTTTTACTACCTAAGTACTTTAACAAAAACCTTAATGCATATCTAGATTTCTGACCAATAAATCATTCACCGTTCAAAAATGTCCGCGTCCAATTAAATACTATAACAAAATAATCCAGGCAAGACCGATGATTTATTAAATTTTATCGCATTGAGGTGTCAACGAATCTTATATAACCATCCATCTTTGTCTAAGTCGTTTCGTGATATCGGGGGCCAATCGAGCCCATGCATAATGTATATGTGCGCTAAATTTGCATCGAGCGCTGAAGGGTTAACTCGATGTTCGCCAAACGTGTTGCATGCTTAAACAAACGCGTTAGAAGTTCCAAATTTGAATTATTACCTTTTTTTAGTTTATAGCGTCAGAGCGTGGACTGTCTGGCGGAATTTCCGCTTTTTTTACAAAATGTCAGCAAAATTATGTGTTATTTCTTATTAAAACAGGAACATATTTAAAACATAGTTGATTTTTTGTTTTGTACTTTAGGACAATCTTTTCTTTATGGCGGAAATAACGCAAAATGTGAATAATAATAATGGCAAATGAAGACTTTTTACAGTCTTGCCAATTTACGTGCAAAATGTTTATCGACAGATTTGAAATATTTAACAATCCATAAGGTCCATATTTTCGGCGTCGAACCCATTTTAGTGTCGAATGTTCTCGATCGTGTATTTTTCTCCTCACTAACTCCGACATTTACCATAACATGTAGGAAACCCGATCTGGTTCGCCTTGAACCTACAACGCAACATTGTATCTTAAAAATTATTAAAGTATCACGTTCCCACTTGACTTCGTAGAAAGCAATATGGCCGGCGTGCTGCTTTACCGACATCGACACTCAAAAACATAATATAGATTTTCAAAGTAGTCTATAAGCTAAAATTAAACCCCACTTAGTAAGTAGTGTTATTTGGGTTATCAAATTATAAGTTGATGAATCGCTTGCTATAATTTAAAAAAAAATATTAAGTAATTGAAAAACTAATAAATTTGTTAGGTACACGCAGCAATCGTAAATGAATTAATCAAAAAGGAGCAACGATAAAAAAAACAATTGAACTTTTCAAGGAATAAGTACTAGAAGACGCAATGCAATTTATAATAAAAATATAAAATACATATTACAAATAAAGCCTCATTCAAAACAAATCAATTAAGTACAAAAAAAAAACAATTGAACGCAACCGCATTTCAAAAAAGGAACACTCGAAGACGCAATACGTTTTAAGAAAATTAAACAACAATAGTTAACAATTTTGAGTTGTCAAATAATGGCGTTCACTCAATGCGATTGTGTCCCATTGTGTCGGTGGGCTATGGATTTCTAAGCCATTGTATGACAAGACAGAAATGAATTGGTTGTTACTTTATGTCAAACATGTTTTGACAGCGAGGAATGCACGGCGAAAGTTACTGAGGCCACAGAATAACTCTTTGTCAAAACATCTTTTTTTTAAATTTGATGTAGAACTATGAAGAAAAGTTGATTAGTGGTGGTTTGTTAGTCTTAATTATGCTTTGTTGTTAAATCTTCAACTTATTGTAGTTAGTATTAAATAATATAAGTAATTTAAATACAGCAATGAGTAGTAAATTTCAATAATAAATAAAACGAACGATGATTAACTTGGCTAGCTATTTTATTCATTTATTGATTGATTCATTTAATAGTTACACGTGTTAGATTTTTTCCCATTTACATTCCGTTATACGGAACGTTAGTAACTAACCCAATAAAGTTGATAATATAATCATATTAATTATAGACCCACGTATCCAATACATAACACAAATTAAATACACTTTAATAATAGCACTGCCTCAAATAAATTAATATCATGTTCGAAATCATTTGTAAGTGTCATGATCGCCCTTGGATTCTTTACAAATAACATGTTTCTAAAAGTAATAAATAATAGAGAATGTTTTTTCCTACAATGCACTTGAGGATTCGAATTCGAACGTCTTTGTTTAATTACCTGTCAAAGTCAAACCATCTGACATTTTCTAACCTTTAGCGGAACGAAAAGATTTTTTTTGTGGATGTGGCATTTTTGGGCAGGTTAATGCTATTGTTTTTTTTTTGCTTTACTGTTATGAGGTTAATCGATTTGGATTATGGGGTGTTTTTATGTTCACTTTTTTTGTTTAAAAAGCCATCGCCTTTTGTACTACGGGTAATTTTTTGCATTTCAAAATGTTATTTCAAGAAATATTTTAGGTTAAGTAATCCTTTTTTAAATTGAGCAATACATATTTAAAAGTACAATTTCACAAACTATGTAGGTATCATAAAAATGACATTGAATTATCGATGGATATGAAAGGAAATTAAGTTTCTTCTTATAAGGTCAATCATCAAAGTGGAGGAATAAGTTATCAACTTAAGTCCTGTTTTTTTTGGTCTGTCAATTTATTTAATTTGATAGGCAACTGTGTCACATAAAAATACAATGTTCAGACCATCTAAGGTGAATTAATTATTATGTGGTTTATAAAGGTTAACCTGTAAACTACTGTCTTGTATAACCAGTAGCTGTATAGTGGGACTATAATAACTAGGTAACTAGTTATATTTAGTGTAAAAATAATTATTACTTTGGAAAAATAATCAAATTATTATATTAGAAGTTTAAAAGAAAAAACGCCAGATTTTAGATTCTAATGTTGTTTAATCAAGCGAGCTATAAGCGTGAGCCTATCTACTATGCAAAAACAATGAAAAAAAAACGTTGACGTGCAAATTACTCAATTTACCTACTCATATTTAAAAAAAGTAAATTTAGTTTGATGATGCATATACCTAAGTAGGTACTTACGTAAATCCAGCATGAAAAATTAAAAAAAAAAACAAATTTTTAAAGACGTGTTTTGACATTACATACTCACTTAAGTTAATAATAGCAATATTCATTTTGCAGATCATGATTAAACCACATATCTATAACATTATAATTGTATAGACCATATTGTGCGTAGCTCGGAGTCAAACGGGTATCATTTATATCTATTCCGAGCGCTGACTAGTAACTAGGTATGACTATTACGGAGTCATTGCCAACTACTGACTTGTTTACCTATCTGCTTGTGTTGAATCTTCTAGGTAGGTAGTATAAGCTTGGGTATCGCTTCAGATGACTAAAAAAAACTACATGCTCACTAGCTTTAGATTTATGTATCCGGATAGTTTATGTTGGAAATAAGAATACCTAAAGCATATAGCTATAATTTTATGTGATAAAATTTAATCAAAATCGGCATTGAAAAGGGAACAAACACACACACACTCACAAACTTTTTTCGGTGCAATATTAGTGATATTCTAAAGGTCAAAGCGAAATCTAAACCCCTAATTCTCAGAAAACGTTGGCAGTTGTGTTAAATCGGTGCGAGAAAGACAAATCGTTGTTTTGCCAAAACTTTTCAAATGTAAACACAAACAAGATTGGAGTTTTACAAATTGATTCAGCGGTAGGGTAAATTAATAACAGAATTTAGGAAAAAAATATCGTAGATATTATAAATAAATGTAACTGCATTTTGGTAACTATAATACATTTTTACTACCAACGCCCTGTGGTGTGACCTGCTATAGGTAATCCAGGATAAAAATAACCCAACCCAAAAATAGTCTATAACATAAAAATAAAAGAAAATATGAGTAAACCCACTACCAACACTGGTTCATAATAACTCATAAGTCATAAACAACTTAATTTTATAAGTACCGGTAAAAATTACTGCATTCATTCAGAACCTGCAACACTTAATACCGTACATATCTTACTAATTTTATATACAGCCGTATCATTACTATATAAGCTAGTATACTATTAGATAATATTGGACATTGCAACTGATATTTTGTGGTCATTTTGTTGAAGCAATTTCTGAACGTAATAAGGTAGATTTTTCGCAATTTCATACTTTCTTTAATTGCGCGCTGTGAATGTTGTTTGTCATTAATTTTTGAAGGTAAATAAGTACCGTGTATTCTACTTAATGTCAAAATTTCATACATTTTTTTTAGATGTTTTAAATAAAATATTCTCGAATACTTAACAGTAGGTACCTATTGACTACCTATGCGATGCCAGCATTGTCCTTTTTAAGGTTTCGAAAAGACACCTTTTCAATTATTGGTTGTGTCAATCCGATCAGTTAAAGATCTTGATGTGTTATTTTATTTAAGATATTCCCTTTTTTTAAACTAATCATCAATACCACTACAGTTATCATAAATAATTAAACTCCGTAAATCATAATTATGCTTCCATTTATAGCCATCGAGCTAAGTACATAATATTAATTCAAAGAAGTTGACAATAAATGATAGATGTAACTATACCTACCTAACTATTAATAACAATATTACCTAACTAGCAGCGCCCCGCGGTGTTGCTCACATTAAACTGGGAAAATACGTACCTAGGTAGTCAATGTGTTAGTCTCAGATCTAATCTACCTCCAGACCAATACCATTTTAACTAAATCGGTTCAACTATTTGTGCGTGAAGAAATAACAAACACATACATAGTACACACACACACAGGGTAAGAAAAGTCCTGCATCGAACGTTCTATTGCAGCAACCTTGAAACATCATCATAAATAGTTTAACCAGCGGTTTCTGAGTCATCCTGTTAGCTACCAACTTTGTATACCTACCTATCACCCACTCGACCATTATTTTCTTGACTGGACTTAAATATAGCTCAGATAAGACAGGAGTAAGAATATTCTGCAAAATTATGTTTAATATTATTTAGTTTGTGGTTGTTGTGTCACTGAACTATAACTAATTATGTATAGTACCTACCTACCTATATGTTTCTGATGTGTCATCGTCACAACAACTTTCCTGTTTTGCGATCTTTATTATATAGGTAAACGTTTTACCTTATGTGTTTGTGAAGTGATTAGGTGCCTACGTACCTATAACGTAAGTATATTTTATATTAGTGTGTTTGAATAGTACTTACTTAGGTACCTAAGTATATTGATTTTACCTAATGATTTCAATACTTAATTGTATTTGTAAAAACAAGATATCAGCTCCAATATATACCTAGGTACCTATTCTCTTAATATGTTATAGCTTATAAATTAAACTAAGTACCTACTTAAATTAAAATTGAAAAATCGGTTTCATTGCCACATGAAGAATGTACCTAATTTAAGAGCGCGTAATAAAAACGAAGTAAAAAGAAAGAACGACCAAGCCATAGAGGTTAATAAAACAGAACCAATCAAACTATTCAAAGCTGTAAAGAATCAAAGCAACTAAGTAGACAACAATTACACACAAACATTCAACTGACAGTGAAATATTTTTAATTGCATTCAAAATGGCGGCCGGCCAAACAGCTCACGGCGAATAAATTCCACCGGGAGTGTTTTTGACGTGACGAGTAGGTTATAAAATGAAATTTATTAAGTGACAATGAAAGTACTCACTTCGAAGACACTTTAAATTGTTGAGATGTAATAAAAATGCATAAGTACATTAATTAGAACTCAGTAGAGTTTAAATAGAAGTAAACAATGTAAATGCCAAGAAGGGATTAAGCAATGCACTGCGCGTGAGTGTACCTACCTTTACGTAATTTGGATAATAAAATATTCGAAAGTAGATATCTAGATAGATAAATAATGAAATATAGGACTCAAACTGCTAATTACTACCGCTGAAAATATAATTATTATCTAAGCCGTATATGATAAGTACATATCCGCTTCAAAAACCGTATTAATAATGCCTAAATTTACTAAATATACTTACCTAATATGTTACTTACTAGCAACAACTTATACCAACTGAATAGGTAGTTCAGCAAAACTTAGGTTAACAAAACTGAAACCTGTCGGTAACTCAACCACAAATTTAATTTTACTTCCTACAGCTCCAGGCCTCAGCCTATAAATAATAATTAGTTGTTAGGAATCGAGAATTGGTCGCATTCGGTGTCTAAAGATATTTCTGTCCCTTGGGGGTTATTGAAATTAATAACAGTCTCTGATTTATATCTGCATAGGTAGGTCGGTACCTACTTTGAGAGACAAAGTTGTTGTATAGTCATTTTAAATATTTTTTGTGTGCATCATGCATACATAAACAGCTTTAAATTACTATGATAACGTGATGATAATTTACATTAAACTCAATAAAAATTACCATATTCTTATGAATATTTTAATCTGTTTCACAAACTGTATAATGCAATAGGACAATGCAATTCGTCAAGTACCTAATTATTAAAGCTTTAATGAATCATCACATATACCACGAACAAGAGATAAAAAATTGCCATGACGTGGCTATACCTATCTAATAAGTAACATTGATTAGGTAGGTACAAAATAAACTGTTGAAAAAATAAAAACAACTGAGCCAACTACAAAAGAAGTATATAGGTATAGATACCTACCTAAGTGTTGGAGATAGCCACATTTCACTCAAACATTGCATTAAGTAAATACCTACCTATATTGATACAGGTTGTTAACAAAATAAAATAAAAAGTTATGACAACACAGAAAGTGTTGATCAACACATTTTTATCTTGCCAATGTACCTAGGTACCCTAGCAACAGATAAGGTATAAACCACAATGGGCATTTAAACACAATGTTAATAAAAATAACTTGTTTTGTCTGTCACTGACGATTGGCCTTTTATCTTAGTACCTATGTACCTATATGTAACGTATAAAATAGAATAGAATATAGTACCTACCTATACCTAGTCACCTCAGGCGAAAACAACGAATTTAAAGGTTAATCTGGTACAGAGGGCAAGGAATTACGTCAGCTACGTTTAGAGTTAGTAAATTGGTTGATTTGATTAGGAAAACGAGAAGCAAAAATACCTACCTAGGTATGAAACATTAATAAAACTTTATGATCAACAATTTTGGTAGGTAGGTACTGAGAATTATGTGTTTTATGTACACACACACACATATGAGTACTTACTTCTATAAGTTTAAGAAAAACGATAGAGAATTAATAAGACAACTTTTTTTTTATCTTTAACGGGTTTGCACTTGGCCATAGTTTACCTGATAGCAAGCAAAGGCTATGGCCTAAGATGGAGCGTGCATAAAATGTAATATAATAGGTACCTAGGTAGGTATTTGTATAAATTGTATAAAATTTTCGAATGAGCATGTTGGGTCTCAGTATTTTTTATTTTCTGTTTATTCACCTGATAAAAACTGGAACGTTTAAATCGTGGTAACAAGATAAAAACATGTGACTGTTTTTATCAACAACAATTCACTGTTGCCAAGCGGTCTGATAGCGCGATATGTAACGTAGGTAGGTATCAAACATTGTATTTTAGTTTATATATTTTAGCTGTAAGTTATATGAAGCTTACAAACAACTAAATTACTATATGTAGCTTTTGATATACCTACCTAGGTATGTACCGACATAGGTAAAACTAGGTATTTCATTTACTCGTAAATTAGGTTTAACATTCCGATTTTTTGCAATAGTAGGTAGGTATTTTGACTGGTGTGGTTTTTTAAAATCAAAACTTACTTATACCTATTTATGTTTTAAAAAATCAATACCTACTGAAAAGAAAACTGACTGTTTATCAGAATTGGATGGTACATTTTTGTTATTTTATTTATTGTAGATAGGTAGGTAGGTACACTTCATTTAAAACTACATAAATACAAATATGCCTAAAACACCTAGGTAATACTTATGTAGGTATGTACCTACATATCACAGTTTTATAATACATCACTAGTAGGTACCTATGTTTTATGCTCATTTTTTACAACTACTTACAATTTATACCACTTGACAAGATAACTGTTTTTATAATCTGTATTGTACAAGTAGGTATTGTACAAAAACAGCGTCCATTTTTTCTGCGGTATTGCCGCAAAGACGCAAAAAATGGGGTAAACAAAAAAATAATCTACAAAAAACGCGAAAGGTAAGATATTTTTTAGATTCTTTTAGTGATTGTCGTAACGGTGGGTGCAAGCCAATCCTTTAAACACGATTTTGATATTATACTTATGTAGGTAGGTAGGTACCTAATTAAGTTTTTTTTTATACACGTTGCCGCTTTATCGACGTTTATCCGACGGTCTTTCTTTTAAAAAGGCATTTATTTTTATAGTTATGTTAGGTATGTATAGGCTGTAATCTGTAGTGTAGGTAAGTATTTAATTTAATAATAAATATAATAATGTATTGAAACTCACCTGGATATTCGGCGTAACTTAATTTTTTATGTTTGAATTCGTTCTGGTAATTCACTTTTGGTTTAGCATTTCCAATTTTGTCTCTGGCACAATGCAGTCACTTGTTTTTAATCCCAGATCACTAATGCCGTTTTTTTTTAATTTTATTTCTTGACTACGTGTCTTTTCTTGCACTAGCTTCAATATTAGCACCAAGACTTTTTATCTTAATTCTTGCAATCTTGCTTTTTGAAAGACACTGGTTGTACATAACAAAGTACCTACTTCTGTGAAATAATTTATTTTAAGGATTTCTTTCGATTTACCTAGTTAAATTATATTTTAAGTTTTTTTCACTAAGTAGGTATCTACTTTTCACTAGGTATGTATTTATGTAGCCTGCTGCTTTATTCTAGAAAATGAGCATTGCAGACATAACATATTTTTTATCTGGTAAATTATTTTCAACTATTTTGTTTTTAAATAAATTTTTAGGTTATCTTCTTTTTGTCTACAGCAGCGACTGCAACACGACTTCCGAAAAGTTTGATATCCAAAGGAGTAATTTCTTATTGGAGGTTTGTTAAGTCCTGAGAGAGCGGTGAACTCTTGAGTTTTGAAAAAAAAAAACAATAGTCGATGCGTGTTCGCGCGCGGTCGTGGTCGCGGCGAGAGGGCGCGCGGCCGAGTCTCACACGCGTGTCCCGCGCTCCGACACAACGGATTGTGTAAACGCGGCGCTCGCTCGGCTGCCCCAGCGGGGGCGGCGTGGGGGGGCGGAGGCGGCGCGAGGGAGCGGGGGGAGGCACACACACACACACACCACGTACACGCCATCGCCAACGTTCCTATTTCGAATATGCGTCGCGCCAATCTAGCTCCTATTCCCGCGCTCGTGCGTTCGGAACGCACGAGCGAGAACGTCCAGCGGATAGAGACGGGACATGATCGGTAGTTGAGCCGCGTAACGCATGTGTGGATGCAATAGTGGCATCACAGATCCGAGCAGAGTATCGGGCTTGTGTCGTGGCTTGAAACTTAATAAAGGAGGCCCTGTTTCATTCCTTCATTTCAGCCTAATGGGATACTTCACGACATATGGCGAACAGTTGGATCTTCTTACGAGTACCTATGTTGTTAATTGAAATGTTTTCACGGCTCAGTGAGTATGGCGGGTATGATATGTTCCCAACGTCGATGCCCACTTTTCTACCTGAAGTGTTAATTGGTAAACGTTTGGTGTCAATTCCACGTTTTCAACAAGTACCTACCTACCTACACCTAGTTTAAAACTGAATTTTTAGGGCTCTTTTTTACTTTTACGCCCGATTCATCAAGTTATTTACTTACTAAGTATTTTGAGTTGGTTCTCTTCTAGCAATAAAGATTTTGATTTGATTCTGGAAAGTTATAAAATGCTTTAAGTAACTCACTTTTATTTTTGAGGTTAAATCAACAGAAATTGACAAACCTGGAATAACGTACCTACCTATACTTTTAACATAAGATTTTAATTTGAACAAAAAAATCTCTTTAAAAGAATAAATAATCAAACATAATGAATGCCATTGCTTTGCATTTACAGTTACGTGAAATATATTTTACTGTGGTGGGTCTTAAGAATCAACATTCACACTATAAACATTATCCGAAATTGTCGATAGAAATCGAATAAAAGTAGGCAACACCCACTCACTAGCCCACGTTCGCAATTCAAAATTCAAATTTACGAATTTCCATTGGCTTTGACCAATAGAAGGCTTTCTAAGACATCCAAAGACTATTTAATGGCAACTGGCCGGTTTTATGTTTATGCGACTGGTTTTTTTTTTATCTAAATTATAATTCTAGTTTTTTTATGTGGCACAGCATTTCCGAATGATTTATCTGTAATGTGGTACGTGCGTGGATACACAGGTGTTGTAACGCCTAATTTATTATTCTTTGTAGTTATAACTTTTCGTTCTTTTAGCTTTAAACTTCAAGTGTTTTACAATTTAACGTTCATTTAAAATGTAGGTACTTACATTTTTTCCTCATCTAATTTGATATAACTTTGAACGAAACAGTGTCTGACAAAACCTTTTTAAAATAACAAAATTCATTCTCTTTAGCCTGCAGTGATCACAACACCATAACCTTCTCCCACATTTCTTAATTTCACGTCGAAAGCAAAATTTAATATCATAAATCTTAAATTCAATTTCGAGTTGAATACAAGCGGGTACTTAAGTCTTATTAATCCCTTTAATCATGATAAGTTCGATGTATCGATAACAGGAAACTGCAACACTTATTGAGCGATAAAAGTTAACAAATTGAATTTGGTCGAACTGCAGGAACATAAATTAGTACATTTACATGAGCGTAAATTCATTATGTTGATCGTTGGCGTCATAAAATATGGAGATCGACTCAAATGTTGGTGATTATGGGGGTCTGCTCGTAAAATAATTTTGGTTTTGTTGTTTTTGGCGTTTTATGGTTTATTATTTTTTACACAACATGAAAGTCCGGCTTTTTGATTTGATCATCGGGTTAAGGTTTATTTAAAACGATTTGAGGTTATGCTAGTTTTAGTGCAACAGCTGTTGGAATCTAACAAGATTCGAAGTTTTATCAATTTCCTATTGAAAAATTTCAATGTCTTTCGGATCTTTAAATGTTTATACCTACTTGATATTTTTTACGAAGTTGGCAGTCGTACCGAACCCAAACACTTTTATAAAATAATATGGGTTGGTTTTGGTCTATTCTCAAATTAAAAAAAAATGTTTTTAAAGCATTCAAAATGTTTTTCATCAGTAATATCTATAGTTACCTAGGTATGTATTCTATATAGGTACATCACAACCAGCTGCTTACACAATGTTCAAAACACGTCGTTATCATCTTAGGTTAAGCCTTGATAATGGCGACTCACCTGACATCTGCTATCGTTCAAGATAGTCACAAAGTCAAGTGGCGATAACATAAGTATTTTTATGTATTTTTGCTGGGTTTAGTGTTTTCTTTTACTTTTTATTTTTTAAGGTGAGTAAGTCATTACTGTTTGGATTTTTAAACAACCATGTTACAAGGGTCATGGAAATGATTCCATTTATTTTTAACTCGTTAAGAACTCTGTGGAAATTTTCAACACAGCTCAAATAGGTACCTATAATTTTATGTGAATTTATGGTTAAGATATTGGCCTCTCTAAGTAAGTATTTGACTATCTCCCTCCCTATACCCGTTACTTTTACAAGTGTTCCAAGTAGGTATATCTAATAATATACTAACGCACTATTTGCTTTCCTATCCACAAACACACACCTACCTACGTAAATACTTCATACTACCTCGTCCGATCTGTTTGCTCGTCAAAATATTTTTTTTCTCGTATAGCCGCTAATTTTCACAGTAGCTTAGACAACATTATCATTCACTATTCAATTCGTAGGACCAACATTACAGTCCAACTCCAACCGATTCGAAATACGGAGTTTTAGCGGGAAAATAGCATCGTCATCGTCACAACGAGTAGGTATCGAACAAACATCACTAGTTGACACTAAACGAATGACACGAATTTGAAAAAGGAGAGAAAAGAAAACACACCGCGCACTGAATTTTGAAGTTTTGCTCGTCGATTCGAGTGTTCTGACAGTACGTCGCGGCGCTGCATTTGGTTGATAATCGCAATAATTAGCGGTATTGTTTTTGTTGCGCCAGTGGCGACCGCTCGCGGCGCACCGCGGCACTGCAACTCCTCGCTTTATGCCAACTAACAACGTCTCTTTCCCCCTTTACTTCCGTTCCAACTGTTTGTCGAGGGCGCAGGCGCCCCTGACATTTTTTCAAACCGCGCCCATGTTTCTGTAATTTCTATTGCGGCGCGCACCTTCACTAAAAACGGCTTTTTTCGGACATTTTTTCGCGACATCTCTTTCTAACGGCTCCGTTCGCTAACTCCCCGTCCCCCTTCTAACGGTCATCGGACGCTACTACTCTGGCTTTAACATTTTGGCGTGACGTTCTCTCTTTCTAGTGGCGCCGCGACGCTTGTGACGCCAATTATTTTACTATGCCATATCACACAAAACGCAAGTCAACCATAATGCAATTGCAATACTAGACCTTATCGCGTTGCAATAGAATCTAATCGATGGCGTGTCTAACGTAGTTACGCCTCTACGTTCTAACACGGTGAGAGTAAAGTTCCGGCCATTTTTGCGATAAAAAAAAAATCGCATGCATGCACGTAACCACGCCTTTGTATACGCACATATTGCTGTCTATTTTACTCCTTTTTTATTTTTCAGTTGCGGTCTCGCTCTGTCACGCACACATGCATAAATCATAAGCGAATGCTTCGGGACGTTGAGCGGGTTCCTGAGTTGAGTGCCACCTAGCGGCGAGTAGCGGAACTAGCAGCTTTCACTTGTGACGTAGATTGAACTTTCTCCGAGGGTGGCAGCACTGAGGTAAAAGGGGTTGAGTTTAGTTCAAGTTTTCTCCGTTTGTAAATAGCGTCACTAGTGTCCCAACAGATCTAAATTTGCAACCCAATGTAACGAATTTGAAATTGTGATAACTGTGTCTACGCAAGCAATAGAAAATTACAGGTATAATGACATCAATTGATGGGCTCAATAAACACTTTACTATTCCTTAGCTCAATAGAAACCCGACTTCGTCCCATAATAACCTACAAATGAAGATCGTAACTTCACAAACAAGATTGCGTGTTGTGTTTGATTATAAAATCCCAGTGGTATAACCATTGCGTGGTTCAAGTCAGAGCAATCACAGAAGACCTGGTTTAAATGCTATTAGCGGCAAATCTTTTGCATCTACTTAAAATTTAATCAAAACAGAATTTAGCCCGCATTTGCATGTTATTTGCTGTTTCTTTCTACAGTCACCAGGGGGCGCTTGATCCGGTTATATTAGACAAATGGGATTTAGGTGGATGTTAGATCTGTCTTAGTTATACTTTTATTAATGGTTTCCTTACTACTGTAGATATACATTTATTATTAATTTCGACTAGTAAGTTTCTGGAGGGAAAACCCAGTGGCAGCATAATTAAAAAACTAGTTAACTAAATATTCTGTTTATTTGCTAATCTAGGCGTCATCGAATCAAGAATATGTAGGTGTCTTCTAGGCAAGCGTGCTACATCTATAACATAATACCAGCGTTTAGAGTTGTGTATTTATCAAGCGTTCAGATCATCAATTACCTAGCCATTATTTTCCTGTAAAAAAACTATCTTCAACAAAATCTAAAAATCTAGGTACACTTATCTTAATACCTATTTACCTATAAACTATTCCGATAAAACCTTGAACTGTTCTAACAACGTCCCGTCTTATCTGTGCCATTTTATGCAACAATTTGTGCTGCAATTTGTTTGTTATCTCGACCACAGGCCGGTTTATATTAATCAGCCAGGCGCCACTAGATCTTAGAATCTATTTAATGCTTAAGTACTAAGGCTAGATAGATACTTAGGTGCCCGTTGATTGTTAACAATCATACTAATATTGTAACGTGAAATCATATTATATATTTGTACGTATATTATTATATGAATCATCTGAATTCTTGCTAGTCGTAACTCGTAAGACTGCATTATGAGGCTTAAATCCATCTCAGAATTATAAAATTTGCGTATGAATTAACCAATTATTTTTATATATTTTTTATTGGGTTTACGTATACTTGTGATAACGATGGACTTAAAATTATAATAATTGAGACGAAAAGGACGCAAGTTCGAAGTTGCCATGGAAATGCTTTTCGGTTACCCATTCAATTAGTAACCGCGTCGTCCGTTGCTTAACTTTGCCAAGGTATGTACCTATCTGCACGAGTGACGAGCCCTATATTATTCCATCCAAAATTTTATTCTTTGACTTTGGCACTAGCCTAAGCTTAGATTAAAAGTCTTACTATAATAAACTACTTTTTACTTTAACATCTTTATGAGGAATGACACTTAGTCCTTTGATGTATATATCTAGGTTACCTAGGTTTAAGCCCACTGTGTCGGCGTGTTTGATCTATGCCCTAGACACGATCTCTGTAATAATTCCCGCCAACACCACCATCGTTAGAACTGATTATAAAACCCACACTCCAATATTTTCCATATTTAGGTGATTCTCATTTACCTAGATAAGTTGGTTGGTGTAGTATTATGGTAGTAGGTAGGCATAGATAGATAGATAGATATCATTTATTAACATACAGAATTACAACAGACTTATTACAATAATAATAAGAGTTGGCATCAATCATGTCTCGTCAAACATTATTAAAATAGTAATTTAAAAACATCTTATTTCTTATTAAATTACATTAAAATAAAATAAAATTTAACTTATAATTATTTTAGCTGTATAGAGCATAGAATGTTAAGATGCATATGCATGCATGCAGATAAGAAGAAGATGTATTATATAGATACATATGCATTTTCAAAAGAGAAGTATATCATAATGATAACAGTTACCTATATAGTATCCATGACAATAAAATTTTCTTTGTATGTTTCAGTGTATTAAAATACGAAAGTAAATATTTCAGGACATTACATGAACGATCAACTTGTCCAAGAAAACTTCCCTCTATCAATTCTGCGGAGGAGTCGCGGGACCCACAGTCATTATTTATTTATCGTATGGGATTTTTTTTAAATCTCTTCTTTATAAATGTATTGTTTTTAAATACGCAATCGCATCTATCTATCTATCTAGTTGAAAAAAGTAGTCCATGTCACTTTTGAGATCCAATATTACAACTATATCTAAAATCACAATGATCCGTCGCACCGTTGTAAAAGCAGAAACAAAGACATTTGCTTTGCAATAATGTCGGCTTCAGGCTGCAATATTTAAATGTAAATGTTATTCAATTGTAGTAATTAATTAAGCGGCTTCTTGGAACATCAAGCGAGCTTAATCAGCGATCACGACGGTAATCGAATTAGAATCGAATTAGATGTTCACTACTCGAATGGAAACTGGGGGTTACATTATAGGTAGGTACTATAGCAAATTTGCCTCTCTCAAAAAAATGTGGAAGGTCCTGGGCGCCCGCGATGAAACTGTCCATGAAAACTCCCCTAACGAATTGATTCTGCAGGGGAGTCAAGACCCTCAGTCATGAGGAATAACGACTCAAGAGAGAGAGCAAATTTGCCTAAACTAGACTAAACAAATAAATAAGAAGTCTGTAATTAAGATTTTATTTAGCAGTTGAAAGTCTTATTCCTCATATCTTCTGTGTCGTGTCGCTTCAGCCAAACTGGTTATCAAATACCTGACTGATAAGTAGTGGTAAGGGTAAAACAAGAGGCTAAAATCACAATAACCTTATCAGGACTAGACAACACACATATTTGGCTTCTTAATTTAACCAGAATCTAAAAAAAAAAAATCGGATAAATATAAGGTTTTATAGTTAACTAGCTTTTGCCCGCGGCTTTGCACGCGTTATTATACATACAAACCTTATTTTTAAATCATTCTATTTATTAAAAAACTGCATCAAAATCCGTTGAATAGTTTTTAGAGATCTAAGCAAACATATATATATACAGACAGACGCGGAAAACGACCTTCCTTTATACTATGTAGTGATGAAGTGAAGTTGAAATCAAAACCAGCACCTATTTCATCATGTTTTACACACCGTAGTTACCGCAGTATTCGAGTTGCATACAAACTGCATTCGGTTTCTAACAAGTACTTAACTCCGTCGTTAATTACTAATGCCGCGTGTCTTATTCATTATAACCTTGAGATGTGAGTGAGCTCTCGTCAACTCTTGTGGTATGTGCCATGGATTACCCACTCTGAGATTATAGATACCCTATGACTTTTGTAAGACTTTTGTACAATATATGATAATGAGTCGTTTCTTAGTTTCCAGCAATGATAGGTATTGTAAAAAAACTTTCATAAAACTGACAGACTTTGTTTGGTAGATCACCAGATTGTTCTGCGATTGTTATCAGACATTCTGCCGCCATACAACCTTATAGTCTACAAAAACTACCATATTGTTTTAAAAAGCAGGTTGAAACTAGGAATAAAAAATGGAAACGATCATATTTTGCTTTAAGTCCAAATTAATGCTAATTTTTCATCTTGTCATTCCAAATTTCGTCGAAAGGACATCAATTTACAATGCTTTATATTTCTTTATCTTGGTCCATTCTATATAAGAATCTTACTCAATTATTCTGTATCTAAACTGGGTATCCCAAATTAAAAAAAGCTAAACATTTGTCTTCCGTCTATCATAAAAATCTAACTAAACCATGTTGTATCTAAATGAAGTATTCTTTGTCCTGTCATTAATGTTAGATGCAATACCAAGCAACTGCTTCGTGACATTTTCTAGCTACCTTCAAGCAAATTTGAACTTTAACACTCTGCTTTAAAGTTACATATTTCTTGTACAAATCAGTTCAGTGGCGGGTTTAAATGTGTTGTGTTTTAATAGTGCAAATCAGCGGTCGTGATGTAGGCATTACAATGTACTAGACTTTAAGGTTTGTTGAGAACCTTCTGGTCGCAGTGCGGCGGTAATTGGTAATTGCCGGTGTGCTGTGATCGATACACGGGATTGTGTTTTATGTATTTTGGTATATTTTATCATAGTTTATAGCCGATTTCAATAGGGAGGTTCCTAATTCATCAGGCAGGCTGAAGTTAAACGCAAGCCTATAAAAAAATCCGTGGTAAAAAGAAACGACTGATAGTTTTTATTGTGGGTTGTCAGAGGCACTTAGGGCGGCTCGATAAACTCTCGACAACAGAGTTGGCCACTATCATTCGATATGAAGAAGAATTGTGGGATGTAAATGATGAATACAGAAATAAGGAGATTAATTTCTGGGAACATATTTTGAATTTAATTCGGTATTGCAAATAAAGAAATTATATTAAATTTTAGACACATATATAATTATTCGATCTCTCTCCCTTGAGTCGTATTTCTCATGACTGAGGGTCGTGACTCCCCCGCAGAATTAATCCGCTAGGGGAGTTTTCTTGGTCAGATACATCGTGGTGGGCGCCCAGGTCCTTCCACGGAAGACACATGTCCTCGGATATTGTGGTCCTCAAACATGTCGGTTTCCTCACGATGTTTTCCTTCACCGCTAAGCGAGCTAATTATTCGATAATTATCATTAATTTGGTAAATAATAATATGTTTTCGATATAACTGCACAAATTAGGCTAAAAGTTTGCTTGCTACATATTGGTATTTATTTTCACATCAAATCTGTAAAAAATAATAATATTCGATGTAAAAATAAATATGCCAATACCGATATAACAAACATTAACATGAAAATCATTACTGCTACCCACCAAAACAATGAAGATAATAATCGATTCATATTCTTTGTTCCCAGAAGGGACAGCTGCTATGATGTCACAAAGAAATTGCCTACATCTGCCTCACTGAGTCATTTTACCATCAAAGTGTGAATCATAGAAACCAGCTTGGAATTTTCTTAGTTGATTTTCTTACGGGAAACAATTCATCTTTGTGTTGGGGACAAAGAAAATGATAATTGTTGGAAATTATATGTAATTGTCTGGTATTTGTTAGGTTAAATATAGGAATCAGATGACACATTTTTAAAGGTACTTATTAAGTCGACACTTCGAATTGCATAGAAATGGATTCATCCCAAAATCCATACAGTTTTAGTATTGCCAATGGAAGTGCATACAGCTCAGTCAAAACTTTTAATAATATTTTTTTGACCACATTATTATTTTTTCTTGTAAAATGTAGTGTTCATGATTGAGCGCTGTAGATCCGTAAAAATGCAATTTTTTACTCTAATCACATGGTCATTCTTATGAACGTCTGAAATCCTTCTGAGAAACATAAATAATCATTGAGAGAAGCTGGAAGCACGATGACACAAAGGGTAAGCAAGAAGGCAATACATGAACCAAGTGAATGCAGGTGTCATGTCGTATAAGGAGGTCAAGAAATTGGCCGAAAATCGGAAAGAATGGCACATACTCCATAGTTTCGAGCCTCGCCTTTATATTTTGAATCAAGGGTCAAAATTCAAAGGACTAACCGCGATCTTAGTAACAGCTTTATATGACCTTAGTACATACTCTTTCAAGTATGAGATAGTGCATACTCTATCGACAACGACAGTCGCTAAGCCATGTCAGAGGCCGTTAGGGCGGCTTGATTAACTCTCGACACCAGAGTTGGTCACTCTAATTTGATAAGAAAAATAATACTCTATAGACTGCCTTGTTGTTTCTTAAATAAAACCTCTAAAGTCGCGTTCTTTACTATCATACTGGACTGGCCTGTTAGCTTAGTTGGTAGTGGCTCTGCCTTCTAATCTAGAGGTCGCGGGTTCGATTCCCGCTTGACACAAGTATTTATGTACTTTAAAAATTTATAATTACTTGTGTTGAGTCTGGTCGTTTGTATGTATAATAAGTATGTATTTACAAAAGAAAAGTATATAAGTATTATATCCCTTATTTAGTACCCACGACACAAGCGTTTGCTTAGTGTGGGGCTAGATGGCGCTGTGTGCTAAGTCCCGGAATATTTATTATTTATTATTATTATTCGTCCCTGTCTTGCATAACAACAGTAACAAGCCAACACCCAGCGTGGCTAACGAATAGCTGCACTCATTAATTGAGGTCAAATTCATTAATTTAGCGCCGACTTAAAATAAACACCTAACTGCTGATTAGGGTCAAACTGATCAGATCGTTTAATGAACTCGACGATAAGCTCCGATGCGTTAGTAATTGTTTGTTAGTGGTTTGTTAATTAATAATTAGATACACCTAATTAGGTATAAGGAAGGCCTTGTGTAAGTCATCATTATCATTAGGAACTGTAGACTAAAAACGCGATTGATTAAGTCCTGAAGAGAAACTTGAAACGATAAGGTACGATCATTTATTGCATCGAATTGATCGAATTGAATGCAATTGAAAAATAAATAAATTTTCGTGTGTTAGTGGTAAGTTTTTATTTCATCATCATCATCCACAGCCCTTGGGATCCCACTGCTGGGTATAGGCCTCCCTTTGCATGTGCCATCTGCGTCGATCTTGTGCAGACCTCATCAGTTTTTATTTATTTATATTTATTTCTCTTCTGTTTTTTTAAGGTAGGTATTAAATTCTATTAGATGACATGTTCAAATCTCTTTTTTATACATTTACATGCTTCCACATTGTTCAAAAAGAATGTCCCGACTTATTCAGCCAGAAAACACTAGAAAAGGTTTAGTTTTGTTGTTAAACTTACTTTTTTGTAATACAAGTAATTTTAATATTAAAACTTTCGTGAGACATTTTATCAAAATATTAACTAAACGGTTTTCACTCACGTGTAAATCGCGTAATTTGTTTACGCGTTTCGGATGTTATGACATCCATCTTCAGAACGTATGTTCTGGGACCGCGGCAGCACGCAGACGCGTAAACAACTTACGCGATTTACACGTGAGTGAAAACCGTTTAGTTAATATTTTAATACAAGTAATGTTTATCTCTCGATACATCGATCATTAATTAGCTATTAGTTAAGTAACTGCGGTGCCTTAAATAGAAGTTGACACATGCCGACGAGTGTTTAATTCTTTAAACCTACAAATAGCTTCTTTAATTAATTAAATTCCATTTTCTTTGTTCTAAAACGCTTAACCCCATGTTTTTAGTTGACGGTTACCGATAGTAGTTGCCGACGCATATTTCATCGTAAGATCACTTAAGGAATTTGTCAATTCGAAATTGACCTTTGATAGTTTTTAATTGAAGAAAAGGTGAAGCTACTTTCTTTGTTTCTAAATGATTAAGTTAGTTATGTTGTCAGCTTTGTGTAAGTTTTATTTTATAAATGTTACTATAAGCCATACAACTTATCCTTGTAAAAAAATGGTTTATTCATATTTTTTTTTGCATTCAAAATTTTAATAAAAAAATCTACAATTCATGCTGCATAATTATATTACATCTTTTTACCAGTAGAATTAATTGTTTCATATTAGTGCAATCGTGTAATATTAGTGTAATCGAACAAATATGCTGAATGAAATTACAAAACATAAAATACATAAAAATAACTTTCTTTGCCTGAAGAAAATTGATATAAATCAATTAATTTTAATTTATAACATACCTACTTGTTTATTGACTTACTTATTGTTACATAGGTATACTTTTTAACAAACTCTTGTCATTGTTTACTTTGCAATTACCCACTTTTTTTCTTGAATACTGTCACGTATAGAAATTACCATCACTTAAGGTGACCCCCATCTTACTTAAGTGACAATTGTCGGCTTACTTTTGCAACCTTATTAGGAAAAGCCAATTAGTTGCTAAAAATAAACGCATAGGTTATTTTTAACTTCAAAAACAAGGCAATTTACTATTTAACTAAAATAATATCTTGTTGTTAATGCTTACGAGTTGGTATTTGTCACAATAATAACTTAATTTTGAAACTCTAATTAGTACAATTAAACAATTGAAGTGAAATGTGTAAGTCAATATTTTATTATCTTTCTTTATAAATAAAAATGAATTGTTATTCGTTAGTCTGATTAAAACTCGAGAACGGCTGAACGGATTTATCTTATCTTAGTCTTGAAATGTTCGTGGAGGTCTAGGGAAGGTTTAAAAGGGGAAAAAAAAAAATACAAAAGTTTAGGTCGCAGTACGAAGTCTGCCGGGACGGCTAGTTATAAATATACCTTTTTTCGTATGGGAGTGTTATGTTAAGCTAAGTTGCAGATTCCATCCTCAAAAATAAACTTTTCCTAAACTATAGTTACAATCTAATTATTATTAGATCTTTCTTTCTTTTATAAATAGTTTTACAGTTTCTTCTCCGTTAAAACGAAAAAAAAGTAATGAAAAAAATACTATTAGATCTTTATTTCTTTTTAATAGATTTCAGGTTTCTTCTCCGTCTAGATATATACCTATATAAAAAAAACTTCGCATAAATCTTATAAAAAAGCCGTTGTAAAATTAATTTTCTACAGTATACAATATCGTTATTCAATAAGTTGTAAACTCTAAAGCAGAGCCTTATTAGCAAGCTCAGCCTTCATACACAAGTCTTGGAATGGAATGCATTTGCATCGCCTTAGAGCTTGCGGAATGAAGACTTCTCAGTTCTGCAAAACACCATTTACATAGCTGATAGATACTTGTTATGTATGATTCTTAATTTGTTTTTCTATGGAAAATACTATTTACTACTGCCGTACATAAGAAAAACCGCAGGAACCTTGATTCGATCTGCGCGGGACCGGGACGAGTATCGTACTAGAAGAGAGGCCTATGCTCAGCAGTGGGCGATAGCAAGTTGATGATGATCATGACTATACTAATAGTCTGTATACTTACCACTTTTCTGAAAGAGTAACTAAATAAAGGATACAAAGTCTGCTTATTTAATTAGGTACCTAATGTTTTGTTTTTTGTCCCTTATTGATAGTCATTACAACAAAGGAATATGACAAAAAATGTTTGACTAAGCTTTAGCTTTCACGAGTGTATATAATTACGGTTTATATTTAAAATGAAATGGATGAAACTGAAATGTAATTTTTAAGTGATTTCTCCACTTACTATTTGAACTAGCTACAAGTTATTTTTTTCAGTAGATAAATATAAAATCTCATGGAAAATTATAATACTCATACCTCACCCTTGTATGTGTTTCTCATGTCTATTGAAAAACATTATAGTCTGATAGTGAATCTGAACTTATTGTCGCCAAAACAAAGTGTAAATCAGAAATCATCACGATTAGGATTCATGTTGTTTTGCCCAGTATTCAATTAATTATACTCTCATGAAAGCAAATTGATTCTAAGATGAAGCCGATAGTTTTAATTTTAATACTTTGTTTGGCGTAAACTACTGCTTTTAAGTATCACAAAAAGTGGTTATCTTACAATGTAGAAAATAAGGAGTTGTGAAGTAAATTAATTCTGTTTAACTTGTCACTGAGAGGATATTGTAAAAGCTGGAAAAAGATACACAGGATGTGGTGGGTATTTTTTATTGATTCTTAGATAGTAAGTGTAAATTGTTGGGAGCACGTCTACCTTGTGTTTTGATGATGCCTGGTTCGATCACGATCTTGTTATTTAGAAAGCCAATGACTGTTTTTCGGACTGTGGGTTTTGTAGGTTTACGTTTGGTCAGCAATGAAAGGATTTAACACGAGAAATTATTAAGGATCCCATCACGATCATCATCCATGTTCCGTTTGACACACAGCTGGGCATAGGACCTTCACTTTTCTTGGCGATCGTGGTATATTTATTATATAGGATATAACTTTTCCCATATGACCTCACTGATTCTGTAAAGCCACGAATTTAATTAATGAGAATAATGACTAAAAGTCACATAGGTATTAGCTTTAACTGTCATCGTTCGCTTAATTTTTTAATGTAGGCTTTAAGTCATTTATAAAAAAAATGCTAAACTTATATAAACAGAGTAGGTACAAAACGTACCTGAGTACTATTAGCTCTATATTTTAACCCTTTACCTTTCCATTGTTACACCTATCTACCTAATTTATTCCAACACCGAACTATTTAGTACAATTTACGCGAACAAATCGGCCGTTTGTTATCGATCGTTTAGCGCAATAGATCTGCGCATGACCTGCTGATTACTTCGTGATGTAAGGATACTTTCATAAGGACCTTACTTAAATATAACTTAAGTTTATAAAATCAAGGAAAGAAAAACTAAACATACCTACTACTTCTAACTACAACATAAAAAGGGGGGGGGGGGAGCACTTAGTAATTCTTTAGTAAAGCCTAAAGATAGTCTGAGTGCTCCAGCCCACTGCCAGGGGGCAGCGTGCCCTATACTGGCAGCAAATACATACAAAAAAAATCATACAATACATACTTAATTTTTGTAGTTGTTATGCAGTAAGCTAGGCGTATTTTTATGTGGACTATTGCGTTATAAAATTCAAAATCTTAGTTAGCTATTATTCGTCTGTAATCAATTTTTTTACTATGTAATCACTAAAACAACAGTTTATATAGAGATACGACTCGATACTTCATTGATATTGTTAATTCACTTCAAATTTCAGACCTAAGTTTTGTTTGTAAGTCAGTTTGTGTGTTACTGTTATAGCACACTCTAATGAACGTAGTACAACCCTTTGTAAATACCTATATTTTGCAATATATAAATGAATTTTGTTTTACATCTAAACTTATTTTTAACTACACCCGATTTTCTAGTGAATGTTTGTATGAAAGTGCCCTAAGTTAGCACAAATCGTGTTCACAACATTGAACTGTTGTCGTTTTCGCAACTGTAGAAACCTAACCTACGACCTAGGAGGTTACAATGAAACTTAGTATTTAGGCCACAAAAATAACATTTCTAAGTGTAGAAATCTCTCTCTTTTGAGTCGTATTTCCTCATGAGTGAGGGTCGTGACTCCCCCGCAGCATTAATTCGTTAGGGGAATTCTCTTGGGCATATACCTACATCGTGGTGGGCGACTAAGTTTTTTTACGGACACAATGTTCTCGAATATTGTGGTCCTCAAACATGTCGGTTTCGTCACGGTGTTTTCTTTCACCGCTAAGCGAGTGCAAATCCACACATAACTTAAAAATACAAGTCATTGGTGTAGAGCCGGATTCGAACCAGGTGCGTCTGGATGAAAATCAGACACTAGAACCGCTGAGCAACACTCGCTTCTAGAAAATAAATCTAGAGTAAAGAATTTTTCAAACAGGCTTCTGACAAACATAATTTGATTGAGTGTAACAAGGACTTGACCTTTGTGTTTACGGTCACCCATCCATGAACCGACCGCGATAACAGTTGCTTAACTTTTTATCAAAGAATATCGCAGTATAATAAGCTACAGTAAACTGCATTGATAAATTGTCTGTTTAATAAACATTTTTATTCTATTAATATTCAATTATGCACTAAAGTTCATTGACCAGTATTAAATTCGGATGCAAAATATGTACATCATTGTACATTGCATCACGTAGTACTAAGTTACTTCGACCATATAAATGAAAGCCTAAAATAAAACCTAACAGTATTTCTCACGTGTACATTTATATCTACACCTATAGCGGATGCCCACGGCTTCGGTTGTGTTTTAGCAAAAGTCCTGTGTCACTTTCGTCATCCTGTTCTACTTCCATGCTAAAATCACGATGATCTGTCGTTACGTTACAGCGCGAAGAAAGAACAAACAAGATTTAATAAACCAACATTGATTTAAGGACCGCTGAAACTTAAACCTTAGTTATCTCTTTTTGTTTATAGGTATACTACCACATTATGTATTGTTAATTCTACCTTAATAGTAAAAAAGCGGAGTTTTGATATGGTCCTAGTCCCATAGGATCCTTATTTTCCATGAAGAACGTTTCCAGGTTTTGCAAATCCGGAGTATATAAGGCAGTGAGATACATATAATATCATTGATATAAGGTATAAATTCTAGGCAAGTGTGCTATATACTACATCTTAGACTACAGTTGTCAGGCTGGTTATGTCATTAAATGTCAGACCATTACCTTAGGTACCTCAAAAATTATCTAAAAACGCTAAAATGTTACCATTATCATTAATTTTGTACCAGCCTATTGCGATTTATAAATGGTGAGTTATGAAACAGTATTCAAGCCACTAACCGTTTGTTGCTAGCGACAAAATTACAATCACTGCCGCTTTGTCATTCAATGCACACCATTTATTCAATATCTTTATTAACCACCGGTTGAGTGCTGAATGCATAATAAGCTTGCAATCTTGCATGTCTAAACAGAACTTGCAAATACAAAGGATTAATCGGTTATGGAAACTAACTGTGCTTTGCGATGTTTCTCGTGGAAGTTTTTATTAAATATTGTAGGTTTGCGCAATCCTTTTGCGTTGTAGACGTCATCTCTCAGAAAATGTAATTAATGAAGACTGAATTGATATACTTTGAACACTAACAGCAATTAGTTTCAGAGCGATAACTTAAAAAAAGCCAAATCAAAAAGGAACGGTATTGGAAGACAAATTTAGTTTTGATGACTCGCTGCTATGCGAATGAAAAGCTTTCAAAACTTACCTTAAGCTATGTAAAAAACTTCTTTACTTTCCTCCAAAGGTTACCTAATTCGTTTCATAAATTTAGATCTATGAATTTGTATCAGTATCTAGGTGTTTTATACAAAATAAATGTATGTGTTAGTTGAAGTGTCTAGGTAAGGTCTTATGAGATTCTGATGACATCTCCCGCGACGCCCATGTCTTGTGTAATAATATGTTTACAAGTAAATAAATAAATAAAACTGCAAACAACTACATTAACAATTTAAGTACAGCTGTATTTGCATGTGCTTCTTGTCCTTACTTGTCATGTCTTTGAGACAACATAATTGCGAGTCTGTAAATATGGCGAGCCTTTTGTCATGGCTTGATTTAGAACTGCCTTTACTGTGCTGTCAGTTAGATCATAAAGTTAAAATATAATGCAAGGGCTTGTTAATAGCACATTAGCCTATCCCCGGGCTTAAGTAATTATTATTTGAATTTGAATTATGAATATTAAAATTTGTAATTACCTGTGTTGAGTCTTATCGTTTCTGTGTATAATAAGTATGTATTTACAAAAGAAAAGTATATATGTATTATATTCGTTATCTCGTACCCATGATACAAGTGTAAGCTTAGTATGGGGCTAGATGGCGCTGTGTGATATGTTCTGAAATATTTATTTAAATTATAGTAAGATTCTTCTATGAAATGAAATTTGATGCACTGTGATTGGTGGATTTCGAATTTCAAGCCAAAAAACAGCGCATAGAAATTGAATTGATGAAATACATAATTAAACTATAAACATATAAACGGTATATTAAGTTAATTTAAGGACATATTCTGTTTGTGTGCCATATCTGTAATATACAATACCTATGCTTCTGGGCATGACGATATGATAAGACGTTGAAAATGGGAATAGGCTATTAATGTCACAGTTAATGCAAGCAAACCAGCATACATCTACTTATAACAATTAAATTGAATTATGAATCGAATAAAAAGTTGAATAAGTTAAGCACAACCAGCTAATCTAAAATTTGCTGGCACTGTAGCTCTTATAAGCTTGTAATACAAAGGTTTTGATATACAACTTGCATGTACTAGCTTTATATGTACTTACTGTATAATCGTGAATGTCACCACGATATTAAGGTAAGAACCCATTTGACATATTTTGCTGTAGTTTTGTCTTTGTCAGGGAATGTATGGGACTGTTGAAATCGCTTGGGTTTTGTCAAATCCTGGCTTTGTTTTCTGTTATCGTGATTTTAGAGTTAGTTTTTCATTGGTTATTGGATTAAGGGTTAAATTCGTATATTTTTTTACTGATTTCTTCAAAATATGGAAGATCGATTTATTATTAAACCCAAGTAGACGTTATTAGTATCGCAAGATTTGTTACGTAAAGTTTGAGTATGATATTTGAGCTTCTAAGTTTTTGTGCTTAACCTAATAAATTAATATTGAATATAATATTATGTTATGCTGTGTGTAGACCTCTGGATTGTAATTTGCAGGATCTAGAATAAATAGGTACCTTCTAGATAAGCGTGTTACACCGTAGGCTGCAGCAATGCTTAACATCAGGCAGGTTGTAGTCAAACATAAACATACCCACGTAAAAAAATAAAAAAATTAAATGTCTTTGCTTGTTTGACCTACATTTAAAATATTCTTGAATTTAGTTGCAATTAGTTCATAACAATATTTTTGTGTCAAGCTTTGTTTTATCTATCAGATGACAGACAGACAAACAACAAACATAAGAATAACATTAGATTAGTTATCAACAGATGTTCATAAATCTCTGCTCCGAATATGGGTTAGAATAAAGGTTACTTCCTGAACTGAACAAGAATTCAATTTTCGAGTACAATTCCTTCTGTTCATTGTATAATGAAACACAGGAGCAATCAAGAAGCGATATTAAATCAGAATGTTTGATATAAAGTCTACTTCATAATATCGAATGAGAGTGGCCAACTCGGGTGTCGAGAGTTTATCAAGCCGCCCTAAGGGCCTCTGACATGGCTTAACGACTGCCGTACTAGACAAAGCTGGGACCTACAATTTAACGTGTCATCCGACCCACGGACGACACGTTAAATTATAAAGTCTATTGAAATAGGATAACTTATATTATGTGTGTATTTTTACTCGAGTTCAAATAAAGGAGGAGGTTCAAGTTTTCTTATTTTTGTTTGCTATTATTGCTCTGCTAACTCTCTCTCATACATGAATTTTAAACACAAGTCATTGGTTTATTTTATTGGTAGGGCTGGATCCGAACCAGGGTGCGTCTGGATGAAAATCAGATACTGGAACCGCTGAGCCACACTCGCTGTTAACTATATACCGATATTTATTATTCTTAGCGCTTTTTAACAGGTTTACCAACTTATGTTGGAATTTTGAATGTAGATAGAGGTCCCTTAATTATTTTAAATTTAAACTGATTAAAATATAATCTCTCTCTTTGTATGTTGTTAGGCCGGTGGTAATGAATAGGTACCTACTGTGCCCACGTCTAAAATAAAATTATAGCAAAATCTGTTTAGTTATTTTCTAACATTGCTGCAGTAGTTCGAACTATGCAAAATAGTAGTAGTACTTACTAGAATTGAAAATTCCAGTGCAGATATAAATTTTGATGAAACAAGTTATGTTGCTTTATGAAGCGATACTATCAGCAGGAAATGAATTGATAAATGTTTAAATACTAATAATAATATTTATTAGGTTTTGTTCAGCCACAGGCTTACCAGATTCCTTGGTCATAGGATATTATAATCTATAGAGAGAATATCTTCTAAATATATAAAACTCAAAGGTGACTGACTGACTGACTGATATAGTGATCTATCAACGCACAGCCCAAACCACACACGGATTGGGCTGAAATTTGGAATAAAGGTAGATGTTATGACGTAGGCATCCGCTAAGAAAGGATTTTCGGAAATGCCACTTTAAAGGGGGGAAATAGGGGATGCAAGTTTTACTTCTTAATGCGGGCGAAGCCACGAGCACTCACTAGTTATTCTTATAAAATTGTTTGTGAAGCTTCCATAACTAAAAAATATTAGTCATTAGGTACTTGTGACGATTATTCAAGTATTATTGACAAATTGACTTTCATTATATGTAATGAAGTTTGAATAAAGTGACAAATGAACAACAATCCTCCGAAAATGACTTACTTAACTTCAAGATTTTTTAGTATAGATACTTCTCCTGCCAAGTCAACCACTTCTTAGCTAATCTACAGCTTGTTTACTCCACGTTTACTTCAAGCTCGTTATATTGAGGAATGCCAACTATTTTCCGGGTTGCGGAGGCAATATTTCACTTCAGCTGGCAGATACGAATGCAACCTAAGCACAACCTAAGCAAAATTAAGCACAATTGCAATGAAATCCGATCTGATCTTTATCTGACAACGGACTGTCAAGCGGGAGTAGGTAGATGGTAGGTAGTGGCCAGTTTACACTGACCTTCACTGACATAGATCTTGTCAGTTGCAAGATTGTATAGTTTTACTTGCATTGAAAAATAACTTAAAGTTTACCTGAGGTTAAAGATAATGTAGGTATATTGTGTAATAGGTATCTACTTTGGTAGTAAAGTAGGAAGATGTCTGTGCTGTTCCTGTATCTATCATAGATTTTAAAATTAGATACATAAGAATTTTCTTCCTATATTATAATACCTACTTACATTTTTTGTGGAAGTTTGTGTGGTCATTTTATATTCATGCTAAAATTATTGGAACAAAATGAATTAACACATAAAAGTTTTATTTCGGATGGGATATGGGCAAAAATCTTAAATTAATATTTAAAATACAACATTTATATTATTAAATACAACATTTATATATAAGAAGCCCAGGACGTCAGAGAATGAAGTGGCTAGACGACATTAAAAAGTGGACAAAACTGAGCTATCTGCATCTAAAAGAAGCAGCATGGGATCGCAGAAAATTTTGCCAATTGACCTCCAAACTTCAGTATGAAGATGGCACCCGATGATGATGATGATTTATATTATTGAGAATAATACACATTGTATTTTCTTTGTATTTTTATAGGATCTGTAAAACACTGTCAAATCATACATTTTACAATCGTAGCTTCAAAATCAGCATCCAGAGCTCTCGTTTCACTGGATACCTTAACAGATTTCCTGTCAAACATAATCAAGTTATTTGTGCCGGGTTGCAACTACTCCTTAACTGGTTCGAATCCTGATTTGGTCGAGATGAAATGCCTTCAATGTGTGACTAGTGTTTAAACTTGGTCTTACTTGATATTATTGGAGAAATTGTTTTGTAAAAGTAAACAAATTTGCAAATTAGGTACAATTATAAAGCAGATAAATTTAATCTAAATTAACACTATGTACCTAGTTATCTATAGTAATATTATAAAGCTGAAGAGTTTGTTTGTTTGTTTGTATGTTTGTTTGTTTGAACGCGCTAATCTCAGGAACTACTGGTGCGAATTGAAAAATTATTTTTGTGTTGACAGACCATTTATCGAGGAAGACTTTAGGCTATATAACATCACGCTGCAACTAATAGGAGCGAAGAAACAATAGAAAATGTGGGAAAGACGGGGAAAATTATTCATCTTTGAGGGCTTCCGTTGCGTGCGCTGCGAAAACGGTTCAAGATATCAAAAAAATGTGTATGGAAGGACTCTTGAAATGATCTAACAAAATGTGCGCAACAGTATATGTCTATCTTTTAAGGTTAACTCACTAGAACCGTTTTTATGGTAATAACTATTCCACGCGGACGAAGTCGCGCGCACCAGCTAATTTTTATATAAAGTAAATGACAACCTATAAAAATATGCTAAATAAACCTACATCGAAGTCCGCGAGTAGGAGTAGGTAAAATAAGAATACACACAGTTTGCTCCTATACTCTTTAATTATTTGCCGACATAGATTTCATAAGTAAAAGAAAAAGATTTTTCAGTTATAATATTGTACTATGCAATAAAATCTTGAGTAAACCAGGAATCTTCTCCAAGCTTTCTCAAAGACCGACAAGCAGTCTTGCAAAATAGATGCTGATACAAACCCCAGATTGTGATGGTTCGATGTCCACATGAATGCGGTTCGTAAGATCCGATCAATCATTGATTGATTTATAATTCACGATGATGTGCTGATAATCCAGAGGTATGGGGCACCGTTATGGAAACGGATGCTGGCATTCTTACGCTATCTGGAGAATTTGATACAGAAAGTATTTTATAAGATCGTGTTCCGGGTTGAATATTTATTTTTAATTATTTTTTAACTAATAGTATTTATTTGTTTAATTAAACTTACATTTTGTTAATAATTAAATTAAAAACACTAAATACTAACAATAAAATAAAAATTTTAACTACTTCTTTTTAATTATATTAGGCAAATGCTGGTCATGACTCTTAATCTTTCTCAAAACATAAATATAAGCTGTTGATCCGGCATTTAAATTTGGGATAAGCTATGTGTTAATCCAGCTTCTAAACTACCTCCATATCAAATTTCATCAAAGTCGGTTTAGCTTTTTAAGCGTGAAGAAATAATAAACATCGTACAGACACTAATTTAAAATCCTGTACTCGTTGGTGATTAGTTGATCAAGGTTTTTTTTCTTGTTAATATTAAAATAGAGTAAAATGTCATACTCGTAAGAGGTAATTTTTTTTTTTTTTTTTTTTTTTTTTACAAGAAATGGGTTTGCACTTGACCGTAATTCGCCTGATGGTAAGCAATCATTACGGTCTAGGATGGAACGTGCTTACCCAGTAAGAACCGATTCACTCTCGCTTTGAAGATCGCAAGGTTATATTCCGCGGGGAACAGGGAGTCAGGCAGGGAGTTCCACAATTTAGCAGTTCGCACTATAAAAGTGGAAGCAAAACGCTTAGTGCGAGTCTTGGGAACTTCCACCATAAACCGGTGACGACCTGCTGTACCCCTGCTCGTCCGGTGGTAAAAAGGGGCGGGCGGAATTAGATCGTGCAATTCCGCTGCACACTCTCCAAAGTGTAATCGATAGAAGATCGATAGACAGGCAACTTTGCGACGGTGCTCGAGACTCAGGAGTCTCGCCTCGCACAAAGCGCCGTTCCCAATGATCTTCTTAGCTCGCTTCTCAATTGTCTCTAACGCCTCTAACTGGTACTTGGCTGAACCATCCCAGAGATGCGAACAGTACTCCATGCAAGACCGAACTTGTGCTTGATACAATGTAAGCAACTGTTCCGGCATGAAGTACTTTCGCACCTTGGAAAGGATTCCCAGTTTTTTGGCTGCAACCTGAGCCTTAGCCTCAATATACGAGCCAAAATTGAGAGTCGGAGACAACGTCACACCCAATTTGGTAAAATTAAACCGGCTTATTCATTAAAAGTAAGTCAAAGCTATGTGAGTTAGAAAATGTTTTTCAAAAGCAATTGACTTACAATAATGTTGTACTGGAAACATCATAATAGACACAATTTACAGTAAATATTACGCGAGGAAGTTTTAAACTAATTTCCCTTGCATTTGAACGGTTAAAATTGTTGTAACTTGATACTTTATTGATACTTTATTTATGAATATAGATAGTTTTAATCAGCCTCACAGCGGGATACAAATTGACAAGGTTTTAATATTAAGTAAATTTCAATTTTACATTACAAATTTGTAGGAAATTTGCGCCATTTTGCTGGTAAGTTACAATTTTATTGCCTGCAACAAGTTTTAAGAAAACAGTAGCCGTTTGAAGTTAAATTACTGGTCAAACTCCAATGAATATCTAGCAATTTAATTATGCTGACGGTTAGTATTTTACAAATTAGTTTTAATGCAAAATGAATGAAATAACAATGAAAGTTAAAACTTTACTATTCTGCCCCTCTAATTTACGTTCTAACTGTGAACAAAACTTTTAGCTCAAATAATACATTACATTTTTAGTAGGCGTGCTATTTTACTACACATTTGATTACCAGTCCGCCTGATGTAAATCACCCCCGTAGCTTAGGATGTAGCTCGCTTGCCTGGAAGAAATCTATTTACTCTAGATTTGAAATTATAAAATATTGTATCCATCCATTGATTCTACGGGTAGTCACGGCCCCCAATAATGAGGAATACAACTAAGGAGGATCCATAATCATACTTTAGTGTAGGTAGGTACCTACCTATTGATATGTATGTTTTAATATCAATTTTATGCAAAGTTATACATATGAATCTTTATGCAAGCTCAGTCACAAGCTGTGAGTCATTCTATGGATGACTTCAAACCAGTTGCATGAGTTGCATATCAAATGTATGGCGATCGCAGCGGATGGCAGCGTGGCTAACGAACCTTGGCAGTGCAAGAAACTATTTTAGATGGAGATTAATTATTTCGCTAGTATATTGTATGGATGCGTCTTCCGTGGACGGATCTGGGAGCCCACAACGATGTACCTACTTGCCCAAGAGATTTCTGCGGAGGAGTCACGACTCTCAGTCATGTGAAATATTTTGTTTTTGAAAATACAAAATCATGATGATGAGTTAGTATATCTTTTAAAACAGAGGGTTTTAGTAGATTTTTTATCCCAAAAAAGAGGTGTTGAGCTTGTAATAATGTACGTACGTATACAATTACTTTATGAGAGTAGCCGTAACTGGTGTCAAAGTTTTCAAACCGCCCTAAGCTTGTAATAATCTTGTAATCAACCCGTATTTGGTATCAATTTATAACCATGAGCAACTATATTCCAGAATCTAATCACCTGCTAACACTATAATTTATCTTTGATGATATTCCCTGGAAGAAATCGCTTAAGGCGATAAGGCCGCCCATATGTACGTCATCATAAATTTATCCTTCCATGTATTTCTTTCATGTTGGTGTGCAATAAAGACATATTATTATTATTTATTTCTCTTCACAGATTCTCGGGACTAACGCCCGGTATTTTTAAGGCATCAGTGGGGCCGTAGCCAACACTGAGAGGCCTTTTACAATGTTATACTTAAAATTAAGTAAAAATTACAGATAGAGGATGTTAGGTATATAAAGTAACTATTGCAGACATGGTATTAATGTTACAGGCTATTGTGTTGTTATTATTATTATTATTATTATATTATTTGTCTAAAAAACCTTTCAATCGTTTGTAAATAAAAAAATGCTCTAACATTTTCTATCAATAACTACATTTTATAACGCACCACTTGGCAGATGTTTGCAGTAGTATAGGTCTAACGAAGTTGATTTAGCCTAGCCTTAGGCTAAACTGTTTGAACAGGAATTACTATATACAGAGCTATTTGTTACTTACAAAACTAACAACTTCTGTAAAGAAAGTGATAAATTTATTAGGTATATATGCGAAATAGATATGCGAAAGTTATTAATAGTAAATAAGTAGGTTAATTGATTATAGATCCATAATAGAATTTTATTGAAACAGTCAATACAATGGTTAACCATAATGGTTTTTTCTTTTTCATGGAAAATGTTTAGTTTACGGCATATACAATAGGGGGATTTTTATTATAATATATAATTGATTTAATTATTATAGATTTGCTTAACATTGGCAATTGCATGCGATTACTAATGTTAAGCAAAGGTCGACGTGGGCAGTCCTTGGATGGGTGACCGAAAAGTGGCATTCCATTTTGGGCGCTTCCGTGGGTCAGATGACACGTTAAATTGTAGGTTGACTGTTTGTCAAGTACGGCAGTCGTTAAGCCATGTCAGAGGCCCTTGAGGCGGCTGATTAACTCTCAACACCAGAGTTGGACACTCTCATTCGATGAGAAGAAGAATATTATAGAAGGGTATATTCATATATTATATTACTGAATATGTTCCTTTCAATATTTTACTTCAATGATTCTGTAGTAAAATATTGCAAGTTTTACTTGTTTTTACGTTGAGTTTTAGCTTTTCCATGGTTTTGGACTTTCGTTGGTACAGAGTCTTAATATAAATGAGCTTCTAAATAGGTTCCTTTAGTTTCCTCTAACCCTGTATAAAACTAGTGTATGTGTCGATAATTTCATACATTTAAGTATCATAGATAGACCCTAACCATTAGAAATCATATAAAGGTAGTAAAATTACGGTGTATAGGGTTTCTTATGGTCCTTTGTGTAGAAACATCTGCTTGTATTTTTTCAGTTACTTCGATAGGTAATAGAAATTTTACTGCAGTTTCGTTATAGGCTGAAATGTATAAAATGAATTTTATGTGCAAGATATTATTTAATTTTGCCTATATTTTTTCAGCTATTTTCATGCTGACGTTATAAAAACATTGTATGTTTGCATTTGTTGCTTGTATGCAAAAACAATTGCTAAATGTCTTGTGTTATAATAAATGTTTTATCTATACTAATATTATAAAGATGAAGAGTTTGTTTGTTTGTTTGAACGCGCTAATCTCAGGAACTACTGGTGCGAATTGAAAAATTCGTTGTGTTAAATAGATCATTTATCGAGGAAGGCTTTAGGCTATATAACATCACGCTGCAACTAATAGGTGCGAAGAAACAATGGAAAATGTGGAAAAAACGGGGAATATGATTCATCTTTGAGGGCTTCCGTTACGTGCGCTGCGAAAACGGTTCAAAATTCAAGGAATTAATGCCCAAAATAACTATTCCACGCGGACGTAGTCGCAGGCACAGCTAGTATCAAAATAAAACAAGCACAATATAAAATAGAGAGTACGTATTACTTTTCATACCGGATTAAAACTTTTGTAACCAGAGACGAATGATTATAATACTAGTAAATAATTAATTAATATCAACCTACTTTACCGATATTTATTAAAAGTTGTTCATTACTTATTAAAATTTTATATATAAACCGAAGGAGGTTATAAAAATGCGGTCCCATAACGAGGGCTTGAGGCCGCCGTTTGTGGTACAGGTTCTTGATGCAAAAATATTAAATATGGATTTCTCGTTGTTGCTATTTTATTGGTCCCTATCGGTGTACCAGTAACTTAGTTTCATTTAAAATTAAAAAAAAACTTTATTTGGAAAAACTTACTAAACAAATTTTATTAGTTAAAAATAAAAAGTTAACTAATTAAAAACTAACTTATAATAAACTTAAAACACCTATAAAAAGTATATCTGTAGGTGACGTTCCCAGCATGCTGGCGGCATTGCCACGTTGGATGGCAATGCTTATCCTTTGCGCCAAGAATGCGCCAGCATGCGGGTCACGGGCTGTTCTACTAACAAATATATATTTTATGGGCTCCCGGTCCATATAAAATATGTAGGTCTCTATATTTATACATAAGTTCTGATGTCAAGCTTTGCCAAGCTTTAATGGATTATGTTTTAGTTCAATTAAAGTGATGGCAATTGCTAAGGCTCGTACCTGAAAAATGAAATAGTTGAGAATGAAATGGATTAAAGTTCAGCAAATTAAGAGACTTGAAACTTATTAATTTTCTATACTTAGCTGCCAAATTCTGCAATGCTCTTCTTAACAGTCTTTTCATGACTATTTTAAAATTGTATTATATCATTCTGTATCTGTTTCCTTATAAACCACACATGCATTTGTAAGTCGTCTGTTTTAATGTTGAGCTCCTTAAACGATATGATTACAATATTCAAAGGTCGTCTTGTTTCAAGTTTTCCCCTAAATTTCCTAGAACATGACATGACATTGTTTCTGTAAGATGAATTTTCCAACCTATTGAAAAAATGTTTCCCTGAAGGAATCAGCTGCTACAACACGAGAGACCACTTTCTCTCAGCGTAGCAGCTGCTCGACATATCTTTTTGTTTACTAAAATGCCCTCTTTTAAATTACATTATCAATAAGTGTTAATTTTTATAAGAATTTGTGTGTCCAATAAACATTTTTATTATTATTTATTATTATTGTGTAATGTCATGCAAAAATCGTTCGATATTTGTAAAAAAACCTTTCCCATTCTTTATTTTTTAAGACTGTGTAGTTTGGACGTTGTAGTAGGTACGCTAAGAACATACCAAACATAATCACGTATTGATGGCTGCATTAAGGCTGCCTACACACGTGCCGGGCCTGTGACGATGCATATTAATGCAGCAACATTGTAGCGAGATTCAAACGCATCCGATCTATGTATGTACATTTTAGATTATGATGAATCAGGTAGGTAAAGCTTAAATTTTATTTATTTATTTATACATATAATAAAGCTGAAGACGGTCGAAAGTCTGACTGTATATAGAAGATATATAAAAAAATGTTTCAAGATACTTCGAATTTGATAGCAGAACACGTTCCAACCATTTCTAGTTTTTTTTTCTGTTTATCTGTGTCTCTGTTTATTTTAACGCTCACACGCAATAGCGGCTGCTAAACCGTTATTGCGAAATCAGCGTTTATATGGATCATCATGATTTTTGGTACGTAGGTAGTATAAGGTCTTAAGTGAGCCATAGGCTATTTTTTGACTTTGACTTTGACTTTTCTTTTTTTTCTGGCGAGCGAAGCTGCAGGCGTCCACTAGTAAAACAATAGGCATGAACTACAATCTAGAGGTCTTCAAATCTATAGTTAATAGGTATCTTCTAGGTAAGCGTGTAACACCCTAGGCTGCAGCATTGCTTAGGTGCATTAACATCAGGCAGGCTGTAGTTAAACGCAAACGTATCCCACGTAAAATAATAATAATAATAAAAACTTTTGATATATCCCGTCTGACTCAATATCTTATCGATGTGAGTATAGCACTAAGTAAATTCGTATGAGAGTAGCCTACTCTGATGTCAAAGTTTTCAAACCACCTTAAGGGTCTCTGACATGGCTTAATATATAAGATACACTAGTATAGGAGTAATAGTGACCGACAAAAAATGCTCGTACCAAATTTTTCGCGTTCTGTTAAGAGATTTTCATGGCTTCCGTTGGTCGGATAAAACATTAATGAAGGTATTAATTATTTTTAAAGAAAAGCAGTAGCTTTGATGTATCAAAGTGGGTTAAATACTCTCGATACTAGAACTAATAACCCTTATACGAACCAGGTAAAACCGTGTAGGTACTCCATTTATATTCTACTTATTAGATATAGCTAGATGGCGCTGTGTGCAATTTCCCGGAATATGTATTTATTATTTATTCATAGACTTAATGAAAAGACGACTTTTATTATAAAACAGTGTCTGAAAACTTCAATACCAAATCTCTAATCCAATCAATATAATTACACCAATTTACAAAGGTCTAAACCATTATTATCATTTAACAACTAGCAGCCATTAAGTCTGAGCATAATAATATTCATAATCATTGAAAATAATTGCCATCATTATTCCTATTGCTAGGCATTGATACTAAACTAGCCTAGTTTCTATAGCCTAGACCAGACAATGACTTGAAATAATTGTTTTTTCCCATTATAGTGAAGTGACTAAACCAGATTTCTTGGAATTTTTATGATTTTACTGGAAACTTGATCTAGTTGTCTTTAACTAAAGTCATAACGTATTTTACTTACTTACATTAAATTATTTCTGTAGGCGCCCTTAAGTGTTAGCCGCGTTCTATCGGGATAAAAATAAAAACGAAATTATGAATTTTTTTTTACGAATAATTCACTTTGATACACCTGCCTGATGTTAAACAGCGTTTTAGGATACTCAGATTTCTCTACTCGTTCTCCGGACGAGTAGAGATACGCCAGGACGACACCGGTTTATGGTGGAAGTTCATAAAACCCGCACGAAACGGTACGCTTCTACCTTTATTGTTCGTACTGCAAGGTTGTGGAACTCCCTGCCTGACTCTCAGTTCCCCACGCACTATAATCCAGGGATCTTCAAAGCGAGAGTGAATCGGTTCTTATCGGGTAAGCACGCTCCATCTTAGGCCTTTTCTTGCTATCAGGTAAACTATGGCCAAGTGCGAACCCGTTCAAGTTAAAAAAAAACTCTGCTATATTTTCTATGTACCTATATGTTTTGTGTTTTCTCTATGTTTATCTACATGATTGCCTTTTTTTAACTGTCGTGATTTTAGTACCAATATTATTTAGTTCAAGGAAAACAGAGGAGAAAAATCTTTCATGATTCTATTTGTTTTTGCGTGTAAAAGGAAAATCGATCATCAGTTTTTTTCTTACGTTAGTATAATAAATTTCACCTCGTGCAATCATCGACTATTTACTCACGCAATTAAAATTAAATGCGAATTTAATTGTGCTAACGTCGCCATTTTAATCTGTGTCACAATTTATTATCGCTTTTTACCTGTTCCTTAGATTTTTATTCACTTTTAGAAGAATATGATAGAATTTTTTTTCACTGTTCGTAAAGTTTTCATCTTAACTAGTTGTGAAGTTAGACCTTTGTACATTTGTATGTATGTTTTCCCAACATGTTTTTAATACTTTCTATGGACTTTTTGACGTTGTCTGGCCTTGTATTGTGCCCTGTTGTTACTTCCTGTTATTTCATTATTATTTTTGCTATAAGGTTAAAATGTGAATACATATACATATATGATGTTTTTACTGCCAGGCATTTGCCCAACAAGTCATCACAAATACTGTGGTCAAAGGCTGAAGCAGGACTGTATTAGAATGAAACTAGCTCTTATACGAGCCTATCAAAACACACCGTTATGCCTTACGGTAGATTTTATCGCTCTAACTAACACATGAAAGTTGCCTCTAAAATCATTTAAATTAAACATTAAGAATTATTTATCTAACTGGCAACGTACCTATGTTAATGATCCTAATATAAACTCTTAGAAAACTATTAAATTTTATAAATGCATGAAAAGACACATTAATTGTTTACTGTCCGAGCTTATGACATATCGTAAAATGAAACATTTCTATAATAGGAGTTTATTAACTTTTTATGTGATTATATTTTAATTAAATCCTTTATTGTAAGATTGCTATTAGCATAGAGATGTCAAATTGATCGATTTTATTGTTGATAGAATAATAAATTTTATTGGGTATTTCTTTATAATGTTATAGCGGTTTTTATCGCCTACGTAGTTAATGATATTAGCTTTTTGTTGGTTCACGTATCAAATTAATTTAATTACTTTGAGTAAGCATTCATTTCTTGAATTTGGAATAATAATTACAGTCATTATAAGTTGAACTACTTAAGTTACTAAAGATTCCGGGACATTTCACACAGCGACATCTATATTATTACTTTATCCGTAATAAGGGAGTGTATGTCGCAGTCAAACGCCATTTGTATTGAGACTGATTTATTGAAGAATGCAGGTAGATAATAAGTAACAACAAAGAAGAAGGAGGTAGACAATTACTAATGTGACATCTGTCATTTCGATATGCAACAATTATAAATTAGCCACTATGAATATGATTTATACAGATTTTGAACCAATTAAAATCTAATTTCAAGACATTTTGCCCACATACATTCGTACTTTGTGTGATGTTTGTGTAATTTTGTAAATAAAAAATAAAATAAAATGAAACCTCTTGAGGTATACTTAACACAATTTAGTACCTGACACTCGGCGGAATCAATTCTTTAACAGTCAGTCAAAACTATATGGCTGTATGTTGGTACATAAATTTTTTTTAGCAAGTAGGCGGTTGTCGGTTGATGTCATAAAGCCAAGACTGTGAAGTGATTTTTTATGCTTCATATTGTTATCTCAAGAACAATAGATTCAAAAAAGCGTATGGGTTTTGTAAATTCTTAAGGATGACGACCATTAAAGTGTATGTGCTTGTTAAAAAAATATGATAAAGACATCTAGATTTAAGAAGAAGAAGCAAAATATGCATTTGCTTTTGTTATGACTTATAAATGTTATTTCATAAATATTTTCAGGATTCATTTTGAAATTTTACTTCAGTTAAAAATTTTCACCAGAAGCTAACTTCACGAAATAATTTATATTATGCTATTAAAATAAAATTAGCAACGCTTTATTTTAACGTTAACATCAATCATAAAATATTCATGATGGGGAAATAAGTTGATTTATATAAAATGGAAATTCTAAGTACAGTGGCGCCTCAAAAAGGAATAAACAGGAACTACATGCGCAAGGAGCGGGTGAGGTTTGAAATAAACAGGGAGTCTGAAAGCTTCCTAAACTCACCGTCCTCTCAATAGATGGCGCTAGTTGTCCACAGTTTGTGATCCTGTAACAACAAGGTACCATTTTATAAAACATATTTTGTCACGAGTAATTAAATTTATAACCTGAGCGATGCGATGAATGCTTATTAATTTAGGACCTATGAAATCATCATGTTTCATTATTGCGTATTTTTTTTTACATAATCCGTAAAAGTAATTCTAGGCAAATAATTTCCCTTGTGAAAATTTCAACGCAAGCTAATTTTGATCATCTTATCAATAACATAGAAGTATCATCTATAAACAGATTTAATAAATAATTCTTATGAGTAAAGTCCTTATTTTCTTTCCAATAAGTACCATCACAACCAAAATAACAAAAAATCCTTTAAGAAACCGACCAGGGTAATCCAATACGTTTCCCTAAAAAAATCTTATAAGAAACTGTCAGCTGGTGTTCCAACTATAGGGGGCCGAACTTCCCCCTCTTCAGAAATCGATGGGCGTCACCTAACATAGGTAGGGGTAACCACCCCACCGGTCACTCAATTTTCGACTGGCAATACAAAATTATGGGGTAACGCGGAAAAAAGCGATTTGGAAATTAGAACGTTTTTTCGTTATTGAGTGATAATTACGGTTGTGTTTAATTTTTTTATTTATTGGGTAGTAATTATGATGGAAGTAGATATTTAGTGTGTTTTTCTAGTACCTATTATGTGATTGTTTTTTTTCTGTGTTAGTGTGTTTAGTTTGTTATGGTGTTGTAATAATGGTGTGTTATACTAACGCATGTTTTCGAATTTAAAGTGACAGCGGTGCAAGTGCGGAAGTTTTATCCTATCGACGTCGATTAGTTTAATTCGTTAACTTTATCTATATTTTGCAAGTGCCGAAGTATGTTTAGAGGTAGATAAATTGATCGATAAGCCTCGGTAAGCTTTAGTACAGATAATAAAAAAGATTGGAGTCGTTCACTCTGGTAAATTAATATTTCAAAATGATTTGATAAGTCAATGTCAAAAACACGAAATTGCTTATATCAATGTCAAATATTTTTTCACTACACTGGCAAAATTGCGGCAATACCGCAGAAGCCATTTAGATATGTAGTTGGAATTTGAACAAAATTGCTCAAATTCTTCTCCTATAATTCTTCCACGATCTTTAGACAGAGTTTAATATAAAAAACGGAACCTCCGAGGTAAGTAAAATAAAACTAAACTATTATTATTATCTTCTTCCTCCTTTAGCGCCAACGCAATCACAAAATCCATTATTTATTAAATGAGTAATCAGCAAGAATGTTTATTATCTAAGAAAACCAAACATTGTAGTTATCGAGGCCTATCGTCGTCAATTTGAAACCAGATAAAATTAACCGATTTTAACAACTTCAAATGTCAGTGTATCGATTTCATTCGGTCTTTGACGGTAAATTTATCATAGTTACCGAACCATAGACAAGGTGTAGATAAGAGACGACAGCGTCGATAATATTCGTCAAAATCGAGTATTACCTAATTTAACGACACGATAAAACTTCCGCACTTGCACTGCAGTTTTGCTTTGGTTTGCTTTGTTTACTAATTCTATGTCAGACTATGGCTGTTTCTATTAATCATGTTTTCTTATCTTCAGCTTTTTAATTATTATGGCAGTAGGTATAATTTTACAATATTATGTAGTGTGTGTGTGTGTTTAACTTAAATTTTGTATATAGTTTGATACTTATTTCACTTAACTGTTGTGTAATTATGCAGTTTTAACACTAAAGCGTACATTTTGATTTTTAACCGACTTCAAAAAAAGGAAGTTCTTAATTTGTTCAGAATGTTTTTTTGTCACTATTTCGTGAACGCCGCAAACCGACAGACTAACTTGGTTATTGAAACAACATGAGCAAAGCCGAGTGCATGCATTAGTTATCAATAATGCATATTATATCTCATGTCTACTCCATATTGTCTATTCACGCCTATTCAATGTCAAGTCCCACGTGGAATATGGAATTTAATAAATATTTATACAAGTTATCATGTCTTTGTAAACAAGTAGATAATATAATAAATAAATTGTGAGTGATTATAAACCAGTCTCAAGTAATTAACTTGCTAATATTATTATTGAAACGTTAATTATACTACTATATAAAAACGACTGTTTGTTGGTATGTTTGTTCCTCTTATGATGCCTCAATGAAGCGACTGATCATCTTGATTTCTAGTAGATATGGTGATTGGTAATAAGTAATATGTTTTTGAAAGTGAAAAAAGTGAATTTCCACACCTACTCGTAATAAACGCAGGTGACGCCGCGGTCATCCTCTAGTATTATATAAATAAATAAAACATTGTACAGTAATAATATAAGTAAATATTGTATACTGTACTTAAAACGGTGCTATAGAGTTGTTATAAGTATGCGTTGGCTGTGATGTCTGTCCATTTGCCGATGTTGTTTCGTTTAATACAATCGTATTGTCTAACAAACACATGTTCTTACATGAAGCATGTTTAACTATCTAGATAAAATCATTTTATGTATGTAGGTATTGATTCATACTTATTGTTTTGACTGCTCTGTTGGCTTAGTTGGTAGTGGCCTTGCCTTCTAATCTAGGGGTGCGGTTTCGATTCCCGTATGACACAAGTTATTATGAATATTAAAATTTGTAATTACTTGTGTGGAATCTGCACGTTTCTATGAATAACAAGTACCTATGTATTTACAAAAGAAAAGTATATTATGTATTATATCCGTTATCTAGTACCCATGATACAAGCGTAAGCTTAGTATGGGGCTACAAAACGCTGTGTAATCATTGAGATATTACTACTACGTATAGAGAAGTCAACGCGTTGCATGATTTTGCGCCACGCTTTGCTGTACGCGTTACAGCAACTATCCAGTGAGTATCCAACGCCCGTGGAGAATAGTTGTGTTTGGCTCGCATAAATAACAACATCAAATGCCTGGTTGTGTTCTTAAAGACTGCCGTATATACTCCAGAACGTCAAAAAAAGTGATGGTTTAACATTTCATCGGTAAGTAGACATTTAAACGTTGAAAACTCTTTGATTTAAAGTTTTTCGCGATGTAACAATGCTCACGAGAATCGGGCTGCCGGGCGCCGCCATTTTGCAAATACACGGCGCTTAAGTCGTTTTGGTCGCGAGAAAACGTTACTCAGTACGCTTTTAAGCGCTGCATATTTTAATAGTATGGTTAGACGACATTACTATGTTTTCGCGCTGCAGCGAATTTTAGTTCAATCTCTTTCCAAAATGAAGCAAAGCTTTGGTTCGGGGTGTCTGTTCTATACACTAGTAATATAGTTCAATGTGTATGAATTTAATAAAAATGTCTTTATAATAAACATTTAATTATTTTAGCTTCTCATAATGTATGTATTTCACAAATTCTTGAACACCAGAGCTTAGTCACTTAGATCACAACACTAACGAGTATTTTAGTGAGTCACAAGCGTTGAAGTCTTAATCTATCTTGAATAGATGATGTTTTAACTTTACACACAAAGGAATAGTTAATTTATTACTCACTGCTGTGCTATTTTATGATTAAGTGCTGTTCAAAGGATAAATTAATTATGAACACTCAGCATAATATATACTTAACTTAATAACTAAAAGCATAATTCATGACGTTTTTCTCTTTAAAAATATAGCAAAATATTCTTGAATGATATCCATTGTGAACCTGAAGTCATTATTATTACTAACTAATTCTAATTTCATGTACCGACCAAATATCTTAGAAAACCAATTTAAAAAATATAATTAAATCCACAACCAGTAGTTTAGTACCAATAAAACATAAAAAACTCGCTCAGAAAACTCTCACATCCAACCATGTAATAGTCGAGTCCCTTCAAAAGCCCACCCTCACTAGAATGGGTAAAAAACGCCCGGTAGTGAAATGACCCCTCCAATTGAGCCCCGAATTTGACCCCTCAATAAATGACCCCCAAAAACCATGCATGTTATGGGCTCATTATAATAGTGGGACGGGACACGAAATTTTGGGGTAAAAATACCGATTACATGTGTTTTTATGATCGTAACAAAAAAATAGTAAAGACGCGTGTCAAGCTGCCATAAAATTATGGGAAACATGGTTTTGTCATGTTTTAGTCATTTACGTGATTAAATAATTGCGGATGACGGCGGAGGCTTTTTTTTAATGTTGGAACTTGGATAATTGTAGATTAATTTGATAGTTGTACGTGCGTCTATTGTTATTTTTTAAACGATGGCTATGACGTTTTTCATAGAATTGTTTTTTCCCGATAAATAAAAATGAAATGAATTTAAACAAATCAATCAACCATAATTAGGTATTCCTAATTTATTAGATTATAAAAAAGACTCTAATTATTAAATTGAACTAAGATGATGACACAAACAATGAAAACCACTCACTCAATCGTATAGAAATCATTCTCAATATTTGTAAATCGAAAATTTTCTTTTCCATTTATGTAGTTATATCGGGTAAAATTTAAAGAAACTTATTTACTTTTTTGATATCGTAAATCGTAAAAATGTTCACCACCTCTGCAACTCCATCTCTGCAGCATCACCCCTTATCCCAGGTACGCATAACTACACAATACTTCATTTTGTTATGCAAAATCTAACTTAACGTAACCCAATATGCAAATCTCTGTCTATTCGGATGCAAATTTTTTTCCTATATTTTTTTTCAATGTCATTGATTTTTGGTTTCGATAAAGCCGATGGTAGTACGCTTATTGATCTTTCGAGTGATTTATTGGCTTAGTTTGTACTAGTGTAAAAATACTGGTATTTGCCAACAGATAGAGTTGCGAAAAAAAATTGGTTACTTCTTCCAACACCTAAAAAATAGGGACAAACGTTCTTTGTAAATACAAATACAAAAAAATACAAAAATCTTTATTTCTTTAAGTTTACAAAAAACAATGTGCAGGTGATACAAACAAAAAAATATAATATGTTCATGAAACATCAGTGGATCCATCCCAGAGGTTGACCCTCAGCCCTGAACTAAGCTGAAGCTTGTGTGACGGGTCGGGTACCTACTGGAGATCTTCCCCAAGCATGGAAGCAAAGACTTACAAAATGGTAAGTTCTAACATAGGTAGGTCTTCTTAGCGTCATCAGTTGTAGATATAAACACTTACTTATATTGTTTCTATGAGGTAAACGGTCAGAGTTATTCTCCGATTAACCTTTAAAAATTGTATATATCCTGATACAAGATTCCAGTAAATTTGCAAAAAAATATACAAGCTATTTACAAATTTATTTATTTATGGAAACTTTATATCAAGTTTTTGTAAATTACAATAATTACTCAAACGGCATGTGCATAATAATATGCAAATCTTAGCATGTGTAATTATTTCAAAAAATAAATAAAATAATAATTGATATATGTACAAACAAATACTTTGCACGACGTCTTTCAAAAACCACATACGCAAATTAAGTACCTACACCAAACAGGGAACGAAACAAAACAAAAAAATCACACCTTTCCAAAGTTCCCACAAACGTCTCAAATTAAAATTAATTTCCGAACGTTAACCCTTCAACCACCGCGCGAGTCTAAAAAGCCCTTTACAATAAATTCTATAAGATCTTTAAACGTTACTTTCATATTTCGATCCCTTGACTAACGAACTCATACAAACTTCATACAAATGGTATGCAAATATAAATCATGCAGTACAATACCACATTCATTCACAGGTGCTCTGACTATCACAATGGGATAAAAAAGTCTCATTATTGTTGCTAGAAGCTTCGACGATATTCTTGTCCCATTTATATTCGTGCGAATATTTCTTTAAATATTTTTTACAAAAAGTTTTATTTTAATAAGTAATAATGCACGCACCATCCAAAAACCATTATCTCAAAAATTACTATACTGATTTTGATGAAACTCATATGAAAAAATTGTGTTTCTTGCAAATTATGTTACAAAAAGTTGTTTGTTCAAATGTCTGCAAGACCATTTTAATGCTATCTGTTTAATCTATCGACAATCTTACACACTTCTAGGTTTAATAAAATCGTTACGTTTTTTGTTAAACCTTTATATATTAATATCGAGTATTTGCGTATTATAAAAATGCAACAAACGAGCAAAAAGGTTAGAAGAAAACTATTTATCGGATATTTTTAGCTTAATTTGCATGCAACCGGGAAATGCATAATTACAGTGTTTAATTACTGCTATTCTTGATCAGCATTATTAATCATATATTTTATAGCTAATTGCGATTCATGCAACTATTATTCTGGTTTACTTGCTGATTATTGAGAACCGGCGGATACAGATATCAAGTTGTAGATATCCAAAGTAAATCTTTTTTAGATTTGCGTTGCATATCGAACATTGTGCCTTAAGTCTATTGTTTAGTAAGTAGGTAATCGTGTATTTCAACAACGTGTCAGTCAGAACAAAAATAACAAAATAAAATCTATAAGCAAACGTCTTACATCGCAATCAGTAACGTTGTTTAACATCAAGCAAGTTTTCGAATGCGTGAACCTAAACCATACAAAAAAGAACACGATGCTACCACAAAAAAGAACTCAAGATGCATGAGAACTTATATCATAACTTTCTATTATAAAGATTCTCAAACAAACCTATCAATTTCACACACTAAATAATTGTCTTCCTTCAATATTTCGTATGAATCAACTTGACACAGATTGCATTGTGAAGTTAACCCTTCTATCAGTACGATAAAGGAAGAAAAGAAGAACAGTAAAGTAACTTCAAGCTATGTGATGTTTCATTTTATTTTTTAAAAGTAGCTTGTTATTTGCTTTTCTGCTACCATTTTCTATTTCTTATTAATGATCAATAAATAAAAAATCAATGTCCAAAAATATATTTAAACATTTTTTATTATTATTATTTTCTATCTACAATCAGTATAACTATAAGCAGATGTGGTCTGTGCAATTGTTGTTGTAAAGTGTGCACCCATTCAATGCATCTCCTTATATTAAATTGTCTGGTGAAGCCCAATGTCAGTCGCTGGCTACCACTTCCTTCTTTAAACTGATACATGAATGTTATTTCGTATGTATATGTACCATAATGAAGTAATTCATAAATGTGATTTGAAATATGATGGTAGCTTAAGGACCAAAGATAGACTACGGACGGATTAAGACGCATACATCCACAAGTTCATAATAATATTAAAGTTGACATACTGCATTTAACCCTACACTGTGTACCAGCAGCTTCACTTTCTACGCAGGTGTCTGACAGACCCCGAGACTTCCGCCCCAATGAAAGGGTTAACAGACAATTGTTCGGCAAAAAAGGCCTCAACATCCCTTTGTTAAATCTCAGGTTAAAGATGTTAGTTTTTTTTGGAACTATCTATACAGGTTACGGTGAAAGTGAATTAGTTTTTGACTCGATGGTTTGAGGGTTGAATCATCGGAAAGATGTTTGTAAAATGCAATCTGTTGTTTGTATTTTTTTGTCAAGATTTTTGGTTTCTGTATAAACACGTATTACTGAGAAGCTCAGTTTTTGCATCTTTACTTTGCGTATATGTTTATTTCAATTGTCTTCATAGCATTATCCAAAATAGTTTATTTTTTTATGGTATGCAAAGTCATAAGTAGATGATATTATTATGTATTTTTTTCCCTTAAATCAATGAATGGAAGTAATGTTTTTTTTTTAATTTATTTATTTTTGTTATTGGTGTACAATAAAGAATTATTGATTGATTGATTGATTTATTACTTAGGCTTTGTCGCTGACCGACCATATCGCCTTATTAACACTAGTACAACCATTTTTTTTACTGTATGGAAGAATTAGGGCTATTAAGACCTACGTTATACTGCCAACTTGTACAATGTAATATTGTATTTTTTCCTGCCAGAAGTCGGATTTGCTAGGATACAGTTACAGAAGGAAGTAATGTTGATACATGCGAATAAGTATGTGATAACGAAAATTATTATGTCAACCGATACCACATTCTTAAATAATAAAGTCGACTTGAAGCCAAGTAAAGTTATTATGTCAAGTTACTATAAAGTAACCTTACACTTCATTTACTTGTTTCACACTCATTCAAAAAGAGAAAAAACAGCATTTAATGGACGTCTTTAGATCAACAGGAGGCCCTTAAAATAGACAGACAGACGGACATATTGCAGAATTACTTAGAAAGGGAATTGCGATACAATTAGCTAATTACTAAAGCCTTAGGGTAAAGACAGGTGCGTTTCCTAGGTTAGTTTGAACTAAGTTCCTTTGTACGAGACGTTATGTTTGATATATATCTATTTAACTTATAAAATTACTTTACTTTATATCAGAAGTAGCTATGATCATAATGTAAAGTAATTTTATAGGGTTTTTAAGTCCATTGTTGCTGCGGTATTTTTAACACTTATCAAAGTAAAGGACCAGCCATACATATTTTGGATGGGTGCGCGGTCCATGAAAAAAAAAATTGAATTGAATATTTTGTCTTGGATTGGACGGAAGACACGTTTGATTGTAATTTTGGACTGTGTGTAATACTGCAGTTATTATATCAAGTATTTTTAAGGGTCTTGTATTGTCCCGTTTTGTACAAAAAGATTATGTACTCGTAGTTACCGATCACAAACAAATATTAATCAGAGAATGTAATTCAGAAATCGAATTAAGTTCGCAATATTATTTCGAAAGTTCATACTTTTCTATTTGACAGCGCGACTATTTTTGAATTATTATGCAATCTCAAATACAACATTACACTCGATACACAAATCGTCATCAAATCGTCTGCGTAGTGTTGTGCCAAGACATAAACATGCCGGCAAATATCCGGACAAAATGTAGAATGCTATCGGCAACTAACGACTTTGGCAACTGCTTGAAGAAACGTTCCGACTTTAAATGATTGGTGATTTGAAGAGGCTGTGTTTTGTTTTTGGGTGTGATTTATTATTATTATTTTATTTTCGCTAGATTGTAGATTATAACGTTGCTTAACATCAGGCAAGTTGTAGTCAAGCGTGAGCCTATCTCATGTAAAAAAAATTGTGTTTTGTATTACTTTAATTTTGAATTGTGTTAAATACAACATTAACCGACTTTTAAATATGGAAAAGTATTAAATTAATTAAATGTGGAGGAGATTGTCAATTAGACTGAATGTTTTTTTTGTGGATATTTTACTCGATTATTCCGCTATTTATGTAGAGGTTTTGATTATTCTATAAGAATTAGTATGTATTAAAAACAATAATTCTACACATTAATTGAGAATAAAAAAACTCCCATCTGAATTGTAAGTGCTTAGTCATCCTCTTAAAATCCGACATTGGGGTGCAAATTTTCGGATAAATTTCTAACATGAGGGATAAATTTCGGCTTGAGTCGGATGTCCTGTCCAGACGATTGTAGATATCTAGACTGCATTCAGACTTCCAGTTAGACTAAACCTAAATTTACAATACTAGACTTTACGTGCATATACTTAAAGTTGAAATTTAAATATCAATTTATGTGTTTTCGAGATTTTTGGAAGTAACATACAGTTGAATAAATTAAGACTGTATCTCGGTTACACAAGGTTCATAATTGAATGGTTTTTCATTTAATTTAGTATTTATACGTTTAGTTATGTACTAAATATCTTATATTTTGAGGAAACAGGGGTAAATTGAAGGGTACTGTGTAAACTTTAGACGTAAATTTGATAGGCTGCACCGTTTTTGGTGAAGTTTTATCTGATATGTCAATCGGAATGATTAGGGTCGGTATTGTTTTAATATTTATTGTTCATTTAGATTTACAAAGTGTACCTCTGTATCTAAAAACAAGCAATCAAATACAAGAAAAGATATAATTTTTAATTAAAAGCATTTGCAAAACGAAATAAACATGAATTTACTATCTATCCATTTATGTACGTTGGCGTTTTTTAACATTACAGAAATCACAGGATTATGGTAAACTCAGTGGTCACTCAGATCTGAACTGAAGAAGAGGTATCTTCTTTGATATCAGTTTAGTTTGTAATGACGTTGCTATTACTCTGGTGTCACGAGATTTCTTTGCAGTGGTTTCCAACAAAAGAGCCCAATGTAGAGAAGTTATGAAAGATCCAACTTTAATAAAAAAAACATAAATCATAAAGAATTTCACCACTTTGTATACCTACCTAATTTCTAAACATTTACCATATCATTATGAAACTATACATCAACCCACCTACACTTGCCCACTCCATATAAGCACACAAATACCAAAGTAACAAAGTAGCGGCGGAATAAATAAATAATCTATGGATATACTACTGATTTCCATATCACATGAATGTTAACAAAGCATACGGAGTAAATGTTGCTGGAACACGACAACGCTACGATGTGCTGCGTTTGAACTGGCCAGTTAGCGGGAGAGTGCTTAGGCATGTTAGTAGGCTAGTTGTTGGGTAAGTTAATAGGCCAGTTGATTTAATGTAAGCAATACGATGATTAGTAAGCAATATGTGCAAATATTTACTTAATCAAATTCAAAGCCCGAAAATATTGATTTACTATATTAAATCACAAAATCCTATGTTATCACTAAAAACAGCGAAACGTGTTGTAATGTTTCACTAGGTTTTTTTTTGATTGCTGCAAATGCGTACTTTGTCTGTGTTACGAAAATTTGTTAAGTTTTTCGCAAAATACCTAGATAAAAAAAATACTGAACCTAATTGTTTATACTAAATATCAACTACATACACTCATTTGCTCGTAATAACAGATATAGATAGACAGATAGATAGATAGATTTTATTAACATACAGAATTATAACTAACTTATTACAATGATAATAAGTGTTGGCATCAGTCAAATCTCGTCAAAAAAACAAAAAAAAAGTCTAATTAAAGTTACATTAAAATAAAATAAATAAAATTAAACTTATAGTTATACAGAGTGCTGAACATCGCAAAATTAGTTCAATTAGATTTGTGGACTACATCGAAACTATTCAGTGAGTAGTCTGAACACTTCAGCTTAGCTCAGAAACATCTCATTGAGAATTACAAGCAATTATTTTACTTTAAGATTTTTTTATACTTAACCAACAAGCATTGGAAAAAAAATGAATAGTTTGAAGCGACACCCTCACAAAATGTATTCTCAGGTTGACATTGTCGTATGCTTGTTCTGGCATAAGACTGAATAATAAGATTTAATAAAATAAGATATAATTAAATCGCACAACAGAGTATACAGACTATAGTGGTCTATCCTCTACGTACAAGTCAAGTTACTAGCCAGTTCCAACGCTCCGCAGCCGCAAACCGTAGTGGAACGGTCGCGTTTAACCATCGACTTCCGTGCATGTCGCATATAAAACCTATTACTGGTATAGACGTGTGCTGCGGAAAAATACATTTATATGACAAATTCATTTACATAAGTCGTATAACATTGCCTTTATATACTGGGACTAAGATTTCGGCTTGTGTAACTAAAAAACGAGTGTTTATAAGCGAGTGTGAATCAGCGATTCTAATGTCTGTTTTTCATCCAGACGCACCCTGGTTCGAATCCGGCCCTACACCATTGACTAACTTGTATTTTCAAGTTATGTGTGGATTTGCACTCGCTAAGCGGTGAAGGAAAACGTCGTGAGGAAACCGACATGTTTGAGGACCACAATATCCGAGGACATGTGTCTTCTGTGGAAGGACCTGGGCGCCCACCAAGATGTATCTGTCCAAGAAAACTCCCCTAACGAATTAATTCTGCGGGGAGTCACGACCCTCAGTCATGAGGAAATACGACTCAAAGAGAGAGAGATAACTTACTATAAAACGCGTTGAAATTTTTGCGTGGAATATGTCAAACTTGTATGGTGGTTGTTTCGTTTGTGTGGTATTTTCAACAACAGAGTGGTTTGTGCGTGTGTCGCCAGGTTTGTTGTTGTAAAAGCGTCTGATTGGTTAGGAGCAAATAATATTATTGCCATCGCATATCGTAATGTTAGTACATAATGACTATCGACTATAGAAAAAAAATATATGAAAACAGTTAGGGAACTCACCCGCGCCGGTTTGGTCTACTCGTTTTGATTTAAAAGCTAAACAAATTTGGTTGATGCCAGTAAAGTCCCAATATGGCCTCTTGCAGTACCTACCTAGCAAACTTCTAAATATATAAAACTGAAAGGTGACTGAGTGACTGATATAGTGATCTATCAACGCACAGCCCAAACCACTGGACGTATTGGGCTGAAATTTGGAATGAAGGTAGATGTTAAGACGTAGGTACATCCGCTAAGAAAGGATTTTTGGAAATGCCACTTTTAAAGGGTTGAAGGGGATGCAAGTTTTACTTCTTAATGCTAGCGAAGCCGCGAGCAACCACTAGTATTTCTATAATTCTACACTGAATACTTTCTTCTATTCTCAGCAGTGTCAACTGAAATCCCAAACGAATAATTCAAGAAAAATAACAACAAGAATGTGTGGGTTTGGTATGCTCTAGGGTACTATATCGCAAAAATCACACACACTTAAAAAACACACACACACATGCTTAGAAAATAGGATTGCCATACGTGTGGCGAGGGACTGTGCTTGTGTGTGTGATCTAAGCCTTTGTATGTGTATATGTGTGTGATTTCTTTCCGGCTGATCTGTATTTTTGCATGTGTGACTCTGTAGGTTTATACAGGGTTATGGAGAAACGCAATGTATTTGGTAGCTTGGGAGATAAAATTTACCATACGACAAAATACGATTAACTTAACTATAAAGTTTAATATTAAACATGTTTATAGAAGAAGTGTAAGTATTAAGTATGTATATACTATCGACGTTATCATGATATCATTACGAATTGTAATCTTAGTCTGTAGTTACGTTTTCTTAAGATTTTTATGGTAAAAATCACACCCATATCAGTATTTTAATTGAGTAAAAACTTAACGTAATCTTGTACTTTTGGCTTTTTGAATATAGAATAATAGTTTTAAAATGAAACGCCATTGCTAAATATTGTATATTTTTATGTTTTATTAAGTACATATCATATGTATTGGAGCATGTTAATTTAATTACGTGCCGTATTTTGATATGTATCGAAATTTAGACCAATATGAGTCGTATTCCTCATGACTGAGGGTCTTCGTGACTCCGAATCCCCCAGAATTAATTCATTAGGGGAGTTCTCTTGGGCAGATACATCGTGGTGGACGCCCAGGTTAGACCAATATGCTACTTTTGAAAATAGTCAATTTATTACGACTACGTTTCTATGACGTTTCCCACCTTCCCCTGTATTCAAACTGGTACTTACCCGCACACACCCAACCCTTTTGTTAAGGTGCAATCGCTCTCTTCCCTTTTTTCCAATTACTTTGGGGTGGGATACGTTGCTTAGGAAATGTTTTTGATGTCGACGTTGACCGGAGCATGGTTAAATTTTAGTTACAATACAATACAATATAACTTTATTGCACACCAAAATAAATTACAATATGAAATGGACTTAAACTATAAATGAATGCACAAGTGGGCGGCCTTATCATCTTGAGTGATCTCTTCCAGGTTACCTACTTGTATTCTCATAATTAGAAATAATGATACTTTTTTATCCATTTTAAGTGTGATATAAGTTCATTGTAGAAACAGGAACAGATTGTATGATTCAACAGGACACTTTATATTTATTGTAAAATCAATCAATCGACATATATTGGTTCTGATTGATCATACTCAAGTATTCCTTAGAATGTTAAGTAATAAATTTCCATCATTATAATTTTAAACGTGTTCTTGTTACTAAAGCATTTTTTAGAATACTTTTTATAAACTTATTTCCATATCTAACTTTCTTATAACAACTTACAAAACAAATTTTACTAATTTAAAATAAAAACTTAAGTAATTAATACCTAACTTATAAACTAAAACTTTTAATAAACTTAAAACACCTATAAAAAAAGTATATCTGTAGGCAACGTTCCCAGCATGCTGGCGGCATTGCCACGTTGGATGGCAATGCTTATCCTTTGCGCCAAGAATGCGCCAGCATGCTGGTCACGGGTTGCCTGAACTATCTGTTACTTAGTATGAATATACGAGTAAACGAGTAGGTATTATGTTGAATCTGAGCACCAGGAGTTATCGAAAAATCTGGTAAACAAGCGAGATTTTATAACTTTTAACAAGGCAACATTTTTTTCGAGGTAATTTTATTTGTTTTACTAGTAAGATTAAGTTTGTTTCGTGATACCTAGTTCAATATCAATCTTGATTTTAGGCTGATATTGAAGATATTTTTATACATAAGTTATACAATATAATAGGATAAACTATTTTTTGTTTACTGAATTAACGTTATTTATGTTCAAAAGTAGGTATTTATTTTTATCACTACTTTATAATTTTTTAAAACCTACTTATTTTATTTCTTTTTCTTTTTTTCTCCAAGGCCTTAAGGGAAAATTCTATTTCCTATACTAGTGTGCGTAAAGGTAAGTCGACCGAGCATTAGTGTGACTTCCATTCAATCTTCTTACGTTCCATTTCGCAGAGACATTTGATTCCTTCTCCCTCCCACACCTGCAAAACACATATACGCCTCTCGCTCATTCCTAACGGGCTTAGAAACGGGTGATATATTGTATTGGATGGATTTTTCGTTTCTGAAAATGGAATTTTCTTTTTGGTGCCTGACGCGGCTTAGATGTTTTACTTGTAGAGGTTTTAGTTATCAATGTATCAAAAAAGATGGTCGAAGTCAGTTACGTAATATTACTACCTATATTTTTGTGTTATTTATATGTAAGAAAAAAATAAACCTTGCAAGCTAGAGTTAAGTATAAGCTTAAACGTTAATTCAGAAAAATACTGTCTATGACTTTTCACAGTGCAAGACTTCACAAATTATCTATGCTCTGTCTTATTTTAAGCACGTCCTTATTATAAAATGTATTACTAAACTTATCTTGAGACACACACATACAAACACAATTATACATTCTACTTTCCACATAAAATGCAAACTTTAGCTTTCGTCACTGATATGTGTACCTAACTTGCTTCGACCAATTTCTTATACATTTATGTTCCATCCATAAAACGAAATCTCCTCGATCGAGGCAGTTTCGATCAGACCACAGTTTCCTATTCCATTACATACGAAGTAAATTCGATTTGATGTTTTGATGCGACGAGGTTAAATAGATATATTTATTTATTTACTTATTTATTTGGTTACTTTCCAATGTGTTGCGGAAATGAAAATGTTGGGAAACTTTGAAAAGATTTCAGTAAAATCTGTTCTTCTACTATTTTATTATGCTGGACAATCAAGGATGGCTATATAGAGGCCTATGCCTAGTAAGGCATCCACCAGAAATTGTACATATTTAGTTAAGGTTTTCTCTGGAAATAAAATATTTTTCAATTTCATTCTTCACTACGGATATCCGCACAAGCAACACTATGGACCGATATTAGCTTATCTTACTGAAATGGAACGGGCTCTCAAAAGTTGCTGCCGAAACATACCTTTAAGGGTCTGGCGACAAATGATGATGATGATAATGGTAAAGTGTAAGATGTGATTTCAATCATCTGAAAATATTACAAAAAATCTACTAAATCTAATCTCTATAACATATTAAAAACATACTTTTACAAAAGTTTCTAAGGCTAAAATCTGGTATTATTGAATTAAATCTAGATATAAAAGAATATATGTACTTATTGTGACGACGTTGTAGTGAAACGTAGATACAAGATTTTTTAATATTTATAAATGTAACTCACTCGTATTTATTTATTTATTTATTTATTTATAATGGTACACAAAACAGAATGTGTTCACAAATAAGCTAAGTATACTTTCAAAACTGTATTATCTTTTTAAGCCAATAGATTACTGTAACTGTATTTTATTTAAGGTTTAAATAAACCAATTAAAATTCATAAAATTGTACCCATAAACTAACATCCATAAAGGTCTAATAAAAAAAATGCATAATTAAGTTAACATGCTCCCAATTTGTCATTAATTATACGCATAAAACTATCAAAAACAAGAATATTAAAAAGACACTGGTTTATCAATTAATAACTGTTCTTTTAATTGAATTAATATGGCTTAAAATGGATTTATTCAATCTTTTGATTTTAATTGCTATAATATCAAATTAAATCAAATCATTTTTTTTATTGAATTTAAATCTACCTATTTACAAAATATCGTTTTTATTACAAACTGCTTGTACTTAAATTAATGTTCATTAGCTATGGAAAATTACTTAATTAAAATTTCTAACTGATACAATTTACTGGACTTTTGCTACAATACACTTTATCAATATGTAACTATTAGGTACGGTTTTCACTCACGTGTAATTTCGCGTAAGTATGTTGTTTACGCGTTTCGAGTGTAATGACACCCATCATCCGTTATTACACCCGAAACGCGTAAACAACATACGCGAAATTACATGTGAGTGAAAACCGTAATAGTTACATATTGATAAAAATGTCTCACGAATGTTTTAATAATAAAATAGGTTTATTGTTAATATCATATTATTATTATAAGGCTTTCATTATTGAAACTTTTAATAACACAAAGCGATTTCTAACATCAAAGTTCATTGTTAATAATTTACAAGTACCTAACCTACATTGTAAATAATTTACAAGTACCTAACCTACATAGTAATTGTACAATTCAGCCTCTTTAATGTCAAAGCAGGCCTATTACCAAACATGTTCACATTTCAGCAGATATTTTTCCAACATACATATTTCCATATCATTAGAAGAAAACAGCCAAAGGGAAACAAGTCTCATTCAAATGTTATGAAAAAAAGGAAACCGTATAATCTGAGACGGAGCTCCCTTCGGGTATAACAGAAAATTGGGACCGTCGCAGGATATATTTTGAATTTTATTATGTACTATTTTCTATTCTGCTCCCAAGGTAACCCTTCCTTACAAAGGGGTTTCAGAGACATTCTATAGGTGAGGTTGGGGGGTAGGGTGGGGGTTGGAGGGGGTTTCTCCTTACCCCTTTTTACCCTTACCCCCTCTGTCCCATCTCATTCCTGTGAAGGATTTAGCAAGTAGCACGTGTAATATACATGTGTACAGACATACTTATTTTATATTTGTGAATTTGGGATCTCTTTTGAGCGCCCTAATAAGGTCATTGTTTGGGTTCGAGAGGTTTTTTGAAGGATTATCTTGTGTTAAGTTTAAAGGGTGTTTGTCGATGTTACGAAGTGGTTGGTTAGCTTTGTTTTTGATGTTACAGTTATTTGTTCAATTTCTGTGTTTATTTTAACAAAGAAGTATTTATTCCGTTGCTGTTGAATCAAAGGATATTTCTACTAAAAAATGAAATGACCAAAGCACTACATTGTTTGTTCGGACATCAGATGCGAAATAAAATAAAACATTTTCAACATTGTTTCTATATCTTTTGCACATGATAATGATAACAATCAAGATTGTTCATTAAAATAAAATATATAAAATGATGCCATTTTTATCAAAAGTTTTTTTTTTTATAAAAATGGCAGGTTCTGGCGTCAATCGCTTTCAAAACTTATCTTGGCTTCTGCTGTATGAGAAAAAATCGAGACCAAATGGAATAAAGCCCATTATTTCCATTTCTGTGGCCAATAAGTAATATTGCTTCTCAACAATATTGCCATCAAATAAAGGAGTAATTCAAACAAATATTATCTTGAAATAACCGATATTACCGAATAATGGATAACCAATGTCTTCGTTATGTTATTATATATAAATATATTGATGTTTTGTATTACATAAATGGAAGCAACTACATATACATACGCCCAGTTTTTATATGTGTGGCTTTCATCTTTCATGGAGTTTTTTATTTATATTTACGCAATACAAACAAAAAAGGAACATATATTTCAAAATTAAAAAATCTATGACATTGTTACAATATTTACCTTAGTCCCAACACTTCAAAGCAAACAAATGAAACGACGAGTAGTAATTTCTAAATTCAAACACTTAAATTGCATTTACAACCTCCTTAGTCCTTCTCACTGCGACATCAACACCTCAATTATACGATTTGTGTTAACCAAAGAAACAATAAAAAATTCTAAATTCAAAAGTTTTTAAAATTTTCTCAACTTCCTTTCTAAGACATCGACACCTCAATTAAAGGCGTGTCAGTGACCTCGAAACCTCATTTACGTCATTAGGGGGTTAGACCCCGAGTCCCGACCTACGCAAGAATTAGGAAGACAAGGGAGAACAAATGAACGTTTAAGAAGCGCCCGCGGGCGTTGTGCTTAAAAACGTCTGGAGATAAGCGGTGATGGGTTTATGCAGGAGTGAGAGTAATTTTCAATATTTTTTTTTTATAAATAATGGTCAGAACAAATATTTGTACACATTCGTTCTTTGATAACTGAACAAAATAATAATTTAAAGGAAAAAGAAAATACTAAGATAATATGCTACGGCTAGGCTAGGCTTCTACTGATCCTTACGTAGTAACATTTACTATAGAGTGCTAATTTTTTTTTAAGTCGTTTGTGTTTCTGTTTGTCTTTATTTTTTTTCAATGTGTGTAAATAAAGAGTTTTATTTATCTATCTAATTTTAGAAATTGCAATTATTTGATATATGGGAATTAGTTAGTTAGAGAGATAAGTGAATCATCAAATAAAGCTGAGTAGTGTACGCTATCGTATCGTATTTATGTATATTGTGCATACCTACTCATATAATAAATGTCAAATACTTATACAACATATTTCAACGACATTTTACAACTATACAGGAAACTATCTCCGAACTCTCGACTCTGAATGGGACGCGACCAAACTTACATAACTCTGGAAACAGGAACAAACCCAACTACCCCCCGACCAGCACTTTCCCCGCGAACTCCAATCAAAACTTTGCACTTTCACTCTCGTTGAACACCATCCAACGTATAATTAAACGTTTCATGAATGGGAGAGAGTGAGACAACGAGAGCGAGTGAGACAGAACGCGTCTGGTTCACGTAATTTGTAAGCGCAAATTATGGGGGTTGGGGGCGAGAATTAACGTTTTAACAAGGTCGCCGAGTTTAAATTGCGAACGCGGTATTTGGGTTGAGGAACAGCTGATGGCGGTCGATGACTGGCTGCTTCCGATTTGAATTTGGAATGGAGTGATGCCGTGAATTTGTTTTGCTTTAGTTTTTAATGAGTGAATATTTGGGAAAAATAATTGAGAAGACGTAAGAATCTTATGACGTAAAACAGTGCTTTTTTGTTGGTTTTGCGTTTTTATGTGCTACACGGACACATAACAAACTACATCATATATCTATAATCTTAACTCAATTATTTTGCCACCTACCTAATTGTGAATACATACAAAGATATGAACAATACATCGAATCATTTAAGGTAATTAAATAAAACTCACATAAATCATTCTCAAATCTTTTCAATTAAATTCCATGCTAAGAGAATTCTAAACAGTAAAATTTTAGTCCTACAAGTACGTATTTTCTTACCTATTTTGAAGAAGCCATGTCAAAGCACAAATCAACAGCCCATTCAATCGTCTTCAGATGCCTTTGTCAAACTGTCACGCTTTTCCAAACGAGCCGTGTGTCCTCTATAATAAACCAATAAAAAAAACTTGCCAAAGAATCTCACGCTCCAAAGAACCTTCCTTCAAAAAACCGACAAATTACAAGTGGAAACAAAACGAAACGACAAAGGAAAAATCGAACGCCGCGAAAATTTGAATAAGGAATCATTTCTTTTTTTCTTTTTATAAATTTTTTGCTTTTTTTCGTTCGCTGTCAATCATTTGTCTGAGGGAAGGATATTTTCTTTGTTGATGGATAGGATTCGCTTTTCTCTGAAGCGTTTGGGGGAAACTCAATCGAACGAGGTAGTGGGTGCGTAGTTCATATTTCAAATGTGTTCCATTATCTTGTGTATTATTTCGTAGCTTTAGATGTAGTTTGGAAATTGAATACGATTGTGTATTGTTTTAGATTAAAACTGTTGTATTTTTTTAAGGTTAATGTACGTCAAAATATTATAATACGTAAGTGGTAGCCATTTTGAGTATATTTAGATATTTGGGTAGTTCAGTAACTATGTAGATACGCTCTTGAAGTACCGGATACGAACTTTTCTAAGAAAACTCTATAATTATTTGATATTGTTGAAACCAATGCCATACTAAATAATTATGATTCCTTCGATAAAAAGCACAATTCTAAAACCGTTTCGAGCATTCATATTCAATCACCTACTCAATATGAGCTAGCTTCTATTTACTTTCGGAAATTTCCAAACATGAATTCAGATATCGAACGTTATGAATTCCATGTAAATCCACCCTTAACCAAATACAAAGAGGTCGGCCCAGAATAGGTAATGTGGGGAAGAAAACAGAATTACCATGCGGTACGGAATGACAATATACATGACTGGCAACTATATGGAGCTATTCCAAATACGAATTCGAATTCGTGGTTATGGATTCGATATTCGTATGTCTTTTTTACGATTGCTTGACAACGATTTTTATGTACTTACTAGTATTGTACACAATGTACAATCATATATATGACCGGTTGCTATGGTTTATATAGGTTGCTTGTGTAATGAAAGAAAAATTGTAAGTAAAACTTAGGAAATCCTTCAAAGATTGCTGTTTATTAACGCATAAGTATAATTTCTTGAGCTGAGGCTGCTACCGACCTATTTGTGTTTTCAATAGGTTTTAGTCTGTTCGTGGTAATATAGGTTTTTGTGGTAAATATACACTTGATTGGTTGCAACAGAGATTTAAATCTCGTATTGTATAGTTTATTGCTTCTGTCAAAATTAAATAAAGATAGCTTTATTGATACTGTAAAGTTGCAATACGCACATAATAATATTGAAATATACCTAATCATATAATACGCTACACAAATTAAAAACACAATTATCTGGTCAAATATAAATATTTTAATAAATTGAATTTTGTATAATTAAAAATTTTACAAAGTCACATACTACAATACAAACACATAGATAATCAACTTTTCAAACATACTATAATAACCCACTATAGTAAAAAACATGAATTCAAATTGTAACACATCTTACAATGTCTTGCTCTGCATAATGTTAAACGGCTACCGTATGATCTAAGGCTAGATATTCTTAGATTCCAATAAATAGACATATTTTATCGATACCCACCTGCTGCATATAAAGTCCTTGTTTATCGTAATATTATTTAAACGTTACGTCAGTCTGTCTAGATATGAATCATGCATAGATACATTCAAATGACATTGTTTAAGCAGTAAGGGTAGATTAGTTTTGGCCTGGCCTTTTGTTATTATTTTATATCGTGATCATTGTGGCTGACCCTGAGTCTTTTGGAGAAAACAGATGAAAATGGTAGTAGTTATAAATGGTTTTGTGAAATTTTGCCTCATAAATTAACGAATCTCTTGTATTCTTTTGACTTGAGGAAATCTAGTTTTCGACTAGCTAACATTTACCGAGAATAACGCAATCGTAACCTTGCTTTACTCTTTTACGTATCCAACTTGTATATGTTTGTATACGGCACTGTGTAATTATTATTTATACATGTAAGTTATACTAACTTTACATGCCTATCTATAGCAAGCAAACTTCACTAAAAATTGTGTCGCGGCAATTTAAACTTCTCTTCAAAATGAGGGTAGTCATAAATTTTTTCACATATTCCATACTGGTCCCTCTTCATACATGCCTAGCCTACAAGCCCAACTAACAAAGTAAAACGTCTCAGGCAAACCACGATAACTCTACAATAGTACCGACTGTCTCCACTAGATGTCGCAGCACGTAGGCGCTGGCGTGACTTGAATCACTAATCGAAAGGAGTTTGAAGGGAGTGGGAGTTCTTAAAGCCTGCGACCGGCTCTTTAGCAAATATAACTGGATTGTGACTGGAATAAGCCAATTGTTGAACGCGTGTAGTTGGAATAAGAATTTTTCGCTACCGTTCCGTTTGGATTGAGGCGGTAGAGTGCGCGGAGGTACGGAGCTGTGTTTGCGAGTATTGGCAAATGGGTTGTGCTTACAGTACCTACCTACGTACTTAGGTGGCTTGGTTTTTTTAAGTAAATGAAGGTGAAAAGACAATCATTTGTCTAAGTAAGAAATCACTGTTTACAACCGAGATTGTCTTCTGAAAAAAGCTGCTATCGAAATTTTTTTTTGGTTTGTGATTTGTTAATCATAGTTTCACTCTATATGTTTGAGTTAAAACCGTTTTGGTTTCACAGATATATTTGTCTATCAGTATATTTTCATCAGAAGTATCCACCACAAAGCCAAGAATCGGAACAAAACCCGAGCGTCACCACTCGTCAATATTGCAAAATATTGTAATCCCAAGATCCGAGCTTTAGAATTTCATATTCCCCATACCACACTCGAAATAGGAGAAAAAAATCATAACACGCCTGAGTACGCGATACATTTCTTCATATCCGTTGTAGTAGAATGAAAAATGCGCAAAGAGTTGACTGCTTCTACCTACCCCCCTTTTCTTGTGTTTCGCAGTGACTAAGATGTTTAAGTTCTAGCTGAGTTTTGGTAACAAATTGCTTATGTGTTTTTTTAGTAAGAACTAAGTAAAGTAAAAGTTCGCAATTAACACTTCAATTTAAGTAGTTTTTATTTCAAATGATTTTACTACCTAACATTGCAGTGCTGGTAAATACAGCTAAGTAGCCATTAGAATGAAACAGTGTATGAGGCATTTAGGTGACATGTAAAGTAGAATTACTACTTACCTAAGAGGGGCAATCGGCTATGTTAGATGCACTGACTAGTTTTGAAACTCTTGACTTTAGAGCCTAGATCACCAGCCCATCAACTGAACAATATTTTGTTTGAAGACCTAATGTTAAACAATCAATTTGTAAAAACAAAACTTCCAACTAGAATGTCTATCATAAAGAGAAAGATAAGAAAATATAGAAAAACTGGTCGATCTCAGCAACTGTCTCCATCATATCCCAATACCCCAACCCGAAAGGGGGACACTACAAATCCGCTAGAACGAGACACGCCTATACGTTAGAAAGAGACGCAATGACAACCCGAAAAGATGGATGGTAGGTACACACAATGTCACCGCTATGCTGAAATTGTATATTTTATATTCGGTATAAAAAAGGCTTCCATAACATACGATATTAAAAAAGACCGCACGAGGACATTTTCTGGATACTAGTTGCTTATATTCTGGAGGAATTTAATCTTGCTGTGACAGGGATGAGTACTAAAGTAATTATTGAAAGGATTATTGAGCGTTGTCGTTTTGAATTGTTGCCATATACTTGTGTTTTGGGAAATGTCAATTTCGCGGGGAATTTTCGCCAATAATGAGATGTGGGGGTTTGATCGGATGCTTCTTCTGGGAAATATTGGTTTTGTGCTCTGTATAGCGTTTGTTATCCTAGTGTTAGACTTAATGAAGTAGTATTATGACCGTTTCTTTAGATGCTTGTATTCAAGTTGCATACATAATTTTAAGTTTTGTGTATTTTGAGGTACATAGGTGGCCTTTGAACAGCGCAAAGCAGGGAGAATTGGCGTAAGAGGGAGGAGACGTATACCCTGCAGTGGGTCTCATTAGGCTGATGATGATGATGATGGTGGCCTTTTGTGAAAACTACCTATTATATCTACAAATATCTCAATATCTAGAGTATGACAGAAAGTATTCTAAAACCAAGCTACTAATTAGTGTTTTATGAATATAATAAAACATTGTGTTTTTAATGAGGATAGGCTTACTGTTGAGGCTGCCTGCTGTCATCATCATCATCATCATCATCATCAACACAGACTTCTTGAAGCTAAGCAGTCGTGCAGTTTAATATGTATGCAAATTTTACTGCAATATTATTATGAGTCATTTTGGTCAAGTGCTAAACCCGCACTATGATATGGTTTTCGCGCCTGGCAGTTAGTAGACCATAGCCTAGAGGTTAAGGCGTTAAGGCTAACGGTAGCAGAAATACGCAGGTTCGCATACTGCCGGTCGTGATTATTTTCACTCATTGTCCAATAAAAGTTTAAGTTACTACAGTATTGTTTACCATTCATACTTAGCCCCCTGATCCCTGCCAGATTGTTTACTCGGAAGAGATTGCTTTGAACGATAAGGTCGCCAATTAAGACAATAATTTTGAGTTTTGTATGTTTAATTGTGTTTTTTTCTTGTTTGTTGGAGTTTAAAAAAAAGTGTTATCTATATATCTATCTGTTTAAGATACATTCGCGCTTCATGCGTGTCTAATACAAACAAATATTTACTGAATTTGTGAGTTTGTATTAGTTTTCAAAACTAGCTTAATATTAAAAAATAAATAAATCAAATAAATAATTTTTCCAGGACATTGCACACAGTGCCATCTATCCCCACACTAATCAAACACATTAAAATAAAAATAAAATACACCTCATATTGAAGAGCTGTCAAAAATCTCTTTGCTCACTTTACCTTTAAAAAAATACGTTCCAACCACCGATTTTCACCTCCCATATAACCCCGGATGTTGCCTTATCTATGCCATACGTCATAACCCATCGGCACCATAAAAGCAAGGACCAGTGCTCGCTAAACTCGAGCCCTGAGATAAGCCAGTTATTGAGCTATTTCCTACTAAAGAGACTTGATAGCGGGATGCCGAAACTTTTAACAGCGAACGGGTTTGATAAAAAAATTGTTTTTATTAAGTTGCTAAAGGTACGCCTTGTAACCTGACTCTAAAGGTGAATAAATTTGTAAGTATGTTGCAGTGAGGTTATCTTAATTTGTTGATATATTTTGTTGAAGACTTCAGATTTTAACGCAGCTACTATGCTTGTTTTTTCCAATTTCTAGAAATCGCGTGGACATCTCATTAGATAAGATAACAATTAGGTATGGATTTTGTTGAAACTTTAATATTTCTTTAGATTACCTTTGAATATGAAGACACTTTTCTTAGAACATATACGTACATCTAGAATCCTTACTACAATACAATTAAAATTTCTTCGAAACCCAAATATATGTAATTTCACCAAAGTCACTATATATTTAATGAATACATATAATATAACTAATGCTAAATTCATGGCTGTAGGTTTAACCTACAATTTTAAAGATAAATATAAAGATTCATTTATTAGCTAGATGTTATTGTGTTACATGATGGTAGGTGGTATAAAATCAAATATTATTATCATACATCTCAACCATTATAAAATAAAATAAAATAAAATAAAATAAAATAAAATAAAATAAAATAAAATAAAATAAAATAAAATAAAATAAAATAAAATAAAATAAAATAAAATAAAATAAAATAAAATAAAATAAAATAAAATAAAATAAAATAAAATAAAATAAAATAAAATAAAATAAAATAAAATAAAATAAAATAAAATAAAATAAAATAAAATAAAATAAAATAAAATAAAATAAAATAAAATAAAATAAAATAAAATAAAATAAAATAAAATAAAATAAAATAAAATAAAATAAAAAAGCCTTTATTTCTATCACATTATTCCTTTCTTACACACTACTTATATCTATTATTAAAAATTAAAATTACCATTATGATATATACATACACACTTTACCAATTTAACCATAATATATTTAAATTTTCATCTCAACCATTACTGGTGTCCAAATTAGACATAATATTAAAACTATACTTGTTACAATTTCAATAATTAGTCGTAAAATGAAAATCTGAGAAATATCAAAGTCATACAAATTAATTTAATGTCACAAATTAGTAATCTTATCTTTTAGATATAATTTTATGTTGGTTAAAAGAATATCTAGGTGCTGGGTAGGTACTAGATACCATACCTAACTAAACTATCACTATCAAATCAACGTACCTACAAACTCTGTCATGCAATGCAAAAACTGGTTCCATACACTTTTATCTGTTCATACACCTCATAATAGCCATTATAATGCAAATGCCCCAATTAGTTTCATGCGTGCTCTGCTATGCGCAGGGAGGATTGCATCAACATCTGCTTAGTCATTTGCCTAACAATACCTGAGATTTTAATATTCAAATATAGGGTAGGTACTTCCGTCGCATCTGGGTTAGTAGAGAAAATAGTATGTACCTATGTAGCTTTATTTTTAATGTTGGTAAAGAGTTAAGCAAGAATGTAGTTTCATTTGATGTTGCTGTCATTTCAAACAATATTAAGCGCTTTCGTTTATTGATATTGATGCGGAATGAATTAGATAAGCACTAAAAATATTTGAAAAACTATAATTTATAATTTACTCAAAGTATTTGTTGGCTAGGTTAAAAAACGATTTCTAAATCTTACTAAAATTTGATAATGTTCGAATTTCAAAATGACAGTAATAATAAAACAAAAGACGAGTCAGAGTCACATTTTGAGATACTGGCACAATACGCGATATAACAACGTCAAAAAAAGAAACACTATTTATTTAACCCATTTTTCAAATTCCAAATTCAAACTCGACGCGGGGCTATTTCCTTTTCCCGCCAATTGCAACTGTTTTTCTCAACCCGCGGCAAACGCGAAAGATTCATAAATCCTTAACGTGGCTGTCAACCGCACGCCGAGTGAGCACCATACGTTGTACCTATAGGAGGGGGTTTGTTCCATTACCGGTAGCTGTTTGCTATTTCTTTTGCAGTTGATAGCTTATTTTTTCTACTCAACTTTGTATTATATGTGAGAAAACAGAAACCTTTCAAAAACACGGCAAAATATGTAAGAATCATTGGCATCCGCCATGCTCTTCCAACTATTTGAAATTCGAATGCCAATGCCCTAAAAACGCGCCATCATTATCGCCACATTCTAAATTCAAATAAAAGCGGAAACGCCACATTTTCCACCGCAGAGCGTGCTGGCAGCACTCCATGATTGCACGAGCGAGACAGATGGATAGTTGCTGCATAAAATAATGATCAATCAGAGCGGGATGACAAGCGTTTATTGGTTCCCACCCGCAATGTGTGACCATGCTAGCCAACATTGACGTTATATTTCTTGGCAAGCCTCTTTATTTTCCGGACCATATTTTTCTATGCAAGTGCATGGTAATAACGGTTCTTTTTGGCATGCCGAGCTTGCATAGTTATCGGTTCCTTTTTTAAGTTTTGCTAAACGACGTTGTTATGAATATTTTTGTTGAAGAAGCCAAATCTGTCCAGTAACAGAGATGAGAAAATGAAACAAAAAATCGTTTCGAATTTTAAAAATGCGTCGTTTAATACGTGTTCGAAAACATTTGGTTTTTTTTTTGCGTACTGGTTCCTATGAATACGTAGATTTCTGTATAGCAAAGATACTCGTTCAAAAATACGGCAAGCCAGACAAATATATTGTTAGAAACTTCCTCACTTCTTGGAGTGGTTTCAGAACTTGCCTGTCATAAGTTGAGCATCCGAATACTTTATTTTTATTTATAACCGCACTTCCAAACTTGTTCGAGTTTAGTTCGAGTTTTTGAATAAAATTCCGAAATGTGTGGAAAGCGGGAAAGTCGCCCGTTTGTTTCTTCATGTTGGTAATGGTTTCTGGTGAATTTTGTTTGTGGTTTTTGGATGTTTGTTAAAAAAAAGTTGGGAAGTTGGGAAGTTTGAGTTCGAATATGTTGTTTGCATTGAGAAACTTCTATGTGACATTTGAAATAGCTTTGCAAATAGGATTTGGTTGTTTTTTATACAATTATTTATATAACAGAGATCTAAATAAATGTATGTAATGTGTAATTAAAAAAGCATATTCAGTAAAACATGTCATAAAGGTCAATTAAAGCAATCTATACTAATATTATAAAGCTAAAGAGTTTGTTTGTTTATTTGTTTGTTTGTTTGTTTGAACGCGCTAATCTCAGGAACCACTGGTGCGAATTGAAAAAATATTTTAGTGTTGAATAGACCATTTATCGAGGAAGGTTTTAGGCTATATTACATCACGCTGCAACTAATAGGAGCGAAGAAACAATGGAAAATGTGGAAAAACGGGGAAAATTATTCATCTTTGAGGGCTTCCGTTGCGTGAGCTGCGAAAACGGTTCAAGTCGTGGGTAACAGCTATAATTTATATAGCTGAAGAGGTAGTTTGCAAAAATAAATACGATGCCCAAAATAACTATTCCACGCGGACGAAGTCGCGCGCACAGCTAGTGAAATATAATGTAATACATAGTTTAAATAGCAGTGCACTTTATAATTATTATCATATTCTTATGATCATGTTCCGAATTTTTCTAGGCTATACCTAGGTACCTAATTTTAAGGTTAAGTACATAATTTAAAATATAATAATATAATCACATATTTACCTATATTTATATTTTCACAGAAAATATAAAGTATCACGTCTTTATATTATCCTCTCACCTAGTTTCCTAACAAAAAACCAACCCCTACAAATTAACTACAAAAGAGACACAATAAAAAAGTTTTACGTAACATCTTGGAAATAATATTCTAACAAGAAGGTCTGAAGGAAAAATTGAAAGCTCCATATGTACCTAAAGAGAATAGACGAAATAAAAGACGTAGTCGAATAACAGAGATAAGGGACCACGCACACTGGGAGATTTTTGTTGCTTGTAATGTTTTTTTTTATTGGAAATTATGTACATAGTTTTTTGAGATAAATAAGTCTACTATTAGTATTTTTATAATACGAGTTTATGCCTAAATACTGCTTCTGAGAAGAGAACAATCTTTAGAAGTTATGTGGAAGTACCAGTTTTAATAACACAACATGATTTAAAATGTCAAATTAAATTAAAAATAACCTGCTTTTAATGTAACCATAACCATACTCACAGCAAAAAAATTAAACCAATATTCGACAAGTTTTGTTCAGTAATTTGTTATCAATATTCTCGTTCAAATTATATCGTCATGATAAGTAATAATTATTTTATTAAATGAAAATGGCAGCCCTAATTGTTGGACCAATGAAAATCGATTAAAGCTAAGTTATAGGACCGAAAAGTTTTTCTTATTCCATTTATGAAAAACTCTAAAAATCTTTCATAAATGGAACACAAAATACAGGCAGTACCTAGGTATGTGTAGAAATAAGGAAATAGTCGAAACGCGTATCGCGGGTGGGTGGCGTTGGGTGGCATCGCATGGCGTCGGGTGGCGTCGCGTGGCGTGGCGTGGCGTCGCGTGGCGTTTGACAAAACAGGCTCAGCGGCATATGCGAGTAACACATTATCTATCACGGAATAGGAGGGTGGAGTCGCTGTGTTCAGTATTTTTTCTTGCATTGTAAATGTTATGTAACGATATTTTTTTGAGAAACAAAAGATGAACATGAAATTAAGTCTACTTGAAAGTTATCTTAAGCATTTAAAGCACCCTTAGCTCTGTTGATTTATGTATAAGCGCTTGTCTAATTTAAGCTATTGTTGCGGTCATAAAATACACAAATTAGTAAAAAACACAACACCAAACATTTTTCAAATCAGGAAAGAATTCGTTTCGACAAACACGTTTTAATATCTTTAACTGCTACTTGTTACTTTTAAACAGCGAATATTGTTGCAGTATTTAATTATATTGTTTTTTTTTATAATTATTGCAATTAATAAAACAAGGCATTTTGTTAAGCAATATATTATTAATTTAAGAAACGTACGTGTTTGCTTAGTGTGGGACTAGATGGCGCTGTGTGCAATGTCCCGGAATTTTTATTTATTTACACATGTGAATACACGTATGCTGAATGCAGAACTCAAATGCGTAGCTTCTTACTAGGATAAAATAAAACCACACAATCCTCTCCACAGTCCCCCTGTCCGCATCCAGTATGACACATGTGTGGCATAAAGCGAAGTATTGATCTAGTGTCGACTCCGTTTCTTTTGTAACATAGTTTATGTGCGCTTAGAAATTTGTGACTGAAATTGTAAAAATTGCAGATGGAATATGTATTATATAACATTCATATTTATAGGTATATGACTGTATTGTATCTTGCCTCTGAAAGAAGGTTAAATGGTAGAATTTTCAGGTGTTCCAGTCAGCCATTTTACTTTCTTATCTTACCTCTTCTGACTAAATTTTACTTCATTTATTCAGTCAAAACCCCCGTATATGGTCAAGAAAACTAACATAACATGTTTTCATAAAATAAATAATTAATAATTATATAAAATTATTATGAAAACTTTAGAAATTAAAACACTTTAAAATCTGTTTTAGAGCTATAATTATGGGTTTATTTTCTAAAAAACTTACTAAAACAGATACAAAGACACGTCAAATTTATAACACCCCTGTCTTTGTCGGTGGTTTAAAGCGGAACCCAGCACATCCGACATCCAACTTTTGAATGTAGAACACATTCAAAGTTGCCAGTGATAATAAATTACGTCACACAATAAGAACACCGGTAGCATCCCTTTCAAACTAGAGTAGCACTCAAAGGATTAGTTCGATTCGATATTCAAAATCGACACAACTGATTGGTTTATTTAAATAGGACTTTATTGGCCGTGTTGAGCTAATGTCCTGTGAGGATTTATAGGTGGCATAGACAAGTTAAGTGCGTATTCCTTTTTTTAAATATTTTAAACTTCGATGTAAAATGGAGGGTGTTGTAAGTGTGACAAGTCTTTATGGATGTAGGTATCTGTATGTATATCCTGCACATAAGGATGTATTCTTGTGTGGTATTTGATATGAAAAAAAAACTAGTAGTTTCAAAAAATAAATGCTCATCAAGGATATATCTAATTCTAATTCATTTTAAACACAATTTTTATTTCTCAAATGAAAACTATATAATACTTGGACACGATAATAACGCACGTTTTATAAGTTAAAAAAACTTAGCGAAAGTAAGGAAAGTGAAACTTAAAATCGCGGGAAAGACTTAAAAAAAGAACACGTTTAAGTCTTAAAAAGAAGGTAAGAAGAACCACTTGAGTGAAAGTGCATTAAAAATGAGAAGGATAAAAAGAGACGACGCTATGCAAGACTTTATCTATCTCTCCCTAGAGCTTCTAAGAAAATGGTCGTATGAATGAAAATTACTTTTTTTGCCATTTACCCAGTTCAAGGGTGTTAGATCCCTTTTTTAGTAAGTAGGTGAAAGTGGATTGAAGATACTATTTAAAACAGCAACGTGCAATAAATTAAACAGCAGTGTGTTTTGAAATTGAAAACCAGATATCTCACTGAAGTTGAAAACAACACGCACATTATTTGCTCCCCAAATTACTCATATATTGTATTTTTTTCTTCAGCTGGTTTTTCTGTCTGTTTTTATTCATTAAAGTTGCATAGGTAGAAAGAAAATAAAACCGTTCTTTTTATCGTAGAAAATTTAAGTGACAATAAGCTGATTCAGACAGTATCTTTATTGCAATTTAATTCCCTCACATGACACGCATTTTTAATCAACCATTACCATAAAGCCACTTAATTGCATCGAAAACATAAAAATATCGCCGATGTCATGTCCCATTCAACTGACATGCAGCCGAATCAATAAAAGAGAAAAAAACAAGCTTTGTCTATGGCACCTATAAAATATAACCGACATTTTTAACATACGAATAATACGCATAAATTTATCTATCCATACATTAATAGAAAGGGTTTAATAGCCTATAAATCAGCATTTTAAACAATGGTTAGTCAAATTCGGGACAAAAGGAATACCCTCGCGCGTATTTCATAGACAAGATTTTTTTTGTTGTCATACACCCGTGAAATGTTTGTTTTGTTGGTAGTGTAGTGGTTTTTTTTTACGTTTTTTTTGTTCGATGATCGATACTTGATGATTGCAATAACAGAGGTTTTTGTGTGTAAAGTGTTTGCTTTTGTAAGTAAATATTTGAGGAAACTTGTTTGAGGTTTGTGCGAACTGACAATACTTTTGTATGGAAAATGTTTTCTCCTTGATTGTATTGAGTGGTTGAAATAAATTTTAACTATGGCCTGACGTTAAAAAACTGTTGTCATTATGATTAACAATAACTATACTTATAGCATAATTAATCTGAAATTAATATAGTTAACCAACAAGCAGAGATAAACGTGCGCCATAAGTTATGCTTTTTTAATGAAGTTGTAATTTAACTAAACAAATGCATGAATAAAAACCACATTTCTATGCGTTATACCGATCCATAAAATTAATAAAAATATGACCCATACCACGGTTACTAATAACAGAACTGATACGATCAAATTTCTTGTCCATAATTATTAATATTCTAAGCCACAATGTGTCTGACGAACCGGAAGTCATCTTTTGTAGACAACCCTTCCGGTGAAGCAATCTTCTTTTTTTCTATAGGTTGGGAACCTTTTTTCTCTATGGCCTTTTTCAAAGCGCCATTTTAACCCTATTCATAAGACGTGAGACGCACTATCTTATTCGATGCAATCTTGAATAATCGATTTTGTATGCTCTTATGACGGACTATAAATTGGGCTCTTTGTGAATGTCATTGTTTTGATAGTTTTGTCTTTTGTTATCAGTTTTAGTAATAAGTTTAGATATTAAATAAAATATGAAATGATATCTGCAGGTTTTTTCGTCAGAATTGGTGACTATTTATTTAAAAAAATTATCGCTTGTTGTAGGATTTTTAACATAATTGATTGATTAGTATTTTTATATAGCCACAACAGTCATTGTAGGATGAAAGGAAATTATATTATTTTTGGGAAAATAACGTTGTCTTAACAATAATTCCGTCTACTCGTCACGACGTCACAAATCAAAATAAAGTTAAAAAACCTATGCCATCGCACCGTAACAAGTAACAAGCCTTAGTAATCCTTATTAATATACCCAATTCATCAGTTCAGGACCCGTTAACATAACAAAAGGACCCCTTTTAAAATAAATAATAAACTAAAAATTATATGCAAATTCACGAACCATAAGTTCCTATAGAAAAGCTTAACCCTTTATGTCATGAGGGGCAGATATGGTAATAATTTATCCGCTTTCAAAAGATGGCCATGGAACATAATCTGTCCTCATTTCGAAATTGGGTTTATTTGTGTGAGGACGTGTTAAGATAGTTATGTGTTTAAACGAAAGAAGATTAGATATGGTGATAATTAAATGTGAAAGAAGAGGAAGTCAAATCGGTATACCAAGCGACAAAATGGAAAAAAGAAAGGAAAGATGACTCAACGGTGATATTCATAGAAGAGAACTAAGAAGCAAAACTATTGTACTTTTCACCAGAAAAGAAATAAAAAGAAGAAAACATGATTCAACTAAGACACAGTGACAATGGCAAATAAATATAATAAAGACCATCCTTCAAAGCAATGTGTTAACATACGACATGGATTTTGGAAATAAAACAAATGAACGGCATATTCCAGATTGGTCAAAAATATAAGAATGGAACGTAATAATTACACGATTTATTAAACCACTCGTGAGAATCAAAAGGTACGTCAAAATTTTAAAGTTTTTCCCATTACAACTCATTAAGATTCATTTAATTTCCATAAGTCATATTTATTAAGTCATATTGACAACAATAAAAAGTTGAGGCTTATCATGAACTACCACTTATTTAAAAAAAATATACATCTACTCTATACATAATTAACTTATGTCCATAATAATATGTTCATTAATAGTAATACTTCTTTAAACCGGGTGTAATATAACTTAATTAGTAGGAAAACTGTATTCATATAGGTATTAATTATTATTTATGTCCATAATAATAAATTGATGCGATATTGTAAGCGCCATAAAAACAAAAGATTTAAATAAAACCTTGTTACAAAGACGTTCCAATTTCAAAATCGAATCGTAATTCTTTTTATTTTCGAAAGTGAAAATGTTGCCAGTTAAACTGCAACCTTTTAAAACATTGTGATAGATTTACGATCTTAGAGTCTCGTTTTGAAAGGTGAAAAGTGTAGCCATAATGGCTCTATTTAAAAAATTGCTCAAGTATTTTAATTAGGCATTGAAAAGTTAACGCTCGGCTGTCATTTTTATTTTTAATACGGTGTAGCCATACGTAAAGTCGATAAGTATCAACTTAAGTAGTGAAAGGAATAGTCGTTAATTCTTTTTTTTATAGCCATCAATTTTTGATAACACCTTGAAAATTAAAAATGTATATCCATTTAAATGCAGTTAAATTAAGACGTTCCGTTTACGTGAAGAATAAAAATTTTATAGTTCAATGCGATAACGTGTAATATAGGCATCCAATTATGATACGAACATAGATAAGAATGATAATAAATTTATTACAGATCAGAGGCCTTCAATTTTATCTACATATTAAAGAAATGGGCTTATAGCAGTAAAACATTTATCAATATTTCTTGAAAAGTTACCATTATTTAAGCAATTAATGTTAAATGTACGTGTTACTACTTGGCTGTATTTTTTAATCTTATAAAATAGTAGATTTTTACTAAAGAGCATAAGATACGAAACAATGTCAAAGCTGTGTTAAATTCATTCTTAAACAATAACGTTTTCAATAATTGGTTTTTGGTAGATTATATTATCAATAACAATCTATCGAATAACAAATAAATAAAATAAAATAAATAAAATATTTCAGGACATATCACACAGCGCCATCTAGCCCCATACTAAGCTTACGCTTGTATCATGGGTACTAGATAACGGATATAATATGTATAGAATGAGATTCCAATAAGAAATACTCAAACAAATTCTAATAAGTAAATTGAACATGAAATGTTCCACAAATCAAACAAAACCGAGACGATATAATACAAAGTATAGTACTTCATAAATTAGAATAAACAATATCCTAATGGAACTTGTAACTGGATATATTTGTCAATACATTTTCCATTGCCTATGACTCTTATGTACAAGAGAAATATGTCCAAATTGCAAAATATCCGCACAAAAGAACCAATAATCATTTATTAGACATGAGAATATCATCTTTAGGATTATTGGTATAAGGTTTAGTATTGTTTCAACGGTTCCAAGACATAAGGCGTTTTGTTCGGATAATATTCCCTATACTGTTTGCACATGTTTGATCGATTGACAACTTGAGGGTGGGGGTTTATTCTGTTAATAATATTACCCCCGAATCCTATATCACGGACTTTCAGTTCACTTTATGTGATGAAATAATGATAAAATTATTAAAAGGAAAATCTATAATCAATTAAGATTATAAATGACTAAGAAATAAAATAATTACCTAAAAAAGAATTGAGTCACAATCAAAATAAAAACAATCAAGTTTGGAATTGAATTGTAAACGGACATAAAACAAATTAACTGGCAACATTTACATTACAAAACCAAGTTTCCCAAATTAATCGGGTAATTTACCCTAATAACGTGGCTTTACCATAGACAATCGCTCATAAAACGCAACTAGCGTGATGAATAAATTCCAAATGCGAATATTCGAATTTCGAGTAAAAAGTTTGTTATCGGCCTGTAGCGATCGCAGTCGATTAACCGACTGCTTTATTAGGAATCTTTTAAATAGCAAACAGCGGAATAAAATTTTATTACCCCCGTTTAATGGATAACTATGTCCAGAACCACATTTGGTCGCGTCATAAATTAAAAGACAAAACATAAACTGCCATTCCTTACTAAAGTTGCTAAGCTTCGACAATTGAGTTCCAAGATCTGGCAAAATTGTATCGAAGGCGAGTAATTAGTCGCTAAAAGTTAATTTTTAGTCCCGTTTCCAGACACACTTTTCTAGTTTTTACAATTTCAATGCAATACAAATGGAGAATTAAGTTTGCGTTTATTGGAACTAATTGGGACTGAGTAGTATGTACTGAGTTATCGATCGTTTTTACAATGTTAGCAGTTTAATTAATCTATCTAAAAGAAGTATTCCTAGTAGGTAATGATGAAATATTATAATAAACATCTGTACTTCTGCATTCAATGTAATTCACCTTATAATTGTTACGAATTTGTTCATTATATTATCAGTTTTTTTTTTTATTTACTCGAGTTTGGGTCTGGCTTCTATCGTAGTAGTAACATTATGTTACACTGATAGATTTTCCTTAAGGTTAGTAAGAAAAAAAAATTACAGGAACATCATTTAATCTTAAGTCATATCATAAATAACTAAATTAAAGTGACATTAATCTAAAACTTTTAAAAACCTCATAAAATAAAAAAGCTGCCAACTTTCCAAAACAAACTTAACAACCTCATTTCCCTTAACCATTTCATTTCAAAAAGCGTTTTCAAAAAGGCATTTTCCGATACACGGCGCGGGGCGAACCTATCGCAAAATAATACGGAATCTCCATACATTATTGTATTGATGGGGTGAACGTACTATATAATATGTATACATAGGTATAGTCGATAGTTGGTACCACCCTCTATACCTTGCCCTCGTGTGGTGTGTGTGTGTGTGTGTGTGTGAGGGCGTAGGGATACGACAAAATCGATAGGGCTAACTCCTTGGTTTGTGCTTTTGATCTGTCACATGTTGGTTGTCAAAAAGGTTGGAAAAAGTTCAAAGGCTACACAATATCCGTAGCTAGCTGTTTAGTTTGATGATGACTCTTATACCTACATACAGTATATTAAGTACTATGCGTATTTTCTTTTCTCATAAAGTTATTACTTGTCGTCAAAAAAGTTTGTAAAGCTTGCATAGATTTTAGTCTTATCCAGAAATCAAAGTATATTATAATTTTATGTTACAATCGACCTATATTCAGTGATTTCCATTATGAACAGTAATTATTATACAATACAGACAATACAAAATATATACTTACTAGAACGTACGTTATAACTACGAGCAAATTAACCAAAGTATATTAAACCAGACCACCCTAAAAATGCAAATGTCTTAGTTATTCTTCGGCGTACTAAAACTTTCTTACCTAGAACCTATCGGTAACAGAAATTGAGGGAAATATCAATGATTAAACAGCAGCAACTTAGTCTATATTGCCTTTCTTTTCTGCTTGTTTTCAATTGATAATTACAATGTCTATTTGATTGAAAAAGCTTTATTGATCGAAAATGAGACAAACAAAGATTAACCAAGCAGCAATCGCCAGCAAATCAGTTTTTAAATATGGCTTGAGATAGTAATCAATCTACTTTGAATATTGCTACTAGATCAGCACCCAAAATCCAGTTAGAAAATACCACATTCATGTCCAGTAGAAACCAGTTAACAAATGACAACGTCATGCCACCGTTTGACGCCCACTGACAGCTTGACATTAATGTCATCTGGTTTTTGACAGCTGCGACAGCTTCCACGCCTCGCTGTCATAATTAATTATAATCATAGCAATCGCAAGCAGGTTTCATTCGACGGATTGAAAGTAAGTGTTGATGATATCTTAATAAAGAGAGACTAGGTAATCTATATAGTGTGGTTATAAGACGGTTTGAAATTAAGTTTTATCTTACTAAATTTATAATATTATGATTGGAAATAGGAAGGTTTTGTGACTTATCTTCTTCTTAATAAAGATAACTTGAAGAACGTGTGGCAATGTGGTTATATGACGCATAGACTGGCCCGTTAGCTTAGTTGGTAGTGGCTCCGCCTTCTAATCTAGGGTTCAATTCCCGCATGACACAACCAATTATGAATTTTAAGATTTATGGTCGTTTCTATGTATTATAAGTATGTATTTACAAAAAAAAGTATATAAGTAATATATTATATCCGTCATCTAGTACTCACGACACAAGCGTATGCTTAGTTTGCGGCTAGATGGCGCTGTGTGCAATGTCCTGGAATATTTATTTATTGAAAGTAAGTACTAGCTTGTTATTAAATATTTTTATAAAGACGCCATTTTTGTTTGTTGACGAGGGGCATATTCAGACGGGGTGCAGTCGGGTTATGTTACATTTTTCCCAAATAAAACCCCCGGTGGCCTGCCTTTTACTTGAAGATAACCACTTGTTTGACAAAAAATCCAAGCAAAATACTTATTTCCTATAATGTAACATTAAGTTAAGTGGAACTTTTTATTTTCTTCGATAGGTTTTAGTTCTGGCGATTACGATTTAGGGGCTTTTAAATCCAGATAGAACAGGTTTCTTCCAGGTAAACGTATCTCTTCTTAGACAGTAATATTACTGTCCATGATTGCTTGCCATTAGAAATAGGATATTATAAAACGTAAGTCTCATTTCATTTGAAGATTAAATCCTGCCAGATTGGTTGCCTGGAAGAGTTTGCTCATAGCGATAAGGCCGCCAATTAAGGCGCTAATATTAATTTCTATGTTTTTTTTGTATTATTTTATATGTGGTGTTTTAATAAAGGATTTGGTGGAAGTGACAGGTCTCCAGAATGCTGGCTGCTACTTTGCTCAAAAGGTGAGCATTGCTATACAACGCGGAAATGCCGCCAGCATTTTGGGGACCTCTTCTTCTACTACAGGCATTTTAGATTAAGTATTTTAGTTTTAGAAGTAGTTTAAGTTTTTATTCTATTGTTAGTATTTAGTTTTTTAAATTAGTTTTTATAAAGGATTTATCTATCTGTCTATCTTAGTAAATTTTCTTTCTCCTTAGTCTTTTTGTGTAAAAAACTGCTCCAATGAGCCTGTAATCTGTGTCTATCAATAATGTCGTTCGCTTTTTATAATAAACACAGCGCAGTTATAGCTGAGTTTGGAAATTCAATATTCGGGTTACATTAACTGGAATCGCCAAGATTTGATTACCGTCAGGTATTTAGTATTTTTTATTATTATTATTAGATAAGGTATGTAGGTACTGTAGGTATAATATAATACGTCTGCATTTTTTTTATGTGCAATATTTTACTAAAGATCTCTCAGTTGTATGAAATTGACAATGTTACGTATGTCACAAGTCTGCCTAGACCAGCTGAATACAGGAATTTATGTTTCACTGGATTTTTAAAAGAATCATATAAAATTTTGGCATATAAATAGCTACGTATAAGTAGGTACTGTATATTTTACATTTTAAACCTATCTGTATGTAGATAATTTTACTGTACCTACTCATATGCATAGCTTTCGAATTTAGTCAGGATAGTTGTTTCCCATTTGTTTTCTAATTTGTATTTGTAATCTGTTACAAATACATAACAACTTTTTGGTGAACTTTATTTATGCTTGCGGCTGAAAAAGACACAATGATACAAAAAAATCTCAAATAAAAACCCCAATGCAAAACAGTAAATTTAAATATGGAACCTTGTCGTCATTGACATTCTATTTACAAAAGTCTTACCTCATCCGGTCACGAAGAAAAGTTTTCAAGTTCAATTTTACGCGACGCGGCTTATTCCATTATTTTTTATCACTAAACGTCAAATCATAAGAAAAAGAAAGCGCTCGGATAAAATAACAAAAGACGCGGCTTCAATTTCGAACACCAATAGAAAAGGAAATAAAATTCAAATTTGGAATACGGAGACGCGTCCCGAAGGAAAATCAAGAAAATCGTCGTCTCCACGCGACGTTCGGTGAACGAATGTCCCGCTCAAAGTACGCTACAATTTCCTCCGCGAAACCGAATATACTGCGCTGTGTGAGGATAGGGAAGGGTGGGTTTTCCTTCGAATTTCATAAGTATCTACCTTTCTTTATATCTAAGCGCAAGAACTACGCTCACCCCTTGAGAATACCTCGCGAGACTCGATCGCGCGCGAACCGAGCACCGCACATAACCACCACCACGCAACGCGTTCCATTCTCGAATCTGTTCCAATAGGAATAGAAACAAAATAGAATCGACGAAAAATAGTGATGCGACTTTTTCAAACGATCGATAATTCTAGTAAGGCAACGGTAACATAGATAAAATGTATTGGGTGGTGAGTTGAAATATATTTATGTATGTAGATTCGCGTTTCGAGTACCTAAGATATGGTGCGGGCTCCGCTTCACGTATGACTGTGGAACTTATATCTACGAGTGTGTTGAGAAAACGCGTAGCGACCCAAATGTGAATTTTGATGTATGGAGAAATAGCAATTCGCCAAAATGAGATATCATATCGAGGCAAATGATTTAAGTAGCAATATTCTTCGTGATGTAGAAATAAGTATTTTGAGGTTAGCGTTCACAAGTTTGTAAATTTTTTTGGAGCGGAATTATAAATTATAGGGTCCAGCTTGATATTTTATAACAAAGATTTTGTCATTAAAAAACTTCAATAGAACTAATGGGCGGAAAATGATTGACCATCCCAACGTGTCAATTTTTACGCCCAAAACGCGAGCATTCATGTGTAAAATTATACGCTAAAATAAGTTTTACGGTTAAACGGTAACGGGGATAGGAAAATTCGGCCTAAAGTGACACTCAGTCGAAAATTTATCAAATCGAGAACGAAATCGATTTAAGGGTTCGGCGCTTCGATAAAAATGAGTGCAATGACACACATTCCCAATTTGAGCGTCTTTAAATAAATGCGAAATGATTGAACGAGCAACAAGTTCCATTCATTCACGGGCAAGGGAGAAGGCAATCCAATTAGAAAGGGAAAGAGAGGAATTTAAAAAGTGAACGCCCGGAAAGTTAGGCGGGAAAACTCCGTGCTAATAACCTGTTGCTTCCGCAGCTAAATTAAATACGAGAGCTGACCGTGACTCGAACACAAAACATCGATGTCGACGTTTTCGTCGACAATATTGATCCTTCGGCTTCACTACTAGTGGGTGAAAGACCCTTCCTATCCCATCGATTTTCCCCTTTTCATATTGATATTGAAGAGTCTATACCGAAAATTGCGCACATTTATCATTTGACTATTTATAAGCTCGCCTCCCCAATTCGGAGGAGCGATTTGAGTTATCTGAAAATATCGATAGTCGGCAAATCTAACACCGCTACCGCTTCTTGACATGGCGCCAGAGTGAAACAGTAACATGTGCAATTCTCTGAGTGAAAGGGACAGACGACAGCACCGCGACGAGATAAGTGTTCTAATTTATACTCAAATTGCGAACGTCGTCACGAGAACCACGTGCTAAATTATCGTTTAATATCGAAACGGTTGAAGCACAACACTATTCTCATTCCATTATAGTCTTTAGCAACCTCTTTTAAAGCATACATTAGAGTAGAGGTTGTATGAAGAAAATATTGTCTTAAAAATTTCATTTTTGAAAACCGAACACGATTTTCTTCCCTTGTTTGAAAGAGTTTGGCTTCTGCTTGGTTTGTAATAGAGGTTATATTTGTTTGCAGGTTTAAGTTACAAATTAATACATCAGATTTAAAAGAAAGCCTTGCATACTAACTAGGGTTGTTCCAAGGTTAAGCGAAGTATTTCATTAGTCGGTTAGTAGGTTAACTGTTACTTTAGGGGCTGAGTTCGCAGTTTGCTTTATCAGGGTGGCAATTTTAATTAACATAAATATACGTATTTGTTTCTTTAGATTGATGCCAAGGTGAATTCCTTTTGTTGTTTGAGTGTTTAAGAATTTATATGAGTATTTATATTTGATGGGCTTTTTACAGAAATGTCTTATGGACATTCATAAACACACACATAAACCGAAATATCTTATTCTTTCAGAAAAAAATAGGTACTTAATAGGTACTTAACTGAAACCAAGAAACTAGTGTGCCCGGATATAAGTAGGTAATCAATACCAACCACTACTAAAATACAAACTTGTAAGTATATAAATCCATACACACTATAAAAACTACGTTAAACTTATAAGAATCCTCTAGCTATTAGAAAACGAGTCCGGCTACAAAAAGTCAAATAAAACCTCAAACCAACATAAGACCTAAACAAATTCCCGATACCCAACTAAATTTCCCGATAGTGCAGAATCCAAGATGGCCGCGCGTGTGTATGTGTGCGTATGTGCTTGTTATCCAGTCACTCTTTCTACCATATTTCCCATTCGTTTTGACAGCCCACTCGTATCGTGAGTTATGTCGTATGTGCTATACTGAAAATACGTTTTTTACAAATTGCAGTCAGAGAACCTAGTTAAATGTATCAAATATTGAAAAAGAATTTTAGCGGTCATTCGTACCTACTGTTTCATAAACCTCTGTACAAAATACTAGCTACTCTCATTTTTGTTTTCTCTCTAAGAAAGGATTGATTATAATTAATCTAATGCATGTCTACCTCGCACAAAACAGAAGGGAAGAAATAATTTTCTTCTTCTTCTTCTTTTCAATTTTAGTAAGTAACGGTTATAATAAATAAAAAGTGAATTGTTAATTTTACGAAAGTAAATTAATCTTTTATAATCATATTATAGGTATTATTTAATCAACTTGCTCGACGCTCAGTAAAACTGCTGTCGCTTTTTTACTTTTCTTATAAAGAAGCTTTTTTGTCTCGTACGCCTCACTTCCTATAAACCGCCTCGGTCCCCTATCGCCCTCTCGAGGGCTGCTTGTTAGACGACAGTACAGTATGCAATCCAAGGCGGAATTATTATTATTTCACTAGCAACCCCACGCGACGCTACCTGGGTTTATCCGGGAAGAATAGTGATGGCAATCCAAGTCTTAAGTTACGGATAAAACTATATCTGATTGGTTATGTTATGATTTATTTTGAGCGAAGAGACACAAACATAATAATAGTAAATATTAGTAATACGAATAATTGCTTGATTTTTTATGTGCCAGAATTAAATAATATTTTAAATGATCTGGCTCTGCCCCAAGTTCCATCAAAATTGACAAATCGTTTCAATTAATAAAACAACTTGTTTAACCATAAAACAACAATACAAACACTCTTTTCTTACATTTTTAGTGTGCTGCGGTGCGGTTTACACAAAACCGATTACTTTTAATATTAGTTGCGGGTAGTATATTTTGTGTTCGAGAGGTCTGAAAACTTGTCCTTATTAGGAAAATTTCAGATGTTTTCCGTATTAAATGAGGTATGGGAAAGGAAATAAGTTTCTAATTCGGTTACGAAACTCAACTTCATAAAATAGAATAGTTTTTATTTTTAGTTTTACCCTATTATTGGTATGATTGTATATATTTGAAGGTATACGGTCTTGTAGGTGTTTTTTTATCACAATACAATGCGAGCAAAGCTGCGGTAGTCCACAAGTAAAATTATAATTCAAGTATTTCAGAGGCCCACGGGCAGTTTGACATCAACATCACTTTCTTAAAACTTAACTTTCTCTAAACACAATAGGTGTATTTTCTTCAAAAGCTGTATCGGTTCTTATAAGCGCGCTCCATCTTAGGTCATACTATCAGACAAACTATGGTCCAGTGCAAACCCGCTTTAGTTAAAAAAAGTAATGTCAAGAGCAATGCCTGATCTTTTTCTATGCATTTTTGACACTTGTCATGTCTCTAGAACTATAATACAGGGGACTCTCCCCTCGACTCTCCTGACACACGCGTTTTCTTTTCATTATTTTTTGCTTTCACGTTTTTGGTTAAAGGTACAAACTAGGTGCGTGCATTCTTCAAAAGAGGCTAAGGATGAAGGAAAAATAAAGCGAACTAAAGATAGTTCGCGATAGGGTAAGTAAGAACTTACCCTTTTGGTTTTAGGTATAAGGGGAAAGCAATAGATTTTAAGTCATTCAATCGTTACGGTCGCAAATTTGCAAGCAAAATTCTCACTAATCGCAATTGCTGAGCATCAGGCGAAACTTTACAAAAAACAATAGTTACCAGAGAAGCAGGGAGCACCTGGATTCAATCTGCGCAGGACCGGGACGAGTGGCGTACAAGAAGAGAGGCCTATGCTCAGCAGTGGGTAATAACAGGCTGATGATGATGAACCAGAGAACCTTTTCTTAGGATAAGAGTTGCACATTATCTTTGTCATTTCTCAATCAGTTTATTTCATGATTATAACATTACCTGGCAAATTTCAATGGCAGTTGATGAATTATGTAAAGTACACATTTCTATTTAATTTTAATGTTTGCTGCAACGTTTGAAATTAAACGCTATTTTTTTCCAAATCTTCTTCTTCTTATCGAATGAGAGTGGCCAACTCTGGTGTCGAGAGTTTATCAAGCCGCCCACTAAGGGCCACTGAATTTTGCCTTTTTCCAAATGGAAACCCTAATTGAGTTCTCATACGTCAGTTACGTGCAAATCCGTTGCATGCGCCCAATAAAGTCCGTACTCCGTATAGTTGAAAGTAATTTGTCCGTCGATTTAGCTCTGCGCTTATTTTCGGGCCGAAACGAGTGAAATCGAGTCGCGAGAAACAAATGCTCTTTATCCGTTCCTTGGAATAGGGATGGGACAATGTTGATGGGAAATTAACTATCGATATATGTAACTTAAAATCAATAAGTTTTGGTTGGCAGTAATGTTTTGACACTGAGAAAATCGGGTTTTTCTATAAGATAGTTATTTTATGAGACTTTGTAAGTTTAAAAGTACTTAACCATTATTGGTTTCGTTATAAACAGAAAATCATTTATTATATTATAGAACATGAAAATTATATTAATTACTAGAAACGATGTTGCATACGTGTATCTGTTTCTTTAATTAGCGATTTTACGGTACAAATTATATTTTGACTCGTATTTGGCTAATTCAATCTATAATATAAACTAACTAACTTTCTTCAACATTTATGTATATCTAAGTATTTGTAACTTGTAATGATCCCATGCTCATAAAAAGACAGCTTAGAATTACAGAAATGACCGTTTCAATAGATCAAGGAGTTATAGTGCCTGTTTTGAATAATTACTGATGCATTTTTGCAATGAATCGTAAACGTTAACTTACTTCAGGAGTTAAGAACATTTTTGCTCTCTTGAAAATAAGATAAATATAAATCTCGATACATTCTTAACTTGTAATGGTGAAGAACGTATTTCAGTATACTTTAATAGTGTTTCCAAATGTGCTTTTTCAGAACAGTAATTTTAAAGTCGTTTTTTAAGTAACCAGTGAACCAGTCAGTTTCTATTTTATTGGTATGGTATGCCATTTTCTACGCACGTATGCTTTAGGAAATCTGATCGAATGCATGAATAACAAACATACAACTCTCCTACAGAACAAATAAATGCAATACCTAAATATGTTGCTTCAAAAAGGTTTAAGACTAATGCTAACTGCATAATGAATAATAAAAAAAACTCACACCGCAATAGAACAAAGGGAACATAGCTCATAAATTCTTCGATTGCCATCACGAGACTTTTCTATGATAACAAACTGGAATAGACACACCGATATGTTAATCAATACCCTACTTAGATACATGAGGTTTTATTGAATTGTTTGGGAAGCAAATAGTAGTAATTGCTGCAGAAAAAAAAAAAATTTAGTTGGCTAAGTTTTTCATTTCTTTCAAAGTAGAAAATCAAGTTTAAATTGTAAGAAATTACTAAAATTAATCAGCATAAAACAAAAATACATACAAATTTAAGTAAGTATTATCATTTAGACATTGCTCTTCCTGTGAAAAAAAAACATACCTAATATGCTAGTTTATGGCTTGTAGTTATTTGCTAAGTAGTGCCAGATGTACTTAGTGCGTTTGGATAAACTCAACACAGAGCTAGCCACTGTCATATGAACTCACTTTTTTATATTCAGGCTACTCAATTTTTTTTAAGTGTCACTATAAAGTTAATAAATAATTTATTTTCAGTTTAATGTAATGTAATTCTTAATTAAGCCACTTCATACATTTCTCCGTTAGTATTTAAAATATTATCAAATACATTAGCTATCTACTCACACATAAAAACTGCCGACCAAACCACTATTCACCGTATTTTATAACCTCGATGTATAACAGTTTACAGTTATGTTGCGTGTATGTCTGTAACTGACATCGAATTTATCTTCTCCATAACAGAAGTCGTAATTTTCATATACGTAAGTAGCCATAAAATTACATTTGATGATATTTTGGTGTCGTATCCGAATTGGATGCCATGCCACTACTTTTATGACCTTGCACTATTTTTATCGGCGATTGAATAAATTTTATAATACCGTAAAAAGGCAATTTTGGGAAAATTTACTATTATGCTCATTTAGATTCACTACCTAATAAAATGTGAAAGGGTTCATTCGTTTTATGTTTTCACATGTTAGATTTAGCTTTGAATTATCATTAAACACGTAATAACGGGTTAAATCGCTAGTTTTGATTCTAAACTACATTTCTTAACCCATCAGTATCGAATAACACGCATAAAGCCAATAGTACAGAATTATGTACTGAATGATTTGTTTGGGATACAGTTAAATTCTTGTTCCTGTGAAGCATATTTTATCTTACATCACAATGCTTTTTGTAAGGGTGACCGTTTAAGACCCAATCAGGTAGTCAAACAAAAGCTAATCGCCTTTTAAAAGAAAAATATCGCCCTTTTCTCAGGAAAGATCACCAGCAAAAGTATCTTCTCTTTAAGTAAATTACTAAAAACGAGTATTTTTATCAACATTCTACTTGTTGAAACTTGTATAAAGATATGATACAAAGCCACATACCACAGAACACAACAAACGCTTGTAACAATAGTAAAAAGTATCGATACATCCTGTTTCCAGTAGCACATCTCTAATATTACACGGAACAGGATCGCGTTGAAGCGGAGAATTTCAGGGCCACTATAAATGTGTAGAGTTTTGTTTCTGACGTTTCACCATCAATTACTTTTTCGTAAAACACCTATTTTAAACGTGGACAGTATGGGATGTCATGTGTTTTGGTAATGTTACAGAATTGAATAGTTAAACTATATTTAGTAACCTACCATGGCAAGTTACTAAATGAAGTCTAACTAGTGCTTTGCTTTAGGATAAAACTTAGCCTATGTCACAGAAGAAAACCTGTACTACCTCTAAAAAAAACCTTCGTCTAACCCAATTAATTAATCGTCTAAAAGTAGTTTCCAATCCATTTTGATCACCCAAACATTAACAGCATCGAAATATGACATTATAAATATTTTTTAATTTTTATGCCAGTGTCTTAGAAAAAATAACTAAACAAGACAAACCATACAACCAACCGAACATTTTCCATAAACTCGACGTAAAATGTATGACAGCTGTCAATCAAAATTTATAATGCTACCAGGTTAGAGGATTCACACGTTATTGTGTATGAATATTACGTCAAACAAACGAATTTTGTATTTGAATTCGTATTAATGGAAGAATCATAGGTGAGCTACGGATGAGTCCATACTGTCAAGTTCTATACAACACTTAAGCAGCCGTACAAGCCATTTGTTTTTATTTATGACCCCCACTTACTAAGATAGGGGTTTACTTACTATTTGGGAACGCTTTTTGAGTAAGGGATATTTGTATCGTAAGCAAAGCAAAAGGAGTAAACTAGTTTGATAAATGTTGTTGCAGATAAATGGAATGTATGAAACAGGAAAATTGCTTGTAATATGTGAGAGTACAATGACATGATTTTGGATCAACTTTTAGACTTACAAAACTTCCGTTTTACTGTTTTGTACTGTAAAAAAAATACAAATTAAGGTGTTTCCAAATGGCCTGACGGTAAAGCTGAGTGACTTGCTCCTTAGATTTGACTCAAAAGTAATTATCATCGGCAAGTTTACTACTGGTTATAGGCCTCCTCTTCTTGTCTCTTGTCTTCAGATCACTTACATTATCATACAAACGTAGAATCAGTAATAACTATGGCTACAGCGGTCCAGGAAACCTAATTATAATGAATAAATATTTCAGGACATATCACACAGCGCCATCTAGCCCCATACTAAGCTTAAGTTTGTATCATAACTCTACTCAAATAAAACGACTAATAAAACCTATGGGACATTTCATAAACCCTCTCAACAATTTAGCAAAGCTGAAGCTAATATCGAGCCTTATAAGTAGCTTATAAAATTTCCCAACCAAGCTAAAATCCAGCAAACCCAGCCAGTTTGTTAAGATTTTCCCATTTCGTACATTTTATTAATACATACTTGAAAAATTTCATAGAATACCAGGGACCAGTGACACGGAAAAATGAATATTATTAAAATACGCTACTGAGTTTACAACTAGGGATGGGCGTAGATGTATCGACTATCGATACACTTCAGCATAAAAATAAAAGACAAAATAACTAAAAGACAATCAAAACTGACAAACGAATTTGCGGTTTCTTGCAGCAATCTACCAAATGACTGCACAGTGCACTTAAAGTGAAATACAAACTCTTAAGATGTAAACTCATAACTATACTAAGTTAAAGGATATTTAACGTAAACTGCATTTTTCGATAACGTATTTTTTTACATATCCTTGACTTACAACTCGCCTGATGTTAAGCGTAGATAGTGTATATGCTCAAGCTACCCGTTGATTCTTACTCTTCCTTACTTACTTGCTGAGGTAAGCGTCGCTTCCACATAAGACCAAAAAGACATCGAATTTGTAGTCAAGTGTAGTAGTGTAATATTGGTAGATTTTTCTTAGGATTGCTGCGTGCGTTCTACACTGATAAGAGATAACTATACGAGTAGCCAATCCAAGCTTCCAGTAAAACAAAATTCATTATATTTGACAATGTATCGATAAACCATGGAGCACGGCTTAGCACGCACACAAGCACTCGCTTATTCCTTCGAATGTCACATTCATAGGTAAAAATTCAACATTCAGATGTGACGTTACCCTTTCTTTATGAAATACTAACACATGCGTGTTTATAACAAGGTTTCCTTCTATACCGACACGAAACTAACACATCAAACGTCAATTTTCCTCAAACAAAAACTTGGAAAAATACACCTTAACTCAAGGGCTCATAGTTCATATTTCGTTGTAAAGAATTGCAAACGTCATCACATAGGATCTTTTGGTGAACCCATAACAAAATGCCTAAAAATAATTTTAAGTTGTAAATTCGAATCTATGTACTTTGAATACGGTCTATTTTTGTATTTTTTTTTAAATAATTGCGTGGGTGAAAACGCGGGATCGCAGTACCTAGTTTTCAAATGGGGTTGTGAGTTTTTGGTCGACTGCGCATCTATTCTGCGCATATCCAAGATGGCCGGTAGCGTCATAGCTCATAGCTGCGCCATTTTGCTGCTCTGCTCGTTTTGGTGCCGGAAAATCTTGCTTTTCTGCTGAATTTGCGGTTTACTGTGCGAATTTATGTGAGTTATTTGTAACATTTGCTATGTTACATCGTTTGAATCAAAAAGATTTAGCTAGTTATTAATTTTCGCTTAGAATGCGGAAACTGGAAAATTTTCTGGTCGATCAATACCCGTTCCTTTGTCTAGCTGGACAATGAAATATGGTATTTAATTGCTTAAAACCACCATATTCTGTTTATTAATTCCATAATTTTTAATTGTACGAGGTTTCCAAAGTTTTGAGTTATTGTACAGGATCTTTCCAAGAAATCTTTCACCCTAAGAAAGCAACTTATAGTCAAGTGCCTTTGGGCGAATAAAAGTAATTGATTGGACGATTTTAACATAATTATTCTTTACCTTTTTCAGAACTAGTTGGCTGTCAGAATGGGGTTTCGAAGAAAAATAGCAGATTTACAGACGCAATCTTATGTAGAAGACATCAGAATGAGTAAGTGATTGCATCTGTTCTTTCTTTGACCACAATTACTCATTAAACAGCTGTATGACTCCTTAGATGTACTAGTTACCTGAGAAAAAACATATTAAATCAAAACATTAATGAAAAGGTATTAGATGCTTTTATCTAGCAGTAATATACAGTTAAATATAAAATAAATAATGCTGTATGCTGGGCACGCTGCCCTCTGGTAGTGGGCTGGAGCATTTAGATTATTTTTAGGCTTTTCTAAAGATTTTCTAAGTGCCCCTTTTTTGTAGTAGTTAGAAGTAGTATGTTTAGTTTTTCTTCCCTTTATTATTGTAAATGAAATAAATAATATACTTATTAATCTTTAAATGCTGATGATGGCTGACTATGCGGCTATAACGGTACGATCCACGCCACTCACCTCAATAGTTCCCTTAAAGTAACCAAACACCTGAAACCCAAAGACATTATTCAAATTAATCAATATCACAACTAGAAAAGATATTCAACACCTTGCCCATAAATTTCACCTCTACCTGTCAAAGGGTTTCACCCTACGACGCTTCACATCTGATACAATAACCTTTGCAACTCATTTTTTTTACACCTTGGGAAAAAATTTGAATATCCATTGTGATTATAATTTATTCAAATGGCTACACAATGGAATGTGTAATTTAATATTTTTTTTAACTTTTTCTCGTACATTGTTTGCATGCGGTCTCGATTGGAAGTTTTCTCAGCGGCTTTAATAAGCGGGGCTTTGTTAATTAAATTATCGATGGCGGATTTAAGAATAGGAATGAGTAGAAGTAAAAAATGTTGAATGTTTGGTTTGAATTGAATGACAATTAGTTTCAATTATGTATTACCGAAACATGTGTATTGAAATGACTGTTAAATTAAAATAATCATTATCATCACATTATAATTGATTTGGTTGATGACTTTCGCTTCAACATTTTTAGCTGCTTTCTCTAAGCCCGTAGCTTACACATACACTTTCTTAGCAGTCATTTGACTGCTTTATCTCAGTCACCTAATTTTATAAAGACGTAACTTAATGGTCCAACTTAGTTATTCTAGAACTATTCATATTATTCATACCAACTTATGAGTTCTGATTAGCGCATCAAAACATAATTTATTTTCTATTTTCTTGGTTTAGTTGTATCTCTTGTCAAATCAAAGTACCTACTAATAATAAATATAAAAATTATATTATCTGTACATATTTTTAATATTTATTTATTTTAATATTTTTTTACAGTTTCTACGGATTTCGAGCGAAGCCAGGGCACAGAACGAGCCCAGGAGAAGACTGCTCCATACATTCCCGAGGTTATCGTAACAGCAAATTAATGGCTGCAGCAAATAAGATGCTGTTTGTTCTGTTTAGACTACGACTATGGCTACGACACTGGATAATCTGATTAATAAAACGAACTGATATTGATATTTTTATATATTAAAATAATTAAAAATTAACATGTTACGTTTTATTTATTCTATTAGTTAAATTCTATCCATATCAGAGGCCCTTAGGGTGGTTTGAAAACTCTCGACACCAAAGCTGGCCAGTCTTATTCGATAAGAAGAAGATATTATATCCGTGACATATTATATCCTTCTATCAAAACTAGTCGGTTTATTTGGCAAAGTTAGCTCCTTCTACACTTTGCTACAAAGCAACTGATCACTGTGAATTTTGAGTATGGATGTAGTGCCCGAAAATAACATAAGCTACTGTTTATTAAATCTTAACAAAGCGGAAGCAGCATTAAGAATCTAGTATTACTTAATGTTTAGTTAAAATAAAATTAAACTACAATACAAGTTTATATTTCAATTATATTCACCAATTACATCTCAATAATTAAAAAAAAAACCACCAATTATTTTAATAAAATTTATCCATCTTCATATTTTCTTCTAGATTGGTTTTCTAATAAGAAAATATTATTTATGTACCTTGTTATACATTTTAAGTGTGCAATGAAACCGCGAAGATATCATAGTATCTATAGATAGGGTCAGGCAACGATCTATTTCACTTTTTTTTATAAAAAATAAACCAACTTAACCCTCCACTTTCGATCTTTATCCAGTTTTTACTTACTTCCTGGCTTACATCTGTGTGACAAAAAATGACATACACACACACATGCACGTAGTTCTAATTATACTCATAGAATAGGCCAGACCAAGTGAATACAGATCGAATGTCATGTATACGACTGTAGTGAGATAATACAAAAGTGTGTCTCGTTGTACTTTGTATTCTGTGGTCTTGATGTGTATACTTGTATTTTAATACTCGATAATTATGAATCGCAATTATTTTTATTTAAGTCAAGCATGACTATGACGTAATTAACCTGTACCTAGTATTATATTAGGAGATGACTCTGGCCTCGTAACACAGTCTTACGGCTACCACGAGGTCAGAGGATTCACATGTTATTGTACAATATTTACGTCAAATAAACGAATTTTGTATTTTGTGTTTGTATGAGATAATGTACAAAACATAAATTATGTCTAAATTTAAGAAACGTTGTAGGCTACTTCTGTCTTATATGCAGATTTAACAAACTATTTTACACTTAGTTGCTGTAATTATAATAAATATTGCATCAGAATAATGAATTCTTATGCAACTAGGCTTCAAATTATCCACATATGTGGGTACTTGGTACGTAAGTGTAAGATAAGTAGTAGATATAGCCACTGTAATCCGTGCTATTTAAAAAAGCTTTTGTATTCTTCTTCTTGTTATCGAATGAAAGGGGCCAACTCTGGTGTCGAGAGTTAATCAAGCCGCCCTAAGGGCCTCTGACATGGCTTAACGACTGCCGTACTAGACAAACAGCCGGGACCTACAATTTAACGTGTCATCCGACCCACGGAAGCGCCCAAAATGGATTTTGTATTATCTCAACAAGTCTTCACATATATCCGTTTCCTTCTGTCTTAACCTTTTCTATTCTAACCCTCGATGTACAACGGACATGACGTATAAATAGGACAGAAAGGACAAAAAATAAAATAAAATAGAAAGGTCGGTGAAGGGTTAACTTTTTGCCCACGGTTTAAAAGTGAACACTTTTATAATATGCAAATGAGAGCCATTTGCGTTGACGTTTTTTTTTCTAAAGAAAAAATCACGCGCAGCTGTCGGTTTTGCTTCCTGGTCTTATAAATGTTATAGAAGACTTTGTAAGTACAAATGTTGTAGATTGAATAGGTTTCTTCAATAAGTGAGTAGGTGAATATGGCTCAGTGGGGAAATGACCGTCTTACAATTAGGTACATCTCGGTTTAATGCCAGCTTACACCAATAATTTATTTAGCCAAAGCCAAAGATAAAGTAAGATCTAATGAAAGTAGCCAACACTGGTGTTAAAAAAAATGTTATGTAATTTTTTGGTCAGCCATCAAAAGACTGACCGCGAATTGCTTACCATTGGTCGGCGAAGCGGTAAGCGGTAAACGAATTCTTCTGCTAGCTGAGCTGCGGGCGCTTCGCATCATAGATAAAACTGTGTGCAAAATTTAGTAATATAATATTCAGTTTTAGAATGTAAGTGGGTGCGTTAATATGTAAGTATTTTACTCGTATGTAAAGAGATAAAACGGCCATAAGTAGCTTTGTTTAATTATTATTAGTACTAAGCCAAAGCGAGGTGACGCAACGTTATTTAATAATTATTATGTATTTTAAAACAAATTGATACAAACCTAAACATATTTTTATTAACCACCCCTGTTCTAATGAGTACAAAATGATAAAACCTTTTAACATTGTCCAGTTGACATGACATAACAATAAAATGGTTCCGTCATGGATGTATGTAATTAGAAAATGTCGTCACAAACTAGATGCTATCTATGTTACGGATACAATGAGATGGACAGATACTGTATATTCAGGGTTATTGATAACTAACGTGTAACATTTTAAGAGGGGTTCAGTACATTGATCATCAAATTTTGTCCTAAGACGCGAAAACAAGGAGAGGTATGGAAAAGCAAAATCTTTGGCACGTATTTTTAAACTACTTAAGAGTTAGTTACCAATAAATAAATAAATATTCCGGAACATTGCACACAGCGCCATCTAGCTCCAGACTAAGCAAATGCTTGTGTAGCGGGGACAAGTAATAAAAATTATACATTAAGAACCACTCAAAATTATCAATTGGTCTTATTACCATATACCTACAATTGATTACTCTTAAAAAAATAACCAGTACCTATATATAACGTTATGGTGATGTTTAAAATAAAATTCTTTTTCGACCTCCAAAAGTGATCATGTGATATTTTTTAATAATTAATAGTTTTTTTATTGGTATCAAAATGTTGTGGTCGATCGAGAAACAAACTTACATGCCTTCCAATAAGAACGAAAACCATTAATAAATCAATCAGAATCTTTTTCACTCTTACATACCTAGAAGAACATACTATTCTTCTTTACAATGGAACATCTTTATTCTGTAGTTTCTCAGTAACTCTGTATAAAACCATATCATTATGGTTTTTTTTTATTTTACGTCACGGTCGAATTGAAGATTGAAGTCGACGCGGCCGGTGCAGGGTTAATAAGTCTGTCAACAATTAACATAGATAAGCTTCTTTATAGCTTGATCTATGTCTATCAGATACGTGTTTGATAAAAAGTGTAACATATTTGATAAACTTGACGATTAGGTATATAAAATGCAACACGATAATAAATTCTTTATTCAACGGGTTACCTATTATGTTGTCCCTATAGCAAAAGGACATCCGAGGACATGGTGTCTTCCTAGTAAGGACCTGGGCGCCCATCACGATGTATCTGCCCAAGAGAATTCCCCTAATGAAATAATTCTGTGGAGGAGTCACGACCCTCAGTCATGAGGAAATACGACTCAAGAGAAGAGATAGCAAACTACTAATAAAACTAATAAAATTAAATTGAAACCGTATTTCTCGTACTTGTCACCTCTTTTGATTATCTCGTCCTGTATTTTAGTGTTCTAATAGGTGTTTTGGTAACACTATACTAGATTTCAGATGTCTCAGATTTGTTATAGGAACCGAAACAAACATGGCCTGTTTACCTGATTGAAAATAGGTAAAAGTGTAAGAAAATTGCTCATCAAATACATACTCTATTTGTAGTTTTTTCTTTTAGCTAATCAGTCCCAATCCTTTATTTATTTCTCTCCATCCAATGGTTGCCTGGAAGAGATCGCTTTTAGCGATAAGGCACTATTAGTATAAGTTATTTTAATCTCTTTCTTTGTTTTTTTTTATTTCGTGTGTTACAATTCAGAATATTCTATCTATCTATCTATAAATAAAAAACTGATAAAAATACTAATAAATATTAATTAAAAACTCGTACTTATTTTTATTTCTAACACCTTTAGGCTAACCCTCTAATGTTAACCTGTCAGTGTCTACGTAGTTTATGGGCTAACATTGCCCGCGGGCCTGAGAGACCGGGCGGATGCTAAGGTGTTAAATGTCAGTAATGACGTTTGCAGGGTTATAATTTACATTTTATTAAGCAAGTAGCTCTTATGATATTTGTTGCTTATCTTATCAAATCAAACTTTATGAAGAGCCAGTACATAAAAATAAAACAAATTCCAATAAGAATTGTATAGAATTAAAATTTATTTAACAGATAGATATTGTTTTGGGTAAAATACTAGAAAGTAAAATTTATCAAAATCTTGTAGGAAAGTTTTTATAAGTTTAATAAACTTTACAAACAAGACAGCTTCATCAAGTAATAAATTAAGAAAAGGATGAATTTAAAATAATAATGCAGTTGACTTAGCAAAATTATTTAAGAGTTATGAAAAATATCTATGATCAGTAACTGAGTAAAAAAATCTCTATTTTGTGTCCGGCTAAATTAATATTTTGGGCCTAGCGACCACTACTAGCGACATCTGTGGAAGGGATGAATATTGGTAGAATAGGTTTGTAAAATAAATTACATCACTTCTTTAACAATTTAACAATAATTAAAGAAATAATCAAATTAATATTATCATAAATTGTATCCTACACAAACATTTTTGCTTCAGTGAAAGTATCATGATTATTATTTTAGATTGTTATTACCTACTATTATTAAAATAATCTTATTCAAATTTTTTGATAAATGTTTTTCAATCCGAATTTATTTTTTCTTTAATTTATATTTCTTTACTTCATTTAGGATTCAATTATTTTAAATAAATTCATATTGCTCAATTTTATTTCATAATTATATTAAAATCCAATAAGAGGTTTTGTAGCTCGTTTAAGTCTCTTATGGCCATCTAGCGGCGGATAGCGGAACTAATTTTGGTGGAAGCCGGTAAAGCAGGACATCGAATGCTTCGGGACGTTGAGTTTACTCGTGTACAGAAAAAGTTAATTTTAATGCAAACTTTTTGAGAAGTTTCTTTGAGGTTTCTCCAAAAAGTTATTGTGAATGTAAAAAACAAAATTGATGACAATAATCTCGAATGAGCACTCAAAGGATACTAAAGTCAGAAACAATAATTCTTTGTGGTGAATCGATGTGAAAACCTAAGTGTGCAGGTACTTAAGTACTATTTTGATTTATTTCGTGACAATTTTTCACTTATTTTAGTTTTATTTTTATGTTACAAATATTCTGACTGGATGTATTTACCTATTTCTAGCGTTATATTAAAATGACATTGCTCCGCAGAAAATGTTTGGTAATAAGATATATCTTAGTGCTTATACGTTAGCCAATGTACCTACAATTTTTGTTATCGAGATAGTTCACTTTCTTTTTTTATCTGAGTATTCTCAGCAAGTATAACCAACTCTGGTGTCGAGAGTTTTCAAATCGCATGAAGGGTTCCTTGTTTTAAGACTGCAGGCGTCTGTAGGTACAATGACGGTCAGTCGAAGCCTATAAAATGTAATATGTTTTCCGACTCACGGATTCACCCAGATGCAAATCATTACTTATATCATTCTGCCTACAGATAGGTTTGTTTATTTCAGACTAAACTAAACTTATCGGTTCTTATCGGGTAAGCACGCTCCATCTTAGGCCATAGCCTTTGCTTGCTATCAGGTAAACTAAGGCCAAGTGCAAAACATCCAAGTTAAAAAAAAACTAGTGACCACAAAGTAAGGTTAGAATTGTCAATGTGAGTATATTATAATCCAGTATTATTTTGGATTTTCTCATACAAACATTAAAGTTATTTTCTGTCAAGTAATAATTTCTTAAGCTAGGCAATAAAAATACCGGGAATATTTATAAAGTTATGGAGAACAAGGCATCGGTGCATGGTTTGTGAAAACCATAACATTTTGGCGTGACCCCTCGATTATATCCCACTAGGAATCTGTTTCGCCAATCTAATAGCGCGGGGCTTCGATTTAACAAAAAATATGGAGTCTCACGCAGATTATGTAGGAACAGATTTAGAATAATACTGTTAGTATGTTGAACTAAAATTTAACTGTATTATTATAAGTAGGTATACCTCGGCCAAATAATAAATTAGCTATTTAGGTTGTACATAGGTACGTTATACCCCGTCCGATCAAAGTGTAAATTATACAGCGACACATTTAGTAGTTTCTTATTATGGCGGAATAGGCTTACCTACCTTTGGCTACAGCCTGCCTGATGTTAAGCACCACTTGACTGGTAGTCTAAGATGTTAAATATGGTTGTCGACGATTACAGTGTTGTGAACCCTAAAAGAAAAAGTATTCAATAATAATATGTTGTTTCCCTATGAACCTTGACAATATGCATTATTATTTTTATTAATTAGTTAGTTATTTATAGAAAAATAATAAAAGACTTCCGATTACTTCCATCCACATGTTTTGGTTTTACTATATTTGATATGACAAGCTTTAGATAGATAGATAGATAATTCTTTATTGTCACACACATATACAACAAAATTAATAAAAAAAACTTACATAAACTACTCTAGTGCCACAAGTGGCGGCCTTATTGCTAAAAGCAATCTCTTCCAGGCAAGCTTGCTTCCAGCTTTGTCCTAGGCCTGTTGAAATTTGTTTCAAATGCTTTCACTGTGTTCAGGGATTTCACCCAATAGCGCCCGAAGCTCAGCTAGCGGAAGCAATCGCATGCGATTACCAATGCAAAGGTCGACGCGGTCAGTCCTTGGATGGGTGACCGGTAAGTGGCATTCCATTTTGGGCGCTTCCGTGGGTCGGATGACATGTTAAATTGTAGGTCCCAGCTGTTCATCTAGTACGGCAGTCGATATGCCATGTCAGAGGCCCTTACGTGGCTTGATAAACTCTCGACACCAGAGTTGGCCACTCTCATTCGATAAGATAGAAAAAGACCCAATTACTCTAACTTCCCCATCTCTCTCTCACTTCTCAATCTTCCTAACCTTCGCACCCACGTAGGTTTGTCATGATGAAAATGAAAAAAACCACCCCCACACGGGGTGCCACCCTGCTATATTAAATTGTACGCCATCCATGGGGGCTGTCGCCATGGTTCAACTAAGGAGGTTGAGGCCTTATGTGCTTTGCCTAAAAGGAAAGCGGGTATTTTTATGTATAGAGTCTAACGGTTTTGGGCGTCTTGTGAAAGTTAAGTGTTGAATAAAGGTTTCTTTTTACATTGTACGTGCAGACAAGCATTGTTATTTTATTTCATAATACTGTACGTGTAATAAAGCTAAGTTAGTTTTAAGTTATGTGCCACATGATAGCATATTAACATAAGATTTTAAATAAATAAAATGATGGAAGATCCTTCCTTCTACAACACAGTGAATACTAGAGTAGAAGGCAGAGCTGACCAAAATTGTATCTCATTTATGTTTGCATATGCAAATTTGCAATTTGTTTGTATGTTTGTTTAAGTACCTATTATCTTTATTTTATTTACTTACAAAGGCTAGTCGACTGAACATAATTTATAAATACACAAGTTAAAACCACAACTGAATGTTAACTTACTTCAGACTTCATATAGTTATTTATACTGTATATATTTTTACAGCTAGGTACTTAAAACACCGAAAAGAAACCGACATGTTTGAGGACCACAATATCCGAGGACATGTGTCTTCTGTGGAAGGACCTGGGCGCCCACCACGATGTATCTGCCCAAGAAAACTCCCCAAGCGAATTAATTCTGCAGGGGAGTCACAATGAAGCGACACTGTTTCAGGTTTCACAAATGAATTTAGTATGTACAATATTTTGTCAAAGCTCTCTTCCGTTTGCGACAGAACGCGGGTTGGACGCGTCTCTGTGGCCTTGCTAAAAATCATGTAAAAACAAGTGAATTAAATTAAACAAGTGAAGTGCATATGTGACTTTAATTGCTAACCTAATATCTAACAACATATCAAATCAAATCAAATCAAATATACTTTATTGTACACCAAATAAAAAGAACATACTTAACATAAAGGTGGAAGGTAACCAGGGACATTGGGCGACCTTATCACTAAAGTGATCTCTTTCAGGTAACCTAGTTTGGACAACACTAGAGGAAATCCGTAAAGCTGGCGTACTTTACACAATATTAAATAATTTAAAAACACATACATATGTTGGTCTAAACATTATACATAAGTTAGGAATCTATGTACAGCACCAAAGGCAACTTTCACTGTCAAGTTTTACTGACCATACAAAGAAACTCTAAATAAGGAATACAATTCACTACAATAATTAACACAAAACTAAACAAAATAATTGCACCAAAAGAAATAGCAATTCCAGACTAATATTAGTCTACTACCGAACATAATATAATTAACAATACTACTTACCTCTAATTTTATTTTAAACTAAACAATTACCAACCGATTCAATATTTGAGAAAATTTTTACGAAGCCATAAAAATATAGTGAAAATCACGGAAAAAAACTACTTACTGATATTTTATCAACCGCATCAAATAAATATGTTATGTACAAGTTGTAGCCTTACTTTATCAAACCTTATCAGACCCCAAAAAAAGCCTAATCTTTGTAATTGGCCGGTTACTTACCTGCTGTGAATATTGTCTAAGCCCCGACCTCCCCGGAGCCCCGGGAGGCTGCGGTCCGAGTCTAATGCTGGCTCATAATCAATCACCACCTCGTTTGGTCTTTAGCAGTAGGATCTTATGGGGGAGATAAAACCAATTAAACTTTATCAATGTTTTCTTTCTGGTGCTTAAACTGATAGCATTTCCATTTTAGTATAGTTAACTAGTAGTGCCTCGCGGTGTTACCCGCGTTAATGTGGGATATAAAGTTGCCTATGTGTTAATCCAAGGTCTAATCTACCTCCATACCAAATTGCATCGAAATCGGTTCAGCCGTTTGAACGTGGAAAAAGTTACAAACACACATTCACACACAAAGTTTCACCTTTTTAATTAGTGTGTAGTATCAACTCTGTATAGATCCATAATTCTGATTTATTTAATCCAAAAAAAAACCCCGAGCATGATTGGAGACGATTTGAAAATTCAATTTGTGGCACCAACAAAGCTTAAATCAATGAGCATTAGTTCTCATAAAATAATTATATTTTGCGACGAATACATATAAGTTTAATTACATAAGCTTTTTTAAGCTTAATTACACAAAAATAAAAAAAAATATCCATGCTACTTTTTAGAACATAGTAAAGTTTACTAATATCAAAGATAATGAACTGCTTTATTTTATGAAACACTTTACTGTTTTCTAAAATGTTGCGAGCTTGTCTAGAAGAAACCTATTCAAACTGTTTTTGGAACCTTTGGATTTTAATTATCAGAAAAAGAAATCCCTGGTCAGTTATTATACCTACAAACAAAGTAATAAATAAACTTGATAATAAATACATTTTTTTGAGAAATACAAGGATTCATCAAGGAATAATTAAAAAAAAAATCTGCTATATTTCGTTGAAGTTTTCAATATTCGTTTATACAGTGTTTACCTAAGTACGTGACCAACATAAGAAAGCCACAACAAAATGGCGGCACCACACGACCAATGAAAAATTAATGAAAAACGCATCAAAGTCGAACTTATGCTAAGCACACGATAAATCTGCGCCCCTAAGGCGGTTTCCTCGCAATTTATTCTACCCGAGGTCCCTAATCTTGTTATTAATGGTATTTTGCTTCCCCTGAAAATGTATGCCCATTGTTCGGTATTGAGATAACAAGAACTAAATAAGAACACAAAATCAGCCGAATCGGGAATCAACACTTATTGATGACGCTTTTGGGGTAACAGCTTATTTTGAAGGTAAGGAAAGAAAATGATAAAGTGGTTCTTAAGGTATATATAAATATATGTATATATAGGTAGGTTAAGGCAAGTTTTTTATTTTGTTTTAATGACGAGGTAAGCTCTAAGGTTAAGTAAAATAATTATTGTGTGTGTATGTATTTTTAATATCTACCTACTAACTGCGATGGTATTAAATGTGAGGGCATGGAGGATACTGCTACAAGATTAAACTAAGTTGCATAAAACGAAAAAATACCTAGATATATTATTATATTCATCAGACAGATTTAGCCCATATTTACAATGTATTCATTTTGTGACTTAAACTGGGGAACATTTAATTATATTCATAATAAAGACTCAAATTTAGTTAATTAATTTAGTTAGAAAAAAATAACGCTAGAGTTTTATAGATATAATATGTATACATATATAAAATTAAAATCAGTACGTATGAAGTACCTACATATGAATATAATGTAGTACTCATGATACAAGCGTAAGCTTAGTATGGGGCTAGATGGCGCTGTGTGATATGTGCTGAAATATTTATTATTATCATTTGGTTGTTTTTTAGCTTTTCTTCACTTCTACACTCTTGTTTATGAAATCATTAGACACGAATAAAAACGGTCTGGCAAATATATACACATACATAATACACAAATACAGTCATACCAAAGGGGATGTAGCATCTCATATAAAATTTATATCAAATAATGACCAATTTACTGCGCCTCACCCACCCATCTTTATTAGAAATATATTTAATAAAAACTTAATTTGGGCACAGGATTTTGGCCCTTATATCTTTCGAGACAGCATTGTTTTTGTAAATCTCTTCTTGAAAACAACGACAAGTGAGCTCTCATCAGAATTGCGTATTATTGAAACAGAAAATGAAAGAAAATTGTATTAAAAAAGGGAATTGTGAAATTGGTTCAGGTGACGTACTATAGTGCAGGACAAATTTAATGGCAGATACTAAAATCTAATCTGGGCCGTGTGGTCCGGGAGCCCACACTATTTTCCAAAACTTCTCGGAGCGCTTGGTTGACGCGACGCGTGACCAAAATGCTGGCCATTTTCTGGCTCAACGTATCAGCATTGCCATCCAGCGTGGTAATGCGGACTATCTTTAGGGGAGGGAGCACTTAGAAAATCTTTAGAAATTTTATGTTGTAGTTAGAAGTAGTAAGTTTAGTTTTTCTTTCCCTATTTTTATGTATATACCTATATTCTCAAATCTTGTATTAAGTATTTTAAAAATACAATATTTAGAGGTGTCTAATATGCTAGCAACTAGACTGCAATATTCAAGCCGATTGGACAAACAACAAACATTTTTCGTTTGTATTTATTTCTCTAAAACGATATGGCAGTAGATATAGAGTAATCTATGTACCTACATGCAATGCTATTTAAATCTACATTTCAGTTTCATCTAAGCAAGTGTTTAAATAAAATATATTGCATTAATAATAATTAACATCAAGCGCGCTGTAATTAAACACACTTGGTACGTAAAAAAAATCAATTAAATGGTGATTTACTGAAATTAATGCAGTATTGTGGCATTATTACTAGTGGATACCCGCGGTTTCGGCTCGGCTTTGAGATTAGATAGAAGAGACCAACAAACTGTATATTTTTGCTTTCACAATATCATTGTACAAATTAATATTATCACAGTTTTTTAATTAAAATACTCGCTTTTTACATATATTTTTTTCAATTGCAATCTATTAATAATATTAAACAATTTTATCAAATTAGACTATCAGTAGTTGGAATTCAAATTTAAAATTCAAATTTACTACAACAGTACTACTGTTTTCTATAACTATTCTCAAACATATGTACACTATACCTACCCACTTGTCCACCACGCTCGTGATGGCGTGTTCATGGCGACCCATGGATGACGGCAAGTCACGCCATGGCTCGAGGTTCCACGTAGCACAGTTCGATGGAAAATGGACTAAATTATGACAAACTGGCGGAAATTCGTGGTACTATGTTGTGTGGTTGGTAGGTAGGAAATCATTTGTTGCGAGTATAGTTAGGTATATAGTTTACAAAGTTATTTAAGTAGGAATTATTATAGATTTAATTGGCTTACTACCAAGTCCTTTGGCCTTTTTAAAGCAAAACATAATATAAGTTTAAAGACTAATTTTCACTCTAAGATTAAATTATAATCAATCAAGTGCGAGTATTTTTTAATTTAATCGTCTATGTACATCAAAACTTTGTAATCATTAAATAAAAATAAATAAATAAATATTCCGGGGCATTCTACACAGCGCCATCTAGCCCCACACTAAGCAAACGCTTGTAGCGTGGGTACTAGATAACGGATATAATACTTATATACTTTTCTTTTGTAAATACATACTTATTATACATACAAACAACCAGACTCAACACAAGTAATTATACATTTTAAAATTAATAAATACTTGTGTCATACGGGAATCGAACCCGCAACCTCTAGATTAGAAGGCAGTGCCACTACCAACTAAGCTAACAGGCCAGTCAAATCATTTATTTAAAACAAACATTATTTATCCTAACTCTGACAAACAGAATGCATAACTAGCATCGTACCGCAATGTTACCAAAGAATGAATGTATCTCATGTGTTTATCTTTGTAAAGAATTTTATGCCAATCAGTTTGCTTGAAGAATATACTCACACTAGTGGGTGGTCGCGGCTTCGCTCGCATTACGAAGTAAAACTTGCACCCCCTATTTCCCCATTTAAAAGAGGCATTTCCAAAAATCCTTTCTTAGCGGATGTCTATGTCATAACATCTACCTTCATTCCAAATTTCAGCCCAATCCGTTTAGTGGTTTGGGCTGTGCGTTGATAGATCACTATATCAGTCAGTCAGTCAGTCACCTTTGAGTTTTACATATTTAGAAATACCTTCTTTTTTATACTAATACCTATTGAGATCCTACGCACCGAAATCCTATTTCCGTTGCTCGCTACTGTATCTTCACAACGTAGCAGTGCGCGGCCTCAGGCCAAATTTTAATAAGATGTCACTTACAAACCTACCCTCGGAACAGAAAAAAAAACTTTCCCATACAAAGAAATTACCAAAACACGAACAATCCTAATTGGGTATAATTTCTTAAAAGGGATAATTTCATAAAAGGGATTTTTTCTTCCGCGTTGATAGGAAAAAATTAAATACCCTCGGGTAATAATTTGATAATTTGACAGGTCGGTTTCTAATGAGGGTGATAATTTTGACAGCTTTTGTTTAATTTAAGGTGTAATTTGAGACGAGCATTTTCTTTGTTCTGGGTACGTTAATTACTGGATTTAATTATTGTCTTGATATCTATGAATGACAATCGTTTTAAATGTTTATTTCGTTTTAAAGAGGGAAATATAAATGTTTTATTAATTGACATACTATGTTCACGTAATTATCAATAAAACATTATTTTCCATACACTTCTTTAAAACTTGTCTGTCGTTAACTGTCTTTGCTATAAACTATTTAAAAAGTTAATTCGAAAATTCAAAGGAAATAGGCTTTTCTTCTTATCGAATGAGAGTGGCCAACTCTGGTGCCGAGAGTTTATCAAGCCGCCCTAAGGGCCTCTAAGGAAATAGGAATTATTTCTACACATTTTCATTCACATTCTATTTACTTAAAAAAACTATCTTCCTACTTTTATTACAACAATAATTGGAAGTACGAATTTAAAAAGCGGTGTCAAATCTAATTTAACCCTAAAACTCTGACTGCAAAAATTTTAAATCCATGCAAAAATAAAATCCTAATATCCACATCTTCGAAAATCAATTTCGATTCACGCCAAAAAAAGGAACTTATGGAACCTTCCAAATTCAAATCCAGGTAAGATATCAATCATAGGGGAAGGAACACCTAACTAATGACGCGCGGTGAGGAGAATAAAAATAATTTCTATTCTGCCCCTTACATAGGTAGGTACTGGCAGTTTGCACGCATACAATACTTAGCGCTACTTGTCTTTGACAGTATATGGACAAACAATAAAACAAAAATAAATGATTAACAAGATCAGAGAACAAAAAAACTTAGAAGCAGTAACAAAAAGTATCCAACGAATAAACGTACCTTTATTATTATTAAATAACTAAACTTGAACACTTTTTCCCTCGTTTTTCTATTTTTTACTACAGATGAAATATGGCATCCCATCATCGGGAATGATGGCATTCTGTAGCTAAAACGAAAGTAATGTTGTACTGACGTGTAGTCATTATTTGGCTCATGGAAGAAGCTACATATGTAGGATCCCTTGACACAGCTCGCAAGACCGTCGCGTCAATATTTAGTTGTCGATTCAATATTTAAGCAGCTTGGAGTGGAATATGCATAATCATATCTTCCACTTTCCACAAATGCGTATGCGTTTGCCCTCAAAAAATCGTAGCCATAAAAATGTCGTTCAATCATGTATTGTATAAAAAACTGATGGCGATTTATGTGCAAAAATACGATAAGGTTTATTATAAGGTATTTTTTTATACCAAGGAACAAATTTTTCTCACCGGGAATTTACTAATTTTCCCTTATAGTATAGTATAGGCACATGCCCACCAAATCGCGATTAGTGCCATTATTGCAAACCTCTTCTCCCTACGAGCCGTATATACTATTTTTTTTTATTTATACTTGTTGCATTACTTACTTTATATTTTGTAAGATGTTTTAAAAAATAAAATACATATATATGATTTGATTTTTTAGACGATTTTTTTTTACTTTTAAGTAACTAAAAGATTATCCGAAATTTCTCATATACTGGCTGCTAATGCTCACTCGCCACCAACTCGCGAGGGTCGCGGGCGGAGTGCCGCGCGACATTCGGCAGCCATTACTGCGACCCTCCCCTCCCTACGAGCCGTGTTTACTAAAAATGCGTACAATTTTATATACGGGTGGAGTGTATGTATGTTTGTATGTATGTGTACAGGGAGAATTTTAGAAAAGAAAATCGCTAGTAGATAATATGTCAAAAGTAAGAGATTTAGTATTGCTTATTAAGGGATTGCTTGTACATTTTGTGCGATTTGGTCAGTAATAAAAACACATTAAACGTATTTGGTAAATTACACACACAAATACACATTTAACGCAGTAAGCGACAAAAGTAGTTAGTAAGAAGTGATTAAATGTATTTAAGACGTTAGTTATGTTATGATTTGGAAATTACAACAACAATACTTCTAAAAACGGGTTTATATCGTGCTTCTTTTGTGGAATTTACAGTTAATTTCCATTGTTTTTTTATGTTACTGAAAAAGAACATCTGACGTCTTTCTTTTAAAAAGCACTCTGTACAAATATAAACATACCTAACTTAAGTTTACTCTTTATACGGCATCCTTAGACAAACAGAATTCAACAGTGACGAATCAACGTGGAAAAGCAGCATTTTCTTTTTGTAGGGTGACAGACGGGATTAGCTTTGCATTATAAAAGTCTTTTTGTTTATTTAACGGGTAAATTTTAAATATTTCTGCGTAAGGGAAGCGCATTTTCAATTGAATAAATGAATCTTTGATCCAAATTTCGATTACAGAAGAAATATAGTTCAGAAAAAAACTGCATCGAAAACATATTAGTCGTTTACAAGCTTCTATGTCACTATCAAATTCACAGACACGTAAGAAACATGATGTAACACTTCTCTGTTGTTTAATTTAACAAGTTACAAGAAATACAAAAGCATGTTTTTATTTATTTTCGAACGGACCGACCACGTTCCTTGTTTTATAAATGATTAATTACATGAACCACTTCTTAACGTTCGCACGTAAATTTTGATTTTCGAAAACCATATTTTTTTTTATATGAACGGTACATAAAATATGTTTTTTTTTATTTAAACATAAATTTAGAACGCACATTATACGTCTTCTTTAACCCGCTATCTGTCACATAATGCGCATGTTAACCCTTCACAGGCCGTAACTTGAGTTTTTTTTTCTGGAATCCCGATTCCCGGCATAATGAATTTCATTCCTGTTTTTGTGCGTATTACTTTTGTCCCGTACGAATTGAAGACGGCTGAGTGTCTTATAAATATTCCAGTTCATTTATAAAAGGTTAACTTAGGTTTTATTTTATTAGTAGGTATCTATTTGACATGAGTAATTATGTATGCATTTTACATAAATTATGTAGGTATAGTTAATTTTGCCAATTGACCTCCAAATTTTTATATGAAGATGATGAATGTGTAAACAACATAACAACTTATTAGTGATTCTTGAGGAGAATTAGTGCTTTTTAACTTTTTGATAACATCTGTCATTTCAATAAATCTTCCACCTATTTACCAAAGAAAAATATTAAATTAATGTATGTATGATGATTAGGAGATGAGGAAACCTTTAAATTGCTTGACTATGGGTTAACTTAGTTATTAGTGGTAAATTATTGAGATATTTAAAAACAAAAATGAGTTCTTATAAATTCTGTTGCATAAAATATTATTTGTTTTTTGTAACACTTTATCTCATCATCTTGTGGCTCTAAATATGTTTTTAATTATTAAAGAAAAAGGTTTAATTAGGTGCTTTATTTCGTCAAAATGATCGTTTTGCGCAGCTAATTTCCGCCAAAACAGTAATAATTTCGATTTTTTATGTTGATATTAAAATATTTCAAATAAATTGGACGCAATTTGCACTGAAATTGTCATTACTGAATGCGGTTTAATCAACTGATTGACCAAAATTATTTGCAGCTGCAATACTTAAGTAATGAAAGAAAAGTAATTATTTTTAAACGAATATTCAATGTATGTAAAGTGTTTAATGTATGATGACAGTGTTTACGATAAATAAATAAATATTCCGGGACATTGCACACAGCGCCATCTAGCCCCACACTAAAGAAACACTTGTGTCGTGGGTACTAGATAACGGATATAATACTAATATACTTTTCTTTTGTAAATACATACTTAATTAAATTGCACATAATTTAAATAATTTGATATACGTATAGTTACACTCAGTGCCCTTAATAACGATAGTAGTGATATATATGAAAGGGAAAAACGAATGCGTTAAGAAAACTTTTTTCTCTTTCCTTTAATTATGAGCTTGTTCCCCTTATTTCACAACTTAAAATTTTTTCAAAATGTGTTTCATTTTACTTTAAAGTCAAACCAGATTTCGAAAACACAAAACGCTAAATCGAATTTAAAACCACATCTATTTCGTTATTGTAACGGACCAAAAATAATCCAAACTAACTATTACAAAAAACTTATTAACATCTCAAAAGTTACAGTAATAACTCTTTGTATTAACCTTTTTGTATTAGCACATAATAAAATAATCGCAGGACGTGCGAACAAAGACGGAAAAGAAAAAAGTTCAAGAAAAAAAAATGCAAATGGTTCATAATGCTTCGCCGGAAAGGGGTTAAAACGGTAACCGTGTCAGATCGCGTTTTTGTTTTTGCAATTATTTGTACATTTGTCGTAAATGTTATGACAGATGTAAATTTTCGGATAATTTCGGAACTTTTTGCGGCCGAGCGGGCAGCGCGCTTGTGGTGAAACAAATGAAATTAATGTTCTTAAAGTCATTAATCGTTTTATTTTAATGATGTTTATTTAATTTTTTATACGATTGCTTAGCTACAAATTAAAATAATCGAATTGTATTTTGTGAGCTAGTTCAAAAACCGATAACATTGTATTAAGAGAGGAAGATTATCAAGAATGCTATTTAATTTTCTAAATTGATTGAATTGCGAAAATAGCGATACTACGACACGCGTACTTATTTTTCTTGAATAAAAGCATGAACTTATTACTACAGTAAAACATATTTAAATAAACTAACATGTCAGTATAAATTTACAAAGATATAATGTTAAGATATATAAAGAAACATTCGCTTCCCTGGCGCCTATTACTTTATCTTTAGTCAGATAACAAAAAGAATATTTTTTTAAACACAAAGGGCAAAACAATGACTCCATCTTGTGATTCAAATGAGCGCGTAACCGATATCCCTGAGAGCTACATTCCATATTCAAACCATAAAAAACAGGCCATTCATAGACAACGTTGTTTTTTTTTGTCTCAACTCTCAAAAGTGGGACATGCATGTCATTAATGTCCTTTTCATATTTTTTTCTTCCAAAAACCGGTAAGCTATGAATAATAGTGATTCATTAGCCATTTTTGAAATTGGAACGCACCTGGATATCTTTTTTTGACAGACTGTTTTTTTAAACATTTATTAAAAATTTTTACAGGGTTTTGACTGTGGAGTCAAAATGCAAAACGTGAATAAGTTTTGTTATAGTTTGTTAAATTTGTATGCTATATTCTTTGACAGATGTTGTTAGGATAAATGTTCTTGATGCTTGTACTGTTAGTTTTGTAATTACTGAGTCTACTTGATAAACATAAAATTTGATTAGGTCATACATAGATTACCTTACTTGAGTTACTGCAATCTTAAATGCTAAAGTTATACAACTCAAACTACCTACCGCATAAATGTAATCAACACCCTTGATGATACACTTAAATTACTTATGGAGATATAAAATTGCAACAATAAATTGTATATTACACGACAAATTAACATCGGAAGCTACTTCGTTTCCCACACATGGAGCAGTAGCCTATAAATTTAAATTTCAAGACATCTGCCGACTAATTGTCTAACGAGCTTACGCATAAATTTAGTAAAATTACTATGCACCTTAAAAACACGTTAAAAAGTGCGTCACGCAGCGACAACTCTTTATTTTTAACTTGAAACCTGTCGCACTCAACCTCAAGGTGTGAAATTTGCAAATTTAAAAAGAAAAAAACTTTACGTCAAACTTCTTCGGGCGCGTTCGATTTTCAACTCAATTTCTGGCCGATTAAAACTATTATATAGTTTCTTCGGCTAACACTTACGACGTACAGAATTCGAGGGTTAAAAATGCAAATAGCTAACCCATTTCTTGAGTTGCCCTATAATTACAGTAATTTGCATATTATTTGACGAATAAATATTTATAAGGAAGTGAAATTTAAGAACTTTTTCATTACAAAACTAGTTTTTTTTAATAAAGTGCGTTGCGTATCCTTTTTGCATGTTTTAAAGGAGTAATTTTGTAAAAGTTTTTATGTAAATGAGTTGCTAGTAGGGTGTTAGTTTCGTGCGAAGATGGCCCGAGGCGCCTCTTCCCACGAATACCTTCTTGCTAATTAGAAAGGGGACAACTTGCGGAACTTGATTTTGGCAAATTCACAAAACGGTTTTTAAATGTTGTAGACATAAATTAATACATATTAAGTAACTATGACGTGGGAATTGATGGTAGGTAGACGCCTTGCTATCTTAAAGTACGTATTTTACTCCGAAATAGAAGAAACTAAGATACCTACTTAACTAAAAAAAAACGTTCTTTTTCTTTACCTAGACAATTTCATTTGTTTCTGATTTTTTTTGTGACTTTTTATACACTTTATGGTACGTACATAGCAAATACTTGGATAACTCGTAGATTACATAAATACTTGTGTCATATAACGATTAATATACCAAATATTTATATAAATTGTACAACTATTTCAACATATACGATACCACGACAATTCACAACTATTGCCCTCCCTATAACAAATCAACAAAACATCGATACACTAATAGTGATTGAATGAATCAATAAAACCACTTGACTCGAATTTAACTCGATGCACCGCCCTATTCGATTCGCATTGTGTGAAATCGATTCGTTCGATTGATCGATTAACAATAGCTGTTGAAATAGCCTATTCAATTATTGTTAGAGGTGGGTAATATTTTGACGACCCATTGTATGTAGCTAGGATATAAATAGATGTTGACATTTAGTCAATATTTATCGAAGAATGCTATTTGTAGATATAAGTAAATACCTATATATTTTATTTATAAATGAGTAATGCATTATACTAAAATGGGTGGTACTAGTTTGATGCCAAGCCAACCTAAGCATACGGATTTAATTTTCTTTGTTTTATTGTTTACTTTAAGATACATCTTTATCAACAAAAGTAGTTAACAAGTCTTCTGAAAGATTTTTTACTTGATTTCATCATTTCTAGTGCATTCTTTACCGAAGTTTTGAACAAATTGCCGATTAAAGATTTATTGAATATGGTCCATTATTACTGATACATAAACTAATTGACATAATTTTAGAGTACTTATATGAGTGACTATAATTATGTTTTATTTCTGCTCCCTTTTCCTACACGTTGTCATTATAATCCCATTTTGTCCACTGTAATAAAATTAAGCAAAGCAAGGCATTACTTTAAAATATGTTTAAATCAATAGGGAAGCAATGAAAACCAAAATCTGGTCAGCAAAGCTTTTCTTCACATCGTTTAAAATATGTCAAAGATTGGCGAAATTTGTAACTAAATAATTCGTCCATGTATTTATGCTGGAAGTATTTTTGATGTCTCAAATTTGTAGAGTCTGTAAACACTAAACATGCACATACATTTATTTTTAGAAATTTTATAGCAGTTACATATAAATAAAATAAATAAATATTCCGGGAAATAAAATAAATAAATATATGGTGTAGTATGTGTTTGATTAGCTCTGACTCGCAAATACTAACCTCAATTTCCATCAAAATGTGAGCCAGAAACTTAGTTACGATTGGTGACTCCCGCTCTGGGTCGTTCTTGGTGCAACAATTAGCAATGGCCATTCAGCGCGGAAACGCAGCTAGATTGAAGAGCACAATTGCACTGGGAACGATTAAGGGCGGGTTATTTAGTTAAGTAGACATGTAATTCTGTTTTTTTATGTATTTTTGTTTGACACGGGCTTTTACTGAATAAATACATAATACATACATAATTGTGAATCAAACAAAAATGTATCCATTGTTGTTGCTGCCCAATCTTATATATCGCTGACCAAACAAATACCTGTCGTGTAAAATAAGGGTTTTGTCATAAATTTCGTTATAAAACTCACGTAATCACCCTGCGACATAATACTCGGCAGGTGTTTCTTTGTTTAGAAATATTTACTGGGCTTAAAGTATTACAAAAAGAAGTAAGTGAGTATGAGAGTGCCAGAGCGAGCTCTGGTGTTTATTTTACACTTGGAATGAATGGGTTAGCACTTGACCATAATTCGCCTGATGGTAAGCGATCATTACAGTCTAGGATGGTGTTCAAGGTAGGTATCACTCTAATATCACATTAGCGAAAGTTTGTGTGTGCGTGTGAGTGTTTGTTAATTCTTTACGATCAAACGGATGAACCGATTTGAATGAAATTTGGTATGTAGGTATAGGTTACTTTGCGATGACAATTCCAAAGGTGTAAGCAAAGTTATGGACAGAATTTTTTAAGTGTGTTTTTTTGTTATTATTAGAATAGAATAAAAGAGAAGTCATTAATTTCGGAATTACATCCATATACATACATACAATATAATATACAATACAATATACAGAATTCATAAAAGTACTTAATTTGGTATGTTGTATTTTATTTCCTACTAGCAGCGCACCGCGGTTTTACCCAAGCTAATCCAGGTTATCATTTTATTTCCATTACCAAATTTCTTTCAAATTTGTTCACCGTTTGTGTGTGAAAAGTAACACACAAGCACAAGTTTAACTTATAATTAAAAAATAATAATTGATAAATTCAATATAGATAGGTACATTATTTATTTTATTCATAGTGGGAAATACATAATAAATAAAAAAAATCTACCAAATGCTTTTAGTTTGGTGTGTAGTAGGCGAAATTGATATTGCCGAAAGCATGCTTATGAGGTTTTCAAAGATAAAATTAATAATAGCTATGGTAATAAAATCATATAAAATATATAATGTAAGTATATGTATTAAGTATATAATTAAATTACATAGACGACCGACAAACGTTATTTGTGTACGAGTTTACTATACAAGCTACAAATAGAAAAACTTTTGAAAATATATGAATTTAGTTTAAATATCAACGAATGTAGATTATTAATTATATTTATGTGTAAAAATAATTACAATCATCTAGCGATCCATCCCGGCTTCGCAAAAATATTTTTATGGAAATATTTTTAAAGGAAAATTGAATTTAAAATAGCCTCTCCATTTTGGGCGCTTCCGTGGGTCGAATGACATGTAAAATTTTAGGTCCTGGCTGTTGTCATAATACGGCAGTCGTAAAGCCATGTCAGAGGCCCTTAGGGCGGCTTGATAAACTCTCGACACCAGAGTTGGCCACTCTCATTCGATAAGAAGAAGAAGAATAGCCTATATTATTCAGTCATAATGTAGCAATAAAAAATTGTAAAAGATTTTTTTTAATCAGTCGAGTATTTTTTAAACAGTTTGTTACAAAATATTTACATAAAAATCTTTGCTTTTTATTTATTTATTTATTTATAATGGTACACAAAACAGAATGTGTTCCCAAATAAGCTAAGTATACATTCAAACTGGTTTTGATCCAGAATAAATAATAGAGTTTTTTTTTTAATTTTTATTTGAATTACAATAATAGAGATGAAATTATTTTTTAGTATGTTGTAGAAATAATTATACAGAAAATTCGTCATCTAAACATAAATATATATAACTAGCGTGGAAAATAACATAAAATATACAACTAAACTGATTTAAAAAAATCTTATTTAACTGATAAATAATACTCAACGCTAATTACTAGTACTATTATTAGTAATTTTTTTTAGGTGTCAACTTTGGTCTATGGAACAATCTGTCAGATTGCACAATCTGTACAAACTTCAATATAAAAAATATCTTTTCTGACGACTTAGACTTTACTTATAATATTATTTATTTGGCTAAAAAAGAAGCATTTTTTTTTCATTATGTATTGCGTAATTTTTGTTCCATTCTATTAAAAATACTTGAGCAAATTAAAAGTACTCGGAACACAAGCATCAGAAGCCATGTCCCCCTTTATTAAAATTCCTTTCATATCAAATGTCAAATATTAAAATTTCCCTTTTAATCAAAGATCGTGCACAAATCATAATTTCTTTGCGAGACTACCCAAGCATGTGAGCATCTCGGGGTATAGAAATACGAGCAAAGATACGGCCTTTTTACTTCAGAAAAAAGGAAAACTCAAGCGAATTAGACTCGAATCCCGCACAATTATAGCAGACGCACAAAAGGAAAAACGCAGGAAAAAATACATGCTTTGTTATCGAAATTGGAAACGAAATATACCTAAAAGAAGTCGGCACCGCTGGGGTGCATTTTTTTCGTACACAAAACCTCCCTCGTACGTACGATATCCTTACCCCACGTCCAATGGCCTACCCTACACATCCGTGCTTTCATTTTTATAAACAGATTTTTTTTCTTTGCGAGCGAAAGAGACAGTCGATTTTAGCTACCCGTAAACTGGGGTAGGTTAGAACGAGAAGGGTGTAAATAAAAAGTTCGGTCGGCGGATAAAGAAAGCTCAGGTATGGATAAGGGTGTGGAGGAAAGAAAAAAGGGATATGATGGAATGGTGGCCACCCCCTGGGTGGTAGGGTGAGATAGAAGTTCCCGCGGCTGCCGCTAGATGGGGGTGAAAAACAACTTCTTTTTTTATTGAATTTGCAAGAGTTTTGGCATAATGATGATGGATTGTGTTGCGGCTTTTTTGCTGATAAGTTTTTGGGGGATTTTCCTTTGCGTGTAATGCGTTTTTTAAATTGGGTAGATGGAAGTTTCTGACAGTTAGTAATAAGCTGACGAAGTATTGTCAATCCGGTAGTTTGTAGCGTGTGAAGTTTTCGTTCGAGTTTGAACAGTTTTAATGAGATATCAAAAGTTTTGAGGCGGAAAAGTGGAGCTGGTTCATGACACTGTTAATTTTTACCATTGAACCATAAATCAAAGTTTTCTAATTTGTGTAGTGCTATTATTTTCTTTCCAATTAGAAAAATAAAATGGATACTTAAATCAAATCCAAATTAAATTTATTTTCAAAATTATGTTTACATTCTAATAACAAATAACATATCAAACCATCAAATTAATTAGTAACAAAAAATAATCACACTCTAATTAGAACCAAAAGTCCCAAACCGTATCATGTTTTTAACTATGATTTCTACCTTTTAAAGTGTTAGCACTTCATCCCCGAATCTTCTAATTACGCTGCTACTTCAGTGTGAGGTGGTGAGTTTTTTCACCCCTTTTCATCCCCTAATGAGACAACCCTTATACCGTCTGGTATCAGGCTGTAGTGGGAAAGTCAAGGGTTGATTTTTCAGGTTTTTGAGGTAAAAAGAGGGGTTTATACCTGAAGTTAGTAGATATGGATAGGTGACTAGCACCCTGTGGTGCTAACACGTTAATTCGGGAGTTAAAATAGTCTATGTTATAGACCATTTTACCATATTTTAATAATTTTGGGATGCTCCACCAGAAGTACTTTTCAAATGAAGAGTAAACAGATAAGCCTAGATTGCAGAGAAGCCCTGTGACGCTAATATATAGAGCGCCTGCTCCTATGATGTAAAAAAATATGTAATAATAAAATAATAATTCAAAAACCAAAAAAAAAAAAACCCTCATTTTCCATTAAAAAGTTTTAAGTTAAACAATCATAGTGCGGGTTTAGCACTTGACAATATAACCAAAGCACATAATCATGATTTCAAGTAGCCTTGTTTGAAAACTACTGCCCAATACTGGCAAAATAAAACATACATTTGATACAAAATGTTTGCGTACTTCAGATGACAAATACCCATTGGAAATGATAATATTTTTCTAAGTAACTTGTGCCAATCTTACAACTCTAATAAGACCTCAGCAAACAAAGCTATAAGCACATCGGAAAAAAATTGAACCTCACGAATATCCAATTTGGGCTTCGTATAAGCAATAAATAAGAGGAAAAGGCTTTCCAGACGGGAAATAAAAAAAAAGTAGCGAAAAGGCGGGAAAAAGAGGAAAAAGGAAAAAATAGGAAAAAGGCAACGGATCGAAGTCTTTCGGCCGTCGTATCCAATAATCCAGCGTCTGTCCGCTCGCCTAATGTGATCGCAGCCTAATGAAAAACGCCTCGACCTTAGCTATAGACAGGGTTTTTTATTTGTTTTTTTAACTTTATTTTGTAGTAATTTTTTTTTAACACGAAATAGGCTTACCTTTGGCTATAGCCTGCCTGATGTTAAGCACCACTATAGTCTAAGATGTAGCACGCTTGCCTAGAAGTAACCTATTTACTCTAGATTTGAAGACCCCTGGGTTATAATTTTCTGGGAACAGGGTTCCAGGTAGAGAGACATTTTTTTTGGAAACTCGTCAAGACTAGCTCATGACCTTTTCTAGTGTAAAGCAAGCTCTAAACAAGGCCCCTGCATACTCGTACTACAACGTCCGATGATGTTCCACTAGGTAAACCATTTTGTAACAAAAAGAGGGGTGTGATAAGTTCGTCGTGCCTGTGTATCTCTGCATTGTCGCGCTTAAACAGATTAACCAATTTTGGTTTTTGTATTAGATGTTTTGACATTTAAAACATTTCTCATTTTTAGTAACTGTTCGATTTATAGCATTGTTTATGTATGGTAGGATATGTAAGATATGTCTTTAATGCACACCAAGAAATTACATAATGAAAGAAATTTAAAAACTAATTCAATGCACATTGGGCGGCCTTATCGCCTTAGGCGATTTCTTCCTGACAACCTTTGGATGGACAGGATTTGAAATTGGGCGGCCTTATCGCTTTAGGCGATTTCTTCCAGGCAACCTTTGGATGGACAGGATTTAGAATCTAGTTGGATGATTAAATAATATGAAAAATCCCATCGTTATTTTTACAATTCAAAGCTTCTGAAATAATGTAGTATGTTGAATAATTAAAACCATATCTATAAAATTATAGTGTCCCTGTCCCTGTCCTAAAAAATCTAATTTTTATAAAATTTTATTCAAGCAATTTTTGATATATGATAAATAAATAAATTAAATAAATATTCCGGGACATTGCACACAGCGCCATCTAGCCCCACACTAAGCAAACGCTTGTGTCGTGGGTACTAGATAACGGATATAATACTTATATACTTTTCTTTTGTAAATACATACTTATTATACATACAAACGACCAGACTCAACACAAGTAATTATAAATTTTAAATTTCATAAATACTTGTGTCAAGCGGGAATCGAACCCGCAACCCCTAGATTAGAAGGCAGAGCGACTACCAACTAAGCTAACAGGCCAGTCAATGATGCTTATCTCATTCTTATAAGAATTCAAAAGATATATTTTGTTTATCGTTCAGGTCTATGCATAGAGCATCGAACCCAACGAATGTTAAAAAGAAATCGAGAAATAGGTTTACGTTGGTAACGGAATCAACATAAATTACAAGAAAATTCGGAAAATCGCTAACCGTATATTTAATGTTTTTGCTTATGTATTTTTTTATGAAATGGGTAGAAATATTTGTATATTTTAAGGATATAATTTTGGGTTGATTTTTTAAAGTAAGTTTGATCGTATTGTTAGTTTGGTATTTTTTACAAATATACTTATAGGTCTAATCATGATTAATAATAATCTATTATTTTCTATATTTAAAAGTTACACTACAATCAGGCTGTTCGACGTACAAAAAAACTACAAAATAAAAGCTAAAAAACGTACATCATACAACAATAGCATCCCATTATTAATTAATTAGAAAATATCGCATAATTTCATTCAAACTGAAATTAAATGAAAATAATTAATTTCATACACACTTGCTTTACAGTAAGACTTAACAAATATTAATGCATTACCACCTTATTTACAAACAACTTATTCACTGATCTAACAGATGCGTTGAGTGGTGTCTCATTATCAATCTACTAGCAAACCCCGCGAACTCCGTTTCGCCACCAGATGGCTTCGTTTTTTTATAAACCTCACGGAGCCCGAGACCTTTCCAACGAATGCAAAACCGTGGAAATCGGTTCGTGTGTTCTGGAGTTATAGCGTCAGGAAGGAAAACCCGACTTATTTTTATATAGTAGATTAATAGAGAGTAAATAACAAAACATGCCACAACCTAAGCAGCTATATTAATCCATTTTTATTATAAGTAATAACCATACAAATAACTTACCTCCAACATATAAGTGCTATTCAGAATGACAACCTAACGGGTATTTAAAAAATCTACGGAAAACGCAGAAAAACTCCTGAAAATCTCCATATAAAAAGTAAAAGTTCCTGAAAACTTCGACAAAACTCTTAAGACATTGAACTTTCCTTTGACACCAATTTCGATTTCATTAAGACTCGCCGTCTTAAGAAAATTCATTCATTCTTCCAAGATCGTTTCTCTCTTTCATTCACGAAGGAAAACTCGATGAAAATAGTGTATTTTCTCGCTCTGTCGGGAAGGCGTCATAACGAGGAGTTTCCAATTTACTCATTAAATAGACCAATGTAGGGTTGTCTCTAAATAAGTTAACACAGAATTAATTTTCATAAAAAAAAGCTTTCATAAGACTTGATTAACTCCTTTTTTGGAAGTCGATTAATAAGAGGCCTCTATTAATTATTTTGTAAACGTATTGGAATATAGATATAACTTTATTTATGATATTGATTATAATTGAACCTGCTTGCTATTAATCTGGTGAATATTCTAGGTATCCTAGACATTATTTATCCCTGTCTGTCGTCGACAAACACCTTTTATTAGATAAACACATAATAAGTACATATCATTTTAATTTTATAATTTGGAAGTATTTTTAAAGTCTGCCTCAGGCAACATTTGTTATGTATTCGATTTTGTTTGTCATTCATATTTGTGTTCAAAACTAACTTTAGTTTTTACCTAAATGAAGACATAAATAAATGAAATGATACACAATATAGACCAATTTTATCAACTTAAAGAAAGTTAACGTATATAAGTTATTCGAAAAAAAAAAAGAAAACAATATATTTATCTGCGGTATAAACCAATTGTCAAAAAACATGCATAACATTTTGTAAACCTTAAAAGCAAAAAGATTTCCCAAGAAAAGTCACAATAGTCTCGTTTTAATTCCTACTTCACCAACCCCGCTCTGTTCTTCATTATCTTATTACTTAGCAAACTTGGAGAACTGCGACCATGATGTTTTGATACTTTTCAAATAATAAAATTTAAATTCGTATTTCTGAATAGTTTGATCGCGAAATAATAGATAATAAATCATATTATACCTATTTGTACTAGTCTGACTTCAAAAGAAGAGGAGGTTCTTACTTAAATATTGTTTTTTTTCATCCAATGCACTGGTTTACAATTTAGTCTGTAATTATGTTGTTGATTATCGTTGTTGTTTGTGTGTTTGTAAGACAGAGTATACAGTACCAGTTAGGTACTGTATTCTCTGTCTAACTCAGGTTTTTGAAATTATTAATCGCATTTATGTTGTTCAAGCTGTGTACACATATCTTAGTAAAACCAGTTTTGAATGTATACTTAGCTTATTTGGGAACACATTCTGTTTTGTGTACCATTATAAATAAATAAATAAATAAATAAATACCAGATGTCATTCAAATCGATTGCGTTATATGAGCGTTAGAAAGGTCATTGACATATTTTTGTAACATGTATTTTGATGTACTTACTTTACGCATTTTGTATGCGTAAATGAATGTAATTTCGCTCATTACTAATTTTATTCTACTAATTATTTTTTACCATTTTTCCATAACTACAACACGTAAAATCTATCACCAAGCGCAAGACATTGCGTTTAAAAAGAAGCATCGTTTAAGAGCCAGTTCCATGCCAGCACAGGAATATTCCACTCTGAGCATCAGTGTCGGTTGTGTAGATGTTGCTTCAGGTATGACCCTATAGTGTATATATGTGTTATTTAGTAACCATGACAAAATCGTAGGTTAGTATGAGACTAGAAGGTGTGATGAGCTGACTAATGCCTAATGGTGCAAGCCAGGATTGTCCAGAATAAAAAAAATAATAAAAATCTTTTGTCTGTTTTAAACTTTTTTTTTAATTTTGTTTAAAGTATCAAGACCTCTACCTCCCACTACAGATCTTTAAGACGCTGTGCCGAGTTGTTTTAAGTAGCGCGTGAACGTCACCTTGACCATCGTGAACTTTGCCCCACTTCCCTGACCCGGGGCCAACGGGAAAGGGCTCAGATGGGAACGGGGTGGATTGGGAATAGTTGGGAATTGCTAACAGGTGGTTCTTATTGGATGAATGGGATGGTTTATTATAAGTTATGGTTAAAGAATACGTATTTGGTTGTGCAGGATTTCTGGTAACTCAAAGTAAGTTGGAATTTATGAACTAAAAACAGGTTCTTCTAAGTTGTCAGTACATACATACATACCTACATAACTCGGTTTAGCATCGTATGTATTTTTTTGTTTATTAGATTGTATGTATCCTCTTAGGTTGATTCTCGAAGGCAAGATTCCAGGGTAAAGAAGCTCAGGACGTCAGAAAATGAAGTGGCTAGACAACATTAAAAATTGGACAAAACTGAGCTATCCGCATCTAAAAGAAGCAGCATGGGATCGCAGAAAATTTTGCCAATTGACCTCCAAACTTCAATATGAAGATGGCAACTATGATTCAATCTGACGATGATGTATCTTACTATTACATTATATTGTTTCTGTTCTTGAGACAATTTTTTTATTGGTTAAGACAAATTTAAGTATACAAGTGTTAAAACATTATTTTAAGGCTTCAAACACCGTATTCAAATGCCTATTGCCATCGTCTAGGCATTTTTTTTTTGCACAGTGATCGACGATATAATTAACTAACCTTATTTAGGTCTAATTATAACCTAGCAATAAAAAGCCTAAAATACTAAAACATGCCATAGTGTAATATTATCCCAGCATAGTATTTTCCCGTCGGCAAGTACAAAGGGAAGCAGTGCCGTCGGCATCTCTTGATCTCGCCGCCGCCCGGCGGCAAATCGTCGCTCAAGCACGGTAATAGTATCATAACCGTGGCTCAAGTCACACTATTTGCTGCTTAAATTACTGTTTTTGACACAATTACGAGTATATTTACTTTTTATGTCACAGCCTATATTGTTTACTGGTAGTGTCCCGCAAGACTAGCTGTGTTAATCTAAGTACATGTACCTATATAAAGTCTGCTTGTTAATTACTAACTGCATTTTCAGGGTTTAGTTGCATATTATTTAGCTATACGTAGGTATACCAATTTCCCTCTCAATTGATTCAGCTTTTTAAGTCAGAAAAACAAACAAGCATATCTTAAAACTTTTGGTTTTGTAATATGAGCGTGATAGGAGTACCTAGGTACTGTTGAAAAATACTTTGTTCACACAAACTGTTGGACCTAGCACAAAATACATACCTACATTAACCTCAAAATAATTAGAACTTACGTTTTTTGTATGTATCTTATAAGAATGACACCGATTTTTAAATAACTAAGTTTTGTTCTTTAAGTTTATCTTAAGTTCTCTCTATTGGAAAAATAAAAGAACATAATAAAATACATGAATGTGTGAGCAGAAAGGTGCTTCAGTATATAAATTGTGTCGTGTCGATTATTTAACCTAAGTAGGTACCTATTTTATTTTGCTTCTGAAACTAGGTATTTAAAGACTAAACATGATTATGTCTGATTTTATACTAAGCCACGCCAGAGGCCTCTTGGTAGGTTTAAAAACTCTCGACTCCATAATCGACACTCATACAAACTTGTATACCTATTTTACCTTAATTTAATTTCAATACCATTATTAACTTTTTTATCACGAAACAATTAGCTATTTATTTAAAGAAATCAATCTACCCGTGCCTAAATCGTTATCTCTGGAACATTGTATCGAGATTGAAGTAACGTCTCAATATAGAGGGAGCCACTGCATACTTATACGTAGGCAGATATAGGAAGGTAGGGATTGTGAAGTACTTGTAGATGTAAGTTGGTAAGAGATTTAAAAAAACATTTCAATGATTTGTAACTAGGTTTTACTCGAGGCGTATAAAACATCCTCTTAAATTCGACTGGCCTGTTAGCTTAGTTGGTAGTGTCTCTGCCTTCTAATCTAGGGGTTGCGGGTTCGATTCCCGCTTGACACAAGTATTTATGAAATTTAAAATGTATAATTACTTGTGCTGAGTCTGGTCGTTTGTATGTATATTAAGTATGTATTTACAAAAGAAAAGTATATGAGTATTATATCCGTTACCTAGTACCCACGACACAAGCGTTTGCTTAGTGTGGGGCTAGATGGCGCTGTGTGCAATGTCCCGGAATATTTATTTATTTATTATTTATTTATTATTTAAATCACTCCATCTATTAAAAAAAACTGCATCAAAATCCGTTGTATAGTTTTATAGATCTAAGCATACATTGAGACAGACGAGCGAAGTGAATTTGCTGTATACTATATAGGTATTAACAAATAGGAATTTAGTAATATTACTAACGCATGCCAATTTAATGACCGGGAAATCAACAACAACGAATGTGGTACGTCTTTATAAAACTGGTGTAAAAAAATACTTTCAATAAATTTGGACGTGGGTCAAAGTTCGTGTGGAATGAAAACGCTATTTTGTAAATACTTCAATTAATTCACTAGTGAACAACCGTGGACGCGCTCGCGGTTTTATCTGTTTTAATCTTTATTCTGGTAATTCTATGTCAACCTCAGCCAAAACATTCATAGGCCACTTTATATTTCTTCTAACTTGGTCTAGTCGTTTTAGCGCGAAGAAGTAACGAACATACACATGCACTTACAAACTCTTGTTTCTAAATATTAGTAGGAAGTAGTAAAGGATAGTTTATCTCTCAATACACAACAGAGCTAAAAAGAGAATACTCCCCCGGTCCTTTGTTGCAAGACACAGTAGGTAGGTACAGGCTCACACACGGACGCTCCCTTTTTAATCCGACGGGCTTCTTTGCCCAAGGAACGGGGAGTTAAGGAGACACGAGCCTTAAAACAATATATTTTTTCTGTGCTAGTAAACGAGTGTGGCTCAGCGGTTCCAGTGTCTGCTTTTCATCATTTTTAATAGCAACATTGCATTATGACATAACAATTAGAATACTGTGTTCATGAAATGTGTTTTTAAATAAATGATTATTATTATATAGAAGGATAACATCGTGAGGAATCCGACTAATAATAAATGATTATTACTTACTGATTATTACTGACATGTTTGAGGACAACAATATGTTTTCCGTGGAAGGACCTGAGCACCACGATGTAACTGCCCAAGATAACTCCCCTAACGAATTAAATCTGCGGGGGAGTTACGATCCTCGGTCATGAGGAAATTAGACTCAAGAGAGAGTGTTAGCAGTAGTTAGTTAATAGTTTAGTCTGTCGATACGTATATTTAGAGATTCCATAAGATTTAGAGATTTCATGCTGGTCCTAATAGCACTACATTCGTCAAGCATTGTCAGAGGCCTATTGTCAGAGGTGTATAGTAAGGTTCTCATTATTTCGTTTTAAACTTACTGCCTGTCCTCCCCTTAACAAAGTATCCTTTTTCTTCTTTCTAGAACAAGCAGCCTTGTATATTAAGGCTCTTTTAACGCATCGGAAATAGATATTCACTGAACCGAACTTATTTTCAGTAAAAATAACTTGTGTGTTATATATTGAAGGTGGATATAAAAATATAATATAATGATATACAATAGCTGACGATCGAAGCCAATGGTATATTATGAGAGAAACCTGTACCCAGTAGTGGGCCGAAATCGGCTGTGGATGATGATGATCAAAATATGTATGTTTTCAGAGATATTTGACGTCGTCTGAAGCGTATTATACTAATGGATAGCTTCGCTAGTGTTGTAACAAGTCAAAAATTAGTCTGTCACTGTCAGGAGACAGAACACTAAACTATTACCATGCCAAAACTCACTGAGATGCACCGCTTTGTTGCGGTATCAAGGCAAGACAAAAACCTACACTTTACATAGATTTTATATAATGGCATTGCGCTTGTCAATAAATAGCCTGACGATAGCGAGCATTATGATTTATCATTGTGATATATCCTGAAATATTTGTTTATTTTTTATTTATAATTAGGTATTATGGCTTCGCTTAGGTAAATAAATAAAACAACAAAATACCAAGATCTGCCACATTTATAACACGAACTCCGACCTGTGACAATGCTGCCAACATAACAACCCAAGTTCTTTCGTTGCGGAGGAAAACGCCGGAAACGCCGCACCGGATGTTCGCCGCTACCGCCGCCGGAAGTACCGCCCTGCCAACGGTAAGGACATGTCAAATAAATCACTTTTATTGTAAGGTTGGTAAGGGTACACGTACTGGTATAGATATAGGTATAAAGCTTTGAAACTGTATTTACTGAGGTTAGGTAAATCATTTAGGAAAATTATTATCATACTATATACACCTATGTATTGGAGATCATGTATAATAAGTTTCCGTAGAAGGACCTGGGCACCCACCACGATGTGTCTGTCCAAGAGCTCCCCTAACTAATTAGTCCTGTGGGGGAGTCACGATCCTCAGTCATGAGGAAATACGGCTCAAGAGATAATAAGTTTATGTCTTTGTTTTACTACAGTAGGTACCACACTAATGACGTCTAAGATGTACTAGGTTTGTCTTCCTTCCTTTAGTCGCTTGCTCACTGCTGAGCATCGTGATGGTCCCGACCCACTTGGTGGACCAATAATCGCCATTTATGTCGATCCGTGGCTTCATGTATGGCTATACTTGCTTTCGAGCCAATATGTTGAGCCACTTGATCGGACCATCTAGTTGGGCTTCGACCTCTTGATCTTGTTCCTGCCATTTTTCCGGTCACTATGAGCTTCTCCAGATTGTCCGCTGGTTTCCGTGCGATATGCCCAAAGTACTGGAGTATTCGCTTCAGACATACGGCGGACATACGTTGTTTAATGTTCAGCTCTTTCAGGATTGAGGCATTTGTCCGAAAAGCGGTCCACGGAATGCGTAACATGCCTAGGTGCATGTAACATGCATAGGTTTGTCTAGAAGACATCTATTCACAAATTGTAATTTCTGGGATTTTATTTGTCAGAAAACGGAACTTTGGTGAAAAGCAACTTAGGTTAGGTATATTATAGTTCATAGTTCATATTCATTTATTCATAAACAGAGTTTACATGTCAAAATCGAAAATAATATTCATATTATACTTACCCACAGAACAACGATCGGGCCACATCGCCCCCGCGCGCACGGCGACAAGCATGGACTTCAAAGCTCTGTGTACTTACCACATACGTAGTATGTATGTATACACTCAAGTAACTACATAATAATATGTTAATTTATAATATAATCCAATTAAACATTAAATCATTTCCTTCGAATTCTGCCATCAACTTTTTATTAAATCAATTTGAGGTTCTGAATATCTTCATACCACATTCAGCGAATTCAGTTCAGCCAAAGTATTCATAAGTGATTTAAAAAATACACATTTACAAACTATTGCCGTTATAATATATTTTTTTTACATGAGATAGGCTCACGCTTGACTACCACTTGCCGGATGTTTAAGCAACGTTGTAGTCTACGATCTTGCGCGCTTGCCTAGAAGAAACCGCGTGAGAAATGATGAGGATAAAATTAAAATATTGATTCTAAAAGATCAAGAAATAAACTTGAGACCTAACCCTTAAGATACCCTAAATCGTTTTAAAATCTCGCTCAAACATCCATTTTGCAGGAAATAAAAGCGTACCGTTTGTAATATTGAATTAATTAACCAATCAACAGGTAGGATATAACTCGGCTTTAGGCGTTCTTTCATAATTCTATTCCGGGGACGGAGAGTTTTAACGATTTCGTACGACTTAGAGGTAAGAATACATGGATGTGGTACGTAGAATTGTAAAAATAACTAAAAGCCCTTGAAGCAATTTTTATGCTAAAATTTTGTAAATGGAATTTAGAGATACCACTGAGCAGTTTGCTATAGACCACAGTCAATTATTATAAGCATTTTAGGTTTCCAGTGTCCATTAGACACAAATAAATGCAGTATTATATGTTATTGAAGTACAAACCAATAATAAGTGATTTTTTTGTTATCTTTAGCACCTGTGATGTGTTAACAATGTGAGAAAGTAAACATATAATTTACAATTTTATTTCCCTTACTACCAGGTAGGTACTACCAGGTACTTATAGTCTTATAGTTTTTATACACTACTAAAAAAGAAAAAGGATTAAAAATCTATAAGGTAATTTGTCAAATGCTAAGCCCGCACAATGGTTGTTATTGGAAAATGAGCGAAAATAATCACTTTATTTTCGCTAATTTTCCAATAAAAAGCTTTAAATAAAAAGCCGATTAACTAATTACTTGATTAAAAAATCAGTTTTGTGGGTTAATTAAATCAGAAAATAGGCTTATTGGATTAAGAACAAACATGGCAGTTAAGTTCTAAGCTTAATTTAATGAACACTTCATACCATTGCAATAACTTTGATGAAGAAAAAATGCCATATCTTCCTGTTACCAACTCTTCTCACCATTTAAACCTCCCCGGGCGTTCCTTTTCTATCTCAATTTACTTAAAGATTGCATTTTCCGTCCCCATAATTAGTGATTAGTCTGTTTCTTATTACCGCTTGCGTTAGGATGTCAAAGACATTATTATTTAAAGACACCTTAGTACTACAGCAAGCGAACTACAGTAGAAGTACTTAACCACAAAAAAAAAATAGTTTGGGGTCAGATGGCGTTATGTGAGTTGTCCAGTAATATATACCATTATTCTTTTGGAAACCGTTTCTCCAAAGATACATCCTAAACGGACAAATCAGCATTTTGTTTTATTATAAGTTCATAGATTAAAATGAGAATCAGCATGCATACATTGTGTCACGTGATTTTCATTGCTTACCACCAGCAATGAAAATCACGTGACATGCATGCTCTAATGTGCCCAACTATCTGTTGCTGTCAAGTTTGTATTGCTGTCAATAACTACTAATAAACAATGGGTCTGGCTATCTTGTTTAAAATTTAATTCCAGTGTAGACGAGCTGTGCCTACGATCACAAGTTGACTAGTGCTTATTTCATTTCTAGGAATATGGTGATTATTTGCTTGACTATCAAGTGTAAAAAAATATCATAATTTTTTACTTGACAGTCTTGATAGTCAGACAGACCAAACCTATGATGATTCATTTGGTATATGTGTGTCAGTACTTGATTACCTTATTGAGGTGTCTATGACATACTATATCATTGTATCGTCGGTTTTGTCCCCGACAGACGATTTGTTCAAATTAACGCTTCTGTGCAAGATTTATTTAGTCTTTGGAAGGTGTTGGGATTGTAATCAAAGAATGTTGATTGAGGGAAAGGTGGAATAAATGATTACTGTAAATACTTTGTAAGGACAAACGTTCATATCTCAGCCAGCGAAGGTTTTTAAGCCTGATTATCAAGTTAACTGGTGCGGTCAGTCTTCTGATGGGTGACCAAAAATGGATATCCATTTAAGCGTTTCTATGTGTCGGATGACATATTAAATTGTGAGTAGCTTGTTATCACTGTCTAAAAATCTTTAACTAAAGTTAACCACTATCGAACGCTAACAAGAGAAAGAAGATTTTTTCAAACATTTTCTCTTTTCTTTTAATTTTTATCACGAAATAGGCTTGCGTTTGACTACAGCCTGCCTGATGTTAAGCAACATTGTAGTGTAAGATGTAGCATGCTTGCTTAGAATGGTTTTAGCCGTAATGTATCTTAAAGTCATATAATTTTGAAGTAGTAAAAAAAAATAAGTTAATATAACAGAGTAAAAAGTGGTTTGACTTTCTAGTATTTTGTTGTACAAAATATTAATTTCTCTTACATTTAAATGCAACTCCAATAGACGTCGCTCCTCCCAACAATGTTGTAAAACGTTAATTCACTTAACATTAAACTTGATGGCTTATTGTTATTAACTTATTCAGTTTACATGCGTTAAATATCGACACTCAAAGACTTTTCATAAATGGAATAAATTCTTTTCTACACCCGTTTAATTTTTTTTCGTAGTAAAGTTTTACTTTCGAAATTTAGCTGGCTGCGATGTTGCAACAGAATAACCAAAATCGCAAAAATGACGTAAGCTTTTTTATCTCGAAACAACGATAACGAAGCCGCAGGATTCACTAGTTGCATAATAATAGTTTAGTTTTTAAATAGTTACTATTATTTCCCTATTTATTTTGTAAGTTGTTTTAAATATATTATTCATATCACTTGGTAACATAATAAAAACATATTCTGATTTTTGCAATTTCGCTTTAGTATTCTAACGATTTTCATTTAACACTTTCTTTAAACCTTAGTTGGTATTATATTACAGATCCCTATATAAATTAGATAAAAAACCGGCCAAGTGCGAGTCGGACTCGCGCACGAAGGGTTCCGTACTATCATCTATAATAGAAAATCTCGTTTCTAGATATTACAAAGTTTAGTTCTGTTTATAAAATAACGAGAAATCAACGAAATTCCAAGTAGTAAATTGCAAAGTTATACGTAGGTTTTCGATACACATCCGGGCAACATGACGACACTCGCGCGAATTCGCGCGGCTATTGCTCGCTCCGTGATGTAACCAAACTGTAGGTAAGTGCTGTCGTAAAAATACCTGACAGTGACAAAGACTGTAGGTAAAAACAAAAGTTTGGTTTACATAAAAAAAAATTGGTAGATTATTAAGATTATTATCTATATTAGTCTGTAAGTTTTGTTTATATGCCTACATTTAAACCTGTTATTTCTGTAAATAAATATTTTTCTTTCTTTCTTTCTTATTTACTAACTTGACACATCATTTATATTTGATATCTTTGTAAACCTTCATTCAATATATCGGCAGATGTGACTTGCCATACAATTACAAATTAACAGACTTTCACAATACATGTTATTAAATAATATAAATTGGAGACAATTTTGCAGGTGACTTTAAATTAAAGCTCAATATTATACAGTTTATGTAATATTGAGTTGTTATTGATAAAGGTTTCTTCCTTATTTTTATAAGGTTGAATATTATTTATGTAGCTTTTTACACATGGCAACAGATACTAAAATAGCAGGTTTTCTGAAAAACAAATCCTGTAAAAAATACTTATACACAAACTAAAATTTTTAATTTAATAGTTTGGTCATATACAGCGAGGTGAAGCCAGAGACACATTCGGTTAGGTACTCAGGTTAAGTATGTTATATCAGTTAATAATAATTTGAAATAATATATATATAGCATACGTAAGCTGGATTGTAGAATCAAAATTATGTCAGAGATAGAATATGGCTCCCAATGGTTCATAACTTGGAATTGAAGTGACCAATTATTTTAATATACATATTTTTCTATCTTAACAAAGATATGATTTAAAATCCCATGAAAAAAAAAACACTATAAAGACAAATACACATGTACACTAGGCAGGTGACCAGACCATGCTTTCGCGTGCCCGCCACTGACCATCAAATGCCATTTGCCATCAATTATGTTGTCACATTATTCTTCACTTGTCAGTTAGTTTTCATAATAACACTCCTGCCATCGCTGTGCCATGTTTTACCTCGACAAACATTCATTTAAACTGATATTAGGTTATTTCTGATAATAGGTATAATTATGGGGTATTCTCTTTAATGTAATAGCAGGTTGTACAAAGTTTCAGGTAATTGTTTTGCTTCGTTACATTGTGGTAGATAAAGATAGTGGTAGAATTTTTATAAGTTACAAAATAGGTCTCATGAAATTGATCACTTTTTGTCTGTAATTTTATTTAGTTCTTAATTTTTTTATTTAATTTTAGGTATGGATGGATCCATAGAGTATGTACTTAATATATTGTATTTTATAACGGAAACAAACATACTTAATTTAAATACTTACACCTTTTTCCCATAAGAGGTTAAAAAAGAAAACCTAGACAATAGGGTTCAATAGTAGTACCTAATTTTAAAACTATAAACAGTTTTTTTTTACTTTAGTTTTCTTCCTATCGAATGAGAGTGGCCAACTCTGGTGTAGAGAGTTTATAAAGCAGTCCTAAGGGCCTTTGACATAACTTAACGACTACCGTACTAGACAAACAGCCGGTTTACTTTAGTACAACCTTTAAAAGAAAAAATGAGGCTTGATATTTTGGTAGTGGCCAGTCTCATTACCTTATAATCGCCATCAAAAAGGCATAAAACTATTTAATCCAAATTTATCAAGCCACTTAAGATATCCCTTACTCCAATTTTATGACCAAAATACTTTTACGACCTTTTAACTAACACTGATAATCAACTAAATTAATGAATTTTGGTCATACAATACTCACAAAAATAGCAGTATGAGCACATCAAATTAATTACATACCAAAAAATTCTTAATTTGTAAGCTAATACGTTATTTAAATGATTTTGTCACCTCTGTTTTGTAAAGCAATATCATCTTTTCCGTTTAATTATTTTAAGTTTGATTAATTCAAGTTTTATTTAGGTACTACTAACAAATTACGACATCTATGGACGAAACTTTTTTTGTTCGAAATGCCAGCAATTCACAATATATACATTATAATTTTGGTCCTTTCATGTAGGTATGTACAGAGTAATCGGTAGCCTAGCGTAGCTAAAATTAGCAAGACATTTTGTTTTTGGCGTGACATTCCTTACTGCTAAACTAAAAATACCACCTTATCGGTTGACTCGTAATTCTTTCAACAAAATAGTTTATATATGCACCGCTTTATAATCACAAAATTAGATCATTGACTGACCGATTACCATCGGCTTTTACCAAAAAAACATGTCCATTAATTACTTTTTCGAGTTTACATATTTATACGTATTTTTATGTTAATTTATACGCAGCGAATGCGTTAACTTGCGTCCCGTCCTCAACATTTTAAATGAATGACCGCAGGATGGTCAGATAAGCTGATGATTATATTAAAATACGTTTCTGTTTTTTTTTGCCTCAAAATGCGTTACTCCTGTTGCTTATTTTGTAATATTTGTGATTTAAAAACACTGTATAAATTGATTTTATTATTTAATTAACAAAATACGATATTAAAAATAGTCAGAAATTACCAGTGTAAAAATAATGCTAGAAAAATAGGTATTGATTATATATAATAATCCAATACGTAAACCAAAAAACAAAATATATTTATAAGTTTCAACAATGATAAACGGATAAAGTAATTTAATTTTACAAATTATTACATATTATACATATTTTTGTAACACATTAACTTCTACATATAGAAGACCCTTCAACTTATTTAATATACATACCTACCTACATTTTTTTTAGGAAATTTGTCATGGCAATCCTTGTGTGAAATATGTTTAGTGTCATATGTCAGCACATTGCCCGGTTAATTAAATTTGTAACTATTACTATTAGAATAATATAAAATTAACGTCGATCTTGAAAAAGATATCTTGAGCTTTCTAATATCTTCTAATTCTGTTTATAACATCTTCAGGCCAGGATCTGTAACAAATTTACAATAATGCTGTAATAACTGTAAAAAGTATTTAAATTGAAAATAGATTTGGTATTACCAAATGTTTTTAAATCTATTTTAATATATTTTTCTAGTATTTTCTATTCTATTTCTGTCAAATAGTTTGTATCTACATGCAAACGTTAATAATTTTCGAATTAGTTAATGATGTAAAGACACCCTCATCAAATTGGTAAACTAACAGATCTGCACAACTATAATTTCTCGTGTATAGATTTAAATATAGATATACATATAAATTAACAATAATAGTTTCACGGCAACCGACCACCCTAGACAAGATTTCCAAATGAATTATTTCGCATAAACCTCTTCCCATAAACGCTTGGGCCATAAATTTCCTATAAACTACGTTTACCTATTTCCCATTAAGTTGCTACGCACTACAAACTCCCCTTGGAGCACAAACCTAGTCTATGGCCGATAATAAAAGTGCGTTAACACTTTTTAGAGATCCTTGACACTATGTACCTACTACAACTTATAGAAATAGTACTTTGAAATGTAACCAACAGTTTTTTTTTCTTTTTGTAATAAGAAAATTAATGTGTTCAATGGTAAGTATGGTAACATAAAAAGTAACTTATTATTAATTTAGTTATTAAAGTAATTTATTATTAACTTATTATTAAATAGTTTAATAAAATGACATACGTGAAATACGAGTACTGTACATGAACTCGTACGAGTTCGAGCTTTCTATAAATTAAACTACTTACATTATTTTATATTACTTATGTATGTGCAATAATAATAAAATACTAATATAACCTGTTTTACGGAGTTTAGTGTTCTAAACGTACTGAACCCTACATTCAACTTCAACAAATACTTCCGTCTTGTCAGCGTTTTTTTTTTAATTTCCAAGGGTCCTATCGCGACATCTGAATGGTTAATTGTGGAGTTGATGGCTAACCGCTGCCGGCTATCTGATTGGTAACTTGCCACTTATCTGATACCAAGTTACAGCACGCAACTTAAGCTGTTTGCTTAAGTTACTTACACAAACAATTACAATATTTTAGTACAAACTAAAGCAATTTTCAAACTTATACAAGTTGTCTGCAATGCTGATGGTTGATTGTATAGACAATAATGATAGCATGTGATTATAACCTAGGCTAAAATGCAGCAAAATTATTTGAACTGTTTGATAGTATTTTTTCTCGGAATTTGAAGAATTCCGGTAAGCTAACGAAACATCACGGGCCACGGCCAAGTGAGTTTCGTGTTGTTGATCCTACTCTTGACTAGTGTCATCTTGAAGGAATTTTCTTACAATGCGACACGTGTTTAAAATCGCGGCCTTTTGCATTGAAATATACAGAGTTTTGGGCAGATTTAGTAATTGAATAGAGTGATGTAAGTACTTTTGTATATTATTATGATATTTTTTATTCTTCTATATGTATCTCATCTGTAAATTTCCATAAATTTATCTTAGTTGAATCATGCAATCTAAACTGAACATAAATGTACAAAAAAATAACAGAAAAATAAGTAATTCTTCGTATTAAAATATATTTATATTATCAACTTATCACCCGTACCGTAGCTAGCGGGGGCATTTTGCATGCGAAAATATACATAGGAATTCAGTATCCCTTTTTTAATAAAAAAAAGTATGATTTTAATATCATAATTATGCAGCTATAATTATTTTTCAATCATGGCCAACAGAATAGGTGTCATAATTGTATGTCAGTAATTTAAAAGATGTCATAATTTTGTAACACCTGCCACAGACCACCTTTAGAGTTTCGTTTTCATAACGCGATTACTATAATTTATAGTCGTTATAGATCACAATTACCTATGGTATTTGTGTAAAAAAAATATGAAGTCCAAAAATTTGGTCTTAATTAGTCATTTTCATTTTTACAGCGTAGTTTTTATAGATTTTTGATGGGGTCTTATAAGTAATTACGGGTGGGAAGATAATAAGCCATTAATATTCGGTGCAATATTTTTACGAGCCCTTATATCATAATTTTATAGTTATACTCGAGTGATGTTAATTATGACAAGTGTTTAATTGTCACAGCTCGTTAAGGAGCTTGTTAATGTCATAAAAAATGTAAGCCATGTAATTTTATAAATTGCATTATGAAGTTTATTAAAATAAGTGTAGTGGCAGGGTATAAGTATCCAAGTAGTATGAATGGGCCATAATTATAATAATATTCTTCGATAAAATAGAGTCGCTTGTCGCTTTAAACGCACTGTTGGTAGAAATTCTGGACAGTGTAAAATAATATTACAATAACCTTACATTTTTAGAAAATTTATGTGCTTATAACGTATAAACATACTATGTTAAGATGAAACTCTGTAGATATATATATATCTACAGAGACTATATATATATATATATAGTCGTAGTCGTAGTGTTAGTCGTAGCGGAAATAACACTATATATATAGTGTTATTTCCGCTACGACTAAAACACTATATATATCTAATTTACATTTTTGTAAACAAAACTTACCTACTCCAATTAAAACGCAAATTTTATTTTCAATTTTTTTTTATTGTTTTTTATGTATGTGGTGTTTTAATAAAGAATTTATCTATCTATCTATCTACCTACTCAATAAAATTAAAAAAAAATTGGATCAGAAAAAATATAAAAAACATTTAGTCTGTTAACTGAGTAATAAACTGAAAATATCCTCACAAAGCATCTTCACAATTAGCTGTCCCATTTATTATTAAACTGTCTCCAAGCGACTGCAAACCATCCATAAAAATAGCTACCACACATTTCGAAAAATCAATTTATCCCTAAAAAACGCATCATATTTTCTGTAACCACCCTACGATATGCGTGATAGTGCGAACGAGACAACGATACCACATTTTGCTTGAGTAAAAGAGAGAGATGACAAACAAAAAATGTGCAGGAAAAAACATGGTCGCGAAAAGCTCGTAGGGGTGATTCTCAAGTACCACATTAGAGACCCTACTGGGCTTGACTGGAAAAAATGAATAATAACCACCCTCACAAGGGGGAGGTTTACGAGCGCATTCGAAGATATTTTGCAAGAATGTTGCGATATTAAAATTTATAGTCACCTCTTTGATCAATTTTCTTACGGGGTTGTGAAATATCATTGTATTGTTAATGTGACAAAAGTTTTTGCAGTCCATTTGCTATTTTATATTTGGTGTATGTTGGTACTAGGACTCTAATAGTGACGGAAATAATTAATAATTAGTTTGTACAATTTTATACAGTCTATTAACATTTTCACCGTTTCTTTATAAATTCTAGTACTCTAGGTATCTGCTTGATGCTGGTTTGTAATGCAAAACATATGTAGCAATTTCATCATGTTTTTTTTTTGTTTCACTTTGGTCGTGCGTCGACTTATTTTTGATGTTAGTAATAACCGTTACAGCTGTTACACAACAAACGTTAAGAATCAATCGATATTTTTCAAGCTTATTAAAATATTCTGGAAACCAAAAAGTTTTTAAAAATATGCTAAACACTAATTCATGTCAAAAATCATTGAACTCCGAAATGATGTCACAGGGTCGAGTCGATCGAACTTGCAAATCGGGACATTCCTGCCCTTTAATTTTATTATGTCAGCTAATCAATATACAAACAAGGGTTACTCGTGTAAAATTACCACAGAGTATAAAGCAAAGTCGCTTCCCACTATCCCTATATTTTCTTAGATCTTTTAAACTACAAAACGGATTTTGATGCAGTTTTTTAATAGATAGAGTGTTCCAAAAGGAAGGTTTATATTCATTATAATGTTTTAAGCAGAGGGCATTAGCTAGTATTGAAATAAGACTAAATTAAATGTCTGAAAACCTGATGTTTTGTTACTGAGTTCGAAAGCAATAAACAATAAAAAAAACAACAAAATGAGCAATTTATCATTTCATTATGTAGAATATTTTGGATAACCATTTATTCCCAAAAAAATAAACTATGGTCGATCTTCATCTTCATCTTATCGAATGAGAGTGGCCAACTCTGGTGTCGAGAGTTTATCAAGCCGCCCTAAGGGCCTCTGCGACTGCCGTACTAGACAAACAGCCGGGACCTAAAATTTAATGTGTCATCCGACCCACAGAAGCGCTCAAAACGGAATGCCACTTTTATGGTCGATAACGTCAGTTTAGTTGCGGTTGCGATATAAAGTTTTTTAAATTAATATATTCAATTACGAGCCGTTAAACTTTATAATTTTGTGTATTGTCTAAGGACAGGCGCGAGATTAAACTTTAAAAATTTAAACGGACTACCAAGAAAGAACAGGTATCTAATTCAATTGTACTTGTGTATACCTATTGTGCATATTTTAGATTCCCAGCAGTGCACGTTAGTGAAAAGAAGACGGCATCGCTGATAATTACTAATTCAATCACGTTTTACAATTAGCATTCCTAATCACAACAATTTCACCGGCCAACAATAAGACATAAAATCAATAATAAAATAATTCAAAGACTGCTTACCTCCTACATGTCTAAACTATTCCGTCAACCATATGTTATGTTACCAATCAACAACCACATATACACACACGCCTATGGTTATAATACCTACAACTAACAATTTAATATTTCTTGATATTGTGCTAACAGTATAAAATATGATCCATTCGTCGCATTTACATATTTAATTATTTATTTTAATCGTGCAATATTTTTGTAAGTATGTAGGTTACATGTAGATCTTAATTTTTTTGCACAAACAATAATATTTTCGGCAAAACCTTTAAGTACTTTAGTATTTTGTATTAATTATATATTTTCAAAATGAGGCGTCTTTAAAAGTATTACCATCGAATAAAAATAATAATTACCCATAGAAAAACGCACCAATTTTCCATGCATTCTTATCGCAGCGTTCACTTTACATAATTAGTCAAAGAAAAACCCCGAATCAATGTCAACCTGTTCCGAATTTAATGACATGAATGAACGCAAAGAAAGAAAGAACGGAAAGAATCCCTTATTGTGTTCTTTATTTCTTAGCCCAATATAACAGGCAATTAGTGGTCTTGACAAATAACTTCGGAGATCTTAGGGAGGCTGGGGAGGTGAATTATTCTGGAAGTGTCAATTATCTACATTCTACTTTTTCTTAAATTAGTTGGATTTATTTGGTCACATTAGCGATGTCATTTGTTTACTCTTTATTATCTTACAAAAGTATACTTTGCACTACAACAAAGCAAGTTAACTATTTTTTAAACCCATTCAAAAAAATTAAATTTCTGATGTTTTTCTTATTAACTGATGGAGTTTTCCCGATTGTTATGTTAGGGCTAGGAAATTGCATTGTGTGTCTAATACATAGTTATTATGAAACTTCTGGCAACTTATTACAAAATATGGCAATAAAATCCAACAGAAGATAAGTTAAATTTAATAAAAATATCAATAGAATTATGACAATGACATGCTATGACGAATTTTTTGGCATTTACTACGTTCCCCTTTTTTCTATTACAAGCCACTTCTAGCAAAAACTTTAGCAAAGTGATGAAGCAGAAAAATATCAGCAAAGTCGACTTTATTACGAGAGCAGTAAGCGAGTTTGTTTGCATAAATATTTAGTGAGAAAAGATGTCTCAAATGTAATGACGTCATTATTATAAAAGAAGATTATCCCAGTTGTCTACAATGGGGATTAAAATATTGTTTGGTAGTTAATGAGGTACAGTGAAGAAAGATGGCTATTTGTTGGGTTTGATTGAAGATTTATTGGTTTCTTTTTGGAAATGAGTGTCTTAACATATCGATAAAGCCTACTGTAATATGACATACGATAAAATAAATAACATTAATGTAACAAAAAAGGTTTTTATTAAGAACGGAAGCTTATTAGAAACATACTAAATAAAAACTAAACAAAAACTTGTTTTAACTTTTTCACTTCTTTCGAATATTTTGATTGAAAGAGTGATTATTTCAGTCAGTTATGTATTATTCATATATCCACCGTCAAGTTTGCTATTTTACATACCACAGAATAGGTACACACTTAGATAAACCGTGTATAGAAATTTATTTGGTATTTGCTGAAACTGCAGTTTTATTTATCAGTTCCTAACTGCAATAATAATGTTTTGTACTCAAAAAAATATAAAAAACCCTAAGCAATAAAGGTCCGTGCACACAATCCCATCAACATTCGCAACGACTATCCACATAAGACCTTTAAAACTCACATAAAATACATCCACAAAGAAGGAAAAAGTAATGCAAAGGAATCAGTACCGAATACTATCTCAAAATTGATCTGCTACTTTGCAAACAAATTTCGACCTTATATCCCGCTGACACAACACAAATTTGCTTACATTTTCACGCCGTAAATTGGTTTTTTGGCGTAAAGGAAAATCTACCCTCATTTTTACTGAACAAGATACAAATTCGTTTGTAGCGGGAATTTCGTGTACACTCACATAAGTTAAGGCCCAAGTAATACGAATGACGATGCAAAGTTAGTAGAAAGAAAAGGGGGAAGTGGGATAACGAGGGGCGAAGGGGGGCGAGGAGGGGGCACATACCCCCTGTTTCGGGTTTTCAATAGATGTTTGAGAGTCTCGTACGATTTAAAAGGCAGACAGGTGTAAATGTTAGCTATATATGTGTTTATGCTTGTATAAAACTGTGCGATGTCGAAATTTCGCGATTTTTTTTGCTCTCCGCAAATTTGTTCCGAGTGCTTGGGTCTGTGATGTTTGGATAAATATTTGCACAACTTTGATGTCGGCGTTTTTGAAAGCATAGGTTCAGATGGCGAGGCGGCTAACTTTTCATCTGTTTACTAATTTTATGACACCTCTGTAATTATGAAACTATTTATTACTTAAGAGCATTGGTACTACAGCCACTTTACGATAACTTCAGGGACTTCAATTAACTATATTTTTGTGTAGTACTACACTTTGGTACTAACAGAAGTCTAGACTCAGCCGTTGCTGAGCCGTAACCCTGTTAGGTAAGGAAGGCTGTAGATTAGTGTCGATGATGATGATAATAATAAAGATGTAGAGAAAACAAAGCTTGTATCTTAGTAAAGTTTCTTATTATATGCGGCCTAACACTGATTAGCTTTATTACTTTACAATTATAGCACGACTGGCTATGGAATGTGTATGTATTCTTTATAGCTAATACTTTTACATCGGCATATATAAGCGACACTGTGATCGCAGGTGGAGCTTGCTTGTACTGAAATTGACTCCTTCGACTAAACGTCACATTTTAGTCGCATAAAACTACGACCTGCCTATTTTTAGTTACTTTATGTTCATAGATTGATATCTCTTACATTACATTAACAATTTTTTACCCAGAAAAACAACAAAAGCAAAGATATAAGACCGTCAGCGGAGCCAATATATCAAGTCGCGGTGTGTGTCTGACGCAAAAATATTGCGATGCATCAAAACTGAGCGGGAGAAAAACGTAGCGGGGCGTTGACTGGATAATGCAGGAGAGAAGAGCGGGAAATAGATAATCATGCATTAAGTAAGGGAAATATATTTTTATTGGTCTAAAAAATACTAGCGATTATGGAAGCTACAGAGCAAAATAATGATATCTGTGTAGCTTAGATGATAATTCCGATACAATATTATTTCTAAATTTGTATCTGTTTTTTTATCGTAAACATAGCCTCTGGTATGTAATACAGAAAAAAAATGTAAGTAACATGCTACAGTTATTAGCTACAACAATACAGACGTAACGCGTTATAAACGCTTTTATTTTACTATTTATCCACGTGAAAATGTATTTAAAAAAACAGATCGTCGTCTATGCCTTGCACCACAAACTTAGGCAAGCGGGGGAGGATTGTGCCTTGAAAAATTCCTCACTCTGCGGCAGCGAGTCGTCTCGCGATATATCTCCGGATAATATTGCCGTGTCGAGGATCTTATGTATCTTTATGCATTTCTTAGGTATTATAGTCTTGGGTACATAATGTTTTTCAACATTATAAGACAAATAACTCAAAATTTTATGAAAAATTCCTCAAATGCAATTCTGGTATAAAATTATTGAGTCAGTAAGAAACACACATTAATGTATAGAAAAAAGGAAAAAAGCATTGAATCTTAGTTACTAATATTATATTAAGTATACTATTTGCAATGGTCAAATTAAGTTAGGAAATTGAAGAAACCCAATTTGTAATATTTATAGAAAAAGTCTTTAAATTTTCAGAAAAAAATAGTTTTATAATATCGCTAGATTGACCTCTTATGACTTTCAATATCAATTATTGATATTTTCTGTTGATATAATATCTGATACTAAAATTACTTTTTTTAGTTTTCAAAGTGCTTGTACCAAAACTTTTAATGAAATTATATTATAAATAAATAAATATTCCGGGACATTTCACACAGCGCCATCTAGCCCCACACTAAGCAAACGCTTGTGTCGTGGTTACTAGATAACGGATATAATACTTATACTTATATACTTTTCTTTTGTAAATACATACTAATTATACCATACAAACGACCAGACTCAACACAAGTAATTATAATTTTTTAAAGTACATAAATACTTGTGTCATGTCGGAATCGAACGCGCGACCTCTAGATTAGAAGGCAGAGCCACTACCAACTAAGCTAACAAAATTTAAATTATCTTCAACTTTATTGAATCATCAACATTAGCCAGAACTTCCCATAAACTTCCCTATTCTATGCACGTCCTTACTTCCTTGGTTTAGGCCCATTTACATACATATGAGGTACATCTCAAAACCTTACACCCTCTTTGCTCGAATATTTTCTTTTTTCCCGTTTCCCCGCTTTTGTCTTGGTTACTCTTTGGAGTTTTCAGGAAGCCATGTAGGTTTTGACAAAGGAGGTTTGCTTACATACCTGTGTAGGTTTTTATATTATGTACCTATAGATTATATAAAGTTTCAGCAGATGTTTGTTTACCCTTACTTTTAAGAACATGTCTTATCTGTGTAATATTTGCATAGGTTTATTTTAGACGAACAGTTTTATGTTTAGAATTGTTCTTATTTATGATGTTTAACTAAATTTATTTGCAACTATTTGACAAGTATTTAAGGTTAACTTTATCAGATCTCGTTCAAATATCTGGATGATTTGATGCAAACAATTTGTCATACATTCACACATTATTTACCAATAGGTACTAAAATCTGTACATTGAAGATATTGGAAAAAAAATGTTTGGGCATACTTTAACTCGATAATAAAACACGTTTCAACAGTTTTTACGTTTTTGTCTGGATATCTGTGTCTCTGTTTGTCTGTTAATGCTCATCACGCAGACACGGCTGAACGGTTCATCATCATTTTTGGTACATATGTAGGTAAGTACCTACTTATATATGTAAAAAAAAATTGCGACTTAGCAGTACCGCTTTTTTTTCTGTATTTAATCATTGGTTTTTACTTATATTGCAAAAAACAATAGTTGACACAAAAGTAGGTAATAAATGCTATAACTAGCGATATACGCTTTAAACAAAATATAGGTAAACGTGACTTCAAAGACAAACCAAACTATGGAACTCCTTGCCGGATCCCCTATTCCCCTCGAACTATACCTAATTTATCGGTCTTCAAGTCGAGAGTGAATCGGTTTCATCTAGACAAGCGCGCTAGATCGTAGATTATAACGTTGCTTAACATCAGGCGAGTGGAAGTCAAGCGTGGGACTAACTAGTTTAAAAAAAACCCTCATAAATACAACATTATTAATTCTACACAAAATGTCCTAAAACAATAATTCAAAATGGCGTCGTCTTATATTCGTTGCGTATTCTATTCCGTCCCACAACACATCGGAGGTAATCTTCTTACCTCACCCCCCCTCTCTTGGGATTACCTCCCCGCCCCCCTTTCCGGCGATTTTTCTCTATTACAGAAGCTTATACATTTTCTATGGAAATAATAAGCATCATATGGGATTTTTTTGACGTGTATTTATAAAATTTGCTTTGCTCGGATCTCATTGTTGTGCAAATTGTAAGATTCTTATATTGAAAAATACATGTGTAGGTATGTTTAATTTTATTCAAGCTCAAAGTTAAGATAATATAACAGATAATCTAAAGCCCAGAACAAAAGCAATGTTTTATGTGGTTTTAAAGTTTAAGTATCAAAAAGTTACTCATAAGATTTTCGTAACGAATTGCGTTGAGCGTTGCCACAAAGAAGATTGAAATTTAGGATGAATGATAAAAACGAAATTCTTAGATTTACTACAATGTACCAGATATCAACTAAACAATGATAAACACAACCTTACAAATAAAAACCTAAAAATAAAATATAGCCAGTCACGCGCCACGATAAAAGAAAATTACTTTCCTCTACATAATACCTATTTTACACAAAAGACATTTTTCGCGAGCCGAATAGACACCCCAACACACGCCAAAAAAACATAATTTACTTACATCCAACCATCCAAGACATTACAGTGTCTCTAACAAGACACAATGGCTTTTCCCCACCCTAGCGGAAAAACCAGAAAAATTAGATACCTATTCTAACTAAAAAGTATGTAAACGTGAGGTCAACTTACGTTGGTATTTTCTGCCACCCACTAGGATAGTGATTGATGACGTAGGCGGGGCAAATCCAATCATTATCCGTGATGCATAGCCGGGACATCACTAGTCCTGATTTCGCTGCGGGTTCGAAATTCGAAAATTAGTTTTGCGAAAATTGATGGCTTGAATTTGGTAGCGACGATGCTGTTTTTTTTTTTGGAGCACAGACACTTTTAATGCGTATTTAGCCAAAACAATGCCACATTTATAAACAATTATTTATTGAGTAAATTAACCAAGGATATAAATATGTGAGAAGCAAAAATTAAATGAGTTCACAAGTAATACATACCATTAAAGTGTACTCGTAATTCAAGTATTGTCTTTTTTTGGTTCGTCAAACAATTTGAACCGCAATCTATAACCCTGTTTGACCCACATTTGGAATCAAAATTAAAATAAGCCCAAATTAACGTGACACCATTTCTACACGCACTCTCAACGAAATCTAAACAACAACTGGCCGAAAAAAATCAAATTCGCGAACACGTTTACAAAAATGAATAACATTAACCCTTGAATAATTAAAAATATGCGTGAGCACAAATAATCGTGAAGATTAACCCTTCGCATGCAAATGAAGGTCTCACATACCCGAGTGTGACGGAAGCTAAAAAAGCCAAGACCGGTCTGCGGGACCCAGGTGTATCATTATTTTAGAAAGAATAGTTGCAAAGCGAGAAATGATAATTTATTCATATTAGGGCTGGTAGAAGAAACAGTTGGAAATGAATTGTAAAGAATTTGGCTTAAATCTACAAAAACTATAACTATCTAAATAATAATGGATGTGATACTATCCGATTTAATTGTTCTAAATTGAATATAATTCCAACATACTGATTTTATCGACCTAATTTTATTCTCAAAAAGTAATAATGCATATAAAAACAATTTCATTCATCCACTATTACAAGCAAAACAAGAGAACATCAACGACATCCCTACAATTATCTACAGCGTTTTTGAATTCGGAACACAATAATTACTTTTTGTCTACTTCCTAGTTTGAACGTCTCGGGGACGTCTTTATAACGACACCTGTCTGCAACGGACATTTGAATATCAAAGCGCAGCCGTTGAAGGGTTAAAACTTTTGTGTCTTAGAATCTGTTGGGTTTTTTTTTATAAATTAGGTGAATATGTTAGCTTGATAATCGAAAACTTAGTGAATGCACCTACCTACGTAGTAAAATTGGTTATACATTAAAAACATGGGATTTCACAAATAACGATATATGTACATAGATATGTATTTACGTTAGTTTAAGAATTCTAAATTATTTTAGACAAAGATACATAACTATAGGTATTTATATGTGCTTTTAATACATTTATAGCGTTACTAAAATGTATAGAAAACTCGTAAATCGTTTTTCTCGTTTCAAGACAAAGAAATTTTACGATGCGACGTTTTGACGGCTCCAAAAATTTACGATTCCGACTAGAAAAGGTCTTACACCCATAAAACTCTTCAACAAAATTGCAAATATGCCAATATTATCTGGAATCGATAAATTTGCATATTACTACCAATGTTGATACAGGTTTCCATAACATACAACCCCTTCGATTTACCGAAGACAAAATTCTCACACTCCCTTCCCACGATTAAAAAAATCTTCAAATATCTATGAATAAATTCCCGCGTTTCATTTAAAAAAAGAATCTCCGCCGTTTAAATGACGTAGACACTGGCCGTAAAGACGCACTTCATTTGAATAAAAAGGGTTGTCTATTCTTCCAAGTGTCAAAATTGCTCTTCCCGTTCCGGCCTCATTTGAATATCGAAGCATTTGAATTCGGGAGATGCATGGTTCTGTTTTGCATATTCTATGTTTAGCTTTCTTTTTGAAATAGGTTTTATTATAAGACGTGAGTAGAAAGGAGGTAAGGTTTAACTTTTCGCACAGTCACAAAGATGGTATTGTAAGTATTGATTTTCGCTGTCGATGCGTAGTGGCGTATTTGTATGCGTAATGTGATCAAATATTTTCGTTCCGTTGTCATATTTGGAGTTTTTATGGTTTCAATTCAATAGAAGGGTTTTATGGAATGATGGATGGTAAAGGTTATATTAGTCGCGAGAAGTTTTTAAACATTATTTTATGATTTGGACCGTGTATTACTTATATTTAGAACTTCTTCTTATCGATTGAGAGTGGCCAACTCTGGTGTCGAGAGTTCAACACGCCGCTTTAAGGGCGGAATGTATTTAGAACTAAGGAATGAGCTTACAATGAAGGAAAATAATTAAATCTATAACTTAGTAGATGGCATACATACAAAGGGAGGCCTATACCCAGCAGTGGGGTCCCAAGGGCTGTGGATGATGATAATGATGATACACTAGTATAAATTCATAATGCTTACATGAAAAAAAAAATATAAAACAATTTAAAATTCGAATACGACGTAACAAAAAAACATCGGCGAAGATTAATTACCCAATCACAATAATAAAAGTTTTTATTATTTCGATAGAAAATCAATTGTTATGATATCATAAACAATCGACTGTCATTTCATTCAGTTCGCAGTCAATAAAGTATGGGTTTGAATAAATTAACGTTTTTAAATCATAAATGCTTTAGTTGTATTGATAGTTTGACAGTTATTTTATGAATTCTTAATAGGTTTTATTAAGTGGCCTGCATAAATTAGTAATTTATTAAAAGCATTGAATTGTTAGTGTAAGTATTATAATGAAGAAAAAACTATCTGATGTTATATAGATAAATCCAAGAGTTAAAAAAGTTTTTCATTTTAATACACTATTATCGAAATATTCATTTTGTCATTATGAGAATTATACTTGACTTCAATTTAAATATGTGTATAGGCAAATTTAGCTTAAATGTAGTAAAATTTTAGATTAACTAATAATTTTTAACCTTACATTTCGAAGCCGGGTAAACGTGATGCCTATCAGGTTCATAACTGTTTTAAAAGAGGTGTTATTAAATATTTCCACATAATACAGAAGAAGAACTTACAAAAATCAGATATTTACAAAAAAAAAACAGCACACCATATTGTCGCTGCGCGGCAGGTATCCCAGGATGCTGGCAGTATTTCCTCTTTGAATGCAAAGACTCAATCGTTATCATACAAAAGTATGTACTTATACTCGTATTATTCACAAAACATCTATTTCCAAGCCAACATTACAAAATACGGTATTTCTTTTCGCATCGTCAAAGAAAGCTATGTCGGTACAAAGTCTTTATCCAAGGAGAGACAGAGAATAAATTGTCCAAGAGCAGTGTAATGCAGGTTAATCGTTCGTAAATAAGTGCTGAAATATTGTCCAGAAGGTGAATGGACTAAGGGAAGAGAAAAACATGTCTTATCTATAAAGTTAGGCTTCTCACTCATCACTATCACTAAATAGTATAAAGCAAAGTCACTTTCCGCGTCTCTTCTTATGTCTTGATGTACAAGTTTGCTGAGATCTTTAAGACTTTTTGATGCAGTTTTTTAAATAGAAAGAGTGATTCAAGAGGAAGATTTATATGTAAAATAACGCGGGCGAAAATAAGCTGGTGTGTGATTATATGAAAGAAGGAAAAAAAAGAAAGAAAATATATTTATTGAGACACACACAAAACTATATGTACCTGTATATGTATGGTTGTATGTTTGCCCACAAATTTCTTCGTAACGGAAAGGGTCTTCTTAAAATAAGGTTATGAATCCAACTTAGGAAACAATCTACCTCTAACTTACAATCAATAAATGTGATGAGGTTTAAGATGTTACATACTACATTTTATTGCAGAGGTCTTGACGCATGAACATTGATTTTGTTTTGATAATGGTATAAGTTTTTCCAGTATTTTTTATGTCATAGGTACGTAGGTTCTTTATAACGTTGAAATATTTTCGTGGTCCTTATTCCATCCCTGTGAGAGTCATTGTAAAGCTATTGTCAGAGGAAGTAATAACGAGCTCTGCGAGCTCTCTGCTTCACTGTTTTATAAAATGTTTCTTTGTTCACTACGTACTTAATATATACTAGGTATTGTTTTAATAGCCGTAGGTAGCCTTTTATTGTCTCTAAAACTATATCAGAGACCGTAAAGGTGGTTTTGTTTGGTTTGAACGTGATATAAGAATTTGTCAGCCTACGAACTTATTTTCCTTTTTTAATTTTTTAGTCAATGTTCTTTGAGATCACTAAACGTTATCTAAATCTAAATAGTAAGAATAACAGATTGAACAACAAAGTAAACAAGTAAAGTACCTATTGTACTTTTATGCCTTGTTAGTACCTACAGGTAAAAAGTCTTTCCACTCTTCCGCCACAATTCAATTAACCCACAAAGCTAATAAAAATGAAGTTTTAATATCTTGTTCAACACAAACATGAACAATGTTGCAACTCCAAAAATAAATCCAAAAAAATTCCAAATCCTTTTCCGCGTCACATCCGTACGAAATTTGCATATATTAGGAGACAAAGGACAACCGTCATAATTTTTATATTTAATTTTTTACAGTCACAAGTACCGGTTTTTGTCTATTGTCACATCGCATAAAATATTTAAATTTGAAAACAAAATCGTTGGGTCGAAACAAAAAGCACACCTTTTTGTAATGCAAGCATTCATTTTTACCTCTGTGTAGAAATAGGGTACTATGATGCGTAAGCACAAGCTTATTAGGGCTAGAATTGCATGCATTATTCAATGGTGACAAATTAGTAAAAATAACATTTAGAGTTTTTCAAGTAATACTATTTTACATCAGATAGTTTTGTATATATGCATCCTGCATTTTCGACCATAATGACGCTTTACGGTAGCTTATTAGGTGATTTAAATCCTGATCGTCATAATTAAACAGTCAGTGGGAATAAAGACCCTATCTTTTGAAGTCTTTTAAAGATGAACATCAGTTCCAGCTAGACTCTCCACCAATTCAAGTCACCAATCTCTAATATCTCTGTTCACTTAAACAAAGTTTTGCCGCTTCGGGCCACAAAGTCTGATGTTTACTTATAACAAATAATAACCCAAACCAGATTATTAATTCCCATCAATATCAATGCCAGCACCAAACACCGGTCCTTGTCGAATCGCGTACAAACATGAAGAGCGCGGAACGAATCGCACAATCACTATAAGATGCTAATCTTCAACACCTTTGCAGATAATTAGCATAATATCCGCGGATTTGCATTTGTGCGTTTGAATTTGCATTCGGTGGTGAGAAACTTTGTGTAACGGTTTTGTTTGGAATTAGAATGTTGATAGATAATTTAGGTATTTGTTTAAAGTTAAACGTATTTTTGTATAAGACAAGAAAACAATTTGATGTTTAATTCTTCTTATCGAATGAGAGTGGCCTACTCTGGTGTCGAGAGTTTATCAAGCCGCCCAAAAGGTCTCTGACAAGGCTTAGCGACTGCCATACTAGACAAACAGCCGGGACCTACAATTTAACGATGTTTAATGATTTGTTTATATGATGCACATTTTGAATGATAACATTTTTCTCATCTCATAAGGCTAGTTTTAGATTTTTTTATAGTATTATACTTTGAGGTTACATATTTTAATACATATTTTAATATTCAAGTTGGGTCTGTAATATCAATTGATTAGGTATATATTAAAACGGTGAGTAAACCCAAAATCTGCGTAACATTCTAATATTAAATACCCTATAATATATGTTTCAAATACCGACTTAAGCTTTTACTCATTACCAGAGAAACCAAAGAACAATATCTAGAACGATACTATCATCTCCATTCATGTTGATTACAAAGGCTTCTTTAAATCTATCTACGGAAAATAACTAAAAATGCCAAGGAAAAATATTAATTTTTACAGGTAAGTCATAGCGTAGTCGGAGTCAAAATTAATAACTGACGATAGTTGAAAATAAAAACATAAAGTACAATAAGAATGTAGGTACGCGATCTCAAAGTCTAAAATGAAAACCCAACAGTCCATGCCTTATCCATACAAATCCACAAGCATGAGCCTTAAACTGCAGCCACCTGAACGCCATGTGCCAAAAAATCAATACGGAGCGTGTCGCGTACGCGTGATTCCGTCGAAAAACTACTGTAGGGGGAGAAACCACCCCCCGGGATATTTCTTCCACCCCCTACCCCCCGGCTTAGGGAACCGAGGGGGATGCAAAAAGCTGCCCACTTTTTTTCGCATGTGTTGTGTTGACTGTACACATTCATGGGAAAATCTACCTAACCTTATTAAACATACGTACGAATTTCCCTTGAAAGTAAAGTTTTACGTTTGATATATGCGAATGATTGTCAAGTGAAAAGAAGCACAGGATTATAGGCTGCAATATATTGGGGATAGGGTCGAGATTGCTTTTCAAAGTGATCAAAGAAACCGTGAATTAGGGTTGTGTAGCGATGCCTAATGACTTCTTGCGATGATTTTTGTGTCATATTGCGAGACGTGCGTTATTTGACTTTGTAAAGGAATGGGGATTATTTGAGAGAAAATACTAAGCTGAAATTGAGGTTTATTGCATGGAATCTATAAAATACTTTTACAAATCGAGCAGATCCGAGACGATGGAACAAACTAAATAAAGTACAATATTTTTCTACAAAACCTACCTACAGCAAAACGTCGATTCGTACCTAATATAAATAACCTAAAATACTCATTAACACACTCTGTTATAAGAACACAAGACATTTCATGAAATATCCGTATTTTGCAGATTGCTTACTATCAGGCAGTTCATTAGACTTTATGCTAGTGTTATGATATAAAAAACCTTTATTTTTTGTACTAAATACAAAGTTTTTTGACATAAACTCATTAAGTTCGTTTACCCCAATGCCTTGGTCATAAACAAATCAAGATAACAATCTAAAACAGCCACATATTACGTTAAAGTTAACAATAGTCATAAAAAGGTAACAAATTAAGTAATAACACATACAAATGTCCATTAAATAGGCGCTTTTTATTTACAAAGTGTTATAGGTACTTAAACTTATGTAGGTATGTAGTTAGCATTGTATATAAGAGTATAGAGTAACTCAGCTTTTCTAATGTTCCGTTGCTAAATAGTGATGCAGAGAAGTACATAATTATGCATTATAGAAAATATTTGTCAATAAAAAGTTTTTATAATGCCACAAATTAACATGTGTAAATCACTGCTTATTTATGTGTGTGTTTAAAACACAAGCATCACTAAGGAAAATCTTGAAACCTATCTTTAGTTTGAAAGCAGTAACTGGTATTTTAAAAGCTTATTTTGAAGAAAGAAAATACCGGACAGGTTATCAGGTTTTTTTTCGCACAACTCGTCTGATAAGTACCTACCTAGGTCTGCAGTCTACAACCTAGACTAGAAGGAACCTAGAAGGAACTGATTAACTATCGACTTGAAGACCGACAAACAGATCATTCGGTTCAATTCGAAAATTCTCAACATTAAATGAATCGGATTTTCAACATTTCAACTGAAAGCCGATGCCTATATAAATTCATGTCATAGTTTCATCAAATGAATTTATACAGGCATTATTTTTTCCCATCTCTATTCGCCTACTTATAGAATAAAGCTAGTGTTCACACATCGGTGAGAAGGCGGTGATTAGCCATTCAATTAATTCATTGTTCAGGCACAAAAACTGTGTGCAACTTGGGTTAGTAATGATCGCAAAAAAGGCTGGAAACTATTATTTTTTTTGTAATTAACTGAATATCATAAAATTGCAGAATTAAATGTGTTGTAATATGTTATCATTTATGAGTCAACATAATTTAATTTTCCTTGAAAAGTTAATTACCTACAGGTATATACAAAAAAGACTTAAACATACAGAAAAATTAACAAAAAACAAACAGATATTTACAAAAAATTCAGCACACCGTCCATGTTGTCGCTGTGCGGCAGGGATCCCAGGATGCTGGCAGTATTTCCTCTTTGAATAGAAAGACTCAATCGTTGAGAAAAATAGCTGCCAGAGTTGAAATGAGTTGAAATGTTTTAAATATCAATTTTAGTTTTGAACAAGAATCAATGTGTAATCAATATTACCTACTTCTAATATTTACCGGAAAATTAGGTCTGTGATCCCTTAAGTTGTATCCAACCAAAACTTTTCTTGGATTATAACCAATTTGTATAACTTCTAGTTTCATTTAAAATTGCTTCAACGGTTTCAGAATAAATATGTAATATGCAATAAGCCTAATTAAAGATCCAAGACATAAAGTTGGAAAATTTCCAAACTGACAATAACACGTTTGTCAGTGATTTTGAAAATAGTCTAGATTCGTTTTTATCTCTGTTATTTTCTTTTTAAACGACTTTTACATAAAATATAAATTCATCTAAAAGTTTTTTTTTAATAGACAAAATCTTTATTTGAAAATTCTTTGTGATTGAAAAAGGTTACAATAACATGTTTTTGCCACCGGTACCACCAGCATACAAGAGATAGCATCGTTTCACGGTAGCAACCCGGCACAAAGAGCAGCTTACGGCCAACCTGCGCGCGCGCATTATAACGCAGTATCAGCCATCAAATCATTTAGACAGGCATATAGCGGTATATTTGTATGTTACCTAAAATATGCGTAATGTTTTTACGTAAATAATATACACACAATATACAGATTTATCGGTTATCCAAAGGCATTAGAATGGATACAAACTTTTTGCAAAAGATTACTTTGAAATTTGATTTTTTTTTAATAGGTTTTTGTATATGTTTTTGCACAGGAAAGGGCAGTAATTGATCAACTAACAAATTGATACACATATGGCATAGATTTAGAAACTCGAGAACAAAAACCGATTTAACACACACACAATAGTAAAAAAAACGATCAATTTTTAAGAACTAAAAAAAATAATTATGATAACGACAGAATTCAAAACTGCGTTTGAACATCCACTCTTGCGCATGTACTAACTAAAATAAATCTGATTCGTTGCAAAAAATATCCCTACCCCTGGTTCAAAGGGGTTGGCCCTTTTTTTATAAAGAAAGAGACAAAAAACATTGTAAAAAACATTTAGACAGAGTAACGATGAGAGTGAGAGAGATGGCTATATCCGTCTTTTTATTGATTAATTGAACGAACGAATACATTATACATTAGGGTTGTTGTGCATTCAATCGATTGTATGAATAAAATGTTGTATGAAAATCTTTTCAGCTTGTGCTGCGAGTAAAATTAATACACTTTATTTATTTAATGGTTTTAACAACAGGATAAATAAATTAAAAAAGAAAAACATTTCTTCAAAAATCGTGAAAGCCCTAACACAATTACATAATTATACATAAGTCTATAATATTATTTATTAAGAACATATTCGAACTTTTAGCTAAATTCTACATTTGAGCTTTCAAGATTTCTAGACTAGACAACTCTCGCTTTAAAGAAATAAAAGCAAAAATAGTAAACAAGACATAGATTTAATAAAAATGAAAGATAAAATTTCAATTTCTTGACAATATTTTTTTACCTTATCTAATTAAATGAAAAATGAACACAGGCTTATAGGCCTGTGTTCATTTTTTTTGTTATTTTATAAAATTAATATTTCTAAGCAATGGTAATAAATATATTTTACAGTAGGCTTTCAGATCTACAAACTTAGCAAACAGTTTGTACCTACACAGAAAATAAAAGCCCTCTTGCACAACGACTCATAAACACATTTAGCCATTTTTTTTAATTTTTTTGCCAAATATATTTTAAAAATTATGCAATCGGAATGAAATATAAAATAGATTCCTATTTAATTTTCTTCAAATGGGACCAAGGCGCCATTTACGAGTCACATTTTCTTATTGGAACTTTACAAACTTCGTAGATCTTCATAAAGGAGTCAAGAAATGAATATAAATGTTTAGCGTGCCGAGTAAGATGTGAGGTGGCAATTTAAATGGAAAATGAGACAATTTACTTTTAAAGTCACGTACAAAGCGGGCAGATGCAAAAATGGACATTAAAAATTGTACTCGTAGTGCCATCTATGATTGGATAGTAGAAGCTATGTTTGGATAATAATATTATGAGATTTAAATTCAGTTTTACATTATTTATGGAGTTTAAAGTTAAAATAATATATTTTTTTCTATTTTATAAATGTTGTCTTTAATATTTTTACGTTAGATGACACTTAATAAAAGAAATACAAGTGAGCACAATTTTTACCCAAAACGAAAGGTTCGCAATGGTTCTGAAACTATGCCAGTACAAATGCTGCCATCTATCGTCGAGTAGATGAACTACTTGCAACAACTTTACCGACATAGTCTACCTCATCCACCCTCCTGAGGTAATCAATACGAGGGGAATGCGTGTATGTGTGCGTGAGGAACAAACGCGCACCAAATTCAAAACTTGAAATGGCGGGATTTGTTACGAGTTCTTTATTATTTATTGTAAAATTCATAGAGTAAGAACTTCTTGGACAAATATTAAGTTTTTATATGTTAGTTGGGTTTTAATTTTGTTTTATTATGTGCTTAATTTTTTTTTTGTTACCTAATGAAATATCTACTCGAACAAAGTTACTCTAAAATATTAATCTCAAATCTTTCTTTATTCTCGTAAATCAACCCGCGTTCGATAAATATAACAATAAACAAAACACTGAGTGCTTGCATAAAAGGTCTTTGTAAAAAGTCTGAATAGCTTTCTTTGAGCTATAACATAATAGCCACTTACATTTTAAAACTGGACTTAAGACCACCTTCCTCGCTTTTCAATCTTACTTAGTATGTGTAAATAGTAAGTTTATTTTTATAACGTACCTACAATATTTATTAAGTTTAATATTTACTTATTTTAATTCTAGTTAAATATTTTATCGCAATATGAAGACAATTTATTATTTAATTTATTATCAGTAGGTATTTCAACAAATTAACTGCCAAACAGCTGTAAATCTTTGATAACAGAGTTATAGGTTGGCCAAAATATATCGAGAAATAAAGACGTACTTATACTCGACTAAAAAGTGTAAAAAAAAATGTGTTGGCGCCACTTGTACCTAGGTACTTATTGTTAAATTATTGGCCTATTCTTTACATATTATGTACATCTTTGTTACCACGAAAATAAAAAATAATCTATGATATACCTACTTTTGTTTATATTTTGTGACAAAAACAAAATAACTATTTTTAGTGTAATTTTTTTTCATATTGCTATTACGTAACGTTAATATTGCGATCGCAAGATACAATTTTTACATTACTATTAAGTACATACCTATGTGGACCAGACTACACATTATTAGCTCCAAATTAATAAAATATAAATATCTTTTCACACAAATGTCCTATCCACCTAAAACCACAGTTACTGGACAAAATGTATTATAATTTGTTAAAAAAAATAACGTCTTTAATAGTGACGTAAAATTGATAAAATAATTGACGTTGTTCATTATATTGATTATTTTATAATATACCTTTTCTTGGTTGATAATGACACCTTCATTATATGTAATATACATTTTGATTTATCTGTATCTACAAGAAGAAAAAATAAAAAGGCACTACATATGTACATTCTTACGTAGGTATTACTAAAAAACTTTACGTATTATTAGATTTGAATTCATATTTTAGTAAAAAGCGCTAATATTCCAAATATGTTACCTCAAAAACACTACTTCCATATACAAAACGAAAATTTAATAGCCCCCGGCAAAATAGCATGGAAATAACGATCACAAAACTTAAAAATAAAAGAAAAAACACAAAAGAGCTTCTGGCAGGTAAATCAGATTGCAAGCGATGCATGAAAAATGACTCCAAGCGATGTGTAATTAAAAAAAATCATGTGACAATAGAGTTTTTAATTTAAATTCAAATGTCGCAAAAAACCTGACCTCATTTGCACCGAAATAATGCGTTCCCAGCAATTCAAAAAAGAAACAAAAAACGAAACCCTTGCAATGTCACTGATATGAAACAAAAGACGAAATTTGACTACTGCCTTTTGATACATTTGATTTAAAGCAGTTTTGTTTTAATTTAGAGTGCAGTACAACGAATTGCTCAATGGTGTTTTTTCTACCATTTTTTTACCGTTGTAACGGACTTAATTTTTTTATGCTTGTTAATAGAATGATATACATCAAATATATATATGTATACTACATATTTATAACCACTTTAGACAAAGAGCTACTATCAGCAGAAGCGTTGTTCTAATATGTGAGACAGTAAAATAGACCTAGTTAGTATTTATTACCCAAGTTTACACAACACTAGTAAATTATCACAATTTTCCCGTCTTGATACCTATTTATGTACCTGTAAACACTTACTTTGTTATTCAAGCGTTTCAGATTTGTAACTGTCAGATTTCCAGTCTCCGAACGCAATTAACGGTATATTTAAACGTTTTGAATTTAGAAAGCGTCCGTAATTGGCCAGTTAGCTGTCATTATGAATGATTCCTGAATAATTGAATTTAGAATTCACTACGTTTTGCACGATAGAGACAAATGAGGTGCTTAAAAATGAATTTATACTGCAATACGGAGTTAAATTGAAAATTTATTGCAACTATTCGGTTTTGCGTAAAATCAAGTACCTACATTTAGCACTGCATATTATTCTGAAATCATGGAGCAGAGCGCTGGTACTGATGTTATGAAATTTGAATGATTCCTGACGACGACCCAATGATATTAAAATTACGGGTTTTAAACTTTTAGCTCATGTACATGTCATGTACTAAGCGTGGTGTTTTCTATCACGCTTACCTCTTGGTCATCTTAATCTTCTCATAATCATCATATTTCTCTCAAAAATATTTTGATAGAAGTAACTAATGATAAATATGCACCTTTTGGAAGCAATACACAGACTACATTATTATTAGTAGGTATTAACTGTTCGTCTACGCTTCCGATTCCGCATTAGGCCTACCACTTACATTAGACATCGTGAAGAAAAAGTGAGTAAATTAGTAAGTGGCATTCCATTTTGGGCACTTCCGTGGGTCAGATGACACGTTATATTGTAAAATTTGTTTGTCTAGTACGGCAGTCGTTAAGCCTTGTCAAAGCCCCTTAGGGCGGCCTAATTAACTCTCGACACCAGAGTTGGCCCCTCTCATTCGATAAGAAGAAGAAGAAGTAAGAGAGTGGTCAACTCTGGTTTCAATGTTTTAAAACCGTCCTAGATCTTAACGAATTCCTCATGACCGAGGATCACTGACTGACTTCCGCTCAGAATGTAATCGTTTGGAGACTTCTCTTGGTGCCCAGATCATTCCACGGATAGGATAGGATTTTATTGTCCTTAAATAAAAAAAACAAAGAAAGAACACCTAAATGGGTAATATAAAACGTATGATAAAAACACTCCTTTTATTGTATCTATATTAGTCAAACTACTATCTAAGCAACGTAATACCCGGCAGATGTTTGACAACTGTCCATAGACTATAGATAGATTTTATCGAAGCCTGTATCTAATTCTTCTAGACATTTTTATAGCCTATCTATTGCAAGTTCCGGTTTTGGTCATTCACGAAGTCTTAATTAGAAATAGGTCTTATAGAATGTTTAGACAGGAAAGGTGACGGAAACAACTGTTGTTTCTTGTTTTAATTACCTAGGTCCGCTGTATTAATGGTTTTTCTAAGCTAGAAATACAGGGTTACTCTTTTTGTGTGATTAGTTTTGAAACGGCTCTAGGGGCGGATTTTAAACATTTGACACCAGAGTGGACCACTTTCTAACGAACTTTCTTACAGATTACAAGTAGATATATAAAGAAAACTTTTTTGAGATTGGCTTAAGTTTTTTATCGATACCAAAAATTAATGTATTAAGACTTATGCAAAGTCTCGAATAAATACCATAACTTTTTTTCATGGATTTCAAAGTAAATACAAGAAGAAGTACTACCAAAGTAATCTTAAAAAGGTCAGCCTTATTTTTTACTAACCCAGTATAAACTATGTACACCACCTTATCGGTATAGTAGCAAACGCTTCATGTTTTAATTACACATGTCGTCATTAATGGTTTTCAAAGTTATTTATAGACTAAGTTCATGCACCAGCTTAAACTTGTTGATATCACCTGCTTGCTAGCTGATGATGATGATTTGTTACTTACTTACTTAAATTATAAGATATTAGAAACTAATAGATAATCACGGTTTTGCTTGTGTTGTCTTGGAATAAAAAGTCTCCTTCTTATCGAATGAGAGTGGCTGACTCTGGTGCCGAGAGTTTATCAAGCTGACGACTGCCGTACCAGACAAACAGCCGGGACCTATAATTTAACTTGTTATCCGAGCCATTGAAGCGCCCAGAATGGAATGCCACTTTTCTGTCACCCATCCAAGGACTGACCGCGTCGACCTTTGCTTAGCATTGGTAATCTCATACGATTGCATCCGTTAACTCAGCTACGGGTGCTAGGATAAGAAGAAGGTATAAGAAGTGAGCCTATGTCACTCTGCTGACCTTACAGGTATATGCTATCTTGATACTAAAAGCCATGACAATCCGTTGCTCCGTGAAGGAAAAATCAACTAGCATACCTACAAACTCACTTTCGTTTTTTATACTATTGTATAATATTTTATTTCATCAAGATTAGGTGATTCTATAGCTCTGTTGATCATTATCTGTCTTCTTCTCATCGAATGAGAGTGGCCAACTCTGGTGTCGAGAGTTTATCAAGCCGCCCTAAGGGCCTCTGACATGATTAATTAATTTTAACATCATTATCTGTGTTTCGCTTGTATGCAATGGATAGTAAAATTAGTCTTTATAGAGTTTGAATAACTTTACACTAATTAATACAAAATCGGAATTTTATATGTAACTAGTGGGTGCTCGCGGCTTCGCTCGCATTGAGAAGTAAAACTTGTATCCACTATTTCACCCATTTAAAAGTGGCATTTCCAAAAATCCTTTCTTAGCGGATGCCTGCGTCATAACATCCACCATCATTCCAAATTTCAACCCAATCCGTGGTTTGGGCTGTGCGTTGATAGATCACTATATCAATCAGTCAGTCAATCAGTCAGTCAGTCACCTTTGAGTTTTATATATTTAGATTAATGATTGCTGGAAAGGTTTAAAGTACGTGGAACATTTAATAAAAAAATGGATACAGTAGCTTTTAAATAAAACTGTTTGATATAGTTTGCCAACTATATTAAAATTTAACTTCATAAACACGTTTACCCCTATTCGTATATTTTTTTATCCGAAACACAACACAAATCCAGTCTTTTATTTTAATTCAATGATAAAATCATAATTCTTGCATGGTGAGAACTGCATTGACAAATATTTTTTTATAAAAAAAAGAATAACATTGTCTATGGTTTTAATTTCGGCTCATTTGCATAGGAACTTGATATAAGGAAATATAGTGAATAAATTATAGAGGACAATGTCTCGGAGAAGTTGGGGAAGAGACGCTATAATTAAAAATATGGGTGTGCTTTTAGGGTTGCCAATTTGTGAAAAGAAAATATTTAAAAAATAACAAAATGTTTACAAGACATTACAAATAATATGAAAAGGCTTTTCAACATATTGTTTGAAAGTGCATTTGCAGACACTTGAATATTACTATCTACTAAGTTTCTTGTAAATTAAAGAGTGAATGAGTTGAAAGAGAAAAGAGCTTTAGTATTTATTAATTATGTACTTTATTTATAAATTAAAACTTGTGTTAACAAAGTGCAGTAAAAAGAAAAAAATGCTTTGAAAAATGGCAAATACATCAAGGTTGTATAACTCTTTATATTACATACATAGTCCCAGCCGATTGTCATAGTACGGGAGGCAGTTTTTAAATTTCAGAGTCTAGAGTTAGCCAGTCTAATACGAATTTACCTACTGCCAACCCTAGTTTCTATGAATGAAACACTTCACCAGTTCACATCTCACTTTGCCCTTTCTGATGATAATTCAAACCTGTTCTTGGTTATAACAACTTTTTTTTGTTTTAAACGCAAACTTTTTGGGGCCCGGTAATTGTGTCAACGCGATGCATTGTGCACCTTTGCAACGTTTGCAACTATAAACAAAAGCGCGCGAAAGGGTGCCAGCAGATGTTTTTGAATTCCGAATTGTCTTAAAAGGTGCAATATTCAGATGATATGAAAATTAGTTTTTTTTTTGCATACAGTTCGCTGGGAACCGTTGACCCTTTTTGAGGCTTCGGACGTTAGAAATTTATTGTTCGAACACTTTTGTTTTTTTTTTACTCGCGAGCATTGTATTGCCAGTTGATTTAGTCACGGAAGTAGCAGATGGATAGTTTTTACTGTCTAACCATTTTATAGCTCAATTTTATTATTTTTATCTACTATCTAGATTGTTTTGCTAGTTTTAGGGGTTGTCTTTCATAATATTTTATAGGTTTGAAGTGAATGATGATGCCATAAAATTATTGATGTGTTTGCAGTAAAATAAGAAGTTAAATAATATTAAGTTTTGAATTGTTAGACCGTGAAATAGGTTAATTAGATCTTTTGACTTCAGGGTAAAATAAGCAGAAGCAATTATGTTTTAGCCATTTTAATCATGATTAATGTATTATGCGGATGTAGTTAACCATTGTTTTATCAAATGAGATCTAATTGCAGTGTCTCTTTGGTAAGATATTTAGCTTTGCAATACAAAATAATACTTGTCAACACAGTAACTAAAACGTTTTGTGTTCCTATTTACCTAATACCAACCTTCACTAGTTGGAGAAGTGCCATAAGAAGAAGAAGAATGTATTTTCTATTTGTAATTACTTTGATTGTAGCCAACAGAAGCCCCGCACTTTTACCCCTGGCCGTCACTCCAGCACTGCCTGTGTTGCAGGCTCACCATCACGGCCTCCTGCCCCATGAACCTGCAGTACTTCCCCATGGACCGACAACTCTGCCACATTAAAATCGAGAGCTGAGGGTTGTTTATATGCCTCATCATATCATAATTTAATAAACAAAGCATATTTTACTATTATAAAGCAATGTTTTTTTCCGCTCTTTTATTTTACACCATTCTTATTATTATCCATAAAGTTTATTTATCTCCATCTATAGGTCACTTAGAAGAGACTACTTTTAGCAATAAATGACCGTTTTTTGCTAGTTTAAGTTGTAAAACTTTATTTAATTTAATTTTATAGTGTGTCCACAATAAAGCGTTTTATCTATCTATTTTAGTATCGATCCCCGAAACATATATATAGGCATATACATATATGAAATATCTTCTTACCTATGTACCTACAAAATGCGTGTACATACAAAGTATACAACATTATATAAACAAATAGCTAACATAGGAAGCAGTGAGTTAATAAATCTAATAACGCGCAATAACAAGCGAGGGGGTGCGGAGTGATTTAAGAAAAAAGCAATACGAGAGGGTGACAGGGGGTAGGTACAGGCAGATACATAGATTATTAGGTGATTTGTCAATATAAATAGATTTTGAGGTTATTAATGGGTTTCAAAATCTAGATTTTTTTTAATATTATTATAAACTGCCAACAAGTGTTTTTAAAATCTAGTTTTTTTTATTTATTATTATATTTGTGTTAAAAACTTACAAAACATAAAGTTTACTTATCAAAAATAAATATTAGCCAATTAAAAATGTATATCTGTAGGCAACGTTCCCAGCATTCTGGCGGTATTGCCACGTTGGATGGCAATGCTTATTCATTATAAATTTAGATTAGGTTTTCAGTAGATCAGGACGAAAAGACTGAAAGCTTCAAGTAACCCGGTGAAAAGCTCTTTTAGTATCGGAGGCCAAGATCCAGTTGAGCTTCAGCGCCACCTTGAGGAAGTATTTTTTGATTGTGTTCCTTATTAAATATTTTCATATGCCACTGAAGTTTTTAAGTCCTATCTCAACTTTTGACCGAATAAAAGACATCAACGCGTTTTCATGTAAAAGTCTTAAATTATATCCATCACAAAGATTAATTCACTAAGAAAAACAACACAGGAGGTAAAAAGAAAATGTATACTTGAGTGGAAGTATCAAGATTTTTCAGAGTATTTCAAGGGTACTTGTGAATTTACAATAAAATATGTTTGACTGATCATATTATTTGTTATAAACTAGTACTTATTTACTCAGGAGCTTGAAATTAAATGAATTACAGATAATACAGCACACAAAACGTCATACTCAAAAAAAGCTGAAACTGTTTTGGTAAGTAAAATAATAAGAGAGAAAAAACAAAGAATGATGAACAGTAATATTACCTAACTAGTGGACGCCCGCGGCTTCGCTCGCATTATTTCAGAATAAAAAGCTGCCTATGGCACTTTTAAGATCTCATACTACCTACCCAAAAATTGTGATGATCCGTTCAGCCGTATTTACGTGATAAGCGTTTAAATAAACATACAAAAATTCTCAAAATTGTTGAAACGTGTTCCGCTATCATTTCTAAATACCTATCTCAAAACATTTTTTTAATATCTTCAATGTTCAGACTTTCGACTCTCTTCAGCTTTATCATGAGTATAGATCTGCTCCGAGCCAGTTCCATTTCAATAAATGTAGGTATTATGCATGCTTTTCAGCCACAGTGTAAATTGTTGCTTCAAGCCAGTATAACTTTACGGTATTATTTTAAAACATATTTATATCGCTTTTCCTCTCACGAGTCCCTCCCCTGAACCCTGCTCTCCCCTGTTCTTGTTGAAAAGTTCATTTTCTTTTGCTCCCCGCTTTGAAACCTCATGCGTATGCACGGTGTACATTTACATAAAGAAACTCTTGGCTTTTCCAATATTTTTACTATGGGCGCTTTTTACAGACTTGTTGAAAAAGAAGGTGTAGGAGGATATATCTGACTTAATAAAATAGTGATTAGTTGATAAATGTTTTGTTATATTACTTGTTTTTGAAACTGCCAGTGAGAGTAAGAACACGAAAGACTGACTGTATAATATTAAATTAAACTTTGATTCAGAATTAAATTGTAGGACTAAGCGGAAAGCAGGCCACGATATTTCACCCGAAAACGCTTTGCGCTTGGGAAAATGCCTACAGTTGCTTTTTCGCATGCAATTCCACGCCGTATTAACATGAAAGCAAGGGCGAGCATCGCGCGCATAGCTCCGGCCGACGAGTCTTGTCCACACGCAAATAATTTTGCACAATTTGAGCAGTTTTGCAGACGTTTTTGACGAAATAAATTCATATAAAATCAGCAAATCAGAATATTCTATTAATGGCTTTTTACTCCTCTAAATAATAACATTATCTTTTAGATATTATGTAATTAATTTGGTTTAAATTTATGTACTACTTTTGGAAAAAAAGGTGAAAAATATTTCAAAACAACTATGTTTCAAAAAATAAAACTATCGAGCGAAGTATACGTAATCGTGTTTTGGCGTTTTTTATTGTCTTAACTCTGAATCAAAATTATATAAACTGAAAAAAAATTAGCTCTATCTTAAATAAGTACTGCTATTTTATTTGATTTTTATGAAATGTCGATTTCACATAGCACCCCGCGTTAAGGGATTTTTTATTTTGCATTTGCTTGTAATTAGTAGTAGAAATAAATTTATAATGTTTCTTCTAATTTTTAACTGACTTTTGTCTTTATAGAAGGACTACCCAAAACCAAGCCGTGATCGCTTATGACTACTATTTTGTAGTCGGCAGGCAGCCTTAGATAGAGCTTCTTAGCTAAGTATCTTTGTGTTACCTGATTGATGGTTAAATTACCAAATATGTATCTACATATAACATGGATAAAAAATCTTAAGCTTCACACAAAATTTGGAAAATACATAAGCTGTCATTAAAAAACTGCCGTTGCATATTCCAAAGCGTGTCTATAATAACAAGTTCACATATCTACTTGCAGTTAAGCACTATTGATTTTTGCTAACTACATCCAACCACCATATTTGATGGGGTGACAAAAAATATATCGCGGGGGTGAAATGCAGGAAGGGTGGTTCACCCTCTACATTTTATTCCGTAAGTAGAAACATTTTATTTAAAATACTCGGTAGGTGGTGCAAAAATGGTGTAAATAAGCTATAGGTATATATTGTTAGGTACAGTAAATTCCTGGTAAATAACGTGTACATAGTATCACTGTACTAAAGGTCCCATGAACAATCATTACTTCTTGGTTCTATCAATAATGTTATTACACCTAATTATATAAAAAAAAACATTTTTTTTATTGTACTCATGTTGCTAGTATTAATTTGTATGAGCAATAGTGTTCGAACACAATTCTACGTATTGTACATCGAACTTTACCTATTACTATCTTATACCTAAAGATAAAACTCGTTTCAAATCCAAAAAGCTAATAGTCGTCCGTCAAAGATACGCTACGGACCCATTAAACCCAAATATAATATTTTTATCACAGCCTGAACCTGACAAGAGGCTGAAAACTTCAAAATTATCGCGAGAAATTGTTTTTAATGGTTTTTCTTCCTTCGTTTTGGGTGAGTCTTCAGTGAGCTTGATATCACAAAAACCGAGATATTATATTAAAATAGGCGTTTGTGTTTTTTGTCGAAAAAAGTTAGTGAAATAATTATCTGATTTTGTATAGGTATTTTAATTTTTGTTCAAGGAAGTAAAACGAGATATAGTTTTTTGGAGAAAAAAAAATATTACACATTTTGAATCACTGATAATATAGTACTAGGGAGATATTACAAACATAATAGGTAATGGTTCAATATATAAAAAAATCATTCCTTAAAAATGATCCAAACAAAACTAACGCAAGAAAAGAACAATATTCAAGATGAAACATTTGTGACAAGGCACCATTTGTTGGCTATTTGCATTAATTATTGAGGCTCAGAGAAAAGAAATGAGAATTTCGAGTATACCCTCTGATTGAGTTGTACAGTCAACAAAACCTATGGAAGTCTCCTTTCAATTTCAGCCAAAATCGCTAGATCGTAGATTATAACGTTGCTTAACATCAGGCAAATTGTAGTCAAGCGTGAGCCTATTTCATGTAAAAAAGCCTCCACATATTAGTATAAAGAAATGTGTCTTGAAACTACCAAACCAATTAATAATTTGATTATATTTATTACAGTTTAGTTACTTAGCAAAATTTGATTACCTATCTCATTTAAAACAAAAAAAAATAGTAGACCTGAGACCTAAACATGCTGTGCATTTTTGTGTGTAAAAATATATTGGAGAAAATCTCGAATAAAATAAGTGCTTTAACAGAAAATGCCCAAATTTACTCATTTAACGAGATTTTGAACGAGATTAAAAATACTACTTATTTTATAACTTTGTATCATTTTGTCATACCTACTGATTTTAACAGCTATATTTTTTCTGCTGACGCTACAAATACTTAAGACAAAAAAAATTTGACTAAACATCCCGGAGGGTCGAAAAAGAGCATTTCTTTTCGCAATTTTCCATTGCAATTATGGAAATCAATTGGGGTGACATCTTAACATTTAATTTTGGTGACTTTCCACTCAATATTCAAGCTTATGTACCTACAGTGTGGCACAGCTAACTAAATATATGGCGTGTGTATTATATATTGTGTTGAAATATTGGGTTTTTTTAATAATATATATTGGCATATAAATTGATATCAGTCTTACCTTTACATATTTTATATAATGTACGTGGTGTCACCCGCTGCCTAAATCTTAGCATACCAGCAGTGCCCGCGCAAATTCGGAACAAAAGTATACTGTATGTAAATTCAAGGTCTAACTTATCTCCATACCAAATATCATGGAAATTGGATCAGCGTGAAGAAGGAACTTTCAATCTTATTTGTGTCTTCCTATCTTATATTGAACTTTTCATATATATTGTAGTCGCCGTGATTCCAACCACGTTATGATACTCGAGAAATGAAACTATATAGTAAATATAACAAGATAAAGTATAAAAAGCCTTTAAATACCTCTTTAAATACTTTCGAACCTATAAGATAGAGGGCAGGATCCTCGTTCGGCATCTTACTTGGCACAACGCGTTTCCATCGCTATTCAGCGTGGAAACGCTGCCAGTGTACTGGAGACATTCAGTTCCGCGCGCGGGAAGTGATGTTTTGTTCGTTGTCTGTTTGTATACAAATGTTTGATGTCAATTGTCTGTATGTAGCTGGTGGTTAATTTAGTTTTATCTTTTTTATGATCTAAATCTGAAAGATATTTACAAACAGATATTAGCACGAATCTGATTGAATCCCTGATAAATAACTCTATGTGGCCGCCCGGAGGCATCCAGCGAAAAAATACACGCCTCAACAATTTCAATTCCCTGATATCTTATTTAAGGGGATAGGGGGTGAGTCGAGAGACTTATTTTTCACCCCTAAGCAGGCACGCCCCCTCCCAAACTTCAAAAGAGGGGAGGTAACCCCCCTTGTTAACAAACTTCTACCTATCTGCATTTTTATTTAAGTTTCGACGAAATTTGCACCCCTTAATTCAATTTTTTCCCTAAAAATTAATTAGTGAACACGTTTCTCTGTTGATGATTATGTCTTCGTTAATTTCTGGGGTTTGTTGGTTTGGTTGTGTATATACGGGAGGCGGTACACTTGTATTTAGATTGAACGAGTTTAATAATTTTGACTTTTTAAGCAATTTATTTTTCCTAAAAAAGATCTCCAAGACAAGGCAAGCGAAGTGCAAGGACTAAGGCTATCTTTTTCCGCTTATTTTATATATCAATTCATTATGTCAGTAAGTATGACTTTTGAGTGTGTATATTAATAAATCGATGTCAAATTTAGTACCTAAGGTTGTTCATTTATTTATTTGCTATGGCACATAAAACAGAATATGTCCTTATCATTTAATTATGAATATATGTAGTTTGTTTGTGTATATGTACCTATAACATATTTCACTCAAAGATTTTATGGAATATAAAAGTTTTGAATCGACATAATTCGTTCCTAAGGCATAATAAAATTTCTAAGTAAACTACACTTTCTAGAACTAAAAACTATAAATATGTACTAACATTATTCCTGTTACCCGACAAAACGATTATGTGAGAAACAAAACTTGTTTCAAATCTTTTCGCATTACTTTTGCACAATCACACGTTTTTAACCTACTCAAAAATATAAAGAAAAACATTAAGTATCAAAAACAGACGCATACAAAATACATCTACCGTGAACGAGTTAAGTGGCAAATAATAAAAAATGACCCCCAAATTAAGAAAAAATCCAATTAAAATTCAGTTCACACACGGGATCAACTTTTTAAGTCAACAATAGAGATCATAAAAACTTTTGCGCGCAAAAAAATGCAAATAGTGTCTTGGAATCACCCTTGCCTTTTTGACACTTCTCGGTAACAAAAAAAATCTCACTTCTTTTTATGAGGTGTTTTTTTTTTCTTTTGTATATTTTTGCTGATCGATGCGATCAATAGATGTGTCAGAGCATTTAAAAAGTATTATAGGCACGTGCCTGTATTTGTTGTTAATCGATTAAGGATCGATTGTTATGGTAAATAATTGGATTGCACTTATGATTGATCCAAGAATTACATCACTTATGTATCGAGATCTAGTTGATGTATTGTACTGAGATATAAATCAATGTGTCTTTGAAGAACAACAAAATAAAAGTGGTGGTTGTATTTTTTTTTGTATTTCTACTACTTTTTATAGCTAATAATTTACAAACAAAAATTTTTGAAAAAATATCCATATAAATCAGGTTTATTATTGCCATGAAACGATAAATTTAAATAAATCACAACACTCATGTGATTGTTAGTCTTTGTTCAATGCACTTACAATTTGAGACATTATTGTTTATTAAGAAATGAATAAATATTACAAACAAGTTTGTGTCTAGATTATTTTTTTACTTATATACTTTTGTACAAAAATGCAAATGCGAAGCGTTTAACATTACAAATTTCAAACCTCCTGCAATCTTTTTTCCACTAAACAACGGTCCACCAATACGCATACATACATAAAAGCCTACACAAACATATAGACCAGACCGGTACAGATCCCACCTGGCAAGTCGCATGCCCTAGCGGTCTGGCCAGTTCTTTGAACTTGAACTATATGTAGGTAGCTAGTGCTAGGACCTGTACTGATTTAGGGGTCCTGGGTAACGGGAATATCTACTGGTTATAATTTAAAATCCGCTTTTTTACCCGACTTCGAATTCCAAAATTCAAAAAATTATGAATATTATATAATAAATAATCAATAAAATTATTATAATAATAAATACAAGTAATTATGAATATTAAAATTTGTAATTACTTGTGTTTGTCTGGTCGTTTCTATGTATTATAAGTATGTATTTACAAAAAAAAGTATACATGTATTATATCCGTTATAGTACATAGTACCATCATATAAGCGTAAGCTTAGTTTGGGTCTAGATGGCGCTATGTGATATGTCCTGAAATATTTATTTATTTATTTTATTTTTACTGCAAGTTTTCAAACTCAGCCCTTTCCTGATAATAAACGTTATAGAGTATAATGCATTACGGATTAAAATAACCAACACACTATTATATCTGTAAATACCAATATTAATTAAATTTTCCCCACATTTGTTCTACTATTTCTGAACAAAATCTGAATTAAATAAAAACCATTACTAATAATTAAACCAATATTAATTGCATCTTCTTATTAAGTTAATTATACGCGGTAGAACCCTGAATGTTAGCCGCAGAAATTAGGGTCCCATTTGTTTGATATTGAAAATATATAAAAAATAATAGAATTTGTACTGGATGGTAATATTTTTTATGTTGTATTGTTTTAGCTAAACTTCCTTAGTCTCAATCTGACTTAAATAAAATAAGAATATTTTTATTTCTAACATTGATTACGATATATTTAATAAATTATTCATAATAAATAGATTAATAAATAGACAAGAGAGAGGCCTAAACTCAGCAGTGATAAGGAGTAGATTACCATAATGAAGAGAGATGAATTATTTACCTTGGTATTTATTAGAATTTGGCATAATATTAATTTTAACAAAACAAAAAAAAAAAAAAAACAACGTACGCTGTTTATGAAATACCATTGTGCCTTTTATTTTACTCATTATCCACTTTGCTCAAAAGGTGAGCATTGCTATACAACGCGGAAATGCTGCCAGCATTTTGGGGACCTTTCCTTCTACTACAGGCATTGTATTTTAGTTTTAGAAGTAGTTTAAGTTTTTTTATTCTAATATTAGTTTTTTTAAATTAGTTTTTAACAAAATGTAAGTTTAATTTATACGAATACTTCATTATATGTACCTTCGGAACCCTAAAAAATAATCTTGTGCTACTTGACCATATTACTCCACCGTGCTCCATACTTTTCTTTTATTTCGCGAACTTCTCAATGCTTTTTTCTCAAGATGAATGAAACTGGTTCTGGTTTTTTTTTACTTTTCTGTTTGGAACTTGCTTGGCTTGCATAACAAAATAATGAGCTTCATAGTTTGCTAGCTGAGGGTTGCTTGGATTCATATCCAGCTTGTTGTTTTAGGATTACTGCTTTCTCGTATTACGGGGTACATAATTTTATTTTCTATTTCATGGGGCAATAACATTTTGTTTCCAGTTTTTCACAAATGATAAAAAGTGTTTAAAGAATATTTTGGTATGTAGAACTTAATTTGCAATGAAAACAACAGTACAATATAAGGAAAAAATATGGAGGATAAGAAAAACCACTTGCGCGTGTTTCAAGTTTATACGATATCTTTTGTCGAAACAAATAATTTATATAATCTGAATGTACTTTTAATCACTGTACATAGAAAAAAAACTCGAGTTTAGCAAAGTATACCATTTAATATCTACGTGTGGTTTTATTAAACACGTATTTATTAAAATGGAATTTATTTTTTACATAGTTTGTTAACAAGTTTTATGTTATTTTTTCTATTCTACTTTTTCGGTAGTTGCTTTTAATTTTGTCTTGTACATTGCTCAGACATAGTACATGCTATGTACTGTCTGAGTAAATAACACACAAAACAAATAGGACCAAATCCAATTGGACCCCAAATTCAAAGCCCCAAAATCAATATCTACCATGTACCAATAGAACAAAAATTAAATCGTGGGGTGAGTACAAAAAACGTGAGGGAGGTTCCCTACCCTAAAGTTTTTTCATCATTTCTTTTTTAGCACCCCTAATCAGAGTGACGGCTTAATAGCATATAGTTATGTAGTTATTTATGGTTGACGAACTCAGAGGGTGGAATTTGACTTTATTTTTAGGCTTCTGATTGATCGTGGAAAAGCAGGCATGTAAATAAAGTACATACAGATATCTGAGCCCTATATCTATGTAAAACAGACGCCCAATCTATACATACCTATAATAAAAGATATTAAAAAAAAAAGTTTGTGTATACTTTAAATCCATAACAGAACACGTTTCAGCAATATCGTCCTATTTCCATTCTCCCATTCCTTTCAAAAGTTCTAGAAAAATTAGTTCATCAACAACTCTCTTCCTTCCTTACCCGAAATATCCTCCTAAATCCTTACCAGTCCGGTTTCCGGTCAGGGCATAGCACAGTCACGGCTCTGACTAAAATCACAGATGACATTAGATATGGAATGGGTAGTTGCCACCTCACTGTGCTTTTACTCCTTGATTTTAGTAACGCATTTAATAATATTGATTTTGAGGTCCTGCTCGGTATCCTGTCCTCTCTTTACATATCTCCAACGGCAATTGAGTGGTTTCGTAGTTACCTGTTCGGCCGCCGGCAGCGTGTTCGCATTGACGACGTATATTCGTCTTGGTGCGACATTTCTGCTGGCGTACCACAGGGTGGCGTGCTATCACCTCTTCTTTTTTCCCTTTTCATTAATTCTATATCTAATAACCTCTCTTCTCTCTATCACCTCTATGCAGACGATTTACAAATATATACTCAATCAACTTTGGAAAATCTTGATGTGGCCATTACAACAATAAATGGTGACCTACAACGTATTGGTGACTGGAGTCGCATGTTTGGTCTAACTATTAATCCAAGTAAAACACAGGCTATAATAATCGGAAGTTCACAACTTATTTCAAAAATTAATTGGTCACGCCTCCCGCAAATCTTGTTTGATGGCGTCCCAATTCAAATAAGTGACACTGTAAAAAATTTAGGCATAATGGTTGACAGTCAGCTCTCATGGACATCACAGCTCAATGAGGTCAGTCGAAAGGTCTTTGCATCCTCTGCAGCTATTAGGCGTTTGCGTAATTTTCTTCCGATTTCAACCAAAACTGCGCTTGTTCAGTCTCTGCTACATCCTATTTTAGATTACGCTGACGCTTGTTATCCTGACCTAACCAAAGAGCAGCCCGATAAGCTCGAGCGTCTCCAAAATTTCTTTATTAGGTTCATATTTGGCTTGCGTAAATATGACCACATTTCCGAATTTCGCAAAAAGCTCAAATGGTTACCTATCCGTCTTCGTCGTAATACTCACCTGCTGTCCCTCCTCTACAAAGTGCTATTTATTCCTTCCACTCCTTTATACTTAAAGGAACGTTTCTCCTTTGTGAGTGAAACTCACTCTTCATCCCTTCGTCTTTCACGTACTCTCATCCTACAATATCCTAAATTCAACCACTCCAATCTGTTCTATCAATCCTCCTTCACAATTAAAGCTCTCTTACTCTGGAATGACCTGCCTTTAAATATCAGGCAGGCTAAAACTCTGTCGATTTTCCAGAGTATGGTGTACAGCCATTACATCTCTACGTTGTAAACTATCAATCGCGTTTATTGGTGTTAAATGTGTGTGTTCATAGTTTATTAATATTATTATTTGTAACATGTAAATTAGTTTGATTTTCTTTTATTTTCTCTGTTTTCGTTATAGGTTTTATTTTTAAGTACTTTTTATTTGTACGCCACCGACCAAACTGATCTCTTTCACCGCTTTCTTGCTAAGGTTGCCTGGAAGAGATCACTCAAGGTGATAAGGCCGCCCACTTGTACATTATTTTTAGTTTAAGTCCTTTTATTTTAATTCATTTATTTTGGTGTGCAATAAAGATATATTGTATTGTATGATTTATGGTAGTAGGTAGTATGAGGTCTTAGAAGTGTCATAGGCTATTTTTTATCCCAAAATAATGCGAGCGAAGCCGCGGGCGTCCAGTAGTAGGTAATTTAAATAAGATTGTAAGAATTTAGTAACATAATATACAAAGATAATCATAAAATATACCTATATAATATGCAAATACACTACTACTGATTTCCAATTCAGATTGTCTAGTTGAATATCTTCCTGTTGCTTCTGAATAAACTGACATTTCTTAAACATCTAGAATTTATTTCATTATTATAAATCGTTGATGGGTGGGCTATTAATAACATCAGGTTTCACTCCGTAACGTCTATTACAATTAACGGCTATAAATAATACGTAATCAAGACAAAAAACGTGCTTAATTTGATGTTAAAAACGAAAAAACGTACGCGGTAATCGTTAACTTATTTTAATGTTATGAAAAAATTGCAGTAGCAGTAACGCCTACGCTAGTGAACAGCCAATAGCATGTGTGGGAATATTTGTAATTATAACATGGTAACTCCACCCAAGTTAAGCTAATAAGTTATAACTTAGCACGCAAGGAAGTGGGAAAGTTATGGCTGCTTTGTTCAGTGATTGTGACCTGTTTTTTTTTAAGTTATGATAGCAGTATTACAATATTGATTCAAAAGATAGATAAGATTACAGCTACTGCTATATTAAAGAGAATTTGTGAGTGAATGATGATATTGTATGTTCTTTTCCCTCTAACTCAAATTTAATGGCAGAAAAGAATAAACGTATGGCTATTAAGACTTTATTTGGTTATAACATGTCTACAAAATAGAACTGTATTATTGTAACAGAAGTTGGTAAAATTGTAAAATGCAACTGCTATTAGTTCTTATTAATGAATAATACGAGTACATGTAAAGATTGCAGTAGGTACATATGTGTTGTGATGATTTTGTGATGTAAATTTTTATAACTATTAAGTACAACATAAATGGTTCTAAGAAATTAAAAGTGTATAAGTTTTAAAAAGAAATCATGCAAACAGAAAATATGTGTATGTATATATCATAATGGTAATTTTAATTTTTAATAATAATATATAAGTAGTGTGTAAGAAAGGAATAATGTGATAGAAATAAAGGCTTTTTTATTTTATTTTATTAAGACTTAAGATAACATCACAGTATAGTTAATATATAATAACAAAAGCTAGTAAATGAGTACAATTGTGTGTTGTATAAATGTTTATTCATTTCATAATTATTGAAATCCCGGGGTTTCGCTCGCGTTAATTCGGGGTCAAAAGTAGCCTCTGTTTATTGTGACTATCGTGGGTCGGATGACACGTTAAGTGGTAGGTCCCGGTTGTCTGTCTAGTACAGCAGTTGTTAAGCCATGCCAGAGGCCCTTAGGGTGGCTTGATGAACTCTCGACACCAGTGTAGGCCACTCTCATTCGATAAGAAGAAGAATTGTGACCATCGAGATTTCTCACTACCACAATACAAAGAATATCATGATGATCTGTTGCTTTTTTGAGATTTGAAGGAGAAACAAACTGAAAGAAACAAACTGTTGCTTTTTTGAGATTTGAAGGATGACCATCGCACACATTATCCCTTTTATTTACCTAGCCAATCATCGCTACATATTTTTTTTACTTATATACTGTCAATCAATCAATTCTTAGAAAAAATCATGACATCATCATAGGCCACCCACAAAAACTAAAAATAAAATATCACCCAAAACAAGACATCAAACTTAAAATTCACGTCGCATCCATCTTCCAAACAACCTACCTAATTCACCCTCACACGAAATAATTCCATCATTTTTCCGACCCATCACGGTATCGACGCGGGGGCGAACCAAGATGGCGGCCGCTTTTTCTCGCCCTATTTTTGTGTTCTTACCACCCCTTGCACTGCGCTAATGCAGACTTCTTATTTTATTTGACTCGTTCGAGGAATGTGGAATATATAATTGGGAGAATTTATTTTTTGTGTTTTATTTGGGTATAGAACTAAGGTTTTTTAAAAAAATGTGTAATAGACGAAAGAGTATCATAAGCACACACTCATTAGATTTGTTAAAACGGGTAGGTAGGTATTATTTTTATACGTTATCCACGAGCTTAGTCCGAAAAAAATAAAGTTATACAGAGCATAATTTGATAAAATATCTAATTATGTAAAGTAATGCATTATACTAAAAATATAACTTCCATCTTTAATATGTAATGCTTACCTTAATTTGGATGAAATTTGGTATAAGTTGGATTTATCCTATAACATGAAGGGGTGTACTTAATATGCCAAGTTATTTTATAATTGCTGATAGCATCGGGTAAGACTTCTGGAAAATCATTTTCAATTTTTAACCTCATTGATGTTTTTCTCACATAGTGAACATGTGTACACTGTACATATGTAGAATCAGTAGATATCTAGATAATCTAGAACTGTTAGGTAACTAAAGAATACCTGGATCCAAAGATGAGAGTAGTTCCTCGAGACTGTACTCTGTGTACAGATTTAACTGTAGGACAGTAACTGGATCAAGTATGACAATACCAACAAACTTAAATTACAAGTAAACCATTATTATAACATTATAGCTATTTGAAAGCGAAAGTGTATTTGTGAGCGCGTTAGTCTGATTGTTACCCTATCACGTATAGGAGAGACAGATCATCCTGTTTTTTTTAATACAAAAGAGTAAAAATGGTTCAGATTTAAAATAATAATAAAATATAATGTCCTTAAGCTAAAGCAAAATGCGTTATTAGAGAGACCTAAAATCAAATAAATCTTGTATCGAATTTATATACGATAACGTTCCTTCTGATTTAATGTCCCATAAAAACACAGTTCAAAGGTAGTCTTCAATTATTTGTAAATAAACTGTATGTATCTTGTTATTTTGAAGATTTTTTTGCACTAGCATAAATAAATATGTCTCACGTCTCATAAGGCTACTTCGGCAATCAAATGACCTCTCCAACCATTCGAGTAACTATCCTATAACCTTGCTATTACCCGGTATACCACTACCCTTGTTCAAACGCAGCCCTACAATATCCCGCTCCCCCCGGCACCCCTCTCAAGGAGGGACACACCCCTATGCTCGCTGTGTGGTTGCGCAGCTACGTATAGTAGGGATAAATGTGTTTGGTAGTCTGTCTGTAAAGAGTTAGTAATGAAGGACTGAATAATATAAGTGTATGTAGCTTGTTGGTTTTTATTGGGTTTTAAAATATTGGTGACGATATAACGCAAAAATGTGTTTGGTTGGTTGATTGTCATTATTGGGTTCCTAAAAGGTGATAAAATGTGCAAGTCTTCAGTATTTAGTTGAATGTCATAATGAGTTTTCTTATTCAAGTAGAAGTGTCGGTTGTGATTCAGTTTAAGAAATATAAATATTTGAAAATTATTAACAATAATTTTTATCGAGTTTAGCCACGTTGCTACGTTATAACACGCATAAAAAAGTGGAAATCATCATAGAAAGAAATAATATTTTCACGGTGTTTTTTTATTAATCAAAAATATGAAATCATTCAAACCTAGACATCTGACATCACAGATAAAAATTGACATGTGAAATTTTATCAGGAACATTTTTAATTGTAATAAAGGTACTTGCTACTAAAGCTGAATATATTACCAAAAGCAAGCAAATTATTACAAACAGTAAAAGCAAACCCTGTGACATAAGCTAGTCCCTCCTCCCTCCGTTACTCCGAGCCCTCTTTACTTACGGCTCGTCCCCGCCATTTCTTTCTTTTTCCCGCTTTTTTCGGTAGCCATTTTTATAGCGCATGCGCAATGCGACCCCCTACAATACATTTTGTACCTCTTCCACAGAATTAATCGACCTCTTTGGTACTTTGTCGCAATAAATTCAAATAAAGCACGCTTCGTAATATTTTGCAAGATGTTCTTTTGCTATTTTGAAAAGGTTTTGTAGAGATGAGGTATAAAATTAGGGTTGTGCCATCGATTTATCCGATCGCAGAGTAAATAAAATCGGGGGTGGTTATACCGTGTGTCGTAGGCTATTTTCATTGGGGTGCATTTTTAAGGAAGTAGGGGGAGGGTTAAAGATTTTGATTGGGATGCGATTTTTTGTGTTTGAATTTAGAATTTCTTGTTTTGAGGTTTACCGTTTGTTATTTGAACTGTTTTTAAGCTAGTTCGTAATAAGTATAGTTCCTGAACCAATGTTTTAATTTAAATACCAATTGAAATCTAGTTGGTAATATCGTTACAATAATAAATATAAAATCAAGTCGTATCAAAGCATGCCAGTAAAGCTAACGGTCAAAAAGCTTTGAGAGTGCGTGGATTGACAGGAAGCGTCTGCATCACAACCGGTCGACACCGGATATTGCCAGTTTATTTGACGTTAGGTTGGCAACCTTAATAGGTGATTTTAGTCGAACCGCCGTACTTTCGATGAATAAATCGATGGACAAAGAAATAACTTTATATAAAACAATCATACACGTTAGCTATAAAAAAATCGAAATTTGTTTATTTTAGATAAAAAAACGCGCAGTGCAAATAACGACAAGATGTCGCAGTTTATTAATAAACATAATTAAACTAAGCATATGGATATAAAACTACATATGAATGCATATCGGCATCGGAAATTTCAATTGTCGTGAAGAACATTTTAACAAAAATGAGTTATATTATAAACCTACATTTGCACATTATTGTACTTGTATTAAACGAGTATGGATCGGTATGAAAAGCATCCGGTTAAAATTTCGACCCACCTTGGTTTGAATCCTGCCCTACACGAAAGATTTCAAATTATGGGATGATTTGTGTTTGCTTAGCGGTGAAATAAAATAAGTGAGGAAACCGACATCATTAGTGATCGCAACATCTGATCATATGCATCTTCCGTGGATGATTAAGGCGCCCATCATGATGTACTTGACCAAAATAACTTTTTCAATATATCAATTCTTTGGGAAGTCACGCCTATTTCTGTCTTGGAACCACCTATATTTTTTTTGAGGAAAAAATAACTATGTATGTATATTATACCTAAAACACAAAAACCAGATCCAATGTTTTATTTGTTTACTTAGCCCCTATACTAGAGCTATTATTAACTTACTAAACATGTTAAATTTAACAAGTGAAGCGACCTCATAATGTTTCTTTTGAAGTTACGAAGCTCTTGTGATAATGTAGTTGTTAAAAACAACAAAAATAACATGTAATTTTTTTGCAACATATATTGTTTACTTTTGATGACAAATTGCAGAATAAAATTATTAATAAATAGCGCATAGCTTTGAAGAAGCTTACGTTATTGAAATCTAATGAAACGTCTTCTCAAATTGTTTTTAGTAAGTAACAGTTTAAAATTTTTAGAGAGTTTTTTTTAAACATTTTAAATTAGTATCAGCTGAGCAGCTAAAATTATTTTTACCGATTTGATGTCAAGAGATATAACTCTTACTTTTAATACTGATTTAAGTCTCGAATTATTCAAATATTTTCATAATGATATGTCAACATTTCAGCATTTACCTAGTAAGCACATAATACCTAAACATTTATAAATACATAAGCTCAAAAATATACACGTATTTCACAAAATAATTACCAAAATTGAAACCCTATTAGTTTCACTTCATCGCTTTACAAAAGGGACATAAAAATCTTACACAGTTTCCACTAAATTTTATCTTCACAAAGAAAACTGACTAAAAAGACCTCTTTCCACTTGACGGCACTAAAGGTCCTAAAGGTATATTTTAGGGACAAGGGATTATAAACTTCCTTCTAAGAATATACATATTTACTTAGGTTCTTCTTAGGTATTTTGAAATAATCGTCGAAGGTGCTATAGAGATAATGCCTCTATGTACCTATCTCTTTTAGGTAGTAAGCTAGTAGGTATCATTGTAATAAAGTTAATATTTTTGTAATATTTAAACATGTATAAAATCTTTTTACTGACTTAAGTATATTTTTTTAAAACTGACGAGACAATAGGAATACTAACTGTTGCAACTTTTAGTTCGTGAGTTAGACATTTATATTGAAAAAAAAAATATCTTATCTTATCTTGTTCAAATTGTTGTTAAATATAGGTAGTAAAAATACTCGAAAGAAAATTACCAGAACTAGATTGTTTATTTTTATTACTAGAAATTAATGCAAATTTCCTACGTTAAAAATAAATTATTTATAATTACAATAGTTTTATTAAAATAAAATTGTAAACATCTGCAGAAAAACTATAGGAACTCAAAAACTTTTACGTCAGATATCTAGGCGTAAATTTCACTCAAAATCACGGGTCTATTTTTTTTATGCCTACAGGCACCAAAAAAAAATAAGCAAAGTATTAATCTTTGAGTGCCACAGCCCAACTTATAACACCCGCTATAATATAGAGGGTGTATAAAATAGACGTGTGTCAAAAATCCAGCCAAGCGGGTACAAATAAAATGACTGCAAACTCATTGAAAAAGAAAATTTGAGTGTCCTCCCTTACTCCCGACGTCCCTACAAACTGCACTCTTTCCTTATTAACGACGCTTAGTACTCCAATTGAGAGGTCTTGATCATTAGATTTTTATATTCAATTAATCTTAAGTTTTTACAATGTATAACTTTGCAGTTAACGGACTGGAGACTTATGACAGGCCATAGAAACAGAGGTTGTCCACAAATGCGGTGGGTTGACGACATTAGAAAAATCGCAGGGAGAAACTAGGATGCAATCTACCCAGGAATGAATATGAATACGCAGGACCGGGACAAGTGGCGTACAAGGCCTATGCTTAGCAGTAGTGGGCAATAACGGGCTGATGATGATGACAACTTTGTGTTTGACTACGGCCCACCAGATCTAAATCTACGCTGCAGCGTAGGTTATGCTTTAACAACAATATTAGTGTTGGTTTGACCGCCATCAATTACGTTCCCGTATGCTTCACCTATAAGGAAAGTCGTTTGTAGAAGTGTTTTTAGTCAGGTGACCTATTAGGTAGGACTACCTACTTGACGCTATGGAAAAACTTTTTTGTTCTAAAGTAGTACCTACCTTCAATGTAGATAAGTAAGTAATTTAATAATGTTATTTGGAAAAAAATCAGGATAAATAAAATTTACTATTGGTTCTAGAGAAGACAAAAATGTAACTCAGGCTACACAAAATATTTATAAATAAAAAATCTAAAATTATCAAGATTATCCAAAGATACAAACCTCTTGTGTACCGACGACGGCTCGTTTCTTTTCGGCAGAGAACCTCCCCATGTATAATGAAGCTAAGTGTGCGCACCCTTATGTGGCTCAGTTTTAAATAACGCCATCTATGTGTCAAAGTACATAACATAGGGCTCTGATGGTAAGTATTAAACAGGTGTATGATAAAATAGAGGAAAGCAAGCCACCTCTTTTCGTAGTTAGCAACAAGGAATTATTTTTATAATGAGCAGTATTTAATTAATTTTCTTTTTTTCTTTGGGAATGACACAATTAGATACAAAGGTACATTTAATTATTAATCAATTTTAATATTTGAACTACAAATATTAATCATATATTAATATTTAATGGTTAAACGAACTTACCTTAAGTGAAGTTCGACCATAATTATACGAGACGACGTTACATGCGAAGAGATTTCTGTATTAACTATGTAGTCTCACTTCTGTATGTACTAGGCGTCACACTTCTATTCTATTCTAATCTTGGTTGTGGCCTCTGCGGTATGGCCGCAATTTTGCCAAGGCGTCACACTTTTTATAGCTGTGAAAATAAAAACACAAAAAAAAAACTTTTGAACAAATGTCACTGTCAATGTCGCGCCTGTAGCGCCGTCCTCCTGTCAAACCTCATTCTTTTAAGAGTCTAACCATGGAGTACTAATATATGCTCTGCTTGCCATCTCTCGTTTGTGCTATTTAACAATACACGGGTTAGTCAATGTTGTTGACATTAACAGGGTCCGGGTGGGACTTTAAATCTCTTCGCATGTAACGTCGTCTCGTATAATTATGGTCGAACTTCACTTAAGGTAAGTTCGTTTAACCATTAATTATACTACGACGACGTTACATGCTCGAGATTTCTTTATTAACTATGTTGATGTTTAGCACAGCATAAACGAGACCAACACGTATCAAAGATCGTAATGCTTGCATACCAAACGCTAATTTACAGTTTGCTAGATCTTTGATTGTAAACAAAATTTACCTAATGATGCTAACAATAGCTTATTTGAGAAAAAAAATACAGATTGCAGAATAAGTTACAAATATAAATTTGTATTACAAGGGATCAACTTATCACATTTTATAATTAAAATTGACTCTGTGAAAATATTTAACTGTCATCTGCTCTGCTGTAGTGAGGCGCTTATATATTTTGGCGACTATAAATGATTTACATGACCCTATTTGTTATACAATTATAAAGCAAAGTCAGCTGCAACTTGCAGTTGATAATCTATCCCCTTATTGTAGCAGAACTAGCATCAATAGTTGATTTCTTAGTAAAATGGTAATAAATAAATTCATATTTTGTTGTATTGTATTTGTTACAAATACAACAAATATGTCGGTACATTGAAAAAAGATCGTTACAGAAACATTGCTAGAAAAGTCATGTTTCCGATCTACATGACAAAAATGTGGGTATTTCAAAAAAAGATCGTTATATCATTTGTTGAAAAAAAAACTATATTTACGATCTATTCGGTATAGTTTTGTAAAATATATAAGATTATACCAAGAAAATTAAAGTCGATGATGAATAAATGCAGTAAGATTGCTTTGATAAGTTAGTAGTTGCACTAACCTTTATCCTTTGAGGTGGTTGATGAATTGCTTAGTTTTTGTACCAAACGTTGAATTTTCGACGTTATTTTAAAATTCCGATGCTCCTTTTCCTAATTTACCACTTGAACACTTGAAATAAACACTTTTTTCCACGAAAAATTCAAATAGTAAAATTCAACGAAATTTATGATGTTGCGACGCCCGCACACAAGAAATGAATGAGGTTTGACAGGAGGACGGCGCTACAGGCGCGACATTGACAGTGACATTTGTTCAAAAGTTTTTTTTTGTGTTTTTATTTTCACAGCTATAAAAAGTGTCACGCCTAGTACATACAGAAGTGAGACTACATAGTTAATAAAGAAATCTCGAGCATGTAACGTCGTCGTAGTATAATTAACTACAAAATCACTCTTACTTATAAAATGTTTAATGATTAAATAGCTATTTAACTGAAGGAAAAATAGCTTTGTCTAGTAAAGAAAGTAAGTACTTAAACCCTAATTAAGTGTAAGTGAACCCTATCCACGTATTCTACGATTCAACAGCGTCTTGCGAAAAAATTAAGTAGTAAAAAAATATAAATATGTTTTGCTAAACTTGTGCAAGTGTACGGACCTAACTGATGGTGAAATCATGGATAAATTCTTTTAAGTAAAGCGCTACACTATTCTCATGTACTTTAAATCCCTATAGAAGCTCTTGAGGCCTCTAAGGAAGGCTTGATGCGTTGATATAAGCCTGCATGCTCACAAAGTTAGCGTTTTATCACTTGATCACGTCACACCGTAACTTAAGTTAGTAACTTACATGATACAGCTTCAAAAGGATAAATGAAAGTGCAGATCTCCAGTCCGATTAATAAATAACTGTGTAAATATAAGTAAATGTGTAAAACTATTTATAGTTAGGTAGTGACAAATATTCTGTTTTAGGTTTAAAAATTTTTGGGCGCGTAATAAAAACAATTTATTACGCCTCTTATCCTATTTACCTTGTATATACATTGTGATACCGGTGATAAAATGTACATCATTATATCCACTGAAAAACGTTTATATATTATCCACCTTAATATCCCTCTGAGTTTTTTAAGAATCCAACATATCAGTTTTGTCATACAGCAAGGTAACGCCGCCAGCATATTAGTTACCCGCAGATTCTGACTTGGCTTAATAAACATACTTTTAGTTATTTAGATATTCATAGTTATTGTTCTAGTTATGTTTTGTAAGTTTTAGGGAATTCAAAATGCAAGACTTACCTCACACACATACACATATGTACCTACCTTCAACATTTATTTTTATTCCACAGACTTTCTTCAACATTTAAAACATTGTAAAAGTCAAACTGTTAGTTGTCACCTGTCCTGTCACTTTGCCACGACAGAAAATAAAACGTGCTAAAGTTTCATCATTAGCAGCCATTTGCATTTATATTGCCACATATTAAAATGGACACAATTTAGCAATTTAGTTTGAAAGGAAAGATATCGCTTGTGGACAAAATATAGTGACAGTATTATCTATCCGCCGCGATGTTTAATTGATATTGTCATTATATTTCACTTGAAAGTTTTTGTTGCACCAATTTTAATGCTAGGTTAATCAATTTTAGTAAGTAATTACTTAATGACTTTTCATTACTAACTGACTTACTTAAGTCAGTTACTTTGAGACAATTATTGAGAATATTAAAACGACCTAAGCGTGACTAACTCGCTTTATTTTGCGTGTCCTAAAACATTATAATTTATTCTATTATGACTGAGATGACTTACCGATAACTTACGAGTATATAAAATTCTAGATAACTTTTGTTACAGTGATTTTTTTAACAATTAGACCATTTAACAAGTTAGGGTATTTTTTGCGGATATCAAATAATCAGTCGAATCTAAAATGCATTCGCGGCGACCAGCTGCTTACCTGACCATCTTTTGTGTTAGAACAAAAGCAAACTTGCCCTCATTAATATGCAATTTAGGGTCATATTGTCCGCAGAAGGCCAAACACTGGCAACACATTCTTTTCAAACTCATTTCGGACTGGCAATGTAAATGCTAGTCATTGCTAGCTTGTATGCCGAAGCGTTAGAATTTTAATTCGGAACTTTTTTCTATCGGCCATTTTGAAATAGCGTCTTTATTTTGGGGTCATATATATTGAATACGGTCAATTATTTTCTATTGATGGATAAAGCATTGTCTATTGATGTTTTTTGGAGATTTAGTGGACACCTGGACTTTATTTAAAATTTATATAGGAAGAAAGATGATAATAATAATGTATAGCTTGGTAATTAGTTGGTAGGTACATGATGCAGTGATCCTTTTGTTAAAAAGATGTCCATTGTCCAATATTGTTATATTCCAACAAAAAAAATGTGTTTGTTTTTGTCACAGTCACTGCTTTTGCTTGCCATCAGAAATAAATAAATTTAAAAAGCTCTAAATATATTTATGTAAGTACTCATATGTAACTGTTTGATACGTATGATTAGGTATAAGGGACACTACGGTCTACTTGCATAATGCTCATTTTTGCATTGACTGCAAAAAAAACACATTTCACACGCAAAGAAAGAAAAAGTACGTAGCCAAGTACAAGAATTTATTATAGAAAATTACAACATAAAACATGGCTCTCCCATATTTTGTGGCCATTTACCGATTTCTTAAAAGACAGGTGCATGTAACCTAGCCTGAACAAGTTACGCACTTACCTACAGCATGTTTTAATTGAATGTTTTTTACGTAATTATCAATTCTGGACAAAGGAGCTGGACGAAATTATGCCATTACCGACTGGTTCAGCTATTTTAATTCCGATTTTATCGTGAAATATTTTGGATTATATTTTTTTTTTTCAATTTAATGACGGAAGAACGGAATTTACAATATCTACTTATGTAAAGCTTCGGCTGGTTACATCTACAAAGAAAGTCTGTAAATATTTTTTTAAACGATTGGTACTCCATTGATAGCGTTCTCGAATCTCATACACATTTATCAAGTCATCGCAAATCATAGAAAATATTTACATTTAAAAGTTTTTAATTTTTTATCGTTTCCACACAATATGATAAATATGTGCTGCCATCTGTTTATCTGTATAAGAACTACGTATAGAAGTATGAGAATGGTACTTTTTGAACCATTTTTAATGATGGTTTGCACCTCATTGCATAGATGGCAGCACGTTCTTCAACATGTGCAAAACTTAAAAAACACTTGCGCGACATTAATTTATAACCACATTATAACCAACCATAGATCTAAATAAATAAAAGAAAATTGTCCTTACAATATTTTTTATTGTGGTATGTAGTTAAACACATACTTTTAGGACTAATCCAGATTACAGCAAAAACATACATACCTAGTAGGTACTTAATTCATTTTTTAATAAGGAATCACGCTAAAATATTTATAGATCTATAACATCATCACTATTAAACTCTGCCATAGTTTTAAAATAAATCTCATTCTTCTTTTTCAATCCTTTCATCCCCATTGCGTAAGGGAACACATTATGCGTCATGAGATAAAAAATCCCTTGCTTATTCTTATCTACATTCAAACCCACAACATTCGTTACTATCGGTTTTCTATCAAAACAATTTCTATCCCTTGCATCTTGGATTGAATTACATTGCACTGCTATCAAAGAGTTTGGGTAAAATAAAGCACCAAGCCATAACGTATAGGCTCTTGTATGACTACAGAAGCTAGTGCACGGTAAAGTCATAAAATCGCCCGGTTGGAACTCTCCACCGTTGACATAAAAATCAACATGGCCGACCGCTCCCGCCATTCCGTACGCGTCAATATTGGTGTGAATAACATCTACGAAATCTGCATCTGAAGCGTCTATTCTATCATCAGGTCCATTATGCCTAAAGCAAGGCCCACCAGGATCCAAGCTTGTGATTCGTGATACATTTACACCGGTCATTTGTCTAAAGTTTTTGCCGATAAAGCTGATGGCTTGACCGCCATGACTGAGACCTATAAGCTCTAATTTCTTCGGATCAAGGCCGTGTTTTGTTAGTTCTGCTAGCATCTCAGCTGTGTGCTTGCCGACTGGTCGTAAAAAACGGGCTGCCCTGAAATAAATAGGTAGGTACTTTTTATTATAATTAGTTATGAACAGAATTATATGAATATGAATGAATTGAATTATGAATTCTCTAATACATGATGAATAAACTAAAGTCAATTATATTTAAGAGCAAAAGCCTTGTTTTTTTTTTTTTTTTTATGTTCGTCGATTAATTTACCAACATATAGAAGTCGGAGATGTTGTCCAACAAACACTGATCACATCAAAAAATTTGAAGCGAAGTTTAGTCTATAAGTAAAGCCTTGTTTAACTATTAAAGGTAAAGTACATTTCTTTCAACGACTTCGGGTAATCCAATAAATTAATCAAGACAAATCAGATAATACTAAAATATAGGTAATGTCATCAAAATTTAACTAAGTACATAACTAGTCCTTGTACTCACTTGGGATAAACATAAGTAGTAAACGCGTTATACTCCAGAAGCAGTACGTTATATCCCAAACTTTTATAGACAGACCCCATGATTGACCCTACCATGGTCATATAATTACTATCTAAATACCCTATGACCTTTACAACAGTTTTCTTGCTAAAGTCCATGTGAGCAGCTAAAGATTGCATTTGGTAGTAATTATAAGATGTTTTGTTGAAATATGCCAATATGGCGTTGGGATCTTCCACTAGGATTAGTTTTAGGTTTCGGAGACTTTTGGGTGAGATGGTTGATAGCTGGTTGGAGCCTGGACCTGAAAAGTAAGTAATGGTTACAAACCAATGGATTTGGTTGTGTTTCATGCTAAAGTATATGTACCTATAGTAAAAAAAATGTTTACAAGTTTATTGCTCCGCAATGAAAACGAAACTGCATTGCCTTGACTAAAAGGAGCATAAGTTTTGAATAGATAGATACTCTAATAAAACACCACAATGATATAGAAATCAATACAAATTAAACGAAATATCTTAAAATTAGCGTCTTATTACAATGCGTTATGGGTATTTTTATGGGTCTTAACGTAACACAACATAAAATTATTATACTAATGTATGTGTAATACTGTTGATCTACCTACTTACATTCTGACAAGTATCCCACGGGATATCCTTCTGAATTCCTGGATATTATATTTGTACTGCCCACTTTCACTAGCACAACTAAACAAAATACTCGCCAAAATATCATAGTTATTGGGTTTTTGGTTATACCTTCATTGGATTAGGTAGTACACGTAAGAATAAAATATAACTAGTTATGAATATTTTCTATAGATTTTTTAACAAATCACACACATGGTGGCACATTTATCGTTACCGTAAATTGAAGTAAAGATAAAAAAGGAAACTTGTTGCTTTTATAGAGACGCTCTTATACTTATTTACTGGCTATTAAGTAATGTGTCACATTTTACGAACATACGTTACATATAATTCATTGTTTTACTTAAAAATAATAGGTACGTCTGATCATTGCAGTATGTTGTACACATAAAAGTGTTATGATTTTCATGAGCTTTCATTTTTAACACTGTTAATGAATTCGTGCACGATACACTGTCAAGAACGTTATACATACTTAATGATTATAAAAAAAGAGAAAATAAAACAATAGCATATACCAATTTCCAATTATAACAGTTACAGATAGAGTAAAACGTATCTTCTTATAATTTTATAATGTCTTCTTCATTAAACTCTATAATCTTCTTCATAATAACATCATTCTTTTTCTTCAATCCCTTCTTTCCCATCGCATAAGGGAAAATATTATGGGTCATTAAATAAAATATTCCTTGCTTACTCCTATCCACGTTCAAACCAAGTAAGTTAGTGACTATCGGTGTCTTATCAAAGCAGTTGCCATCTCTCGCGTCTTGGACCGAATCACATTGTACCGCGATCAAGGAGTTTGGATTATACAATGCTCCAAGCCATAACGTATATGCTCGGGAATGACTACAAAAACTAGTGCATGGAATTGACATGAAATCTCCTGGCTGGTACTCTCCTCCGTTGACATAATAATCAATATGTCCTACTGCTCCTGCCATTCCGTATCCGTCTATGTTTGTGTGAATTATGTCCACGAAATCTGCATCTGAAGCGTCTATTCTGTCTTCAGGACCGTTGTGTCTGAAGCAAGGGCCACCAGGATCTAGGGCGGTGATTCTTGAAATATTTTTCCCAGTAACTTGCTGGAAACTTTTGCCTATGAAGGCGGTGGCCTGGCCTCCGTGACTCAGGCCGATTAACTCTAGCTTTTTTGGATCGAGACCGTATTTTGTGAGTTCATCTAGCATTTCACCAGCGTACTTTCCAACTAAGCGGAGAAATCGAGCTGCTCTGAAAGAAAATTAATGAGTTTTGTATAATTTTATGTACACGAGTATTTACATATTTTTTTTACGTTCTGCGTTAAAAAGCAAGTTCATTTATATATACATATGTTTGACAAGATATCTTTTTTGTTGGTCAAAGCGTTACTCTAATTAGTTGTCTTGTAATTTCACTACGATTATTTTATAGATGAATGTACATATATGTCGGTTTTATAAACTATAAAAAACTTAATACTAAAGTTTTTTGCTTTTAATTCCTGAGATTTACATACATCATTATCCTGACTAGAGAACACCTTACTTTTATCTCTAGGCATGGCTTAGAAACAGTTAATGGCCAAAAGACCATTTTTATTTTATTTTAATGAATATGTTTTTGTATTGTGGTTCATAACTTTTACCATATATTATGAAAATTTAAAATGATAAAAAATACCAACCACCAGTAGATATACAATATTTTTGTCATCAACGAATTTCCTCATAAAATCAGCTTGATTCGTAGCTGTGTCACCCATAAAACACTTTTGCACTGGTTTTCTGAACTCAGGATTTCAAATCAGGAATAAGGACTGTGTGATATGTATTAAAATATACTTACTTAGGATAAATATAAGTATTAAACTCATTGTACTCCAACAGTAGGACATTATACCCCAGGCCTTTATAAACAGATCCCATCACGCTGCCAACCATCGTCAAATAGTTACTATCAACATATCCCACTACTTTTAATACGGTCTTCTTACTAAAATCCATTTTAGAAGCCAGAGCTTTCATTTGGTAGTAATTGTATGCAGTTTTGTTGAAAAACGCCACGAGGGCGTTAGGATGGTGTAGAAGCATAAATTGCAGTCTCCGGAGGGTTTTCGGAGTAGCAATTGTTGTTTTGTTGGATCCTGGGCCTAAAATTGTATTATAAATTAATAGAAAAACACGCGTTGTCTAGCAATAAGTATTCAAGCTAAGCAATATCATATATAATCATTTGTATTCAGTTCTTATGTGGAACTAAAAAAGTGGCATTCTATGCAGGTAGGTATATTATGGGCGTTTCTATGGGTCATACGACGGATCGAATAACACGTTTAATTCTATATCCTAGCTGTTTGCTGTTAGCAGTTAACAGTCGATAAACTATCTCAAAGGCTACTATGGTAGTTTGTAAACACTCGACTGTTTAATTTAATTACCAGTTTATAAATATTACAGATGAAAAATGTCCTCAGTTTTGTGGCCCTTCACATATACGAGTACGTTAAATTGTAGGTCCCAGCTGTTTAGTACGGCAGTCTTTAAGCTATGTTAGAGGCACCGGGGGTGGTTTGAAAACTCTCGACACCAGAGTTGGCCACTCTCATTCGATAAAAAGAAGAAGACATTTACGTATATCGGTTCTTCATATGTCGGTTTCCTCGCGATGTTTTCTAATCCCACTAAGTGTCTTCAATTAATAGATAAGGTTAATATTTTGCAGGTTAAAAAACATACAAGTACAGACGCAGAACAAGTACTCACAATTTGCTAATAACCCTACTGGGTAACCTTCAGATTCTCTGTTACTTTCCTTTGCAAAACTAGAATTTACTGCCAAAATTATACAAAACACTGATAACAGCCACATTGCTAATCCAAATTTAATAAAATTCATTTATAAAATTACTGATTTAGACCAGACCGTTTCAATTAAAGTTTGTATCGAAACTAAAGAAAAATTGTTACTAAAATATTAAGTCATTTAAAAAAAGAATATTATCATTATCTAGAACTAACTACTGTAACTAAGTATCTTTTTGTAAGTAAATAAGTATATAATTACACTTCTTATTAAATTAAATAGTCTATAAAGACATTTCTGACAAGGTACCCTTTACAATAAAGTTAAAGACAGTTTTACGCGTAATAGCCAATAGGTAGCTTTAAAGTGCGCGGAAAAAAACAAGTTGAATTTACCTAGAATACGTAACTGAAATATTTACAACATAATATTTAACGAACGAAACCGCGCCAAACCACTTGTATAAGCCAAAAAAAATTGTTACAGTAAAAGTGATTACGTTTTTCATCTATCTTTAGGTACATATAGTACGACTAATAAAGCGCAGAGGTTAAAAATCTGAACAAAGAAAATATAATAAAAAAAGGTTTGGGTATACTTTAAATCGATAGCAAAACATGTTTCAGCTGTTTGAGGAATTTGGTCTGTTTATCTGTTTCTCTGTGTCTCTGTTTATCTGTTTTTGACTGTGTCTTAGGATTATCATCGGCTATTTTTTATCCTGAAATAATGTGAGCGAAGCCACGGGCGTCCACTAGTATGATAATGAAAGTCCATTTCAGGATTTTATTCTAGGTACATACCTACCAAAATTTCATAGTTATCCCCATTAGGGCTATCATCAAAGAATCTCATCCCATCTCATCAATCAAAACATGTGTATACATACATAATGGTAACTACTTTGCTTAACATAAGGCAAGTTTATTTTTTGATTATTAAATAGGCTTACGACTGCACCCGGCCTGAAGAGAAGCGACGGCCTTTTTGTCAAGCAGAAAGAATGAAAGCAAGAAATAAAAAAGAAAGAATGAAATCATTTATTGAGAAATCTATCTGTACACAAAAAACCTAGCAACCTAGCCAACGACTTTAGGGCCCTGAAACCTTGACCCTCAAACTGTCCAGATCAGATTATGAATTGTATTTTATTTAACATGGAACCCTAAAACATCTAATTATTACATTGTAAGAAAATTATAATAACTACAGTCAAGCTGTTAAGTAGTTCTCATAAAGGTCACAAATCGCGATCTACAGTCGTTGACCTCCGACCTTGCAATAATTTACTTACTTCCTTATGTCCAAACTAAATAGAGATATATATTCATATCACTTGTGTTCTTTGTACACATAATACCTTGATTTTAAATTTTGTAGCACTAGTGCCCAAGGAAATAGGCTGAGAAGTAATGACTACTTTTAAATAGATATAAAAATTATATGTAAAAAAGACATAAACAGATCGAGGGTAGGATATATTATTATCTTCTACAAAAAAATCTTTATTTACAGAAACCGATTTTTATATATAAATACAAGGGGAAGGGTGATTTTACAGTTTGGCATACCTTTATACAACCAAGGAAATCATGTCGAAGGTAAGTTCGCTTGAGTGGAGAATTCCATACTGGAAGGAATCAAACTGCTGGATCGGATGAAGCTCCTGGTGCATATTTAGAAACTCTCGTATATATACTTGTCTGTTAAATGTACAAATAAAATATTTGTTTGTGAATTTGATAAAGTAGTGGATTGATTTTACATTTGATATTTCATGGATATTTCTGTAATTAAATAATAGCGTTGTGATCCTCGCTGGGCTGCGCGCGCGCACATGTACCTCGCAGTATGCGCCGTCTGCTCAAGCCATTAGCTTGCTCAATGCAATGATTGCTCAGAACAGAGACATAGATGTGTTCTGTTCTAAATATAGGAAATTTCGTTGTGATTGTAGTAAATTTATAAGTAACATAGTGTATAATATGTTTTACCCAAATGCATTATTGTAGTAGGTAATTGGCTTAATGTACGTGTTGGCTTAAGCTGTTAGTACATAAGTGAATAAAATAAATAAATAAATAAATAAATAAACAACAGAGAGATGAGGTCTGCACAAGATCGATGCAGATGGCACATACAAAGGGAGGCCTATACCCAGCAGTGGGATCCCAAGTGCTGTGGATGATGATGATGATAATGATGATTCAACAAGAGACGTATATTGTACTGTAAACTTTTAAATATAAATACTTATACGAAGTAGGAGCTAGATGTAGTATGTTTAGTGTTATCCTGCTTGTTTTTTTCTGATTTTTGTTTTTGTACATAATCAGACTAAGGTCTTTTGGCCTTAGTACTTACGTTACGCAAAAATGCAAGAGTCGTAGACCTGACAACTAAGATTTAATTTGACGTATAATTTTTGTCAAACATTAAAGTTTCCTGTTTGATGGCTTTCGAATACGTTTTTAAAAATCTTTGAATCTACATCGTATAACTATGCTAGGAGGACAACTAATAACTAATAATAAGTTGTTTCACAACTTTTAGAGCAGCGATAGATTTGAACAAATAATAAATAAACACACACAATTTTAAATTTACTTTATCTTTTAATGTCATATAACCAAACTATCTGAATCAACTATGCTTTTCATTAAATTCCAAAAAAACTCATTTTCTCTTTTCAGGCCCTTTTTACCCAAATAATATGGATAATTCTGATCGCCAAGTAAAATACTATACCTCTTTTACTCCTGTCAGTTTTTGGTCCCACAACGTTCGTAACTTGTGGAGTTTATCGTAGCATCTTTTAAGTCTAGCTTCTTGTACTGAAGAACATTGCATTGCTATAAAAGAGTCTGCATTCTGTAAAGCTGATATCCAGAGAGTTAAAGATCTGATATGACTACAGAGTACATTGCAAGGCATCCAAAGAAAATCTCCAGGTTGGTATTCACCACCGTTTACGTAGAAATTGACATGGCCTAGAGGCGTGGCTGTTCCGAAGCCGTCTATGTTCGTATTCATTGTGTCAACGAAATCAGCGTCAGTTGCGTCTAATCTGTCATCTGGTCCCAAGTTTCTGAAGCAAGGGCCTGCTGGATCTAAGCCTGTAACTGTGGAGACATTTGTTCCAGAGAGCTTGCGGTAATGCTTGGCTATGTAACTGATGGTTTGTCCTCCGAGACTTAAACCGATTAGTTCCAGTTTCTTCAGATTAAGACCTCGCGTGGTGAGATTGAAGAGCATGTCTGCTACTCGCTTGCCGACCGTCCGACTGTACAACACTGCTCTGAAAATTGAGAAAATTCTATTTAAGTGAAAAGTAAATGTTAAGGTCAGCAGAAAAGCGGGCGGATTTTATTTTATGGATGTAAATCGGAGTCGAAACATCTTGAGATACTTTTACATGTTACATATTTTTTATTTCAGTAGTTATGTAACTAATATTTTATTCATCAGTCGTTTTTGCGTTATGAGCGTTTAAATAAACAGATAAACAGACAAAAACTCTAAAAACTGCTAAAATGGGTTCTGTTATGGAATTAAAGAATAATATCTTCTATGTTCAGATTTTTACCCTCTTCAGCTTTATTATATGTATAAAATAGATAGATGAAAAACATAAACAGTTGCTCACAAAGGATACTGCATCGTTGTAAAATAATTATTGTCCACCAAAAGTAGGTACGTTGTTACCTATCTTCTTATAGGCTGATCCAATAGACCCTGCTATAGGAAACCAAGGGATATCTAGGTATCCTCCAACATACACCATTGTAGTTCTATTAAAGTCCATCTTGGAAGCCAGTTGCTCCATCTGATAGTAATTGTAACGTCCCTTCTTAGCACCGTCTTCGTGAACGTAGAAAGATAAGTAATTGAGTGTCTTTGGCAGAATAATTGGTTCATGAGATGCCTTTGGGCCTGAAAAAACCAGTACATTAGAATTTGAATGATATCAATGAATAGTAACTATATCGATCTGAAATTGATTTGATGTCTATAATGAGTTTTGTAATGTACCTACCCATATACATATACATGTCTGGTCGTTTCTATGTATAATAAGTATGTATTTACAAAAGAAAAGTATATAAGTAATATATCCGTTATCTAGTACCCACAACACAAGCGTTTGCTTAGCGTGGGGCTAGATGGCGCTGTGTGCAATGTCCCGGAATATTTATTTATTTATTGATTTACATATGTGCTATTTTCTACACATAATTAATCTATTATTTGGAGTGATTTACAAATTACATATAATAATATAATAATATTATAATTGATATATAAATTACGTTTCTATCAAGTTTCACTAACATATTTATACTGCAAAGCATTGTTTTTATACACATTCACACCAAACGTCACCAAATTGGAGAAAATAACATAAACAAAGGCCATGATTAAATTCATTTTAGGTGAAATCAGAAACGTGCTTCACATAGATGGACTTATTCTCTACTAAAAGGATCTTTGAGATAATGAAACACATTCCTTTGCCATTAATAATCTCATCCATTATTTATTCAGTGGGGAAATTACTGATGAGTCTTCAACTTGAAAAGTAGATCTCGAATAGTTTCAAAGCAAAAACTGGTTTTAACAAAGTTACTGACATCTGTTATTTAGAATCTATTAGCAATATTTGAGCGTCAAATAATGAACTATTAACATATTTTATAGTGAATTCACATCAATAGCTGTGTCAAATAATCAGGTCATTAGATTGGACAATATCTTTCAACAAATGAGAAAAGAACTCGTTTTCCCTTTTCAAGCCCTTCTCACCCAGAAAATAGGGATAATTATGGTCTGTTGCCAAGAAAAATATTCCCTTTTTGCTCCTATCTGTTTTTGGTCCCAAAACATTAGTTATTTGTGGAGATTTGTCGTAGCAATTTTTCATTCGAGCTTCTTGTACTGACGAGCACAGCATTGCTATAAAAGAATCTTGATTTTGCAAAGAGGATAACCACAGCGTGAAAGATCTTATATGGCTACAGAGGACGTTGCATGGCATCCATATAAAGTCACCAGGTTGGAATTCTCCTCCGTTGACGTAGAAGTTGACATGTCCCAAGGGGGCAGCGCTACCGAAACCGTCGATATTAGTGTTAATTGTATCTACGAAGTCAGCGTCGGTTTCATCCAGCCTGTCTTCAGGGCCAAGGTTTCTGAAGCAAGAGCCGGCAGGATCTAGGCCAGTTAGTCTGGATACATTCATTCCAGTAAGTTGGCGATAGTGTTTAGCAATAAAACTAATGGTCTGACCACCGAGGCTGAGACCAACGAACTCTAATTTCTTGGGATCGAGACCTTGATTGGTGAGATTGACTAGCATTTCAGCCACGTGCTTGCCGACAGTTCGGGTGAATAAAGCAGCCCTGAAAAAAACATAATATAATTTACAAAAATCCAACAAAACACAAACAAACAAATAAAAATAAGAAAATAATGAAAATAGGTAAAAAGGTGGGAAATTCGTTTCGTTATGACAATTCTTATCACTTATTCTTTTCACTATCACAAATGTATTTTATTGTCTCATTAAGAACAAATACAGATAAAATAAATTTGGTTGTCGTAAACTTACAATGGATACTGCATTGTTGTGAAGTAGTTCTGATCTAATAGTAGTGTGTTATAGCCGAGCTGCTTATACGTCCGTCCAATAGAAGTTCCTATGACAAAAGTGGGAAAATCCAAAAAACCACCAACATACACCACAGTAGTCTTATTAAAATCCATTTTAGGGCCAAGCAGGCTCATCTGATAGTAATTGTATTTAGTCTTTTTGATTTCATCCTCTTGAAGCAAAAAAGATAAACGTTTCAGTGTTTTCTTTTTGATAAATGGCTCGCGATGTGGTTTTGGACCTGTAAAATATGTGCTGATTTACATCTAACATATCTTCTTTACATTCTTATAACTATCACAGATCAGAGGAATCATGCTGTGACTTTATATTACGTTTAAAAAAGAAATTTCGTTTTGTAATTTATTGTGACGTAAAACCTCTTTGAGTGTAAGTGTGAGAATTATTTGGTTACATGTAGGTATAAGAACTCTTTTGTTGAATGTAGGTATAGGAACTCTTTTGTTTTTGTAAATAGGTTAGTAGTTATTTTTGACATGTGAATTTTGGCGGGAATGAGAGTGGTGAAAAATAAAGGTTGAGTGACGTTGTGCAAAATGAAAACGGTGTTTCTTTCCTATACCTGAACCCGCTTCCGTAACATTATATTCAAATGCTTAAGTACCTAAAAATATTATAATAGGAAAAATAGAAAATGAGTTCATCGCATGATTTATATCTATTGACAGAAAAAAAGTATATACTTACAATCACTTAAATACCCGAGAGGATATCCCTCCAGCTCTTTATTACTATACATACTGTTGCTCAAATGCGTTATATTTACAAAAATCACTAAGACAATTATAAAAGATATGACCATTTTTATCTCACACGTGCGACCTTCTATAAAAGTTTAGTTTAAGTGCAAAGAATTACTATTATAAATTCACCATAATCATTTAAATATAGTAAAGACAAACTATGGATTAATTGATAACTGGTTAGTTTAATATGCGAATTTAACCAGTTTGGTAGGTAGTAATGCGGAACTTAAGTGTAATATTAGCAAAGTGGCATTTTTTTTTATCAAAAGCTAAACCAATAATACCTAACTATAAAAAATAAACCTAGCGAAGACAATATAATTAATATACTTACTTACTTTTTTTTTTTAATTATTCGTTTATTAATCTGAAGTGACTTTTCATTGATATTCTAACAAATAAATACTAAGTATTATTAAAAACAAGTAAAAAAACACCCACAAAAAATTATTGGTTTCTCATAAAAAAAACCTTAGCATGAGCATATAATATGTTTTTCTAACAGTACAATATATTTCTATCAATATTATAATGTTAATAATCACTATGTAGTTTATTTCATATACTCGTATGTATATTATTGAAATCACAAAATTATTTGAAAATACTTCCAATCAGTCAAACATATTTTAACACAATCAATAATCCTTGAGAAATCTCATAAAACCCAATTATGGGAATCGACTATATTTTTCACCACATTCGAATAAAACTCATACTCTTTCTCCAGCCCCCTTTTACCTAAATAATAAGGAAAATTATTTCCCGTTGCCAAAAAGAAAACGCCTTGCCGATTTCTGTTAGCTTTCGGCCCGAGCACATTTGTTACTCTTGGCGTTTTATCATAGCAATTCCTGTTCCTAGCGTCTTGCACTGACGAACATTGTAGGGCTATAAAAGAGTTTTGATTTTGAAGAGCAGAGATCCATAAGGTAAAAGCTCGTATGTGACTACAGAGTACAGTACATGGTATCCAGAAAACATCTCCAGGTTGGTATTCTCCTCCGTTAACGTAGAAATTGACATGTCCGACTGGTGCTGCCATTCCGAATCCATCAATGTTAGTGTTGATTGTATCCACAAAATCAGCGTCAGATTGATCAAGCCTGCCTTCAGGGCCAAGGTTCCTAAAGCAAGGACCAGCGGGGTCTAAAGCAGTGAGTCGAGAAATAGTCATTCCAGTTATTTTGCGGTAGTGTTTTGCGATAAAACTCATAGTTTGGGCTCCTAGGCTTAAGCCGACGAGTTCCAGTTTTTTAGGATCCAGTCCGTAGTAAGTAAGGTTGGATAACATTTCAGCGGCGTGTTTGCCGACGCTTGGGGAGTAAAGAGCTGCCCTGAAAACAAGTAAAAATCGTAAATTAATACTATTAATTTTGCTTAGGTATTGTGCAGTCGAAGGCTTTTTAGTGAAGAGAAGGATTTATATTGTTTTAGTCAATATTTTAACATATGTGCGGATTTTGCTTCAGAAGGCCAAATGTACAGTTTAAAAAAAAACAACATGAATTATGTAATTGTCTATGTTATTTGTGTATTTGTGTTATCGTAAAGAATTCAGGCGTAAATATCTGGCTTCTTTATATGTAGCCATTGTATTCACACATGACTGATATCTAGACTTTACATTGACTACGTTCATTGAGCATGTCATATTTCGAGCACCTTAGAACCTAAGGCTATTTATAGCGGATTTTGAGACATTTTGGCTAATGTTATACCCTTTTTAATTCAACATAAGCTTTTATAGCAGTCTGGATTTTTTTTTAACAAGCCGGATATCTTGTGCGACCGATTATCTTAGCTACCTATTGAATTAGGTAGTCAGACAATCTTAGCTCTTGGAAAATCTTTAGGAAAACTCTAAATACTCTAGTCCACTGTCAGAGATTAGCGTGTCCATCGTGCTTGCCACAATTATCACATTAAACATGATTATTTTCATTCATAAGGAACCGTGGAAGAACCTGTGTGCCCACTCCGATGTATCTTCCCAAGAGAACTCCCCACGATTTTGATCAAGAGGAGGAGTAACGACCCTCAGTAAAGACTGTTCTGTTAGCTTAGTTGGTAGTAGCTCTGCCTTCTAATCTAGAGGTGCGGGTTCGATTCCCGTATAACACAAGTAATTATAAATATTAAAATAAAATTTGCGATTACTTGTGTTGAGTCTTATCGTTTCTATGTATAATAGGTAAGTATGTGTTTACTTTATTTAAGAAGAATATACATGTATTATATTCGTTATCTAGTACCCATGATACAAGCGTAAGCTTAGTTTGGGACTAGATGGCGCTATGTGATATGTCCTAAAATATTTATTTATTTATTATTTAGTGAAGAATGCGACTAGGGAACAGGAGGATGATATAATACACTTACAGAGGATACTCCATAGTGGTAAAGTAGTTGGTATCCAGCGCCAGAGCGTTGTACCCCAGTTTCCTGTACTTCAAGCTGAGGGTGGTTGCGAAGACGAACCAGGGGGAGTCCAGGTAGCCCCCGACGTACAACATCGTGGGCTTCGAGAAGTCTAGCTTGGATGCTAGTTTATTCATCTGAAATTGATGATTTGATGGTATAAGATCTAGTTTGGGATAATATTTTAATATGTGTTCTGCAAAAATTTCAGTGACAGTATGGTAAGATATTTTCATGCCTTTTTTAAATAATTTTAACTACTACAAAATAAAAAAGCGCTTCTAAATTTTTTAGGAAAAGCTTTATGTACTTTATGCCAAATCGACCGTGACTATTAACATTGTCGGATGTGCAAAACAGCAACTTTATAGGAGAGCGATTCAAAGTATAAATTGCATGTAACTTTTTACTTATTTTGAATAGGAGCATGAAAGTTTAGAATAATACTATACAAGTTGTTTATGTTCAGGCTAACATTAGAAGTAGCAGGTATTTAATGTTTAAATATGAGAAAAGTCACTTGTGACCTTTTTAACGGAGTAAAACCAATTGCGATTTGTTGGAAGTGCCAGAACCGACATTGTTGCTTGTACAAAATTTATGATTGATTGTCGGAACTACCATTTACGACATTGTTAAGTTATTGATTACCATATATGTTTGTGTCGTATCAGAAAAAAAACATCATAAATGCTAAGAAATTATAACCATTTATTAATTAAAATTAAATTATCAAAAAATGTACTTGAATTAAAGTAATCATCTAAAACATGAAACTTGTAGGCCCCGGTTCTTTGTCTAGTACAGCAGTCGTTAAGCCATGTCAGATGCCCTTAGTGCGGTTTGAAAACTCTCGACACCAGAGTTGGCCACTCTCATTCGATAAGAAGAAGAAGACATAAAACATGTAGCTATTTTGGTAGCCAAGTTATATACCGTAAAATTTAATGTAGCCAACTTTTTTCTGTATTAAAAAACGCTCACATCTCCGTGTGGTGTTATCAAAACTATTTCAAAATCAAAAGTAGCTGCTAATACATTTTCATTTTAACTTAACATTAACTGTTTTAATAGCCACGGAGCTGTTTTTGCAGCTTGATGTGTTAAATAGAATATATCTAGATTTCTCTTCTTCTGTATGTAATTCTTTATTTTTGTATGTGTGACAAATATCACATAGATCTTTGTTTGGCCTATGAAAACCAATATTAAAATTTGCAATAAGAATGTTCCTGTGTTGTCTATTATTTGCTTAGTTATTATATTTTTCAGGATCAAACCATTCAGTATATATGTCATTCATGCAAGACGCGCTTTTGCACACCTTCTAAGTATTTTATTTTTTATTTTTTTCGGACGTAATGTGATTCTACTAATGGAAAACATTTCACGTGATCACACACGCTTTTGATCATCACCTCAGTTTTTTACCATTGTTATCTGTAAGGTAATAATATAACTTATTTTTGCAGTCGTGCTTAGTAGTTTCCGTTATATACGTATAATGAATTCCCATTGACGTTGACAAAACTTAATTCCAGATCCCGAAATTTTGGGATTCATCTAAGTTTCTAGAACATTTGTAACGACATTTTTCATTGCATGGCTTTTTCATATCTTTTGCTGATATTTCTTTTCTTCTAGCATTAATAAAACGTTTGCCCTTGTTATTTGCACTTTTCCGCGCATTTACCACCCAGTTTTTTTTATGTACAAGCCCTTTTTTCCCTTTATCTCTTTTAAAAGTAGGTTGACGATTGAACATTTTAGACAGAAGGGGGGGTGTTAAAACTTGTTATCGATGTCACAGAAGGCGTAGGAAAATTTCCATACAGATCGTCAACAGTCAAAATTGGAGGGCTATCGTTTTTAAAACATGAACAAAAATTGATATTTCATCATCATCGTTGAATACGTCGGCGAGTATATCTTGCATTTGAACTCTTTTTGAAAACTTTTTGGTATAGGAGACTTTTGAGGAACTAGAAAAATGAATGGATTATGAATTAATAAAAAGGAATAGAATTAAATGTAACGTTTCCATTATAATTTAATTATATAAGCGTGCACGTACAAACTAAAATTTCATATGGCAACTTGACTACTCAAAACGTTTGATTAGTTAATAAGTGGGATCTAAAAATCAAGCTTGATCCTTTCAGATATAGCTTATAATGGTATACGAAATTCAAATTTTCAAAAGTCAAATTACATCTGCTTCGATTTTGAAGGTAATGTACTTTGTATAGCTTCTTATTTTAGGTACTACTAACATTTTAACTCATCTACTAAGTATTAAACAACGTTACCGACATTTAATTCATTAAAAAAAAAGTTAAACAACATCGGATGAGTTACTACCAACACTAAACATATATGAAAATTAGATTAACAATGTCGGATGTGGCACTAACGACATTTATCACATTACAAAATACAAATAACAACGTCAGATGTGGTACAACCGACATTTAACACATTACAAAATACAAATAACAACGTCAGATGTGGTACAACCGACATTTAACACATTACAAAATTCAAATAACAACGTCAGATGTGGTACAACCGACATTTATCACATTTCAAAAATCGATTAACAATGTCGAATGTGGGACATCCTACAATGTTGAATTACGTATTATGAAATTTTTATTTTTATGCATATTACTTAGTATTAAATTCGCAATTGTGTTACTATATAAACAATAATGTTAATAATATTATAATATAAGTAAATACCTTAGATAAATATATAAAAATATTATAAAAGTAATAATTACCTATTTCAACACTAGCTGGTATTGCTTTGATCTTAATATTTTCTCCTTCATAGCGACCCGTAACTAGGTAGTTTGATTAAGTGTTTTGAACGCGAAAGCATCGTTAAAGTAATTACGTAAAGGAATAAACATAAACTGCTGCAAAACAATAATAGTGGAAACAAGACGTGCGTCCATGCCGCTAACAAGGTCGGTACAGGCAGATAGCGCGCGCTCGCCTGCCCCCGCGCACCGGTAATAATGTCGGTAGTTATTATCCGACATTGTTAGCGGCCTATGTTGGTAAGATCCGACTCTTTTAAAGTGGGTATATACAAAAGTATGCATAAAATTATATTTTTCTTTTCAGCTGGTGATATAAATGGTTATTTAGGCTCTTTTTATGAAATAAACAAAAAAACGCGATTTTGTAGTTCCGACAATGTTAATAGTCACAGACGAAATTTTAGGTAGGTATATGCAAAATATCAGCAAAGTTATTCGAAAACAATCTAAAATATCATTTATATAAACTAAGATCGTGTTACTGTTGAAGTGAGACATTTTTTATCCATATGTAACTAGGTAAATCGGTTTTCACTTTGCTTGATATTTTTGAAAGAGATTGATTTTAAAATAGGTTGTTTATCATGAGATTTGGTTTATTATGCGTTGAAATTTATTAATTGTTTTGAGACTGTGTCTTTGTCTGTCCTGTCTTTTGAAGTTGGATGGTTTATTTAGTTCTTTACAAGTGTGTTCCCGTGGCTTTGTTATCTGGACCCTACATATAAAAAATAATATATGAAAGATTCCAGAAATGCGATGATCAAAATATATACCAACAAATAGAATATCGCTTTTATATGGGGCTAGATGGCGCTGTGTGATATGTCCCGTTTTTTATATGATATTAGAATGATGTTTTAACATTCTTGTCACAGACCAAAAAAAAATGGTGTTAGGTATAGGTACCTGATAATAATTGTAGCGAAGTTTTATAAAACCTTTCCAATGTACATAAATGGATAACCGCTTCAGCGTCCTGTCGGTTATAATTGGCTCATGGTGGTTTAATGGACCTGAAATAAAAAAAAAACTTGAGATTAACTATGGCATTCCTCTTAAGGTTTATTATGTACAAAACTAATAGCTCGCTATATACATATGTACTACAGGCATCAAACATTGCACGAAGCTTCTAAAACAATTTGAAAAATAGTCTAGAAAGATTGTAACTCTCGAACTTTAATATTTTCATGGTCATGTTAGAAAACCACGTTCTTTAATCAAGATTTTGCATAAAACATCTTGATTCGAAAACCTTGTCTTCGCAAAATAATGAATTTACGAAAATAATTTTGCGTGACGTTATTTTTAATCTAAACTACCTTCAATATAAGGATGTTCCCTTTAACTATAATATCCAAGGACATCGTAAAGGAAACAGATATGATTTGGCAAATAGGCTAGTTAACTTAAGTTGACTTTATGATAAGATCACTGCATACTATCATGCCCAAACGTAGTCTCATAATAGTAGTAAGCAATGTCTTGTATCACAGAAACGACTTTTTTTTAAATCGGGTTTGCACTCGATGGTAAGCAATATTTGTGTGCTACTTCCATACAAGCTGTTGTATAGTTAGACTCTCGCTTTTGATTGTAGTTTACGGAAAACATAATTACTAATTACTATTAGATCCCTGCGGCTTTGTTTTGATAAGAGTAGATATAGCATAATATACCTATATATACATATATATAAGGTTTACCCCCTGAGATAAAGTCACTCTTAAATCCCTATATTACAACCGTACCTACTCAAAATTACGATGATCCGTCATTCCGTAACGGTGCGGTGGGAAAGAGTAAGAAACAAACCAATAAACACATAAATTTGCTATCATACAACCAACATAAGAAACCCATACCAACAAAGTTAATAAAGAAAAGCTTTTAATAGGTATTCTTATTTGATACTCCAATCAGCTTTTGTGTGTGTGTGTGTGTGTGTGTGTGTGTGCGACCTTACTGATAAAAGTTTGGAAAATAACTTAAACATTCAAAGATAAAAAAGATAGGAAAGTACAGTGTTTGAGTTGATTAAGTAATCAAAATGGTTTTAGCCGATTTTTTCGTACCTAAACCTTTGGATAAGTCATAAAAGTAGAATACCATTCGAGTGCTTCCGAGAGTCGGAAAACATGTTAAATTACGGGTCCCGGTTGTCATTAAACCATGGCATGGTCCGTAAAGAGGTTTGAATACTCTCGGTATTAGGTAGAGACAGCTAGTCTCAAACGGATGAAGATTATTTTCCGACTTTAAGAAATTATTATTGTCCGACGTTAAGTTCTTTAAAAATATAACTGAGCGCGGTTTGTTCAAGCTAAATGTCGCTAGGCCTTTGACACAATTCATTGTAAACAAACATTTGCTAAAAATAACTGAAAAAGCTATTGCAGTCGTGTCTTTTTTTAATTGATCAGTAATCATTTTTATTAAATTTTATTTTATAAAAGATAAATGAAAACAAGTAGACTTAACTTTTTTCTTCCAATTTATTGAAAAAGACGTCAATTAACTGATTAAGTTTGCCAGATTGCTAGAAAGTTCAAATAAAAAGCACAAAAAGATTATAGGAATAGTTTTACAACAAATAAAAAAAGTGTATGCGGTTAATATGGAATGTGAATTTATTTGAAAAGGATGCGTATTTACGAAATAAATTTAATAATAATTTATAGTTTAAGAAATCAAAGATCTGTTGATACTTACAATCACTCAAGTATCCTGAAGGGTATCCTTCTATAGTTTTACTACTATTTATGCACGAAACAAAATTAATTGTGCCACTAAAAACAATAAAAATAATTGCTATCGAATTCATTTTTCATTAAAAATAATACGCGAATTTAAATTCAGAACGTGCAAACTGTCAGAATGTCAATGTCAGAATACAAAAACAGTGATTCTTAGATATGAAACATAGGGATTTATTACTCACTACGGGAAAACAATGTGCTTCAAAAGATAAACCTAAGTTTTGTCATTTAGTACACACTAAAGTACTTAGTTACTTACGTATGTATATAAATTTGTAATATTTGACGTATTATGGTATCAATTTTATTACGAACAATTAATCATTAACATTTTAAATTATAGTACTTGTTTATTACTTATTATAAGTTTACAGATAGAATTCATAAATTCTATTTTTTCTCTCTCTCTCTCTCTTGAGTCGTAATTCCTCATGGCTGAGGGTCGTGACTCTCTCGTAGAACTAATTCGTTAGTTCTCTTGGGCAGATACATCTTGGTGGGCGCCCAGGAAATTACAATTTTAATTCGATTTTATCATTATTAAAACCCGGGTGTAATAAAATCATTTACTTATTTTTTTAAATATTTTATTTAAATTTTTGTAAGCTTATAATAATAATAATAAGTCTTTATTTCAGACAGCAGGGTCCATAGGAAGGTTCACAAAAGTACAATATAAAGGCATAAAACAAGATTAAATTAAATTATGTAGAAATACAGATTACGTGACAATATCCAACCATTGCCGGTATGTTACAGTCATGTGCATGCGGTCAGACAGACTCTTAATAATACTGTTTTTACAAATGTCAACTCTGGACATAAAAGAAGCAATCCTTTTACGCTGTATAGCATTAAAGCTGTCAATGCGTGCGTCAAAAAACATACCGGATGCACTGCAGCTCCGCGACAAATTGTGCATTTGAATTAAACTGAAACTATGACTGATGTGTCAGTAAATTTTTTGTTTTGATTACATATGAAATACATACATTAATATCTATCTAGTTTTCTTTGGCTCGATTTTTCTAACGAGTTGTATGTTTCGTGTCAGCGCCATCTAGCGTTTTACGTCTGAACTACGAGAACTTGCGGTTTTGTTTGCAATGCTGAGTATTTCTGTGCTGTTCGCTAGATGGCAGTAAACATCTTGAAATGGAATATTGAACCAAATCGTTTTCTGCGATCTGTTAGACCTTGCATATCTTTTTTACTTAGGTAAGCTAATCTTAAGTTCTATTTAAATTATCCTAAATAAAATAAAATAATATACCTACGGTTAGTAAAAATTACGTAGTAACCAATCACAACGCTTTATGTGAAAATTTGAAAACGCGTTTGATGGATTTAATATTTAAAAATTTCGTAAATATAAAAATATATTATGTTGCAATAGCTTGAAAATTTTTGAGAGAAATTATAAGTAGGCTCAATTTTCGAGACGCGCTGGATATGTTATGTCTATCTACATTATGAACAATAAAATCAGGTACAGAAACATTTAGAATACACTAAACTAAATCTTGAAAGCTTTTAATATTTTTGTGAAAAATACTGACGTCAAAACAATGAATGAATGCATTAAAAATTATGTATGAAAATCAGCAAAAGCACAAATACGATCGTGTCCGAGTCGAAAATATTATATCTAAATTAACCAACCTTTTTTAGAAGTTGCTTAAAATACCGAAAAAATAGTGCAAGAAGGCTTTATTGACCAGCCTAACTCCCCCCTTAGCAAGAAAATGGCGGTTGTGTTCAGTACTGCGCATGGCCCGACCTGCGCGGACGCACGTTGCGCATGACCTCGGTTCCAAATTCGAAATATTTTAACATTCGATACAACGACAAATCAGAGACGTCGAAGGGACCCTATCCTTACACCTGTGTTTGTGATTAGTGCTATCACGATCGTCGATTGTCGATGATCGTAGATTGTTTGTGCTATTGTTTTACCTCCATGCTCCAGCTGTCAAAATAAGGATTATCAAGGTGAGTTTGTTTTCGAAATCTTTTGTTTTTGAGGCACTTCTCTGGTTGACAATATTGAACCCGTGGCCGTGGACATATGAATAAAAAATAAATTGGGTTAATTTGATTAAAAAAATTACCGAAATGTGTTTTTTTTTACACTATTTAATCTACGAGTAATTTTGCAATCAGAAAAGTTCTTCAATGATTGAAACATGGACAGATTTTAACGAAAGTTAGTGATAAAATTGATTTATCAAGGCTAACGTGGAGTGTACTAAGATGAGCCTCTTTTTCTATTCAGAATTGTTAATACGCTTGACATGAAAAAGAGGCTTATATCCAGCAGCGAGACAAAAGTGGCAGGAGCTTGTCAAAGATTATATTTTAAATGATATGAAGTGGAATAAAATATAAATCACTTAGCCGACATGCAAAACAATTCTAAAATAAATTTAGCGTCAACAATTATCAGAGTTCTTTTAATGCGTTTAGGAGTCGTCGAGGAAGCCCAATCAACAAAGACACGTGATTTATGACGTCACTTTTTGGTAAGTTTTAACGTCCTATCACGTCATTTTCAACGTGGTGATTCACGTGTCTATGTCACAAATTAAACGTCATTTTTAACGTCATGTTTAGACGTTACTTAACGTCATGATAAGACGTTAGTTAACGTCATGTTTAGACGTTACTTAACGTCATGATAAGACGTCAGTTAACGTCATGTTTAGACGTTACTTAACGTCATGATAAGACGTTAGTTAACGTCATGAGAAGACGTTAGTTAACGTCATGATAAGACGTTAGATAACGTCATGTTTAGACGTAAGTTAACGTTATGATAAGACGTTAGTTAACGTCATGATAAGACGTTAGTTAACGTCATGTTTAGACGTAAGTTAACGTTATGATAAGACGTTAGTTAACGTCATGATAAGACGTTAGTTAACGTCATGTTTAGACGTAAGTTAACGTTATGATAAGACGTTAGTTAACGTCATCATAAGACGTTAGTTAACGTCATATTCAGACGTTAGTTGTAACACGTCGACGAAACAGATAAAAATAATGAAGAAAAAAAAACAAGGTTGAAAATAAATTGTGTTTATTAAATAGATATTTAAAACATAAATTACAACCAGCTTTTTGTCTTTGGTGTGAGAAAAAATAGGAGTGCTTTAAATTTAGCGAAGCTAAAATCACAGAATTGCTGTGTCAATGGTCACAATAACAATAGAAAATACCTTGTTATATATATATATCCTTACAATGTAATTTGTCTTACAAATATTATAAAACTATGTTTATATAAAATAAGAAACTATTACTACCTACTAACTACTACTAACTACTACTACTAACTATATTGTGTTAATTATGAATTCATCGTGAAATGTCATCATCATGTGTCGTGTTCTTCTCATTTCACGAATTTATAATTAACATAATATAGTTTCTTATTTCATATAATGAAATGACTTCAGTTACAGACCAAATATCACTATTTATGGTATGCAAGTATAATTAAGAATAATTTATTGTGCGGGGCCCTCTTTTTTAGAGGCTTCGATAATGGCTTCAATCCCAGATGGGTATCTCCCAAATCTGGCCCTATATATATAGTAACAGTTAATTAAAAGGTAAAATAACGTACTTATTGCAAAAAGGTAAAACTAAACATTTACAGAAAATATCTTCTACGGGAAAACAACCGTTTTCCGTTAATTCACTAGCCAAAAAAACTTCAAGCTGTGAGGATGAACATGGAGCAGTATAAAAGTTTTGATACTTTTTGAAGGCTTTGGCGTATAAAGTAACTTTACCACTAGTTTCCAGGATGTTTAAGATTTCAATTACAGTTTTATTTTTCATCATGCAGTACTTGTCTGCCTCGGATCTATGAGAGAACATAAAGTCACCCCATAACAGTTTTTTGTACTGATTACCCTGATATGAATATGGTATGGGTCCTTCCAAATGTTCTATAGTGCAATTGTAAGCTGTATTTACAAGGCAATAAGCCGGCTGAATATGATTCTCTGACAACCGATTGGCAGCCTGTTGTAAAGGCTTATACGGAGCTCTTAGGGATCTCTTCAAACCGCCTAAATAGTTTTCAAATTTAAAAGCAGAAAATGAATCTAAATTGCCAAATCTTTCAACATCATCAACAAGGTGTAATAACGAGTGAACATTATATACTAAATACTGTCGGCCGTAAATAATGACACATTGTTCAACAAAAGTTATCAAAAAACTTCGAGCGTAACTAGCATATTGAGTGCATAATTTTTTTGAAACTAAGATGTAAATGGAACAATGTAACAACATGAAATGTTTGTATACATTTTTTGGTAAAATGTCATATAAAATTATAGGGCCAAGATATAACAAAAAAGTTCTAAATTCAGTTGCTTTCCAATGTTCTACTTCGTTAAGAGATCTGGGCTTACGATTAAACTCCTGAGGAATAAATTTTCTTACGTAAATTAACCTTTCACTCAAATAATTTGTATGTCTTGAATCTAGTTTTACATGTTTTACGTCTGATTTTACTGGTTTTATCCAGGTATGAATTAATTTTCTCATAACTCCAAGACAAACGCTATGCATGTAATCTGTAGGAAAACAAGAAACCATTCCAATACCCAATTTAAGTAATGGCGAAGTTCCAATATGATGGTCTTCATCTATCTGCAATTCAAATGACCTATCAGTTCTAAGTGTACAGTTTAAATCGTCTAGAACGATACGATGTTCCACATAATTCCCAGTACAGACACATTTATCACAGCTTGAATAACCATTGTGAGACTTGACACATTTTAAATAAGCACGGGCAGGCATATCGCAAACAAAGTTCTTTACAGTAACACTTATAAGTTTATCATTATATGTTGTACCAACTTCTAAAAGAGGTATCAAGTCTTCTATAAATGATTCCAAGTAGGAAGATAATGGTGATGGCTTTGCAGTCCCACAAAATATACCTATGGCAAAAATGCTGTTTTTCATTCCGACAACTTCTGCTAAAATAGGCCAGAACTGAGTATTAGCACTCTTAAAAATTGGTAAACCATCAACGTTAAATGATAATGTTATTTCACTTTGACCATTTTGATATACCACTGGTAATATTGTTTGTAATAAAGTGTTAAACCCAAAATGCATGTAATCTCCACAATCAAGATGTTTCAAATTATAATTATAACATGTTTTTAATAGTGTTCTGGAAGAAGATGGCAGTTGTGGATGATCATGTTTAAGAAACTTTAGTAATGAAGTCATAGCCATATGGGATATATTGTATTCTACAGCCCAAGATCGTAAAAAAGATGGTAAGTCTAACTGTTCATTGTTATTGACTACAAAAGGTAAGCCTGACTCTTCATTAACATTAGTTACAACAGGTGAATTTTCGAGGGATAAATCTGCAGTGTTAGCTGACAAATTTGATTGCGAACAACTGTCATTAATTACAGCTATGCTATTCTCACAACTGCTTATGTTAGTGTTGGAATTATATTTATCCACATCGTTTTTCATTTGTACCTTCTCATTAGCTGATATGTCACATTCTGTAATATCAAACAGATTTTTTTTTGTACTCACTTTCACTCTTCTATACATTTGTCGCTTACTTACAATAGCCTTACGTGACATTGTAAATGTGCTCACAGCAGCATAATTATGGCCAAAAAATTATTAAATTAAAGGATTGCTTAAAACAGTTTCTTAAGTAGTAGTCTACAAAGATTGCCTTTGAGACGAAGCCAAGGATTGAGAATTGTTTCTGGTCAATCGCGCCTTTGCTCTTTGTGGAGCATGTTTAAGCCACACCTTGATGTCATTTTCTAAATCCTTATCCACAGTCAGTTTAAAGTGTTTTTTAACAGCACCTGCAACAAAATAAAAGGTTTTATACAATGTAATTCTATCTATTTGTAGAAGCTGTCGAGATTTGGCGGTGTTAATACTAATAGAATAGGTATATTTACAATGTGCTCTCAAGAAGTATGTAGGTACATAATTAAGCATGCCTACAAAGGTGTGGGAGCAAGTGGTACAAATCAAGTACCTATACATACCTATTTCCTTTATTAATAACAAATAATTAACAGGTCAAAATGTAACAAAGACCTTAATCTTCAATTGTCAATTACTACTAACAATTAATTATATTCCTAATGGGGTTCTGCAAATACCAGTAAGTACATACTCACAAAGGTCGGCTGTTCGAAGAACTACTAGTTTATAATCTGTTTACAGACATGAAAACTATGGAAACAAGTGAATGTATAGTGAGTTCAAACTGTATACTTACGTATAATTGCAGTTTTTAAATATAATTCCTCAAATGCCCTTTTATTATTTTTTCCTCTAAAATTAAACTGTGACGCCAACTCATTTGTCATGCAATGTTTTAATAATTGGTTGATGGATGTGGTGGTCGAGTGTCCACAGTGAGAAACTAAGTAATTGCACTGAAAAAAAAATACATATAGGTAAATTATGAGTAATATTTTAAAGCTGAACATAACCATCTGGGAGCTATGATGCCACAAACACACAAACAGATACACGGACATGTCAAACTTATAAGCTGCATATTCAGGTCTGAATTGACATTATCAATGAATCATTATACACCTGACCTGCTACACTAAGAAATAAGTGCCATTCACTCAATTATGATCAACTTCAGCTGAGTACATGATCATGAAAAAAAAAACAGAAAAAAAACAAGTAAATAACTTACAAAGTTGGCAAATTTGTTGTCACATGTCAGGTATGTTTCAATTGCTGTTAATTCTTCTAAATCATTTAATGGTAACTGCACAGGAAGCTCAATTGGTGATGCTATTGAGTTTAAGACCTCTAATTCATTCTGTTGTCTGATCCAATCTAAGATTTGTTTATTTTGCTCCACTATGGTTGACAAAAGTTGTAGCGTTTTGGGTACCTATTTCAATTGCAGTAATTTGAGTACGTTACACTTTCAAAATATATTTAATAGTTTCTAAAAATGCTAGAAATTACGAGATTAAAAATTATTATATACAATTAGGTATCTTTTAACGAACAAGTCACGTTAGCCGTAAAATAATATTAAAAAGAATTAAAACGATTTATAAATTGTACCAAATCTGTAGGAGGTACTACAATTATTATCATACAAATAAATTAAAATATAGGTTTGGTCAGTCTCAGTCATTTTCAAGACTTTTTTAAATTGGGTTAAGTATTATTGGTATTGCTATGTATAGGTATAATTATTAGTACCTATAGTCTGTGGTAATTATGACTGTGATAATTATTATGACCGACCAAATGCAGTTCAAGCAAGATAACTCTGCGCGCGGATAAAATTGGAACTAAAATGTTCTGATTGCGTTTTGATCAGAGGCCAACTCTAGGCTTAAGTGCTGCTGCCAGCCACGCGCAGAGTTATGTTGTACGGACTCTACCTACCTAATACCAAACGTGAAGCATCGTCGACTCCGCTTCACAACGCGAGATCGACAAGTCGCCGGCCGTCGTCGGGCCTGACTTTGACATGTAGCGAATTAGGTAGGTAAGTAAATTTGGTAATTTAATGCTCTCGCAATGACAATTCTCTGTCAAAGTGCTCTAAGCTCTCGATGTCTTACACGACGACCACAAACGTAGCGTAACGTAGCTATTTGAGACGTCTTTAGTGACGTCAAGTATATCCTATAACGTGTTTAGTATTATTACCGACGTCTTAAATGACGTCATATATATTCCAAATACTTGTTAGGTCTATTTGAGACGTCTTTAGTGACGTCAAGTATATCCTATAACGTGTTTAGTACTATTACCGACGTCTTGCATGACGTCATATATATTCCAACTACGTGTTAGGTCTATTTGAGACGTCTTTAGCGACGTCAACTATATCCTATGACGTGTTTAGTACTATTGTCGACGTCTTACATGACGTCATATATATTCCAACTACGTGTTAGGTCTATTTGAGACGTCTTTAGCGACGTCAAGTATATCCTATGACGTGTTTAGTACTATTGTCGACGTCTTACATGACGTCATATATATATCAACTACGTGTTAGGTCTATTTGAGACGTCTTTAGCGACGTCAAGTATATCCTATGAAGTGTTTAGTACTATTGTCGACGTCTTACATGACGTCATATATATTCCAACTACGTGTTAGGTCTATTTGAGACGTCTTTAGCGACGTCAACTATATCCTATGACGTGTTTAGTACTATTGTCGACGTCTTACATGACGTCATATATGTTCCAACTACGTGTTAGGTCTATTTGAGACGTCTTTAGCGACGTCAAGTATATCCTATGACGTGTTTAGTACTATTGTCGACGTCTTACATGACGTCATATATATTCCAACTACGTGTTAGGTCTATTTGAGACGTCTTTAGCGACGTCAAGTATATCCTATGACGTGTTTAGTACTATTGTCGACGTCTTACATGACGTCATATATATTCCAACTACGTGTTAGGTCTATTTGAGACGTCTTTAGCGACGTCAACTATATCCTATGACGTGTTTAGTACTATTGTCGACGTCTTACATGACGTCATATATGTTCCAACTACGTGTTAGGTCTATTTGAGACGTCTTTAGCGACGTCAAGTATATCCTATGACGTGTTTAGTTCTATTGTCGACGTCTTACATGACGTCATATATATTCCAACTACGTGTTAGGTCTATTTGAGACGTCATATATGACGTGAGATTTGATCGAATGACGTCAAAATTTTTAGAATCACGTTGATATGACGTCATTTATCACGTCCCTTGTTGATTGGGAGTGGGCTTGAACATTTTTTTTAAACAGAATAGGCTTACGTTAGACTACAACCTGATGTTTAGCACAACTTTAGGTATATTAAGATGTAACACTCTTGCCTAAAATAAACCTATTTACTCTCGATACCTGTTTATTTTATAGGCAAAGTTTTCAGTTCTGAAAAAAAAAACATATACTTATTATAAAGAATCGGAAACCGTCTGTGTTTGCGACATAAACTAAAAGGTCCAATTTCGTGCACAAAGTTGCCAAATAATGGCCACTGTTTAGATCGGTAATGTGTAACGAAATGACCGTTTCTCTCGTTTAGATCTTTACGGCAGATGTAAATTGTTTTCTTGATTTTCAATGCTGGTGTTAAATGTTTAGGTAATTTTTATGGTTTCAATAACTAGGATAGGCTTATGATTCATGAAAAAAGTATTAAGAATGATTTTAGTTAGTTATTAATTGTTATCTTCTACGTGCAATGTTATAAACATTAAACCTGACCAATTAATTGATTAAAATAATAAAAATAAATAATAATATAAAAACTTGTAATTGTTTTTATGAGAATAAAACTAATTAAGAAGCAAAACCAGTCTGACTTACTAATTTTTACTTGTACCATACAAACATTATTTGTCAAAATTGTACAAAAATGTTTGTGAAATTGATAAAAATATACAAAATTCAACTTTTCTAGTATCTTACAATGAGGTTTTACTAAGTTTATATAGAAGATCATTGGTTTCTTACCGTACATCTATCACAAAGTGCGGCTATTAATAAAGAACAAACGTACAAAGGTTTGATGTAAAACTAGTTTAAAGCTCATTAAACTAGTATTTGGGTCACGGTTAATGTTTCAGATGTTTACATTCAAACTGTTGATTGAATTTATGAAATTTCGTGACGGTCCGTGAAAGAATGTAAACTACACTATGTTTTACAGGGTTATTTATGACAAGTGGTTTACCTAGTAATATTATTAAGCGTGAATTTGATGAGAAATTACAACTTTCATGCAAAATTTTGCATGCTAGTAGTGAAGTATCGAGAGTTATTATTGTAAAATCTGTAAAATTTTAGCAAAATACTTTTGTAAGCTGGATTAAACTAAAACTATCGTATACTTTAATCAAATTGTATTTATTCTTAAAATTCAGTCTGGGTAAAATAAATTAAGGTATTACACCAGCTATCACTTTCGTATAAAAATCGTGTCTTACGAAAGTTTTTTTTTTTTTTTACGTGGGAAAGGTTTACGTTTGACTACAGCCTGCCTGATGTTAAGCATTGCTGCAGCCTAGGGTGAAACACGAGCAGTGGGTAAAATTAAGTTAGAAAAGATGATCTGATTAGCTTTAGTCAACGTTTCTGTAACAGACTAGGTATAACTGGGTTGCAAACGAATAAATATTGAATTTAGTTAGGTGTTTCTCAGTTGTGAGTTTCATCATACAAGTGTTACATTATCGAATTTCACTGCTAATGTACTTGAGAATCGTCAGACAACTTGGTCATGTTAATTTTTTTTACAGAAAAATCATTAATTACTATATATAAGTATCGCCCCAGAGTCGTGAATAACACAATAATAAGGCCGCATGTTTTATTCCTAACAGCCATGGATGGAAAAGAAACATCTAGTGTTTTTGTACGACTTCATACACTTCGTATACTAACTTTAAATATAGACAAAAGTTTTTTGGGTTGCTGGTCTGTTTGTTTCCTTTTCAAGGTACAACAAAGTGACATCATGATTTTTGCTAAGGTGATTCTTAGTAGTCCTGAAAATGCCATAGATATATGCAAATTTTCATAACGTAACAACACAAGTCAAGTCTCGGGCTTCCACTAGTCTCTTCTATATAACTTGTCTAGAATATTTAACCTGGACTTCAATATACGCCGCTACTTAAAATATCAATAATGTTTCTTTCTTATTATAAGTCAACAAACCTAGTAAATTCAAACAAACAGTAGCACAACTCGGATACTTCGTTCCGGGTCGCTGCCCACCCGGAAACCAGCTGGCCAGCCACCTGGTTGTAACTGTTGTTTAGACCAGGGGTTGTAATTCACACCTTTGGACCTACTGTTGTTATTCTTCCGTAAGAATCTGGGTGTGAGAGTTTTCTTGGTTACGTGGAATGTTTAATATGGTTCGATATAGGCACCTAATAATGATTTAATTGCTAAATAATATTTGGAATACTTAATTTAATTCAATATTTTTTGTTTCGCAATATTCATTGTATTTTATTGTACTATTAATTTTAATTCTGGTTTTAATTTTAATTTCAGTTCTGGTTTACTTCCGTAAGAATATTGATATTTGAGTTAACTTGATAAGATAGATTGTTTTTTATATTACTATGTACTTATATGATAGGATGTAATTGCTCTAAAATGCTTAGACTTACAAGAAAATTTACTCAGTTGAAAGACGTCTGGAGAATGAAAGACATGTGGAAATTTAAGCGCTCGTTGATGTCTTTTAATAGGATGATATTTGTGGTACCTAAGCAGTTTTAAAACAGTACTGTATCAAATAATACACAATATCCGAAGACATGTTTCTAGCGTGGAAGGACCTGGGCGATGGACCACCATGATGTATCTGCCCAAGAGAACTCCCCCAAGGAATTGTTTCTGAGGGGGAGTCACGACCCTCAGTGATGAGGAATACGACTAAGGAAGGAGAAGATTTAGTTATTTTATGTATATAAAGCTATAGTTAAATAATTATCAACGTACCACTTCAAGGTATCGAGGTTCCATTTAGCGTAATCCACTCGCACAAAAACTTAGTATCCCAATACCTTCTACGTTAATTTATGCATTGAGCACATAACCTTCCATTTCGGACGTTATTTATTGCGATCAGAGTAAGATGACCTACAGATGTATAGCATGTGCATTAATTCGTTGAAATAACTTGTAATTTGATAAGTATTCGTTTTACTTATAAAATCGAATCAATGAATCATTTGTTAGTCAGTTGGATATTTCGTAACATTGTAGACAGTTTTTTTTTTCAAAAACCTGACGCTTATAAGATTACTGGTAGTTATTGGTTTGTAAAGTTTCATATGAGAAAATATGTTGAATTTTTTATTCTGCTTCTGCAATTCACTTGGAATCAAAAACATATCTAAATATTATGTTTATCTAAAAAAATAATGTGTAATTTGACTTGTGACCACGCCATATGAATGCTATCTCTTGGTCAAGTGTCCAAAAATAAATCAAATGTAGGTTGTTAATTATATATTCCCTAAATTATCTATATATATATATATATATATATATATATATATAAACCACCAAAGAATATAAAGTAGAACATAAACGTGGGATTTTAACGATTAGGATATTACACAACACTCGCCATATTTATTTGGGCAGAAAGTATTCAAAACTGCAATAAAATTACGCCCAATATTACCAATGTTGCCACGCCTGTCCACATGTTCTCAATACATTTTAAATGCCAGAGCCATATGTCATTTACCTATAGTATCTACTTATACATGGTTAATGATAATGATCTTTTTAAGTGTAATTTAAGTACATTAATGTTAGCCACTCATTTGTTATTAACGCGTGAGAATTCAGTGACAAATATTGGCTGAAATCGAACTTTTGAATAGAATACGATTGATTGATATTAATGACAGACAAAAATTGTTTAAGTGTACTTAAACCTTCTTTGGAAAGTTTTTCGTAGGTTTGTAGTAGCCTTGTATACTTTTATTATCGTTATTACTTTACATGTTTTTATAATAACATTCATATTATAATATTATTGATTTACCTATGTAAGTTGATTGATTGATTGATAAATTCTTTATTCTTTTCTATTCTTTACACCACATACATAAAAAACAATACAAAAAAACATAGAAAATAAAATTTGCGTTTTAATTGGCAACCTTATCGCTAAGAGCGATCTCTTCCAGGCAACCAATCTGGCAGGGATATATTCTTCAAAATAAGTGAGTAGGACGGTAATTTCATTTGCTTTACAAAATGCAATATATTTATTTATAGAAATGCTATTCTGTTGGTGTTCATTAATTAATTATCTTTGCCATGTTTCCAATTTTGAGACAACGGGGATCGGCTCGGCTTCTTTTTCTGTCGTTTTGATTAGATCGACAACTTTTTATGTAGTTTTCTTTAAAAAAATAATTACCTACAGCTGACCTATGGCTCATCTACATACATATACCTATAAGTCTACAGGCCTATACATCTCGAGGCCTTATGACACAAATTACAGTATCTCCATATGGACATGTGATATCATCGTTGTGTAAGACGTAATACTTTCGCCGCGCGCAGGGTTGACTGCTGGCAGGTTTGGCGAGTTTCTACCAATTTTGGTGGATTCCTTTAGTTGAAACCTTAAACAAGTGGTTGGTAGGTTTTTTACTTGATCAATATATCTAATGATTTTATTGTCTACATGATTTTGGCTAAGTGACTTAAACATTAGAAGCGTGAAATACACAACACAAAACAAACACGAGCCACTTTAGCTTGTTCATGACTTAAAAAAATTAATAATGTGAAATCAATATTTAATACCCATCCAAGAATTTATGTTATTTAACTTTCAAGTAATTCTACGAAAGTTTTTGATTACATCTTAAGTTCCTACTACCGAGTTATTTTAAGATCATTCAAACAAAGTTTGAATAGATACAGAGAAAAGATACAGTTTCTTTTAGGCGAGCATTAAAAATGGTAGATTACCGCGTTGTTTAACATCAAGCAAGTTATACCTAGTATAAGAGTAAATGTACAAACAAATATTTTGATAATTATTATGTTTCTATAAATTTCTCTATATCTGTCAAGTCAACCCTCATACAGTCAGTTACCGGTTGGAACAGTTTGCGAAATTGTCCCCGCTGGAGTAAAGAGATTGTAACGGAGGAGGTCCGTGCCAAATCGGACATTCTATGGTTGTGGTTTTACGCACTAAGGCTTAAACTTTATATTTGTTAAATTTACTTTCTACATAATTTTGGTGTATGTGTTGTGTGTATTGTGTTGTATAGTACAGGCATTTGACATTAATTCACTTGAAACAACACCCTGTGAAACTTGCAACTTTACAAGATAAGAACTGAGACTCAAAATAATATTCTATTTATCTTACCTACATGTTACGTTTTCGTGATTTTACCGTCTTTGGACATATTTGTCGTATTAGTTAGTACTGAGGATCGTTACTCCTCCGCGGAATCAATTGAGAAGGGCAGTTCTCTTGAGCAGATACATCATTTACATAAATTACTTATAATTACAAAGAAAATCGTAAGTGAAGCGGAAATCATCTATGTAAATAAAAATAACTGAATTTGTGTGTCCTTAATTATAAGACTTGGGCGTAGACTTTGGTTCCAATGAAGGTTGTGAGCTCACGTAGAAGCTTCCTTGACACCTACGAGTACACTACAAAAGCTTGCAATAATTATAACTATGATCAATTATATATTCGTATTTATTGTTAGGTAATGAATTTCTTACGAGGATAAAAATTGAGGTCGATTTGTTATCTCTTTCAGGTTAATGAGCTTGGTTTTTAATACCCCAGAATAAATCGGGGCACATGTCATTGTTTCTTTTGTAAAATTGTATATGTGTAAGTATGAATAAATAAATAAATGTAGTAATATGATCCTTTTTACATTTTTGTCCAAAATTTCATTTCATATTGAAAGCCCTTTCTTTACTATTGTCGTCGTCAAAATTTACAAGCTAATAACTTTTTCTCAGCTGTTACAAGAGTCAGATCAGCATAGCTTAAATATCGTGCGGTCAATTGGCCTAAGCTACTAATGCGTATACAATACAAATAATGTAGTTAGCCAGTAAATAGGTATATTTGTAACAGTCCTGCCACAGTCGTGAGACTGCTATCGAGTGTCATAGTTCGAGATAGTATCAGTTTTAGTTGACTCACATAGTTGTAACAAAACTTATTTAAATTTATGTCTAGTTAGTATATATATGTAAAAAAATTAGTTTCTATATATTATGTATTATATATCAGGGCCTCCTAAAGTATTTCGCCTTTTTTTTCTGTAGCTCAGAAACTTTTGTTTGATGTTGATTTAACTTAATTTGGTAATGTTTACAGTACTTAGCTGTACAAAAGAACTCTGTTATTATAAATGATATATATCTAAGCTAAGCAATCGTGAAAGAATATCGCCTCTAGATTAATAAAAATCCTATTGAACTTTCATGATTGAATGTACACCAATGTTGTTATATGTTAGAGATAATGCTACTAATTATAATATTTCAACTACAAATATTTTACTAAATACACTTCGCACAAGACAAAAACTATGAATGATTCCTATCCCTTCAGACAACAATACTGTCAATCATCAAAAATATCGGTCAAACACATTTCATTTACAAACTAAACAATAGAGACCGTTTATGATAATATCAAAAAATCTCGTTTTTACGTGTGAAAATATGCAAGTTATTTCTTTGTTACATTGTAGTTCTTACGCGAAACGTAATAAGGTATAATGATAGCATTTTACTAGGAAATGTTACTCGTTAAAAGTCAAGGGCGTTAAGTAGTGCGGTTGTTTATACTTAAGTTATGTTTAAGTACGGGTTAGAGCTGTTAAGTGCAATGTGCCGATTTTTTTTATTCTTTGATTGTACTTTTGAGTTTAATCTAGTCACGCATGATCACATTGTTTATGTTAAAGTCAAGTAAAGGCAGACTTATAAATGTAAATGTTTTCCTGTTTTTTGGGATTTTAGTACGTGGATGTTTTCAACAAACGTGTTTGAAAAGTGCATTGACCATTAAATGTTTTGGCACAAAGTTATGACCTAGAGCATAAAAATAATACAATGTTTGTAATTAATTGTGTGCGATTTAACAGATTAGTTGTTTATAACAAAGCATACGTAAAAATCCAGGACTTTTCAAATTGAATAAATAGATTTCTTCTGGGTAAACGTGCTAAATCTTAGACTAATGGTACTTAACTTCAGATAAGCTGTGTTCAAACGTTAAATAATAATATATATTACAAGATACATTAATGACTTTTGTCAGATTGTTAGTATTAGAGCGCTAGTAAGCTTTATAAGCACAATATCTAAGTTAACATACCAACTTAATAACAGTGCTGTCATAGTTTCCACGACTTTGATAACGAAGAGTATCGCTTTATAACGAAGATTAGGCATTAAGCACCGTTTGCGGTATTTTTACTGTTAACTCACAACCGAACGTCTGTAGTACTTACTGATAGCTAATCTGGGATTTAGGGTCGAGTTAGATTTATAGCGAGTTTTCTGAAACGATCAATAAATTTATCAAATATACTTTCATATATACCATACTAGCTGGTACCCACGACTTCGTCCGCGTGGAATAGTTATTACCATAAAAACGGTTCTAATGAGTTAATTTTAATTTAACATATACTGTCGCGGACATTTTGTTAGATCATTTCAAGAGGAATAATTCTTTCATACATATTTTTTGATATCTTGAACCGTTTTCGCAGCGCACGCAACGGACGCCCTCAAAGATGAATAATTTTCCCCGTTTTTTCCTAATTTTCCATTGTTTCTTCGCTTCTGTTAGTTGCAGCGTGATGTTATATAGCATAAAGCCTTGCTCGATAAATGGTTTATTCAACACAAAAAGATTTTTTTCATTCGCACCATTAGTTCCTGAGATTTATTTATTTATTTATTTAGATTAGCGCGTTCAAACAAACAAACAAACAAACTCTTCAGCTTCATAATATTAGTATAGATTAACTAGGTAGGTTTGCTAGGTTTGTTTTTAATTTCATATATAATATAGAGTTTAAAATTGAAATATGCGTAACAAGGGTAATTAAAAAAGTATGTTTTTTATTCTAAGCTATAAAGGCGTCACTTGTGACACTAATAAGCTGCGTTTTATTTTGGTTGTTGAGAAATTTTCTATTTATGTTTTGTGTGTTGCACTAAAGGAGTATCTTTTAATCCTATTTGAAGAAATCTTGATATAAAAAATTAATAATTACAATGCTCAGTTTTTTATAGCTGCTTTGTATCGGAACCTACCTTTATTTAATAGTTGTGCGTACTAACTGGCGGAGAAATAATTTAAAAGTGGTAAACTTGATTGCGCAGGAGTGGAGTCGTGTCAATTGATCCGAGAGCCATAATAGTCTGGGAGACTACTGCACTCTTTACTTACATATGTCATCTTTGGTATTTCTCTGCTTTGGTCTTATGGTTAACCTACATATGACATGTAGGTTAAGCATGTCTCTTAGAATAATATTAAATCTGTTTGTATATTTTTTTAAATATTTGATGTAATGTACCTAATTTGCTTCATTTATTTCCTATAAATAAAAATATTGTAATTTGCACAACCTATGGGTGGAGATATAACGCACTCTTATGTACATAATTTTAAAAAACCTTTGTTTCGCGATAATAAATGAATTTTTAATGTAGAATTATAAATGCATTTTAATATTTAAATAAAAGATATTTGTAACGTAGGTAATTGTTTATTTGTAGTACTTTTTAGCTTAATTTTACTTGTACTCATAAGTAAAATTCTGTTCATTTTATTTCACATACACTGTTTTTTTTACAAAAACATTGTTAAATCATTTGTTTTTAAATCGTTTCGTGATGCATATGATGATGGTCTCACATACTATTTTGTCGGATCTTTAATAGCTTTTACCTTTTATCTTAGCAGCGTTATGTGTGAAATAGGTTTTATGTGTGCGAATGACTTTATTGCGGTTTTTTATAATTATTTTGGCAATCACAGACATTTATCTGTTCCAGTTTTTACTTGTTTAGTAACGTTATGGCACAGATAGTGTTATAGTTTAATTTAGATTTTATTTGTTCCCTAAAACATATTTAAAAGCTTTTTCAATGAGTTTTGAAGAGCTAATCTGAATTTTAATATACTTTAGTGTGTATGTTTTTCCTCAAAATGTTAGCTAGCAGTTTTAAGATTTTCAAAGCGTAGAATTTCCATTAACATTTTTAGTATCCTTTTCGTAAAACATTTGATATTCAAACCTTTAACCTTGGCACACAAACTACATGACAGACAAGACGAGCTTTATTAAAACTTAAAAGCTTTAAATAAATTAACTAGTCCACAATCGTTACACCAAGGTTAATGTTACTAATTTATTTACGCTGCTATTATCACGTACATATTAAAAAATTACCTACTTTTAATATCAAAGTAAAAACAAACTTCAATTTGACTCAGTTCCCATGCTGTTTTAGGGTTAATTTATTGAAACAAAGGTAATTTAATATATAGATTTTTTGAAACAGCAATCTTTATAACTGTATTAATTATTTACATGTTCTTTATTGACTTATTAGAGTATGTGGTTGATTACAAGAGTAAAGGACTATATCATTTAATTAATTCTAAACTTTCTAGGTTTTCTTGCATTATCTGTTAACTAGTACCCATGATACAAGCGTAAGCTTAGTATGGGGCTAGATGGCGTTGTGTGATATGTCCTGAAATATTTATTTTATTTATTATTATTAAAAAACACATCCTTATATTAAAAACTTTACCAACTACAACCCCCTTTTTTGAGATCGTAGCTAATCAGCCATCCCTTACAACGTTAAAACAAAAAAAAAACTTAGCTTTAACCTCCGTTTTGTGAAGTCAGTTAAACAGATAAACCATAACCATTTCAATCACTGATTTATAACGCTCGGTAGATAAGTCACCTAAATGCCAATCTGAGATCGAGGTAACATCCATATTTGGCGAGATGACATCATCTCATGACATCGTACGGAACCTGTTTGTGGCTGCATCTGATCAAGTCAACCATATCTTATTAAAACCTAATAGACAGCTCTTTATGGAGATATATATTTAATATAGATAGATATATATATTATAGATTTATATATTAGAGATAGATGTATTATTGATAAAAATGAAAAAAAGTATTAAAGTAGCCTAAACGGCATATTTTGTTTTGATCAAAGACAATGATACCGACCAAAAATAAAAGTCCAAAATATTAGCCGAACAGGTAGGTAGTTTTTCAAGTAACAAAATAGCATCATGCTAATGAATCGGTCAGATTGATTTCAAACAAGTTTAATTGTGTTGGTTGTATTCATAGTTACTCTTCTAGTCAAACGCGTAGATCGTAGATTACTATCACAACGTTGCTTATCATCACGTGAGTTGTAGACAAGCGTGAGCCTATCAGATATAAAACGTAGTCTCTGGATTATTTCATCTACGGATCAAGTTCTGCCACCTCTTTGCTGACAACTTGTTTGTGCAACTTGATGATCTATAATTTCCTGCAGCTTGGGGACTTATAGACGCAAACAGCCTGAGGTTTCGCACGTGTTTGTAATTGCGGCAAGGGATGTGTCTATTTGACTTTTTATGTCTGTGAATAAAATGTATGTAAAAAGAATGTTATGTTATATTGTAACAGATAATAAAATATAAAAACAAGGGAAGATAAACTAAACATAGTACTTACTTCTAACTACAACATAAAAAGGGGCACTTAGAAAATCTTTAGAAAAGCCTAATGATAATCTAAGTGCTCCAGCCCACTACCAGAGGGCAGTGTGCCCAGCATACTGGCCGCAGATATATAATATATATTTGAATATGAGTGAAGTATGTGTAATTGTTACTTTTTCAAATCCTACCAATGAACGGTATGTAAATAAGACTTTAATACATTTTGATATCTAATTAAATTACTGCCAGCTGCCTAATGCATCACACCACGCACACTTTAATTAGCTGCGGTCACAAAACATCATTATCGATCGAGTCAAACTCCGCAAAAACAAATTAACCTCTAAAACATTTAATAAAATAATAATAATAATAATAATAATAAATATTTCGGGACATTGCACACAGCGCCATCTAGCCCCACACTAAGCAAACGCTTGTGTCGTGGGTACTAGATAACGGATATAATACTTTTATACTTTTCTTTTGTAAATACATACTTATTATACATACAAACTAACATAACTATACTTATTATACATTTAAACTGTTGTATTAAATTGAAACAAGTAAACGAACAAACTTTTGCTATAAAATACCAACATGAATCACAATTTTCTTCCCAGAAACTTGAACTAAAGTTCAAACGCTGCAATTCACGTAAATCACTGGCAAATCAAACTTCAAAAACACGACAATAAAGCCAAAAATAACGTTTACTGCCCATTTGATATTATTTAGAACAAAACAACATTAAACATCCTACGTGCACATATCACATGCCGTGGTTTAATTTTCGCATTAAAATTATAATTAAACTCACTACGTTTATGTTTATTTACAGTATACTCGAAATCCAGCATTTGAATTGGTGATCTAGTATATGACAGGTTTGCTTAGTACGGAACTAGATGGCGCTGTGCGATGATCCTGTATCACTGACAGCTTGTACAGTACCTACATTTTTCTTTTTCATAATGTCAGCGTCGAATTCCTAGATTTCAATTAAGAAAATTTAAAGATACAAAAAGAACTTAATGAATATAGTAAGCTACTCAACAAAGTACTGACCGTGAAATCTATTTTATTTACTTTTAAACAATCCAGCTGGAAATCACATAAAACATAAAATTCCACCATTCTGTGTAAAATGTGAGATTTCAAAACAAGCACATTTGTTGATGGGCCAATCTATGTTTAATTGTTTTAGAATGGCTATTATTAACATTGCAATGGTTTAGCTTTTTATTGAAAGAATATTTTGTCGCAAACAAAATATGATCGATCGTAGTCCTAACGTTATGTGCCTAACTAGAAAACAAAAATACCTACTGGGCCCATAGAAAATATTAAACAGTTTGTATCTGTATAACTTTATATACAATATAGGTAATAGTTATCAAGATATTCTCAAAATGTCAAAAATGTCGTGTAAGTTACTAGTCTTATTGGTATAACATCCCAAACGATTCTTGTAGTGTTTTTCGTTCTAAATAATACCACAAATAGGGAAATCGATCTCTGACATTGATCTCTTTATTCGAAGCTAATGTAACCTTCACACATCTCAATGTTAAGTAACATAGCAAACACATACTCTTATACATAGATCATAAATATAAACACACATATATTTGACTTCCGACTTGCAATGAATGCATCATTTTATGCTTTGATCGATGACCGCCGAGTGTGCCAAGGTCTTGTATTCTATGTATTATAATACCTACCGTATTATTTAGATTTAGGTAATGTGTTTTATGTGGCTAAATTGTTTTTATCAAACATAAATCATACGTAGTAAGTTTAATATAAAACGAAATAATTAACTGTGAATTATTTGCAAGGTTTGATTAAAGTGCAGTAATTTAACATGTAAAGTATGTGCGTGATATAATATGTATATCACACGCATTGTATTATGTTTATGTCAGACAATCTTATTCATTATTATTTTATATTATACTCAAAAAAACCTTTACTTTTAAATATTTTGTCATATCGGTAGACGAGATAAATGATATATATTCTCCCATAAAAATCACTTAAAGCCTAAAGAAACATTAATTTATGATTGATGAATGAACCATTTGCTACCGTTAGCTACCTAACACCACCATACTTGTATACAATACCAATATACAGTAAACTATTTGTAACTATCAATTTACTATACGACTAACAAAGAAAAACAAACAATCGTAAACACAATGACCAACTGACCACTAGTCTAACAACTGGTTGGCCAACTAGTGAACTTGACATGAAAACCCTCATTCATCATACATAAGGCTTTACTTTACGTCATAGTTATAACAAACGTATGATCACTACCTTTTATGAAGCGGACCTTGTGTGGGTAAATAAGTAAATATTGTCTTGTGTTTGCTGATATAAGGACGTGTGAGAAATGGAGAACTATTCATGTTATGTTATACTAACATAGTTATTTTTACAATTGGTTGATTTTTTCAATGACTGTTTTTTGGCATGTTCGTCGATCAATCCACCAACATGTAGAAGTCGGAGATGTTGTCCAACAAACACTGATAATATCAAAAAATATTTTGAGCGAAGTTTGATCTATAAGTATTAGCAATATACGAGTATATAAGTACACTAATATAGAAACTGATATTAGGCACAGCCATGGTCTAAAACGGAGCAGCGTTGTGATCTATAAAGACTGACTGACACATAGTGATCTATCAACGCACAGCCCAAACCAGTAAACAGATCGGGCTGAAATTTGGCATGTAGGTAGATGTTATGAACGTCATAACATCTACCTGCATGCCAAATTTACACAAAAATCCTTTCTTTTCACTAAGATAGGATTTTTGGGAATGCCACTTTTAAAGGGGTGAAATAGGAGGGGATGCAAGTTTTACTTCTTCGTGTGAGCAAAGTCGCGACCACCCACTTGTTAGTGTCAAAAACTTAATTCAATTTCACTCAGTTCTCAAACGGTGTGTGGATGTTTTTTAGCAATTAAGCTTTTCCTAAAGATTTACAATCGCTTTTTATTTAATAGGCACAGAGTCGTTTAGGAGTTCTGTGTTTTAACAACGATTTATGTCATTAATACAATACAAGAGCAAATATTACAATCAATATTAAAAAAAAATAAAAAAAAAAAACAAAACAAATATACACTATTACTATACCGGAATCTTTGTAAAAAGATCAAATAAACGTTTATTATTACAGTTAATAGTTTAATATTTTTTTTCCACATGGCGGTTATGTTATTTACCAATCAAATACTAATTCTTATAATTTCCTCATTTCCAGGTAAGCACTTGAATGACTTCACCTCAGTACCTGCACCGTAGGCAGAACAACAACCTACGCCAGCCTTGCGCTGCGAATACCAATGACTCTCGCACCTTCAGAATTATTCACCAAAACCTTGGGCCTTGTTCGTATGGGAGTATAAAGTAGGTACGTATTGTCATTCAATACTTATTACGAGTTTAGTATGGACACGCTTGTTGATGTGATTGTATGATGTGAACATAGGTATTACGCATTCATTCATATTTAACTATTAAATAAAAGGAACAGCGCGGCGGTCTATTTAATATATGCTGATATCGGTGACACTAGGATATTGAATTGAAGTAATTAACTTTAGTTTTTAACCGCTCATTAATCCTTTTATAATATGTGCAGTGAGTCGTAAGTAAGTACATAAGTCTGTATGAAAGTAGTCAACTCCGGTGTCACAGTTTACAGAACTGCTCTACTGGCCTTTGACATTAATTAGTAAATTATATGTTGTGTAAACAATTTTTCCCTTTTTACATTTATCACTATATTACTGAACGGGATAAATAGGAACAGTAAACTGCAGCTTCTTAGCATGAGTATGATTTAGTTGTTATAGTAAGAAAGGCAAATCATAACAAGAATTATTCCATGATTGTAGGTGTGCTAAGCATCCCGGACCTTGCATGATTCCCAAATATAGTATGAGTCACATAGGTTCTTAATACGTTTTACATGGCATTCAGATGTGTACAGAATCACAAATCAGAGTACATTCTCAACTTTTGGAAGTCGATGACATAGTATTTACAGTTAATACCTACATCGTACATTACGATATCGAAAAAACACACACATTTGATAAAGTCTGTCAAAACATTAATTTTTAATTGTAACTAGCTGTCCCGGCAGACTTCGTACTGCGACCTAAACTTTTGTATTTTTTTGTTTTTTTTTCCCTTTTAAACCTTCCCTAGACCTCCACGAACATTTCAAGACTAAGATAAGATAAATCCGTTCAGCCGTTCTCGAGTTTTAATCAGACTAACGAACAACAATTCATTTTTATTTATAAAGAAGATTAATAAATTGCTAACATGACATTGTGAGAAGTTTTTCGGTGTGGTTTCAACGCTTCCTCTTGCTTCCTTATTCTATTTTTTTTAACAAGAAATGGGTTTGCACTTGACCGTAATTCGCCTGATGGTAAGCAAACATTACGGTTATTCTAGGGTTTGCTCCCGATTTACCTGATATATTTGCCAGCAAATGCGTATTATATTTTCCCTTACCATTTACGAAACTCCTCCTGTTTGTGTTGGAATCCTCATTGCTGATGGTCGTGACTCCTTACAGAAATAACTAATTTGGGAAGTTCTCCTATCCGATAACACAGCTCCTTGAATTTTATAAGAGTGATAAATTTTGTTTACCAAATTTACCCAAAGCCTTAGTATTACCAAAACAACACCATTAAAAACCCTGCCATTTACGGGTTTGTTTAAACCGGTTGCGGTTCAAAAACAAAGATTTGGGGTCACCTCCAGGACTCGTTTTGTATCAGAATATATTAGAAATGGACTTTTAAGACAATTTACTTTTTGAATCTTAATATCCTATAGTAAACCTTTAAAAATTCATGTCAGTGTGGCCCTTGGTCAGTTTGAAAACTCTGACACCAGGGTTGGCCACTCTAACAAGATTTAACCCTTGCTTCAAGAGGATTTGGGCCAATTCCATGTTCTGTTCATTTCAAGTTTATATTGAACCAAACCTGCATTGGTCTAGTCATGTAACTTTTGATTTGTAATTATTACTAACTAGTGGATGCACGCGGCTTCACTCGCATTAAGCAGTAAAACTTGCATCTCCTATTTCACCCCTTTAAAAGTGGCATTTCCAAAAATCCTTTCTTAGCGGATGCCTACGTCATAACATCTAACTTCATTCCAAATTTCAGCCCAATCCATCCAGTTGTTTGGGCTGTGCGTAGATAGATCACTATATCAGTCAGTCAATCAGACAGTCAGTCAGTCACCTTTGAGTTTTATATATTTAGATAAAGATAACACCTCTCAGCTAAAACTGGTTCAAAACAGCACTCTTAAATAAAAGTTTTTATAATCATAGCACCTTAATGATACAAACCTGACCGTATCATTTTTTTTTTTTACAAACATAAAAAATAAACACCAGTTATCTTTTAACAGATCACCTCTTAAATGCGGTTGAAAATCTTTAAAGGCCTAAAATAAAAAAGTCTCGTATGAATTAAGGGTATATAGCTTCATGCATTCTTGACGTGTGTGACCTTTAAATCTGCAAAGATGTGCCCTTAAGAGTAAAATGTCAGATAAAAATAATTGTAGCCTCAACTTTATCACGTTTCTGTGTAAATTACGAAAGCTTTTAATACTTTTTTGTCTGTTTATAAAAGCTCCTAGAACTACCTACTATGCGACTATTTTTACCAGCATCTTAAACGTTATAGCATTTTCTTAAAATCGCACCTGCCATGCAGTTTTTTTTAAATGAAATCTTGAAAGACTTTACGGTTTTATTGTTACTTTATATATTCATGCTCTATTTCTTCTTTTGAAACTTAGTTTATGTGATAAATCTTGACTGCGTTGATAAATCTGAGTGTGTTCTTTGTGTTTCATTTGAAACCAAGAATGCATAATTGAATAACCTAAGTACTATTTACTTATATGCATTAGTTCCTAAAACCTGCGCTAATGCTAGACGCTCTCATGTAAGCTCGCTCCACTGCCCACCTCCAATTCACACATTCCAGATCTTTGGCATTAAATATACAGGGTTATTTGTGTGTATGCTTCAAAAGGCTGTTTTATACTGTTTCTAAAAATACAAAAGTTGGTATGTATTTATTTGTGTCAGTGTCTGTGGATTACTTCTCAGCTTAGTATGTAGTATTCGATTAAGACCATCTTTAATTCCGGAATATCAGCAATAGGGCTTGGTTAGCCTGACCACCTTTAATAGGCTAAGTAAAAGGTAACAATATGGTTTTTTTTATACAACCGTACTTTTACTTAGCAAATAAATATTTTGAATTTGAATAGTCGTAATAGTAATAGTAAGCACTCAAAAATGATCTGGCATCTGGTGTTGGCTACCCCTTTGATTTACGGAGGTCTTATGCTTATGTTACTTAGTAAAAACTGTTTACTACTATACCAAATCAAGATTGCGAGGTCAAAAAAAATTACACATTGCATTCCTGCCACCAAAATAATGAAGTTTTTCTTAACACGAAATAGGCTTACGTTTGACTATAGCCTGCCTGATGTTAAGCACCACTATAGTCTAAGATGTAGCACGAAGTAATGACCTTATTGCTTATTTTCACCATAATTTCTCAATAACCCTGTATAAAAGTCGTCTGTAGCGCACAATTTGTATTAGTAATTAATTGTCCAATGCAACGAGAGGTCCCGTTATTTTATTGTACTAACGGTCTCAGAATGTTCACACCTTCTTAATAAGTAGGCGCTGAGCTTCTCTGTTTCAATGTTTTGTTTAGTTTGTAGGATTGGAAGTAGAGCAAAGTACTCTAAACTTGTATCAGAACTGTCAGACAACAATTTTGTGTAACGTATTTTTTTAAATTACAAAGTTATCATATTAATTAATGTATTAGTTTTGATTTTACATGTGGATCAAAGACAACTAGAATGCTATAGATGTTAGAATGTTATAGAATGTTGGCGTTAAAGAAAAAGAAGAAGTCTCTAGATGCATTTGTTTGTATTTGATATACAATTATTCCTAACTAATGCAGCCTGGAAGATATCGCTTTTAGCGATGAACCTGCCAGCACATAATATGCGTTTTTTAACATTGACTTATTACAGCAAAGGGTTATCTATAATCTGTAAATATATCAAGAATCATCATCGTCAGCCTACATTCGTCCTCTTCTGGACATAGGCCTATCCGAAGGCACGCAGCCTGATTTTGTGCTTCTCGTCTCCACCTGTATATATCGAGAATAAATGCGGTGAATTTCGGCTTCTTTCTTCGTACATGTTTTTATCAAAGGATCAATAAATATGATGATCTTGTGAATATTCCAGCTTTCAATACTAACTAAACATTGTATGCATGCTAACAAAATATTAAAGTAATGGATACATAGTTGCACTCAATTTTCTATTCCAACAGTACCTTCAATATAGTAGTTGATTTGTTATATCTTCCTTCTATCGTCTTACATCTAAGGCTGTATGTTGGGCATTGTAGGGCGATAATTACAGACTTTCAATGCTTCGTTTGGTTTATTACAACACAATGTTGTAGACTTTGTATCTTAGCTTAGTGTGGGGTAGAAACGTAAATTAAACAAACGGTTCGGTTAATTAGATATTACTGTATTTGTAATTAAATTTGACTTGTCTAGTATACTATTAGGTATTTAGGTTTTGGTAAGTGATTTAACTTTAGTTCATAGCATAACTTATACAATTCCAAGTGATACATGGAACTTGATTACATTAGTTTAACATAAGTATTTAGTGTCAAAAGTAAACTGTGGTACATTGACTTGAACGCCAACATTAAAAATAAGTTTTTAGTAGTATAATATTGGGCATTCTGCCCCACCTTTTGTCGCTCGGCGAACTCCGTTCGCCTTGCGCCAACGGTGTTGCAGAATGCCCAATATTATACGAGTTATAGTATGTACAAAGTTTCACTAACTCGCGGTGTGGTTTTACTGTGTGCATACAATTATTTGTACATAAGTAATTATGAAAAAGTTAAATATAATAAAAAATATTGACCAAGACTATTGTAGAATTTTATTAGAAATATCATACTTTATTTATTAACATTGCAAATAAAACAATATTGATACGTCTTTAACGGACGGAGGTCTTCTTATAATGGATTGTCACAGAACCGGTCAATCGTAACTCTAAAACTCTAAACTCTGGAGAAGTGTTCCTTAAATATGAAATTCGTAGAAAAACTATCGACACCTGTTCGAATGAAATTTATTAATTTTAAATAGATTTTCTTATAAATCAATATTTGTATCCTAAATTCTAAATAAATTTAATCAATAGAAAAATAAAAATACGATACAAAATGTTATTATAAAAATATAAAATGACAAGCCATAAATTAAAACTTTAATAAGATGATTTAATAGGTATTTCACTTATCATAAAATCTCGGTGGGTTCGTGAACAACGAGTCGGCGGTCTTGACAAATTTTTGCAAAGATTTCCACTGTAGTGCGTCGGAGTCGGCTTGGAACTTGATGCGAACGAGCGCCTTCTTCCACAGCTCCAGGGAGTCGGAGGAGCGCGCGTCCTCCGTCTTGTACACCTTAACATCGACGTAGTATGCGCCTTCAGTAACCGCTACACGCCGCTCGCACCCGTTGCCCACTCGATTTACGAAGTATGAAGTCAGCTGATGTCCGTCTTCCTTCGATATTGTGCCCGCTTCTTGGTTTCTGACTCCGAATATATCAGAATCCGTAGTTGGCTTTTTACTGAAACAAAAATAAGAAAATCAAATGATAAATTGTATTAATGTTATTATCTTACCACACCGTAACATTAACACAAGTAGGTAAATAATACATCTGGTTTTTGTAAAATAGAAAAGTTAGAATACGATTTCATTCTTACATTTGGAAATATATGAATATGAAATAAATAAGTACATTTAAACAATTAAAAAAGTAGCACAAATAAAACAATAAAAATTAAAACAAAACGAATAAACTGTGAAGGAAATGAATATAGCTTTTAAACGCAAAACGTATTGGAATCTTCCTGAATCATAAACGCATAACAAATAGACAACTACTCATAAAACCAAAACAAATATTTAAAAATTATTATTTGGGTTGAATGGTATGATTTGGATGATATGGACGGAATAATGTGGAATTACTCTCGTTAGTTACTTCTTCCAATCATTTGGTACCGCTTATGTATAACGAACAGATATAGTAAATTCATCTGAATATACATATACAAAAAATAAAATTAGGCGGTACCAAATTACTGTGACGAAGTTACTAACGAAAGCAATTGCATAGCTTTGCAGTCAGGTGTACTAACCACAGAGCTGAGAAGCCAGTCATTGGATAGGGAGATGATTAAGAGAATGTAAGTGCTATTTACCTCGGTGGAACTGAATTCGGTGACCTCGGCTTGCGTTTCTTATTGTCGCCTGCAGATTTTGGAGTAGCCTTGTTCTTCTCAATACTTGAAGTTGATTTGTAGTAATCGCTCTCAGAGTCAGACCTGGAAAATATATACATCATTTAGAATAGAACACATTTTTTATTTCAGATATAGGTATACTAGTACAATTAATCACAAAATACATTTACTTTTAAGTCAGACTAACAACAATTTTATGCATCCAAAATAAAATGAAAATGATATGAACAAAGCTTTGAAATTGTTTTCAAAATGTCAATACAACTAAATTACTTTTTAAAATAGATAGAGACTTATTTTAAGTAGGAAGGAAAGTTAAGGTATTAAATAAAAAAAATACATTATTTTCACTAAAGTACTTACATTTTACGAGTTTTCAATAGAGGTTCGGTTTCTTTGAAAACTCGGAGTGTGCAGCACAGGAAGGCACGGGGACAGCTTCTTGGAAACTGATTACTTCTTGATTGATGGATCTCTTGAAGCCGGTGGAGGCGACTCGTTGATGAAGATGGTAGCGGAGTTCTTCTTTGATTACTTCTTAATTGCTGGATCACTTGCAGACGACGCGACTCGTTGATGAATACTCACTTCAAATTGGGAACGTTAATATAGCAGAAACTCACAGTTACTCACTTTATTAAAAATCACCGATCATATCATTGGATATTATTGTAAATACATGACTTTTTACTTAGCCGCATTATACTCGATCAAAACCTGAAGAATTGACAAAAATAATTTGCTGCGCGATAGTCAAAAACTGAAAGTGTTAGGGTTGTCAATACCAATTTCATGCGTAATAAGCAAACTGTGGTAATAATATCTAAACCTAATTCTATTGTGAAAAGTTATTCTTTAATAATATAATCGTAATATATGGTAACCGATTATCCTATTAATTGTTTACGAGTTAAGACAAGACAACAATATCATTTTTTTGAATCGTTGTTGTATCACCGTATTAATTATTATATCAAGTAATTAAGAGTTAAAATATGTAGGACAACCATAACATTTTTCAGAATAATTGCTTTATCTGTCTTTATTACAATCAAATAATTTCAATACCCAGGTGTTAATATAATATTAATTAAATACAGCGTATCAGCAAATTGCGTATGCGCGTCACCCCTGCACAAAATAGCTAACCGCGCAATACTTTTATGCTTACACACTACCTAAGTTTCGACACACATTGGTGGCCGGTGTTGATTTACTAATCACTATCGTATTACTTAGACGTACCTAAAAGACTAATTACATGCACGTATTAAAGTATATCAAATAAAAATTAATAATAAGATCTATAAAAACGTGTATTGGTAAGTACCTACGTAATACATAAATTTGATTTCTATTTTTAAAAACCTATTTTTATGGTCAACTTGAATTTCATTTTTTGTTTTAGATTAATATTCGATGGTGATATAATATTCTAACCAGTGTGGAGAAATAACCGGGGGATACCTACATCTGTGTCTACTAGAGTTCGAACTTGCTTTGGATCTCGAATGAATTATCAGGTATTTTCAAATAATATTGTATATGTATAGTTAGTCATTTTAAGTTTTTAAAATTGTTATAAATTTCAATACTTATTGTTAAATATTTCTATAATTTCAGGAACTACGCAACAGAGGATATTGTAAAATTGAAGAGCTGCCTGAAGACGATGACAACGCAGTCCTCGCATATAATTTTATCGATATTTTAATAAAATGTCCGAAGTCATCACCTCTGTATAAAAGTTTTGACTAGGTATGTACCTGCTTACTAGATAAAAAGTAGAATATTGTGATAATTCAGATTCTTGGCTACTTTCATACTAAAATTACTTATTAATACCTATCACTAGGTAACATAAAAATGCGTCACTGTTCGGTTTGCAAAGTATTTATCGATAATCGTCGATGGTCTGGTCATATACGTAGTAATGCACATAAAAACAATGGTAAAACGCTTTTGTATGACAATGTTGAAATAATAAATTCTTCTTTCAAAGGAAGAATTGCAAGTTACAGAATCATTGCAGCAAACAAACAAATTAATAATCTCCCTGAAACATTTCTAAATAATATTAGTAACCAAGTGAAATCTCTAATAGATAAGTCGCTACAAAAACACACTTCAGTCAAAATTAATTTTGAGCTTTTTTCATATTTTCTTTTATTCAAAAATGATGAACAAGCGTTAAAATCCTTTTCTACAAAAAACTTTACCATCAATTTACACTATGACTACAATTCAATTTTTCAAAAAGTGGTAGATACTCTCTTGAAAAAAATGGAAGAATTTCAGGATAGAGATAGCGGATGGTCATTTTTGTATAATTCACATTTAGAATTAAATATTAGTAAATATCAACCTCTCAGCGGATCTAAATTTATTCCTTTGCCAAAATATATTAAGAATAAAAAGGCGTGTTTGAATGTTCAAAACAATGATATGTATTGCTTTTTATGGTGTATTGTAGCAGCTTTGTACCCTACAAAGCATCACCCAGAGAGAGTTTCATCTTATCCTCATTTCCGAGAAGTTTTAAATGTCAATGATTTGTCATTTCCAATCACATTTCAAGACATAGCAGTGTTTGAGAAAAATAATTCACATTTAAATATATTTGTTTATGGATTGAAAAATAATAAGATAATAGTCGGACCCTTGTACAAAACATCAAACAATAAATCTAGAAGTATTCATTTATTATATTTAGAAAATAATACAGGTTCACATTTCTGTTTAATTACCAACTTTTCTCGCCTTGTTAGGAGTCAGATAAGCAAACACCATGGTCGATTATACTTTTGTGAAACCTGTTTATTATTTTTTCCTACTAAGAATCAAATCGAAACGCATTTATGTGGGGGAGTTGCCACAGTTTTACCAGACCAAGGATCAATTTTAAAGTTTACCCATTATGAACGAAAACAAAATATTCCATTTGTCATTTATGCCGATTTTGAAACACTGCTCGAACCCATCGATGACGCAGATCTGAAATTAGACACCTCCAGTACATCGTACTTGCAACGACACGTGCCGGCGGGTTTCGCTTATAATATTGTATCGTCATCTAATATTTCTGTTGAAGGATTTAGAAGTTATAGGGGTGATGATTGTGTTTCCAAATTTCTAAATTATTTGATCAAAGATGTTAAAGCTATTCATAGAACTCTGTCTAAGAATGAGCCCATGATATTTACAGAAAAAGATGTCAATTGTTTTAAACATGCTATCACATGTCACATATGTGAAAATTTACTGTTGAACGATAAGGTTAGGGACCATTGTCATATCACAGGTCTATACCGAGGCGCAGCGCACCGCCATTGTAATCTGCAATATAGATTACCTACGTTTGTCCCAATATTTTTTCACAATTTAAGCGGATATGATTGTCATTTATTTATAAAAAAGTTAGCCGAAATTCCCGGTCATATTAAAATTATACCTAAGACTAAAGAAAAATATACAATGTTGACTAAATTTATTCCTATCAGTAATAATGAGTTTATTCAAATAAGATTTTTAGATTCCTTCAACTTTTTAGCATCGAGTTTAGATAAGCTCGCCAAAACAATGCAACCCGATGATTTTGCTTATCTTCGATGTCATTTTCCTGATAAAAAACAATTTAGCTTATTGACACGAAAAGGTGTTTATCCATATGATTACATGTCACATTGGTCCCGCTACGAAAAAAAGTCATTACCGTCCCAGCATCATTTTCATAATTCTTTGACTAATGAAGATATATCAGATGATGATTATAAACACGCCCAACTTGTTTGGGATGAATTCAACATCGCAGATATGGGGGAATACACTGATTTATATCTTAAAACAGACGTACTTTTACTGACAGATATTTTTGAACATTTTCGGAAAACATGCAAGCAGCATTATAAGCTAGACCCGGCGTTTTACGTTACTGCGCCTAGCTTATCCTTCGATGCGATGTTACTTAAAACAGGTGTGCAGTTGGAACTTGTGTCGGATCTGGAAATTGTGAGGATGATTCAAAGCGGTATTCGAGGGGGATTGTGCATGTGCTCCCATCGATACGCAGAAGCAAATCATAAACACATGCCAGGTTACGATGCTGCAAAACCAGATTGCTATATTTTTTACGCGGATTGCTGTAACTTATATGGATTTTCTTTGTGTTCATATTTACCTTATTCAAGCTTTAGATTTTTAAATCAAAATGAGATAGATAATTTGTGTGTAAAAAATATAGATAACAATGCCGAGTGGGGCTTCATTTTGGAAGTTGATCTATTATATCCTGATTATTTACATGAGCATCACAACGATTTACCTTTTTGTCCGGAAAAATGTATACCTCCTGGAGGTAAATCCCAAAAATTAATAGCAAACTTGTATAATAAATCACTATGTCCATTTGAAAAAATGTCTTGAACATGGTTTAATTTTACGCAGAGTTCATAGGGTCATTACTTTTAGACAAAGTCCTTATTTAAAAATATATATTGAGTTAAATACCCAATTAAGGCAAAATGCAAAAAGTTCTTTTGAACAAGACTTTTTCAAATTGTTAAATAACAGCGTATTTGGCAAAACATTAGAAAATACTGAAAAAAGGGTATGCGTTCATTTAATCAATAAATGGTCTGATCAAAATAATAAAACCAAAAAATCTATATCCGCTGAGAGGCTCATAGCTAATCCGTACTTCCATAGTGCATGTGTCCTCTCCGAAAATTTAGTCGCAATACAAATGAAACCGGATCAGATTATTTTAGATAAGCCTATTTACATAGGTTTTACTGTTTTAGAGCTCTCTAAGTCACACATGTATGACTTTCATTACAATACTATCAAACCATTTTATAAAGATCGCGTCAAGTTGTGCTATACAGATACGGATTCGTTTGTTTATAAAATATACACTTATGATTTTTATGACGACCTAAAACATAACTTTTTACAATATTTTGATACAAGTAATTATAATATAGAAAATGAATTTAATATTCCATTAAAAAACAAAAAGATTCCAGGTCTATTTAAAGATGAAATGGGAGGTCAGATCATCACACATTTTGTAGGATTAAGGGCTAAACTTTACTCTTTACAGACTGCTGATCAGGTGATTAAAAAAGCAAAAGGTGTGAAATCAAGTGTTGTGAAAGATTTGAAAATAACGGACTACAAAAACGTTTTATTTAATGGTGGTATTATCCAAAAGAAAAATGTTATATTTAAATCTATCAAACATGAAATATTCACTCAAACAGTTAATAAAGTAGCCCTTTCAAACAACGATGACAAACTTGCAATATGTGTTGATAAGATGTCTACGTTGGCTTGGGGTCATTCGTCAATTCTTTAAAAAAATACAACATAAGACTTGTGCAATGGTGTGTGTGTGTGTGTGTGTGTGTGTGTGTGTGTGTGTATTTTGATAAATTTTAGTATGAAGGTAGAATACACACTGGATTATAAGCTACTTTTTATCCTAGAATAAAGTAGGTAACATTTAATCGTAACTTATTAAAATGTAAGTAGTATGTAGAATTTTAAAATAAATCATATAAATGTATAATTTTGAATAAAATATATATTTAATTGTATATTGTTTTTTTATTTACCTACCCTGTTTACCCTGATTTAATAAATAGTTGAATTATTAGTTAGTTAATAAGTTTATAAAAATCACCTTTCTTCGGTACCTACTTATTTTAATAAAACATTCATTTCATAACATAGTACCAATCAATTAAGTAGACCAGTTCATTGCCTTATGTATTGACTACAATGTAAAATGCTTGGTAAGCTTTTCTTATCAAGCGTCAACGATTTATAATTTGTAGATACGACATACGTTAAAAATACCTAACACGATATTCTAATTAATATAAGATATTTACTTGTCATTCTACAATGCATGTTTTTATATAAGTATCTATTTTAATTACGAATTAGTTGATGATTGTTCTATCTATTCTTAATGGTCTATGATTAATACGTAATGTAGAGAAATGCTACATTTGTAACAAATTGTGTTATTTCGTAAATACCTTTCGTCTTGAATAGACCAAAAATATAAACAGTAAAAATAGTCATGTCTTCGGTAAGTAAAATATTATTAAAAACTAAATTAAACACATTGTTTTTTGTAGAGATGTACTAATTAAAGTTTTTTATTTCAGTTTACTCAAGAACCTTACGACTGTTTTATCCAATGTGCTCAAGATCCTCGGTTGTTTGATGAAGAATTTGAGGAGCAGATGAGGCGTGAAGCTGAGTCAAAGACTGTTATCAAAGAAAAGAAGTCAACAATCAGACGTCGACGAGAAAAACAAAGAAAGCTAAAGTTAACGAAATCTTTCGTCATGAGTAGGTTAGCACAAAAAGGCATTAAGTTAATTAAAATTTCCATTATAGACTTGTGCAAAAATAACATTTCTGACAGTGATAGTGACAATGATGGTGAAAATGTGATAGTAAATGCCCAGTACGTTGTTAAAGATGCTGTTGACAGCGTAATGGATGATACAGAATCGTTAGTTAAGAAAATTTCGAAAACTTTAATAGATAATGATTTTAGATTTTAACAACATTTATTTTAATTAGTAATTACCTAATTTTATTTGAATACTTTTAAGTTTTTTGTGTATTTAAGGGAAATAAAATGAAAATATTATTTGTATGCAAAGTTTTTTTATTTTTTTACATGTATTAAATTAATTGATAGACCTGAATAGCATAGGTAAAAAGTACATAATTATTTATTTTCTAGATACATTTTTAAACATAACACGTTTTTGAGAGCGCACTGATTTAAATGTTTATAACAATTTAATTTATTATTTACATCACTATATTTTTTATGCAGTATAGATAAATTAGGACATTGGTTTTCATCCAATTCTAATATATTACAATTCTTCAAACCCAAGTTTTTTATCCATGTTACTTTCTCGAGACCTTTGACAACAATATTCTTATTTTCTAAATAAGGTACGATCATACGTTGAAATTCTCTATAGTCAATATATCCTTCGCTCCAATAAATACCTCTATTTCTTTCTAACCATTTAACTTGCTTTTTTTCATCACTTGTTAAATATTTGAACATGTACGGAGGTTTAATTAAAAATGTTTGGGTATGGTCTTGAGTGGCTAAAGCTAGTTCTTTAATAATGAAATTATTATCAAGGTCTTTAAAACCTTGAACATCCACTATAATAGTATCTAGATTCATGATACTTTTTTCACAGTATTGCTTAAGGGTTTATACTCAATTATACAGTCGTTCAAAATAAGACAGTATGCTGAAGTCCTATCTGGTATATCTGTATTACTTTCAATTTCCACTCTCACATCTACTACTGGACCACCTTTCAAATTATCAGCTTGCCTTGAACAGTCTATGACAAACAATGGTGTTAATTCTTTAAATTGTTTTTCACTAAGTAAAGGTTCCGAGCGGCGTCCATAATACGACTGCTGAAATCTTGTGTACTGTTCATATAATAAAGCAAAATTATTTTTAGCGAAATTTACATTTAGATTTTCATATGGAAAATAGTTTGAATTTAGGTACACCCTTATGTCACGAATATTACAATGGTCAAAGCGAGACATATCTGCAGACGAGTTATTTTTTCTGTCCGTCTGTAAACCAACGATTACATATCTTGGTTTTTCTATTTGCGATGAAGTTTTGATAGACCAAGTATGTTTTGTAGTTTTAGGTAAAGCAGGATATTCGTACAAATCCCAATTTCTAAAAATCATTTGTAGTGGACGATCTCTTTCTAAGACTTTAAGCAGACTAACTTTTTCTTTGTCTGAAACTTTAACATGTGGTACTCTCCATATGATTTTTTTAATCTGAACATCTTCTACCACTTCACCCGTGCTAAGTATTACTGAATTTAAGTTGGTGTTACTTCGTAACAGTATCAGTTCATGTCTACAATTTAATACAACCTTCTTAAAATCTTCGGCATAGCCTAGAATATTAGAAAGAGGGATGGAAGCAGAAAAATTACCACCAAATACATTTTTTATACCATCTATATTCCAACCCCAAGCATGTGATACTTTTGATTCATTTTCATTCATCGATAGTAGCGATTTTATCGTAGTAGTAATACCTGCATTTTTTATTTTATCAATTTCCACTCCATTTATTTCATACCTTATATCTTGGAATAAATAAAGTAAGGCATTATTCGTAAATTGTACACTAGTAGTTGTTTCTTTTTGATCATGTTTCTTGACGATGATGGTTCCTTCTAAATACAGGGTACTGGCTGATGGCAGTATGTATAGATCTTGTTGATTAATAGGTATTCGAATTTCATCATTCCTGTTAAAACTTGTAACATAGGGTTTGTATGAATGAAATTCAATTCCTTCGACTGTGTTATCATAAGTAGGAGTGGATAAAACATCTAAAATATTCATTTTAGCAAACCGATTGTTTTAAGGAATACTTTGTTGTCTTTTGTTAGTTTTATTTTCTTATTAGAGCGAGCTCTTATTTGCTTGATAGTTTGAGTTGGACTGTTGTTTTTAATTTGTTGTGGTTCATATTTATTGTAGTCAATCATTTTTACTTCTAAGATGTAGATAGAGCTGCACTTCTTCACCACGTAAATTTATCAACCTATTATTTATATCTAACAGCCTGATATGAATGCAGCTTATATTATTTTGATTGATCGGAAAATATATTGCGTTTTTGGGTATTTCAATAATCCGATATCCTGGCGGTACATTGAGTGCAAATTCGTGCACAATGTGACTGGGTTCTCCGTTTATATATGATCCACTCACAATATCACATTCGATCCGGATCACGGTTGTAGGCAAAATGTTTACTGGAAACTCAGACACATGCCATTTATTTGCTTTCAATGTCTGTCTTTTAAAACCTAATATACTTCCAAAAGTATCTTCTTTATCAAAATTTATATTTTTGTTGGAATATAGAGTAGTTTTTAAAGTATTGTTATTGCACTGTAGTTTAATTGTAGCATCTTTTATTTCAGATTTGATATAATCACTGATATCTTGCAATTCGTAACTGCCTTCAGGTATTTCAATAACTTGATTGGATCCATAATATAGCTTGTTATTTCTTTTATCAATATTTGGAATAGAATTAAATGTTGAAAAATGTAACAATGCGCATTCATACTGACCATATAATTGCAGTGAGTTAGGGTAGTAAGTAGATAAATCTGACGAATTACCTGTTATCGACAATGTGAGAGACATTTTGCAAATGGTTGAAATGAAAGAAAATCATACGATTTATACTTTTCATTCCAAAAATTTCTTAAGTATTCTAAACATAAGTGTCCACAGTTAACAGTATTAAATTTTTGTAACCTTGTATAGTTATAAAACACATTACATTTTTTAAAAAACCTCATTAATTCCTTTGGAGGTTTTAAATCTCCAAAGCTATCAAAATATTCACAATAATTACTAACTTTGACATAAGCTACCCAATGCGTACCTTTATTTTTGGAATTGTCTGAATTGACGATACCGCATTCTATGTATTTTGGTCTCCTCGGTAACTGATCTTTCATATAGACTCCTCGGAAGTATGGGATGTCTCTGGCATACTTTTGAATATCTATGTTAGTTAAGGCACGTTTAGGTAGCTTAGTGTTTAGTTTTTTTGAGATTCTATAAACAAGCCTTTACCTTTTTTGTATGACTTAATATATAAACCCTTGCCTAAAGCTAAAGCCTCCATAGTCTTATTATGTCGTTCTGTTTCTTTCAAATTTTTTTGCACTGCTTTGTAGTCATTCACTGTCTTAGCAATACCAGCTGCACCACCAGCTAAAGTTCCTAAAGCCGATAAGCCAGCAAATATTGGGATTAAGGGTAAAATACCTCCAGTCTTAGGTATGGGTATAACACGAGGTACACGAATTTTTGAAGTTCGTTTGATTATTTTTTTTGCAACCAAATGAGCTGTGTTTATTAAAGATTTATTATCTTTCGGCTTGAGTTTTTTAATTTTTGATTTTATTTTTGTCAGAAGATTATTAAAACCCTTAACACCGGCACCTGATTTCAATTTGGCTTTCATAACTTTGCTAACTAACCATGAGCTAAGCTTTTCTCCTTTTCCTGCTGATTTAGATTTTAGCCGTTGTTTAGCCATGTTAAGTAGTTGTAAATCTGCTTTATGTCGATTGATTAAGTCAGATTGGTTTTCGTAAGCAATGTCGTGTTGCATACAAGCTTCGTCTAGCTTATTCACACCTCGATCACCTCGTTGTAATCTTTTCTGTAGTTTAGTGCCCGGACCGCAATAGTTGTAACCAGGCAAATGTAATTCAAACGGTAGATGATTAATTATACTATTTACAAGTCCACCACCTTGCATCGCTTAGAGCATAATGAAATGAACAGATCAAAGAATATATATATTATATAGCTTAACCTATAATTGCCGTTCTGTCAATCCAACTATTTTCTGTCTTACTTAAACCCAACCATTTTACATACAGTTTCTTTCCTTTTCTTTTTAAAACTTTCTCTATCAAATACATGTTTGGACAGTAAGATCTTTGAAGTTCTTGTTCGTAAAAAGTTCCGAGTATTAGTTGTTTTCGTTGATCTTCTAAATGATAAGTCACAGGGATGGTTTTTTTAATATTTTTAACAGTAAATATCTCAGTAGACCAATTGGGAGTGTACCCTTTCTCGAAAATATGTTTGTATTTACTGATACGAACTTTGTCACCAACTTTAAACTTAGGTTTGTTCGAGCTAGATACCTGTTTTCCAGATTTTTTAATATTATTTTTTATTGTACATTCGTTACGTTTATTAACATCGCAGGGCTTACATTTTATAGTATGATGTTTAGTATTGTTATACATATAAATAGTATCATCTAATACAGAACCAATCCATTTGTAATTTCCGTTAAAACTAAATCGTTTATATAATTTATTTTTAATAGTTTTAATCAACCTCTCTACAATCGACGCTTTTTTAGTAGAAAAAGAAGAGTAGTGGTTTATGTTGTATTTTTTCATTAACGATTGGAATTCAGTGTTATAAAATTCAGTCCCAAAATCAGTTTGTAAATGGATGGGGCGACGCTGGCTTTTGGTAAGTATTTGCTGAAATGCAAGAGTAACACTGTGCTTATTTTTCATTTTTAATGGTTCTGTCCAAGCGTATTTTGAGAAACAATCAATAACTATTAAAATATAGCTATAGTTATTGTTGTATCTTTTCACGTTCTGCATATCTATTAAATCAGCTTGCCATAAATCATCGATCCCTTTTAGTGTAACAGAACGACGTAGAAAATTTTTCCTTGCTGCTTTATGTATTTCATTAATAATCTCCTGTTTGGTCATTGCGTTGATTTATTTACTTTAAACAAATTGTCGACCTCTGCTTTAGTATAAAACTTATCTTCTGAATGAGTTAAGATTTCAGATAACCTGGCTTTTAAAGTATTTTCGATAGAACTTTGAGTATCTACTAGGATTTTTGTACGTTGTTGCTCAAACAATTTACTAAGCTCATGTATTAATCTATCTTTAAATTGATCGACATATTCTTTGCTAACTGCGTCGTCTGCTTCTAGAGGAAGTCTAACCCCTCTAAGTCGTGAGTTTTTCAAATTGAAATCTCCGTTTTCAGATTGTAACAAGGCGTTATTATTACACTCAAGTATTTCTGATAAACGTAACCTTTTATGAATAGAATGTCCAAATTTATCTACATTCATGTTTGAGGTCTTTTGGTTAGAAAGGTGTAAAGTAAAATGAATCAAACTGATTATATTTCAATTATTTATTAATAATTTTACTTTCACGTAATTCTTCAATAATAGATATAATTTCATTATCTAACCCTGTGTTACCCGCATCTCGGGAAGCAATTAATAACTTCAACCTGTCTACTAGTTCATTAGGATCATCCCAGTATACGAAATTTTCATTTTTCTTCCATATTTTTGTCAAAGGTAAACTTCGTCCCTTATATTGACCACCTTGATAAGTATTTTGCTGGGAAAAAAGAGGTTTAATAATTTGCATATATTTTTGTCCTTTATTACTTTTGATTGGTTTAGAGCGATCAAAATCTCGACGATGAGCATTTGTATCGAGTAGCATTGATTTGTAATGCTGCAAATCACTCTCAGCTATCAAATCTAAATTTACTTCCTTTTTGAACAACAACTCTTTTAACCCAGGAGATTTGCGGTATTCATGTCCAGCTACTGTGATTTTATCGTTATCGATTTTTATAACAGCAGAACCTAGCATTAATTTCTTGCCTAGGTTTCGTACACCAAATGGAATATCTAGCGGTTCTTCTGAGGAAACTGACCAGGAAGATATATCGCTGTCTTCATATTTATTAAATGATTCATACGAAGTGTTACTGTCGCTATCAGTTTCAGCTTCATTTATATCTGCATCATTATCACTAGCATTATGTTTTTTTGTTCTAATGCGATCTTCCAATATTTGTTTTTCATTAATAGGAGTTTTTGTTTCTTCGTTGGTAAAAGGTAAAATACTTTTGGTTTGCTTACTAATGCTAGCTATTTGGTTGAGAGGTTCTGTTACTGGCTTGAAAACTGATTCCAGCGCTTGATTTTTATCATTCTCAAAATCTCTCATTTTTCGCACTTTTCTTTTTACAGCTTCTGTAGCATCTACAATTTGTCTTTTTAATTGTTTTTCCATAACAATAAATAAGATTGTTATCGGCTAAGAGTTGTCTGAAGAATAAGTACATAAAGAAAATGAATACTCTTTAAATACGGTACAGATATGTTATGACCGTACAGAGCTATTAATCGAATACAACGAAAGTGTCCAATTTATTTCTATAACATCCATTATTCTTAGAACAATCTTTATTTATCACAACATAGCTAAAAGGTTCACTCCATATTGTTGAACACATTTTACGAAAATCAAGCCAACTCATGTCGGTGTTGACGTGTTCGTCATAAACATGTTTCAAATTAATTTCATCTTGTTTAAATAGTATGATTAGGTTAGCATTATCTCTCACTAATTGTTTAGGAACCTTACTATAGGTTTGATTTAGATAAAAACAATCAATGTATTTGTGTCTGCCTATTGCAAAGTAATCACGCATATTATTTTGATTTCCACAAGCAACATCATCGAATATAATCACTGAGTTTGGTTTTGCATCCTGAACTTTTAATACTTCATCATTTTCTTGAAATTTCTGAAATGATGCACCAGGCACATGTTGCAAGACCTTTTCCAAAAACATGTATTTCGGTTGGTATAGAGTTTTTGAATAAACATAAATATTTTGAAATTTTAATCCATTCTCGTGAATAAGAAGTCCAATTAATAAATTTGTTTTTCCACTATTAGATGGTCCACAAATAATGCATCGAACTGAGTTAGGTAATAATTCTCCATGACGAATAATGCTCTTCGAAATATTATCACATATAGTGTTTATCTTCAATGATTGTGGTTGTTTAACGAATCTCATGTTTGATGCACGTAGGTTTAGTTGATAATGAGCAAATAAAGTATATACACAAACATTTATGCTCACCTCTCTGAGATCATATGTGTTAAATCGATCATTTAATGAATTGGAGGGCACAAACTATCGTTAGAGCGTTCTCCTTCAAAAAATTCCTTCTCCAGTCAAAGATAAGTCAGAAAACAAGTCAATTGAACGGGTCGATCGGATAATATTGTGCATTCTGCAACACCGTCGGCGCAAGGCGAACGGAGTTCGCCGAGCGACAAAAAAGGTTGGGGTTAAATTGAACGGGTCGATTGGATAATATTGGGCATTCTGCAACACCGTCGGCGCAAGGCGAACGGAGTTCGCCGAGCGACAAAAGGTGGGGCAGAATGCCCAATATTATACTACTGTTTTTAAATTCAAAATAGGAGTGTTTTCTCTTGAAGTTGATTTGATCAACTTCATAAAATATGCCTTGAGTATTGTTGCAGTAGTATTATACGTTCGGTGGTATTGTCGCCTAAACAATTTTCTACTTGTCGATAACATACTCATCACAAGACAAATTAGACTATTTCATCCTCTGTAACATGAATAATAAAAAAGCTAGTCTGGCTTAGCGGTTCCAGTGTCTGCTTTTCATCCAGACGCACCCTGGTTCGAATCCGGCACTACACCAATGACTTATATTTTCAAGTTTTGTGTGGATTTGCACCCGCTTAACGGCGAAGGAAAACATCGTGAGGAAACCGACATGTTTAAGGACCACATTATTCGAGGACATGTGTCTTCCGTAGAAGGACGCGATGTATCGGCCCAAGAAAACTCCCCTAACGAGCTAATTCTGCGGGGGAGTTACGACCCGCAGTCATGAGGAATGCGACTCAAGAGGATATGAATAATAGATGTATGAAACCAGTATATTCTAACTGAAACTCTGGAAAAATATGTAGTGTTTTTGTGGACGTGTTGACTCCTCGAACGTCGGTCCGAAAGTCAACACGTACTGAGGATGCCTCGTGGAGAGGCGAAACACGTGTCGACGAGAATATCTTGCCGAAGAAGAACAACAAAGCTTCAAGACACAAGGTGCGGTGTTGGTAAGATCTTGAGATCCACGGAGGCCACGTTGGTTAGGAGGTGAGGTGTGGCGGTGGTATATGGAGGAACACACCTAAAAACCATCAAGTTTGTTGTTTGATGTTGGTTAAGGAGCAGTCGCAGCGGAAAAACACTACATATTTTTCCAGAGATTCAGTTACAATGGATTTCCGCAAAGTAACGCCTGATTCAATATCTTATCAGTATATTCTATTTTCAATAAAAAGTTAGTAAGATCCCAATCCTATGACTACATAACTATAACTAGGTCCATCTCGATACATCATTCATCTTATACGTGCCACAGTAGCATGACGGCAGTGACCGCATACTGCAAGTTACTTTGCAAACCGTGTAATGGGGATAGCTGTGTTGTGTCTATTAGATTGGTGTAAAAGTAATTTTATAGTCGCAACAGGCTATCACATCTAATATTATAAAAACAAAAGTTTGTAAATCATACATACTCACAAACTACTTTATATTTTTTATAAATAAATAAAAAATAAATAAATAAATATTTCGGGACATTGCACACAGCGCCATCTAGCCCACACTAAGCAAACGCTTGTGTCGTGGGTACTAGATAACGGATATATAATACTTATATACTTTTTTTTGTAAATATATACATATTATACATAGAAACCACCAGACTCAACACAAGTAATTACTTATATATTTTTATAAATCATAATTACTTGTGTCATGCGGGAATAGAACCCGCAACCCTAGTTTTAGAAGGCAGAGCCACTACCCACTAAGCTAACAGGCCAGTCAAATAAAAAAAATGATAAATATGTTGTGATTGTGTGTTGTGATTCAAAAGTTACCTTTCCTTATTCACTACCTATTGGTTTAAATGAAGTTCGATTCATAAATAAATTTAATCTTGAACTACTTCAAATCAGAAATTGACGCGGGTAATGTTGTGTGAAGCCTACGCGTATAGTAGAAGATATTTTTAGATTCCAATGATACGTCAAGAACAATAATAAAATCTTAAATATAATAAAATTATAAAATCTTTAATTATAAAATCTTTTTATTATTATAAAATCTTTCATCATTATCGTCATATTTTTTTAAAGAGAAAAAATATATTTATATACAATAATAATATATAAAAAACAAGGAAAGAAAAACTAAACATACTACTTCTAACTACTACAAAAAAGAGGCACTTAGAAAATCTTTAGAAAAGCCTAAAGATAATCTAAGTGCTCCAGCCCACTACCAGTGGGCAGCGTGCCCAGCATACTGGCCGCATTACCACGCTGGATGGCAATGCTGATACGTTAAACCAGAAAAAGGCCAGCAAACATTTATTGATGTTATAAATGATATCCTATTTAAGAACTAAATTTGATCAGAATGACAATAATCTTACCATAACAAATATACATTACTCCACTAAAAGCGAAACATTAACTTTACTGAAACAAAAAGCAGTTTGAAAATATCTTAAAATACACAAACCGCTATAACCCATCACTTGGCCATAACAAGCGTATCCCTAGATCAGCAAAGTTACGGTAAATGACATATTGTAAGTTAAACAAATCGGTGCGACATGACACGAGGTGTTTGATGTTATCATGTCCCGTTCATACAAACCAGAGAAGGAAATAGTTACAGAGACTACATAAACAATGCGATAAGGCCTTCATTTGTATGGTACTAGACTTTTCTTTTTACATGTCAATCTCTTGCAAAATATCGAATTAAAAGTATACAAGCTTGACAGGAGCTAAAAGTTTATTTGTGATGCAATTTTCTGTAAGTATCTTATGAAAATATATATTTTACATGGTTTCGCCTCATCTTGATTTGCACGCCTGTAACAAATGAGTTCCGAAATTGTGATCACACAGTTTTAAAAGAATCAGAGATCAATAAGTATCAAATATATCGAAAACTTTCAGTTAAACTGGTCGACCTAAAAGACATTACCTGGAATTCAGATCATGACATATCTTTTTCTAATAAAACTGAGTAGGAATACAGGAATAAAGCTTCAATTGAATTCTCTGCTTGTTCGATCTGTACTAGCTAGTTTGAGGTTCAATTTGTCCCGTTTATCACATCTACGGCACTCTATCACTGTCCCGTTTTGTAAAATCGGTGTTTTGTGAGACTCAGACCAATGTGATATATTAACTTAAAAGTTCAATCTTCTTCTTTGAAACAGGAGATTCGCAATTATTCAAAATCAAAATAAAACCAAATGTATATATATACATTTGGTTTTAATATAATATAAGTATTTTAATTAATTTACTCTCTCTCCCTCTCTCTCTACTTACTATTTTAATTAGTCTACCAAACAGACTATCAAATATATCAAATATATTCAATACTACTATTATACACCAGTGTCTGCTTTTCATCCAGACGCACCCTGGTTCGATTCCGGCCCTACACCAATGACTTGTATTTTTAAGTTATGTGTGGATTGGCACTCGCTTAACGGTGAAAGAAACATCGTGAGGAAACCAACATGTTTGAGGACCACACAATCCGAGGACATGTGTCTTCCGTGGAAGGACCTGGGCGCCCACCACGATGTATCTGCCCAAGAGAACTCCCCTAGCGAATTAATTCTGCGGGGGAGTCACGACCCTCAGTCATGAGGAAATACGACTTGCAGAGAGAGATTATACTGTGATTATACACCATAAAACAAAAAGTAGTTTACTATTGATATTTGTCATTCTTCATCGAAATAATGGTAGCGTAGCCTGAGACATACCTACATTAGCGTCTGCTCTATATTTTACCATATTTAATGTTTGTAAGTAAGTATAAATTGTAATTTTATATATCTAATTAAATACCTAAGCGCTGATAAAATCTTTAATATTGTCTATCAAACGGATGCCGGGGTTAACCATGTCCAATATTGGGCAGGAAAAAACCAGTCGGTTTGTTTTTACACATAATTTATGTATCCGGTGTAGCATAAACAAAATCATTATAACGCTTTTAAATGCATCAAGTATTTTAGTCCTTTCAAGTGACATAAAAAGACTAACCACTAAGTTTTTTTACAAGTTTTCATTGAGTGTACAACAATTCCACTGTTTGTGTAAATACTCGAACATAAATATAAATCTGGTCGAAGTGATTCAGAAATTGTGAATTCAAATCAAATTCAAGAAATTCTGAATAATAATAGCCAAGTTGGCTACTTTACACAAAATATAGCAGTCTAACTTATGTGCCATACCGGCCATACATCGTTGCAGTTGCCCGTTTTACTCCAGAATTTATCTAAAACAATGATATTGCCCTAGATTCCTCTGGCAACATTTCCTAGCTGAATTCAATGGAGTAACTACCATTTAAATATATGTAGGTGCATTTCTTTACTCTACGGAATATACTTACTCTACGGAATAGATATTTTATTCAATGAATAATAATACACATTTAGATTTAAAGCCACACTTTTTTTTAAAAACCGGTTTTTCTGAAAATAGTTTGGAAAAAATCAAACAATCGATTTAAATTTATAAAGACTAATTAAAAACCTCGCAGATAACTATAATTTCTTCTTTAAATCTAAGTAGGTATGAATCTTACAAATCTTTCCTAAGTCTGTGTCCTATTCTAGTATGTATTTATAAACGGTGAACAACTTTTTTGAGCTAAACCTAGTGTGGTTTCACAGCTAGTTAAATATGCAGGTCGCATCCAAAATGTAAGTTAACTTTCAATTCTTTATCGGGATACAATCTACAGTATAAACAATTGGGGTTTACTTTTAAAATATTTACATATTCACTGGGAGGTTGATTTAATTTTCGTTTTAATTACTTATCGTTCGTATTGTGAATTTTATCTCCAGCGCAAAGAATTGAGCTAGTTTAGTTGTATAGACTGGAAAAGTATGTGATAGTGTTTATTAAAGCCATATATATTTAGTATATAGTATCTTCTTCTCGAATGAGAGTGGCCAACTCTGGTGTCGAGACTTTATCAAGCCGCACTAAGGACCTCTGACAAGGCTTTACGACTGCCGTAATAGACAAACAGCCGGGACTTACTAGTTAACTTGTCATCTGACCCACGGAAGCGCCCAAAATGGAATACTACTTTTCAGTCACCCATCTAAGAACTGACCGCGTCGACTTCAGCTTGACATTGGTAATTCATGCGATTGCCTCAGCCAGCTGAGCTACAGACGCTTCAATATAATAATTTTACTAAAGTCATACACATATGAAATCTGATCCCGGCAAAGCATTATCTTACTTACCTTAACAACTAGTCAACTTACTTAACCACTAAGTTAACAGTAATCCATGGGAACACAGTCACGGCCTTTTAACTGCGGGTTCAAGTTTAACTATTTCGGTTATCCGTGATCTTGTGACTCGGTTAACAACTGGGCTGTGACTGACAGACCAACTTGTCGTTCTTTGTTGATTGTAATTAGTGTTTGTGTGTATTTTGTTATTTTCTCACTAAGGTAGGCGGATGTGTTGTGCGTTACTTTTATGAGTGAGTGTGAAATATATTTTATGGTGTGGTGGTTCTTGTATGTTTAATAGTAGACATAAAACATATTTTTTTACAGATCGATACTGGTGTTTTGCTTTGGTTTTTGCTGCATGCAGTTTAATTTGTAAACAAGCTACAAAATGTTTTGAGTTTGATAGGTTGTTGACTGAATCAGATGATATAAATAATGATTCCAGTGATATCCTTCAAAATACCTACTTATATTCAAATAAACCGTTACCAAAAATCTGAACTTGTAAGTGGGCGTACAGACATATTAATAGACATAATTACCTACTATATCGTGAACTACTCGAATTAAACCAAACAAATCGTAACTATTAATAGAAAGCGGACATGTTGAATCGTTTTAATAAAAAAATAATAACAGTTCCTGATTATTAATTAAAATGAGATTAAGACGCACAAAAAATATACAGGTAAAATTTCTTAGAATACCACCCATGTTGACTGTCAGTTTGGGAATTCAAGCGTGAACCGCTTAAAAGACAAGTTATGACATTAGACTGAGATATCAATACCTGAAATTCCTTGCCTGTTCCTCCGTGTTCCCCACGCACTACAATCCAGCGATCTACAAAGCGAGAGTGAATCGGTTCTTATCGAGTAAGCAAGCTCCATCTTAGGCTTTGCTTTACTTACCATCAGGCAAACTATGGGCAAGTGCAAACCCGTTTTATAAAAAAAAACAATAGTAGCACTTATCTGTATTCTGTTTAGTAAACATATTGTATCGTATAAAACTTACGCACGTTACTTATGTTCCTGACAATTATGAAAACAATACAAACATCATCATCATCACCAGCCTTCGTCCTTGCTTGGACACTTGACTAAGTTATGCCACCGAAATGCATCAATACTGATGTAGAATTTTATGAATTTAAATTAAGTAAGTTAAATTTCTATAACTGTTAACTTGTGTTTGTAATAAAGACTTTCTCTATTCTATACAGGCTACGTTTGAAACTACAGTACCTACTTTATAGTTTGATATCGCTACAATCAACACTATTTTGTGGTCAAATTTGGCTGTAAGCAAAACTCAACAATTTCTCGTATACATATTTATTTAAAATTTTAATAAAAACACTGGTAATGAAATAATGCCTATAATTAAATACAGAAGCCTCCACCTTGGCATTGATACATGCAATCATTGGATATTTAATACTAAAGGTTAGAATAGCTGATAATAACATCATATTATATTATTGCAAATAACTTATTGTGACAGCATCTTCAAGTGATATTACATCGAAGTTAAATTTACTACAACAATAGTAATTATAATTCACACAGACCTACTAATAGTAATTTGATTGATTTTTTCGTTAATTTGTATGATTTTGTAACTCTATGTTACCTTCGTTGATAACATTTGCAAGTCTAGTCAATTTAGTTGAAGTCACAAAGTGTTATTGCATAAATTAGCAGTTTTAATAACAACAGACGCAAGACTTTCAAAATTCAAATTCAAAATTTAGAATTTTGAACTTTTACCTACTTATTGGGTTAGCATCCAGAAGATTTCTTAGTCACAGTTTTCTTTATTTCAGAGCAATCACAATCACAGGTTTTGTAAATGTTTTTTTCATCTCGGCAGACGCAGACACAGTCAGCGCCTTTAGTATTGATGCATGTACATTTAGAATAAGAACATTTGGCCCCACCGTTGTCAGACTTGACACATTTACAGTCATCGCATCTCTTGATGTTACCAGACTCGTCGTTGCAAACACAAATGCATGATTTTCCTTCTGTAGGAATACATACGCATCCTGCTTTGTCACATTTAGGCTTATTCGATGGTGCAGTAGATTGACGAGTAGCTTGGGTATTTTTGCAATATGATTACTGTTCAACTTCGTTAGAGCAACATCCAGAAGATTTTTTGGTCACATTTTTCTCAACTTCTATTTTCTTCGTGTCGGAACAAGAACAATCACAGGTATTGAAGTTACCTTTTCCATCTTTGCAAACGCAAATGCAGTCGGCTCCTTTAGCATCAATGCAAGTGCATTTAGAGTCAGTGCATGTCGATGGACCCTTGTTAGATTTGTTACATTTGCAATCATCGCACTTGACAATATCACCACGTTCGTTTTCACAAACGCAAACGCAAGATTTGTTTCCCGTAGGAAGGCAAACGCATTCGGTTTCTTCACATTCGTAAATCCGCGAGGATTTAATGTTTTTCTTTCCATCGCACTTGCAATCCTTTTCTTCTTTCTTTCCCACATCTTTGGTAGCGGTTTCTTCAGTTTTCTTTGAGCAGGATCCACCAGATTTGCATTCCATACTTCGGTCCAATACTTTTTCTTTGTCTTCAGTACAACAGCAGTCACACGCTTTTAACTTTCCTCCTTCATCTTTGCAAATGCAGATACAGTCAACACCCTTAGTGATAATGCAAGTGCATTTAGAATCATCACATTTACATTGACAATTGTCAGATTTAATACATTTGCAATCATCGCACTTCATGATGTCGCCTCGTTCATTCTCGCAAACACAAATGCAAGATTTTCCTTCCGTAGGAATGCAAAAACATCCTGCTTTGTCGCATTGGAATGACTTGTTGATGGAAACTTTGCAGCACGGCATTTTGTTTATCTGTATATAAATAAATTTATGTCAAGAATTAAAATGCACTATATTAGAAAAACTAATCAATTTACACAATTTTACTAAAAACCGAGAAGAATATAAATAAATAAAATGTCCAAAAATATGTTATAATATATTTCTATCGATAAGAAATTTTTTGTCGAGTACACAAAACAATTTTCCACAAAAACAAGAGTACGATGGACACAATTTACAAATAAACCACAGCAATTAATGTTTTATAAAACTCACCTTATCAAATTCCTTCCAAACAACAACAACACCTTTATCAATCCAAACAAGATAAATGTAATTAGCACTTATCGCTTTCACTGCTCCTGATGGCTGGTATAATGTGTCTGATGTTGATAACAGCTCCGTCGACACATATATAGCATATATAAGTTGAACTGAAACGAGGAGCCGTGTGCAAAAGTAGGTAAGTAAGTCACAACAAGGTATTGTTGTGACTCATGATAATAATGATTGTGGTGATAGTGAAATTAGGGCTGATGCGGCCTAGATTTCATAATGATAAATAATTCACAATACATCTTAACCTACTGGAAAAATTTTGTTACTTTATAAAATGTTCTAGAATCTAGATGTTTAATAAAACAGTGGTATCCTAGAAAATACGTGGAATATGTGTATGAGATAATTAGATATTTTAGTCTTTGCCAAAGTCACGCTCAATCGAGTTTGGCTGATCTAAAGCCGCACAGTATTCATTATTTAGGTTTTTTCATTATTTTCATCTATACTAATATTATGAAGCTGAAGAGTTTGTTTGTTCGAACGCGCTTATCTCGGGAACTACTGGTGCGAATTGAAAAAATCTTTTTTTGTTGAATAGGCCATTTATCTAGAAAGGCTTTAGGCTATATAACATCACGCTGCAACTAATAGGAACGAAGAAACAATGGAAAATGTGAAAAAAACGGGGAAAATTATTCATCTTTGAGGGTTTGCGTTGCGTGCGCTGTAAAAACGGTTCAAGATATCAAAAATATATGTATGAAAGAATTAATGCCCAAAATAACTATTCCTTGCGGACGAAGTCGCAGCCACAGCTAGATTTTAATAAAAAAAAATAGTCTAAAATATTGATATTGTCTTAAATTAGGTAAAATATCTATATGTAATAATTTGTAATAATATCATTAGAAAACCCCACATTAAAATAAAATCAATATATATTTAACTTCAATAGGCACATATATAATAAATTACTAGAAATTTTCCTTCTCCACAACAGTCTAAAGTCCATACTACATCATGACGTCATGGAATGACTCATGCCATAGATGCAATACGAGTAGGAATGGTGTAAAGTTGAATCATGTAACAATAAAATTATCCGTGTGCAAATTCTGAAAGGACGTGTGAAATAAGCTTTCTAGAAAATATATATCTACGCCTAGGTTTAATAACACTTATAAACTATATTACTATCTAGTTGATAAGAGATAGGAACACAAAACATATGCTACTTGTTGTTGAATGTTTTCTGTATTATTTTTCTGGCTTTCTTCGGAAAAGGATAATGATTATAAAATAGTATTTTGATAACTTTTTACAACTATGTTAATCCGATGCCGTAACACTTTCGTTAACTAACTTGTATTTTCATTATTATACACTCAAATGTACACACATCTTTTAACTACCATTTTACCTGTAATAGTTATTTTTCTTCACATGAATATTTTTTTTTATTAACCTATACTGTCCCACTCCTGGGCAAAGGTCTCCTCCAACTCCTTCCATGCGTGCCGGTCGAAGGCCCCTCACGCCAGGCACCCCGAAACCGGTCAAGATCCTGATTCCTGACGCCAGCGGGTGCTAGGCTTTCCTCTACCACATGAATAATAAAAACAATAAATTCGATTAGCTTTTAATCTACCACTTTTTGTATGTAGAACTTTACTTTGGTTTGGTTTGGAGACTGTTTAGTAGAAGCTGTGTTTCCTGTGAACTACATTCCAAGGGTCTTAAAATCTAGTGTTTATAGGTACCTTCTAGGTAAGCGTGTTACACCCTATGCTGCAGCAATGCTTAACATAAGGCAGGGTGTCAAACGTAAACCTATCCCACGTACAAAAAATAATTATAACTTTGCATCATGACTTCAAAACCACGATTTCATATTCAGTCTTAATCTTAAGAACCGTATTAGCAAGTCGATACATTTGTGGGTAACATTTGACCGCGCGTGGGCTAAGCAAGCAAGCACCCGCTTGATCGTATACTTCAAGGCAGGTTTCTCAATGCCAATAGCCTAGGTATAGAGGGATTTCAAAACGTGGAGTTTTATTTTTGCGAACGGAACGAATCGACACCTCAACTTTAAGGTTATGTGTTCTTTTCAAGGCTTACTAAAGAGTAATCACCTTTTTTAAGTAAAATAAGATAGTGCCCAAAAAATTATCATCATTTTCACTAAGGTTTCGGAAAATAGAGCGGCGGATTACCATAAAATAATGATTTTTAATGAGCCATATGGTGGACTAGATTGATTTAACCATGCTCATTATTTTTTTTTTAAATGAAGCTTGGTATGTTTAAATTGTTAAATATATAACATACTGTTTTTTTTTTAATAATTATACTTTTCTCTCCTGGATTTAATAAATAATTTAGTAATTTATAAATTTATTTAGTAAAAACTGTTTTAAAGTGAGAATATGTAAATTAATTGGTTAATGTGAGTGACATTTATAAGAAAGCAATACTTTAAAAAACCGAATGCTGTTAGCGAGCGAAATTATAATTACACTAAATAACTCACAAGTTTCACTTGACATTCAAATGCATTGACGCACTGAGTGATACCTACTCAAAGAGCTGGTGAAATTGGGAACTTCGAGAAAGTACCGGATTGAGCGAGTGCTCGGTGCATGATAAACGAATGACGTCATAAGAGGTTACAGTTGGTTTTTACCATTGTGGTCATATTATTATGCATTTGAGCCGTTTGAGTATATGTATAGGAGCAACAAACGTAAACGTTAACAAAGTGGAAAGCCTTTAAATTCTATATATATATAAGTATTATAAGAGTGCAAGGGTTAATGACTTTGATCATGTACAACGTAAATGTCGATGTTTTTGTCTTAGAAATGGGTTTTTTAATATATTTTTCATTTTAACACGTATTTCCTTTTTAACCGTCTTTCAATAAATAGTTGGTATTAAATTTGGGTAACTAAAAATACGATATCATATTTATTTGAATAACATGTTTAAACTGACTTTACAATCAATCACATCGCTAGTAGTAGTACCACTTAATTTAATTATACGTCTGGAAACTGCTTAAGTAAATAAGATAAATAATGCAAATAAAACATTGGTATGCATTACCGTCCAATTTGCATTAAAATGCATCATAATCTGCTCGGTGCCTTAATTAAAGACAATTGCTTCAAATGTCTACCTTATTGCGTTCATTGTAACATTATCGCTTTTTTAATATAAAACAAAAACGTGTTAGAATTTACTAACAGACTTTATTTTAATTTCATTGTAAAGACTATGCTAAAAGTACCAACTAACATAGATTGGAGACAGAATCATGCAATTCTATTGATACCCTTAATTCAGTATAGGTATATATATTTTCAACGTGTGTCTATATTAATCATCATCATTTACTAACATGAAGATCAAGAAATTAACATTACTATTTTTATGAGCATATATTGTTAATTTGCTATAAGTTGGCTGAAAAGGTTCTCAAACGAGGCATCATAAATTAAATTCATTTAACAAATTACATTCCTTCTCACAATCATGCCCTATTTGGCACACAAAGTGACATAAGTCTGTAAGTCTGCAATTTTCTTTGAATTTCCTCTTTATATCATTCAGAATTGGAAGAATCCCCTACATGGGTAGTATTATTAGCCAATTGTGCATTCTTTCCTATTTACACGTGGAGAAAAACGCGAAAAGCTTGCAATCTGGCTTAGCTAAGAACTAGCTCGGCTTAGAAGATCTATCTCTTGTAGCGATGCGAGTGCGATGATAACTTGTATGTTTTCGTTTAATACGTAAGCTACGTATAAGCAAGTGCTTATAAAAATCAATATTCATTACAGTAGTACCAGCAAAGCAGTACTGATATAGAAATGCGGTGTTTTAATTTTCGGTACGTTACTGTTAATGATTACATCGCGGTATCAAAACTTTTTTTTTATGATTGATGGGTCCACACATTTTTTGTTACTTAAGGTTTGCCCATAGCTCGTGATCAGATCAGCGTAAACATATTTCAAAATGATCAACAGCAATGTTTCTCGCTTTCATACAAATATTTACTAAGTCTGATATGCCCACTAGACAATCAGAGTGGCTTGTTACTAATATTTCTTTAAACATAGCAAAACCATGTATGTATTAAATCGCGTCGCTCCCCAAGCAAGCACCTTTATCCTGTCGTCTTTAGATTATAAACAAGCACTAAGTAGTGTCTAAGTGCACTAAAACCAGCTGTCGTCAAGTAACAGTTAGTACTAATGATCCCTGGAAATGATATCCTGGAGCATGCTGTAGGGCAGTCACAATCAATTAGCAAGTTCCTGAGGTAGGAATTATGACGTTTAACTGTTGGGTGGTGACGGTGAGAAGAGGGTGGGCAAACTTGAAGGATTTTTGCGGATATGGGCGCAGTCATTTTTATGTGTATTTCGAAGAATAGAGACAATAACCAAACCAGCAACAATAATTGGCTCAGGTTTTACGAATAAGAATATTCCTTACAGTAATTGCGGTGCAACAGGAAAATCATATTTAAAAACTCAAAGGTGACTGACTGGCTGACTGACATTGTGATCTATCAACGCACAGCCCAAACCACTGGACAAATCAGGTTGAATTTTGGCATGCAGGTAGATGTTATAACGTAGGTAGTGGATACCAACGTCGTAACATCTACCTGAAGGATTTAAGAAAATGCCACTTTTAAAGGAGTGCAATAGGGGTGCAAGTTTTATTAGTTAAATTTTTTAGCACCCACTAGTTATTTATGTTTACATCTACGCAAATTAACTCTGATAAAATGCTAGTATGTATTCGTACTATGTTAAATAACTAAACATCTAAAGAAACAGATGGATGTCATGATTCTCCAACGCACTTTTCTTGTTTGAGCAACAGTTATCAGGTTTCATCAGTAAGGCTGCATGCTTGCTTCTATCATTCAGGTATAAATATGTTCAGTGTGGTCACCCTACATATGGGCGCTACATAAGCCCCACTTCCTCGTGGTCGGCGTTTTGTGAAATGTCCGGAAGTTTTCTTGCGTTACAACATTCGCATTGCTGTTTGTTATTATATACTTATTCAGTGCGTTTTCCGTGTTGCACAGTTTTTATGGGTATTGTTCTTTACGCGTGGTTTACTTACTTACACATTTATCGTATTTTTTGTAGTAATTTATTTTAATCTAATGGAATAATTTCATAATCGTTTTAGCGTTCCGCCAGCAAGAGGTATTAAAATAATAATTTACAAAAAGAAAATCGATAAACCATGTAATACCTGGTATAATAATATCTTGTTTTTGGATGTATTTGTGAAAGGAATACACACTAAAATAAAGATTTTATCTGGTGTGTAAATCTAACAGATAATTCAATTTAAAACACCCCGAACAGTACAATCATCATTAGCAATAAAACCTGTCCTATAAAATTACAAATTACCCCTTATTGTGTCTCCCATGCATGGCTGCATACATTAAAACCTACAGCTATTAATGTTCATTCAAATGCACAATCAATAAATGTAGGTACATTACACTGAACATCACTTGCAAGGTTCTAAGACAAATGCATGTAAAGCTGAGAACATACGAGTTAGTTAAGAGAAAAGGCATTTAAATTAGAAAGATTAGCTAGCAATACAATGACGGTACAGGTGATACACGGTTGAAATTTACTAAACAATGTAAATAATGTAAGTGTAACTGAATTATTCGAGTTAAATCTAAAAGTTTTAGAGTTTTTATTATACGAAATCCTGTGTAATCTTTATATGTTATCCCTTTCTTATACTTTATGTATTTTTCGTTCGTTTTAAGTATTGACTAATTGATCAAGACATTCCCTTATACCAAATTTTTGTATTCTGAAAGGTGAAATGTTGAATAACTTCATGCACACTACACAACAATAACCTGTACCCATGTTCCTAAACAAATGATTTGATTAATAGATTTTTTTGAGAAGCATGATTGAACTGTTTTCACAGGTTACAAAGATTCTCCAACAAAAGCATTAGTCCGTTCAATTCAATCCATTACAACAATTACTTCAGTATGTTCTAAGCTCTACCCTACATATATATCGGGTCCCCGGCAGCTACAAATAACATTAATTATGCTAAATGCAGTCGACCTCGCCACCTTGCGGCTGCCATCTTCGGAACATGACGTGTGTTCATTCATGGCTACGTACAGGCTTCGACACAAGTGAAAGCAAGTTTTATTTTTATTTACTACAAGTAAATCTTGTGTTGTGTTGTAGTCAACACAACACAAGATCTCGGTCTCAGTGTAGGCAATGCGTACCACAGACATGAAATGTATTGTAGATAGCAATTATGGAGTGATCTTTATAAATAAAAATGAATTGTTGTTCGTTAGTCTGATTAAAACTCGAGAACGGCTGAACGGATTTATCTTATCTTAGTCTTGAAATGTTCGTGGAGGTCTAGGGAAGGTTTAAAAGGGAAAAAAAAAACAAAAAAAAAATGCAAAAGTTTAGGTCGCAGTACGAAGTCTGCCGGAACAGCTAGTTCTTAATAAATAATAAGAACTAAATTTAAGATATGTTAAGGAGTTTATGTGCTTACATTTTTTATATCAGAGTAAACGTTTAAATCAAAACAACTTACAAAACACATATTATAATAATAAATGAATTTGAATTTGAACTCGCGGTATTGCATGTGTTTCTTATATCGACACAAAAAGTAGCTTACTACACGTCAGAACTTTGTGCTATTAAGATATCTAAAAATAGGATACATCGTCGCTTCGTTGCGGCGTAAGAAAAGATTAAAAAAACTAACACGATACCTACTCAGAGTTCCAGTTAGATAGTGCGATTTCCAAGTTTATCAGAGTTTCGTTTTATTTTTGCTATAAGAACTAGCTGAATTCATATAAAGAACTGTCAATGATGTGTGATGATGAATTATGAATGCTTTAACAGGAACAATCTAATTCAAAGCTTTATTTTTTACTGTACTATAAGCTAATAAGTAATTTAAAAAAACGCAGAACCTAATAAGTTTCATCTGTCAATATTTTTTTGGTCATTCAGATAAACAAAGTTACGGCTAACATGTCAAGAGGTGTCAGAGGATAAAACTTTATGATGCTAATAAATGTCTTGAGGAAAAACCTTCATTATAAGTCACAGTATTCTAAGAAATATATCTTAAGAGATCTAATAACTTGCTGTTGCTTGTTAGTAGTGTAGTTTTTCTAAGAATGGTGTTAAAACGGTCTTGTTATTTAATTCCATTTAACTTGTCTGATAATCAGTAATCATGATGTATTTATTTACTGTAGAAATTTTAACAGATACCTACTAATTTGCTCCTAAAGGATTATTTTTCTAAATAAATTGTAATACGGTAAACACCAATTTGTCAATAAAGACTAACGATGCCTAAATTATAAGAAAACTACTAATAGTTTTTGTCAAAAATGATCCGTTTAACACAAATATTCATCAAAAATTTAATTGTTTTTCTCACTGACTGTACACATTAGTTCGACAGTCGATATTTATCGAGACATATTTTGCGTGGGCCTTACATTGAATGGCATTCCAACCTAGCATAATAATGATAATTCACATCTTATTGCCGCTAGATTACTTATCTGCAAATTGTACAGTAATGATTAATTGTTTTGTTTTCTTCTTTACAGGTAAGGAAAATGGAATGGAGAAATTGGACATCTGTGAGATGAATGTGCATCTTTTACAGATTAGGTATGCTTCATCTGTTGCAAGTAAACACTAACTACTTCTATTTCAATTAAACTTGGAATATAATACAACTTTATTGCACATCAACAAATATAAATGAACATAATAAAAGTACTTAAACTATAGATGTACTCGTATGTAGGTACAAGAGGCCGGCATTATCACATTGAGTGATGTTTTCCAGGCAATGTGATGTAAAGTTAAATGACATTAACACGTGAATGGATTGTGTTTTTTTTTTTGTTGATAGTTATGGCTATTTTATCGGGTTTTTATTGATTTAAGGTCTTTTTGATAAAACTTGAAAACGTAAATTACATTAGTTGCATTACTAGTTCACCTGACACGACATATACTCGAAGGTGGAGCATGTCTGTCAGGATGTGACTGAACAGTTGAAAGTAATGTTGTAATATTGATATTTTTATTTTATTTCGATACTCTACCAAATCAATTAAAAAGAATGAGAGAAGAAGTAGAGAGTGTCTTAATCTTGTAATAAGACAATTTGTCGTAAACATAGCTAATAGATATATAAAGCTAATCTATATATAAAGTTCTCATCAGTAAGTGGGTCAGTTGGTCCGTGAGGCCGTGGGTCGGAGAGGATGGGAACGTCACAATCTTACTTTCATCGGCCGACCTACGACCTCACGACCTAACTAGACTGCTTGCACAATAGGTGGGGAAGTGGATTCTAGCTGGGGAGGATTTTAAAATACCTATACATATTACCAACATTAAAAAGCCCTCCAAATTCTAATTACTAATATATGTTTTAAAAACTCTTCTGAATCTTGAAATCTAAAATCTTTTGCAATACTATGTCATATGATTAGATGTGATATTTAGCTAGTGTTGTGTCACAAAAAAGTAGCTTTATATTTTAATTGTGCTTGATTTAACGAGTTATTTATTAATCGATGTTTCTAGTAGTAAACATTTGAGATATAAAAATCCTACTACAATGGTCGGCTATTTCACATACTCGTACATCTTGTCTATTACAAATACGAGTATACCTAATAAACTATCGATTGTACCTATATAAATTCTCCAAAAAAAAGTATATTCCCATATTCTAAGATTTCTTTCGCCATGGCAACATGATCTTATATCTCTCTGTACATATTTGGAGACTGTCCATTTCCAAACCGAATTCCTTAACAAATCTGAACACCTTAAATGTCTATTCCTAAACTGCAAGAGATAAACTTACGTAATACTCGCCTACTTGCTTTATTCGTAACCGAAAAGCAAACTCGACTCAGGGTTGTCAAAATAAAGACTTAGAACTTCAAAAGTATAAGAATGATGTAAAAAATACGGAAAAAATCACGCTTACTTATTGCAGTTGCATGTTGCACAGAGCTTTAACAAATTAAAACACAGTTTACTGTGCGTATCATCAACTGTATGGGATTTTATTAATTATTTGCATCAATTAAATCGCACATCCAGCCAAAATATTAGTGATACAATTTTTCAATTACTGTTTACGTTTGCACTTCTTACACTCACTTCCCTCGACGAATATAATTTTATTATGCTATAAAAAATATCAAACTGTGTTTGCCCAATAAAAAAAAACTGATTAACGATAATGATAACGCAGCACAGTCTGTTACAGAGTTAAAGATCGCTTACCATCAGACGAATTATGGTCAAGTGCAAACCCATACACTGTAAAATAAAGTTTCACAATATATCATTTACCTATTTCTTTCAATAACAATTCTTTTCCCTGGCAACCCTGTAAGCAAACTATACGGTTATGGTAATGCGATACGGTAAGTCGCGTTTGGAAATCGAAAGTGGTGCATACAGCGAGATCAACCAGCAGGGAATGACGGGGACAGAAGTTTTCACTAATTGATTGATTGGTGACCTTGACAATGACAGGTGACCTCGAGGAAGGAAAAAAAAATTAGAATTTAAGCTTTATGGTGATAAAGGGAAGAAGTGGTTTAATTCTAAATTTGTGTTATGCACCCCCTTATATGCTCTTCAGAGAAATAGCATGAAATATATAATATAAAACTATGCCTACATATTTTTTGTTTCAATAAATAGGAACCGTGATAACATTTTACTATGAAAATCGTGTATTAGGAATAATTTGATCATTTTTGTACCTACTACCAAATAAACGATATAAATTAACATCACTTCAGATTTAAGTATTAATTAGTGTTCAGATTTAAGTATTAATTAGTGTGTTGTTAAAACTTAAAATTGAGATGTTAAAAGTATAAAGTTATAAAGTATTATTCAAAACATGAAGTTAAGTCGTTATTATCCGCCTTAACTTATTATGCATTCTTGAATGGATTTAAAATCCCATGAATTTATAAAAGGAAGCCAATACAACATAAAACTTATTAATTTACGCAGAAGCTGAAGATGTTGTTTAGTTTATAACTTCTTTATTTATGTTATAAAACGCGCAATAAAAATTTGATTTATGGGAAGGGAAACGCAACGGTTTTCCGTATTTTCTCGGAGCATGCTATCTTATTTATGTTATTATAAAAATATATTAGACTTATAGGAAATTGGTTTTCCACTGGCATATTTTATTAAAAGTTTTACTGCTACTATCAAAATTAATTTTACTTTTGTGATTGTATAACTTTCGTGTAAACTTCAACTATACTGCTGTACTATAACAACTGCATTTTAATTTGTATATTCTTCACAATACCAGTGCAGTATTGTTGTTCATTCACTATATATCGCAATAATATTGCTTACTTCTTGAACACAATTCTGACAGCTGTCACTTTTAATTTGACAGTTCGAAAGGTTTTCCCCGTATCTGTACTCTGTCTTATAAAAACAAACAGCACATGAGCACAGTGAAAGCAACCGCGATCATTGTCCGAGATGTAAATAATACGTTACATGACCATTGCGTCTATTGTTACATTATGAATTACTTAATCACTTTACAGGTATATATTAAATTTCTGCTTTATGTTTGTTTCATATGTATGTTTGAAACGTAAGGAAGTTAGTATGAGAGTGGCCTACACTGGAGTTGAAAGTTTTCAAATCGCCCTAAAGACCTTCTCTGGGCCTAACATACTCGTACGTGTTGTATGAATTATATAAAATCTTGTAAACAAAATTATTCAAATTCTAATTATTTATTTAAATAAAAACTTATGTACTAAATATTACATGTTCACTGCACTCCACACTAGGATAACCTGTGTTGTGAAGTGCAGGCTCTTCCTTTAGTTAAATGAATGGATACAAACAAAGCTTACATACTGGTGAATTATTATGCAGGTGTATAAATAATACAAGAACATATACACAAAATTATTATACAGATCTTTGAAGAGAAAACACGTATTATGTCTTTTGAATGACGTAGTCGTTTGCAAACCAGAAAAAATATGATTTAGGGAAGTGAAATTGGCCCCAATTCGTTTTAAATGTTCAACTTTCTGTACAACTTGCGTTACTACATAAGTTATTAAGACACGTGATCAATTCGCTGATTAACATATCACCTTACATATTAGCTCCATCAAAAGAGACAATTCAGTACACCTTACTTAACTCCCTTTCCATTGTAACTTAAGTACCTACATAGTACATCTTACATAGTTAACTAAGTGCAACTTAGTCAAGCTATTCAAGTTGAAATGTGCGTGTGCTTTGTCGCCGTTACTTACGTAAGTTACGGTTAAGTAATTGAATGGGAATATGCAAGTTAGGTTGCTTAACTGGTTTTCGTTTTGTGGAAAAGCCCATGTTAAGAATATATTTCCATGTTTAGAATGGATTGGCTATTTGGAAAATCTGGGGCTTAAATGAATAAGTAATATCTGTTTTATAGGTTTGGATATGAGTACATTTTGACAGATAAATCCATGATAATTAAATATAAAAATACCTACGTGAGTTCATTTTGGAGTTAGTAAAAGTTTTTGTGAGGTAAATGTCGTTCACTTTAGTAAAAACAGTTTGCTATGATATAGTACTCTCGAGAGCATAAAATTAATGAAATGTAATACATATACATACAAATCTTTAATTTTTAAGCAAGCGAGTCGAGTAGAAACATATATGTAGGTGTATGTGTTGTAAAATAATACACATATTAATATTGCTTCCTTTCTTAGATAAAAACTGACCTTTAAACGTTAGCTGCCCTGACATTGAACTTCAACTGCAATATTCATATGCAATCAAGTATTTGTTATATATTTTTTGCATATTTTAAGCAATTTTTATTATTCGTCTAACTTATGTATATTAACTACTTAATCCGTGATACACGAACCAGTCGCGTGATGTCTGAGTATTATCTTAGCACGTGCTAATAGCTGTTATATTTTATTTAATTGCATAGACGTAAACTTTTATTTAATCATTTTTTTTTTGTTTTTTAAAACAGAAACAAAGGTAGTTATTGTTTTATTTGATTCAATTCGCTTACTCGTACATATAGTCGCAAATCAACAACCTTTTTGTGTGCAACCATCGGTTTATGTCGCAAATTCTTAAAAGCTGGAAGCCGACATTTATTTTACATTACCCTTAAAAATGGCTTAATTTACTGACCTGTATCCAGGTATAAGTACAAGAAATTGGCAGTATGTTTGTCCTTTTATCATGTTGAAACGGCTAAACTAATTTGGTGAAAATTTGTTAAGAAGACATCAAATGACCACACAAGGCACTCTTGATCTCACATGAACTCATTTTAAACCGCAGTTACACCGCAGTACTAAATATAAAGCATTTAGCTTGTCCATTATAAACCATATTCAATATGTTATAGATCAAAACGTATACAATCCCGTAATTGAATGTTAATCTAAAATGGATCGGAGAAAATCCGAATTTAAATGATTATGATAATTATGTGGGCAATATGTTTGTATATTGTCTTGTGAAGCTTAGAGGAAGCGAGCGTTTTGTTTCAAACAGACTTTACAACAATCACCGGATAAATGGCAATTTGAATTTCTATAAAATGATAGTGGCAGGTTTCCAAAATATGCTGTCAATTCTGCTACTTCCCTAATTTACCGTCAGGACTACTGGCTGTATCGTAGAGACACATCTAAGACACAGATATCAAATGTGAAAAAACGGGAACAACGCCAAAATTACCACATTTGTTCGTATATAGCATTATAAGAGATATGCAGGATATTTGCATAATAATATCCTGTGCATAACGTATTTTTAATTGGCATGGTGCCGTCCCACGGTTGGTGTGTCGCCGCCTTACGTCACATCCCTTCACAGTTTGACGCGATGCTTCACGCTGCTTCATGGTGCGTGATTGCAGGAAGCGTTGTATTACTACTAGTAGCACATCTAGGTGATGGTGTTTAGTTAAAACAAAAACAAAATCCACTTGTTTCTAATAATCCATATACATCACACTGCTCACTGTCACTGTCACATAGTACACATTCTATTTGGCACATCGGCGCACTGGTAATACATGTACCTATGTAAATCAATGAAGTGTGTTAGAAATGACCCCTCAAGCCTGTCTGCCATCATTTTTAACTAGCTGTTGTTGCTGCCCCGCACCCTCCGCGTCAGGGAGAGGCTACTCGCTTGCAACAATAAATAATTAATTTTAATTAGCTTTTTAATACAAGAAGTAAGACCATACCAAATACCTTAAGTATATCTATCCAGTGGCATTAACATCAAGGTGTTTCCGTGGGTTGGATTACAAATTACCCCGACGACCGACGGTGGACGATTCCGGAAAAAGTCCTGAGTAGAAAGAAGAAATCTAAAATAATTTGGTTAAAAATCAAATAGATTTGTAAATTACCTGAACTTAAAATTCTATCAACAAACGGTATCCAAAATGTTGATTCGTATCGGTGAAATAGGTAATCATACGAGGATATTGAGTGCTTACATACACACCTACGAATACAACCGTCTCTAATTCTATTTTTACACCTAAGTTTTCCTATTTTCTCGTCTTTTACCATTAAATCTTCTTATATTTCCATTCCATCCAATAAACCAAATACCAAACGAACAAGTTTCGGTTATCCATTTAACCCCTTGCCTCGTTTCTCAGCCGTCAGTCGAGTGTGTTCCTTGCAAATACATTTCATCCAGATTAACATACCGTTAGGGTTCATTCTGTGTTACTTTAATTATATTCAAAGGAAATGTTATGCGAGAGGTGATGGAGAAATTAAGTTGAATTTATTGGGTTGAAAATACATTTAGTAAAGTATGATTTTTCAAATATTTCTTGTTCGTAACTTTGTTTCTCAAACCATTAGATATATACATAAATGCTTATGTAAGATTGTTGATGTTTGTACTTCATTCATTCCGCAACTTGATAGTGATGGTGTTAGTGATATAAATGTCAAGAAAAGCCTCAAGTATCCGCTAATTGTGGACCAGACCTAAATGATCGTGGTATCGGTCTCGGGTATTTTTTTTTATACTTTGACGAATCATAAGATTTGTTTGACTTTGATTTGATGTGATTTTATTTCACTAAAAAGCCTTATTTCAGAGTCACCCGTGACTTACACAATTGCTAGTAGACGTATAACCGTACATACACAGTTACACTTCTTTTACAATGCTGTTAAATTCAGCAATGTCTTCACTTTCCTCTACCGACCGGATCTCAACATAAAACCTTTGTTCGATTATTCTGCACAACAACAAAAGATTCGTACTCAACAACGACATCAGACCAAATAGAAGGATAATATAGCAAAAAGTTACAAATAATATATATGTCAAGACTAGTCGCCATAAACACGTGATAAATCGATTCGATCGATCGTGAAAATAAATGGTCCACGCAGAGCAAACTTGAATCATTGAGTTTATTGTAAATATATAAAACTCAAAGGTGACTGGCTGATTTACTGACTGACTGACTGATATAGTTATCTATCAACGCACAGCCCAAACCACTGGACGGATTGGGCTGAAATTTGGAATAAAGGTAGATGTTATGACGTAGGCATCCGCTAAGAAAGGATTTTTGGAAATGCCACTTTTAAAGGGGTGAAATAGGGGATGCAAGTTTTACTTCTTAATGCGAGCGAAGCCGCGAGCACCCACTACTTGTAAATAAGGCTTTTTTAGAAGTGAAGCACAAATGACTCACTGGTCACAGGAGAAGCATTCTTACGCAATTCGTTTTGAAACGAGGCTGCCGGAACATCAAAGTTTAGTGACAGATTAATGTATTTAATTTAATAATTTAATTAAATAATACCTAAAACCGCTTGATTTAAACAATCACAATTTTTACACTGTGTGAAGTTAATCATGACTACCTATTCAGACAGTAAAGATAAATCATGTTGGTTAGTAGTACCTGATTTACATCGCCTATGTGTCTGTCGTCTGACACATGTAATGAATTCTTCACTTTCACGAACATTAGACACGTCTGATGTACAACTTCTATTATTCGAGATACAAGTGATTTTGTGGTCCACGCTCACTGCAGTGACATTTCTCTAAACAATTTAAACGATAATGTACAAAAATATTTTATTACCAAAATGTAATTAAGTTCTTATGTGTCTATGCCATGATTAAACGTATGATAAACGTACTTATCGAAATCGTATCCTTCCAATACATATTATGTAGGACCAAGGAAATTGAAAGTTAAATATTTTGCAGCTAAAGTTACGGTAACGTAGGTGCTCGTAAACTTAAAAAAAAAACTTTTTTTTTTTAATACAATTTTGTGTGTCCTGAAAATTTATAACAAATTTTTATTTATATCCATTGGTATGAGTAGAGCCCGTCTTCCTCTTCATTATTATCTATTTCTAAACTGACATTGATTTGGTAAGCGTTCACCTTTATATCGTCATCGTAATTGACACTCTCGATTTCCCGCAAAAAATAAATCGAAACCGAGACATGATCATCAAACTATTTATGTACCAATCAAAATAACAACAAGAACGGTTTTTTAGCAATATTTACTAAATTGAAAACGAAAGTACAACAATTGAAAACTCTGGTATAAATTGAATTTGGATCATTCATAACTTTTTACTTCGGAGAAGACTCAATTTGTGTAAAAACTGTGTAATAGAAAAATGTTTCTGTATTGTGACGCAATACGAAATTGAATCGAAATATTTTCAATGAACTTACTCCATTCCTATTAACTCAACAATATCTAGATTTTTTGCTTTTAAGTAGAAATTTTCTTTCAGCTGCAAAGTGTAGATCTTAAAGGTAGTTGTGGCAGTGGTAAACTTATGCTAACCATTTCAAAATGATTAAAACCGAACATTCCCGAACAAAAATAAAAAAAGTAGTTTTCAGTAATCTGCGTATGTATACTTATACATATGTATAATCTGGCAAAAACCACTACGGAATCAAAAACGGAAAAGAAACATTTTCTTAAGTATATTATTTTAAGAAAAACTGCATCAAAATCGTAGTTTTAGATATGAATATCAACTTTGGTTTGCACAAACCTATCACCCCAAACTTATATACCTATACTATCTTCGTTGGTAAACATATCACGGAAACGAAATTAATGTGTGGGGCTCTAAATTACAGTTTTCCAAAAACCGCAAAACAACAGAAACTTTCAAAAACCATCCAAACATCTCTCAAATATGCCATCAAATGTTCAGATCACGTATTTCTACTCCTCACGTTTCATGTCAATGCCACCTTCCAAATTCTACCACCAGCTATATTTATTTACACCATCATTCACGTCACTATGACCTCTAATGATGTAAATATAAGAGCTAAGGTTGAAGTTACAGTGGGATTGAAAGAGTTGGTTTGGATAAGAGTAGGTACTAACATCAATTTAGTAGTGTAGTTAGCTCGATGGCCCCTGTACGGCACATGATGATATTTGGTAGCAATTTGTGCTTAAAACTAAATATGTACCTATTATAATGAAGTTAGAAATAAATAATTATATTTAAATACTATCAATGCCTATTTTGTTTGACCGTAATCTTTTAGTGGGTCCTTAACGATATTCACTCATCATATTTAATAAGTAAGTTTGTAATAGAGTAGCCAACACTAATGTCTAGAGTTTTCAAACAGCCCTTAATTCCACGCGAAGAAATTATTTTGCTTATAACACATTTTTTTTAAATATGTAGGTATACGTATGCGTTACTATTCGTTTACCAAAATGTATCAGATAACATTTACAAAAATATGTTACTCAGATCAAAACAGGAAATCATGAAAACAACATTCCTTCAATAACAGTTGAAACAAATTGTTAAAATAAATCGATTCATACACAATAATACCTATAAGCACTAAATCGACCGAACCTTGATAAGGCCAATCGCAGATTAGAATGTTTATTTAAATTTAAATTTATTTGTTTGTTTATGTAGTCTATGTACATATACGTCTCTTTTTTACAATATAAAAACAAGGGAAGAAAAACTAAACATACTACTTCTAACTACTACAAAAAGGGGCACTTAGAAAATCTTTAGAAAAGCCTAAAGATAATCTAAGTGCTCCAGCCCACTACAGAAATTTATTTCCACTATTTTACAGAAATTTAGTTTATAAATAAATAGTTTAAGCCCAATTTTACATAAAACTTAGGCAGTTGTTTGCCTGTTTTTCAATATTTAATTAAATAAATTCTCACTTATCATTATTTAGTTAGTTAGTTAATACCTACGAGTATAGATAACAAATCGATTTATCAAACCTTGATGAGAAAATCTCAAACACGACTTTGTATCTTACTAACTGTTAATGGTTAACCTTCTCTCGACAGCAGTGTCAACAAACAGATGGTAACAAGTGATAGGGTTGCAAAAAAAAGATTTTTCTATGTTTTCTTTGATCTAATTGAAAAATTAGGTATGAATTTTTATATCTCAACTTATCAATGTAGTGTGTCTGTACTTACTTATACAGATATATTTAAATTTATTCCCCTTTTTAGACGTTTCCAAGACAAAAAAAAACATCAAAAGATGTTTTTATGCGCTTTATTTAATGTAAAATATTTTTTAATTTATACGTTAATTCTATACCTTAGCAGAGCGTAGCAATTATTACTAGTACTTTCCAACAATATTAAACACCCTTTATAAATAATCTTCACCTTCGCCAACCCTATCGTACATGACATAACTACAAAAGTTGCCGACAAAGATGATAATTGAATTACGGAAATGCTACCTCCAAGCCACTTCCGATGTTTGCTGGCCTGCTAGCTGTATCGGGCATGTTAAATACAGAATCAGTAGAAGATATGTAGGTACCTATATGTAGAGGTAGTGAGATTACCTTGAAGTTTTGGAATCACAAAACCGAAAAGTGTAAATGCCTTACTCAGGTTGAGATTTGTTTTTCTTTTTGTTTATTTTAATCTTCTTATCAAATGAGAGCGGTCAACTCTGGTGTCGAAAGTTTATCAAGCCGCCCTAAGGGCATCTGACATGGCTTTACGACTGCCGTACTAGACAAACAGCCGGGACCTACAATTTAACGTGTCATCCGACCCACGGAGTTTTTTTTTGTTTATTTTAATGAACTGAAAATACTTCTAACTATAGCAAAATTACAACAAAAAAACACTCAGAAAACCTTTAGAAAAGCCTAAAGACGTGCCCAGCGTACTGGCCGCATTACCACGGCAGCTGGCTGGATTTGGTTAATGTTTCTATTATCAAGATTCTATTACTGGCTATGTATCCGTTGGACAACTTGTAAATGAAATAAGAAACAATAAATTTACTGAAAATTTTGAAAATAAGTTCTCATCATCTCATCTCATCATTCAATACCATAATAGTTAGTACCACTCGGTCAAGAATATGATTCTAATATACATAACATATGTACATAATATATAAGTTACACAATACACATTAATATCCATATATTGGCAATGAGGGATGTAATGTAACCGGCACGTAATGACGTAAGCGCCAAGTTTCTTATTACCCACTTACCGCATCCTTTGCACCCGATACCAATACTAGAAATAAGGTATTTCCTTTACAAATGTTTTATTATAGTTAGTTTATTATATTGTTTAATTAAACGTAAATCTGGTATCTATGTGATAGCGGTAAAATCTTAACAAATGCAAACCTTTCTTCTTTTTTTGCATTATGTGTGTTTCAATGTACCTATATATGTATATATTTTCTCTCTTTTCTTTCTGTAAAATGCTTGAATGTGTTAAAAACTAGGGGTCTCGGATACATTAAGTAAGTAAGTAGACTATTTGAAACTCCTAGAATCTCTTTAGTAAAAAAATATAAAAAATATGGTTTTATACGCGGCTCTTTCTCGGAAAATAGATTTGATAGTGAATTAATGTCTCTTTTCTGGTTGAAATACTATAGATATCTTGGTACTAAAATAATTGTATTGACTACCAACTACACGCAATCAAAACCATTTCATACTCGATTCACTTAATAAAATAACTCGATTAAATCTTATACCTTCCACTAGTCTAAAGGCAGTACATATTATGTCAATTCATGTTCCCACGAAATGTATCATAAGTCTCATAACGGTGGCTTATCACAAAAAGAGCATAAAAACTTTGAGGCAGTTATCTTTCGATCGACAGATGTGATCTTAGTGCCTCTGCACACGGAGTTGGATGTTTGAAGATTAAAATATAAACTAGCAAATTAAAACTTTACGCTTTTCTAAAGATTTTCTAGGCGCCCTCCCCTTTTTTATGTTGTAGTTAGAAGTAGTGTTTTCTAAAGATTTTCTAGGTGTATTTTTTTATGTTGTAGTTAGAAGTAGTACATATGTTTAGTTCTTATTTCCTTGTTTTTATAGTTAACTAGCATAGCATTTATTTGAAAAAGAAATGATCATTGGCTTAATTGTAGGTACCATCTGTAAATCTTAGCACGGCAGTTCTTTGTTAAACCATGTCAGAAGCCTTAAGTGTGGAAACTCTCAACAATAAAGTTAACAACCCTTATGCAATAACAAGAAATAGAAATAGTTACGAGTTGGCTTGTTTGGTGTTTTAAATTTTACTCATTTTCAAAACTCTATGGGCCTTATTAAAAAACGTGGTTTAAATATAAGTCTAGACCAAGTCCGTTTTAGTTATTCGAAAATTGTCTGTCTACTGTCATAATTATCAAACTGTCAAAATGTACCAATGTTAAATCAAAGTTCCAATTTTTGTTGACATTTTGATTGCTTGTATGTGATCTTTGAACAACAAGAACTCATTTTTATATCTTCAAAGTCTTGGACTAATATTTAAGCCGCGTTTTGTAATAAGACGGTATGTGAGCAAGAGAGAGGCAAAATACTCAAAAATCAATCCCATTCATTGAATTAAAATTTTGAATGCCTTAATGACATATGTAAATGATGAATTAAAAACACAAATTTATAATAAATAAATAAGTATAGGGTAAACCAATTAAAAAAAAATTTTTTTCTCAAACGAATAACTACGTGTGCGCTGTCCCTCAGAACCAGTGGCAAATAATTGCTTCTGATGGTTTTTGTTCCGAGTTACATTACTGACCTTGATATAATTTCTCTTTGGTGTCCCAGATTAATTCGATGGTCATTTCACTTGATTGTAATTGAAGTTTTTCTTTATAATTTTAAAACGCTTTTTGCTTACAGGTATTATTTTTTACCTTACGCCACAGAAAACATAATACAACTTACGCGTTACAAGAGCTACTTTGGTTTAACAAATAAATAAATTCAGTTCAGCAGTCGGAATCTGTTCCAGTTCTAAAGAGGCATATTCTTTAGCATTAAAACTCTCCAAATCTGAGTTTACTACATAAAATATAGGTTTCAAGAGTTTCAGAGGCCAACAGTCCTCTGACACGATTTAATAACTGCTCTGCTATGACATATCAGTTATTATTACAGTATTATTTCAGTTCACACAGAAGCGTGACAATAACACACAACTTGCAATTTAAGACTTCAAACCCCGTACTTCCTAGACTATCTCTAAGCCCTTAAACAACAATATTCATTCACCTAGTTAGCCGGTATCAGCCGTATCAGCTGTATCAGGATAGTGTCAACCCATAACTCCGTCTGTCTCGTTGCAGGAAGTAGTGGAATATCAAATGAACCAACAATGTAGCCGCCATTATTGGACTGAATAAATGTAAGGGATTGTTGGTAGATTTAAAATAATTGTGAGAATGTATATATGTACCTACATAGTTAACTGTGTTGTCATGTACAAAAATATTATTATATAGCATAGAACTAGGTAGAGTAACAACCATCAGACCTCAACAACCCCAAATGGATAAAAAATATTCAGTGGGTCAACATTAACTTTTTTTTACATGAGGTAGGCTCACGCTTGACTAGGTACAACTTGCCTGATGTTAAGCAACGTTATAATCTACGATCTAGCGCGCTTGCCTAGAAGAAACCGGTTTACTCTCGACTTGAAGACCGACAAATTATAGTTCAGGGGGAATAGAGATATTTGTACAAGCAAATATTGAAAACTTAACTAATCAACCAAACTGTTCTCTGAATCATCCGCAATTTGGGTACAGCACAAAAACATAAATATACATAATTAACACCAAGTAAAATGCTGCAAAAACTTGTAAAAATAAGAATCAAGATAATTCAAGTCACAGCGGGTGTCGACAGTCAAACGTAAACTTGATAGCTTTGAGAGCCTAAAGTAGGCAAAAAAAACTTATAAATTACACCAAAAACTATAGTAAAAAATGTACTTCAAGACGAATGGCGTAAAGTTCTCAGTTACTTTAATCAAATCAAAGTTATCTTTTTTACGGTCTACCCGCTACGAAAATTGGCAAAAGATTCACATAAAAACTTTTTCTTATTTCGCAACCCGTATTTAGATAAGGTAAGTGTATTCTGAGGATAAATTAAATTAACTTACATCTATTTAATTTCTTTTAACGAGCGAAGTAAAATAACTTCAATGCAGTTAAAGATAAGGTTCGAATTCATTTGGCTCATTATCGTGAGATAGGTTGTTTAGTGTTAGATGCGCGTGCGCAGGTGAATCGTGCAAAAACGCAATGAGATCACCATCTGTCATTAGAACGTGATGAATAATGATCTAAGGGCTCGCCTTCACAGAGAAAAGCAATAGGACTACTTCAAATTAACAGGAAATGATTTTTCTATTCTCTCTCACATAAAGAAGACAGTAATATTAAATAAAAACCTAAACGATGACATAACTATCCAAAATTTTTGTGCGAATATCTTCTGAAGTCTGAACCAGTGTTAACACAATTGATTGTTAATTGCAATTAAATTTTGCCCAACACTGGTCTGAACCTAGGTATAGTTTTACATACAACTGGTTTTTACACCACAAATTATTGCTTACCATCAGGCAAATTCTACAAGTCAAGTTTATATCCATTTTAGGTAAAAAAAAATATACGGTTCGATAATCAATTATGATCACGCGATCTGTAAAAAAACTATTGTATTTGGTTAAAAAAATATGAAAATAATTTAAAAAAAAAGTGAAAAAAAAATCTTTCACTGTATTTATCATCTCGTTAAATATTCCCAAGCGTATCTGGCGTGGAATTGCTCTCGTTATCATTAAATCAGTGGTTGGTATGTGGTATGCAGACCGCTCTCATTGAGACTTCAATGGTGTAGTTATCTGCCATCGAGGTTTGCTTACGACATACGTAAGCAGTCTATGTCGGGGATTAGAATATCGGGTTGTGATTTAAGATTGTAAGTAGGCTTCTTGAATACTGTTCGCATGGCATGAGAGTTATTTGATAGAATTCATAGGATCTTTCATAAACATTCTTTAAAATAAATAAATAAATAAATAAGTATACATTCCGGTAAATCACCATCCACGACTAAGCAAACGCTTTAACGTATCGTATCGTGGGTCTTTAGTCAACAGTGTATTAACGAGTTTTTTATGAATTACATTCTTCCTAACTAGTAACAGTGTGGCAGGAGAAGTGTGACTGGTTAGGAAATAACACTCACGTATGCATATAAGTATACATAGAAATGTTTCGTGGCACTTAAAATATTACATTATGAAGAAAATATGAAAAAAATATATAAATTAATCATTTAAATTGGATCTCAACCCCGCGACACTAAGCAAATTGTAGTAAAACGTAAGTAGGTAAATAATTAAAATAGAAAACTTAATAACTAATGCTACCTTAACCTTACCACCACCAAATCAATTTCAGCGATGATTCAATTCTCCATAGCAATTCTCGAGTAATTTCTCGCAAAATAACAAAGGGCGTTCCCTGGTCTAATGCTAAGCTAGGGCATGCAGTTAGTCCAGTTCTAGATCTAGGTTACCTAGGTATCTAGGCATCTAATGCTGGCCCGCGGCGATACGATATTATTGATAGATCATTTCTAGTTTAACATAAAATGGGGTAATGGTACAGATTTCTTGTGAGATTTACAAATTAATGGTTAATTTTATCTTGAGCACGTTATCTTGGCATATTGTCCGTTTTGGTTCTGTAGCACGGTAAGTTATGAAGAAATAAATTTTAAAGTTTCCCATAATACCACTGAAATCGAATATTTTTTTGTAAAAGAAAACATTTAGAATTATTATGAGAACTTTCTTTTTTGAAGCCGGTTAAAGTATGTTTTTTTTTTACATACATACATATATTTCACTTATTTTTTTGTTGTTTCAGATAGAGGCGATATTTTGACTAGCGGCTGAATAGAATCTTTCATTTGAAGGTAAATTTAGAATTACTTATTACTTATTTTTTAATCTGACGTAGGTATGTATGTAATTGTACAAATCTATACTAATATTATAAAGCTGAAGAGTTTGTTTGTATGTTTGTTTGTTTGTTTGAACGCGCTAATCTCAGGAACTACTGGTGGGAATTGAAAAATTCTTTTTGTGTTGGATAGACCATTTATCGAGGAAGGCTTTAGGCTATATAACATCACGCTGCAACTAACATGAGCGAAGAAACAATGGAAAATGTGGAAAAAACGGGGAAAATTATTCATCTTTGAGAAATTCCGTTGCGTGTGCTGCGAAAACGGTTCAATATACCTATCAAAAAAATATGTATGAAAGAATTATTTCTCTTGAAATGATCTAACAAAATATCTGCAACAGTATATGTCTATATTTTAAGGTTAACTCACTAGAACCGTTTTTATGGTAATAACTATTCCATGCGGACGAAGTCGCTGGCACAGCTAGTTATTAATAAATTGTTTATCTTGTTTATGTTAAAAAACCTTATAAGTCATTCGGTTTAATAAATAACAAACTTGCACACAAAACATACAATCTCTCGTCATTGTAAATATTAATGAGATAAAATAAGATCAGTATTATGGATTTATTATCAAACTTATAAAAACTACTTTATCTACATCATATCATCATAAAATAAAAGTTCCACACGAGAAGAAGATTCTCATCAAAGTCGACGCATAATAAAAGCGTGAGACAGCATGTGTCCAGCTTCTGACGTTTCAATTATAAATAATTTATTTGTGAAATTAAAACCACCCGTATCGATATTATATCAGTCTGTAGATTTGTTAACAGTACCCAAAGTTCTTATAACTAGCATTTTTACTAAATAATTCAAAAGACAGTGAATTGAAAAAAGTATTTAAGCTGAATTTACAACAAAAAAAAAACGTTTTCATAATTTATTCTGAAACGAAAGCTGAGATAAAATGCAAAGAGATCGGTTGAGAGGCTTTTATATCTACAAATGCACCATAAAACAATCTTAAAACGATATAACAAAAATCTCAGCATTTATGCTTTTTTCATAACAAACCTTTCGTTTATATTATCATCATACATTCTGTTTAAATCAGACATTTTAATTTGTATACATTCTCAAACTATTCCAACCTCTGTTACTGTATCTCCGTACTTATATCGATACAGATCAAGCAGGCGGCACATCACTACTCAGCCTTTCAACCGCTATGAATAGTGTTGTTACATATTTTTCTTTTGTATTTTATATTATAAGCTAATTATCGATGAAGCGTCTTTCTCATATCTATTTTGTTGTGTCAATTATAATGTAATACTCTTTTTTGCTGGGTTATTGAATGATCAAAGCAGATAGCTGGCTCGATAGCTACACAATGAAATATGTTGTTTTTGACTGTGGGTATAATGACGTGGTGATTCTTTCAGATTATCTGAGAAAGTTTATCTCATAGCCAGATAAGTTAAATTAATTAATTGTTAGTTTATTTATTGGTTCTTAGTAATAAGTTTAGTTGTTAGTTTTTAGTATAGATCTAAGACAGTTTTTAGGTTGTTTTTAAACTGTACAATATTAACATCTCTTACCATATTATGTTTGATTATTTTAAAATATATAAAACAATAAATATAAGACAAATAGGTCTAATAACATCCTGCCAGTATTTTTAAAGACTTTAGTGCAACTAAACACGATCTCACCCACTTTTTTCCCCATCAACATAATGAGATAGCATACTTGCCACCGAAAGTTATGCAAATGGCCAGTTTAATGCTGTTTATCAGCTCATAATGTAGAATAATCTAGACCATTTAAGACCACCGGCGGTTTCCTCCCTTACTTATTGACGACATAAATTACTCCTGCCCTTATAAGTTCTATTTAATTAGATGCATACTGACACGGTTTCCTACGGGATAATTAACAGAGCGAGCGAAGTGGGTGAAGATAGTCTGAGTGTATATGTTGTATGTGTTTAAATATGGTGTGTATGTGTGTGTGGTGTAGTGGCGAGTATTTTATGTATGATTTACCGAAACATCCTAAATTGAAAGATTCAAGAAAATTACTTTTTATAATCTATTGCTTAGTTGTGATTCCTTATATTGGCTAATTCTGTAAAGATTACTTACTCTCGTTACTAGACTAACCTTTATAAAAATGGGAATATGTATTGAATTGGCTAAAATAGGGTAAAAGTACAATTTTAAGATGTAAAATTTAATGTAATATTAGTTTATTGCTCGTACTTGATAATCGCAATCGTATCTACTTACTTTGGTTATTCCAACAAAAAAATTGCTGCATAAAGTTTTGGGCTGGGTTTACTATTTGAAGAATTTCCTTCTACGTACTAGTACATAAATAAAAATAGAGGAAAAAGTCTAGCCATGTTACTAGGTATAGATAATAGATAAGGCATGTAATGGGCGTTTGGAATGCATAAAGTTCTGTCACGAACCATACGGTATGTCGTGATGTTACTGTTACTAGCCTGTACTTAATTATACTCCTTTACGTCGGTAGGTAGTACCACAATATTGTACTTGTACACATGTAACAGAGGTTAGAGCTAGCTGAGGTACATATGTAACAGAATTCATCAGATCATAATCAGATTAGTAGTCAAAATTTTGTTTTATATTTTGCTCTTTTACGCTCAAACAACTAGTCTGATTAAAATGCCATGAAGTAGGAAGATAGCTCAGACTTTTTACATTTAAACAAATTTCAGAATAAGGCATACCTATGTACATACATGTACATGTAGGTGCTATAGCTTATTTAATTGTCACAAAATACAAAAAAAAACGTAAAATTACTCTAATGCTCTTATAATAAAACAAATATGAAAATTCTCATGTTTTTAATATCGAGACTCCATCCTTACATTTTATCTGATTTAAGAATATCATAATACAGAAGCGCCCATAGCTTAGCTAGCGGAGGCAATCGCATGCGATTACCAATGTTAAGCAAAGGCCGACGCGGTCAGTTCTTGGATGAGTGACCGAAAAGTGGCATATTGGGCGCTTCCGTGGGTCGGAAGACACGTTAAATTGTAGGTCCCGGCTGTTTGTCTAGTTCGGCAGTCGTAAAGCCATGTCAGAGGCCCTTCGGGCGGCTTGATATACTCTCGACAACAGATTTGACCACTCTCATTCGATAAGAAGAAGATACTTAATAAATTTAAGTACCTACTATTTTTACTGTCCGCTAGATTTAGGTATTAAAGCACTAAAGCCTCAAGTCACCAAAGCCACCTCCGAACAGCAGCCAGTAAATTCCACAGACTTCCACCTCGCAGCCGGATAAGGCTGTGTTTCCCACGCAGCAGCCTTGGCCCTTCAAGCTGCCAAGTAAGGTCGACAGACTAATGCGAGCTATTAGTTATGAGCACTTTTGGATGATGTTCTGCTACTGTGTGTAGAAAAGGTTTTTAGTCTGTGGCTTTGTTTGGTACTCTGTATGTTGAGAATCTGGTGTCGCGCGTAGTAGAGAAAATGAGAATCTAAGAAATTATTTCATGAATTAAACAATATACGCGTCAATCAATATCATATAGTATATCAATATTTAGTTTCAAAAACTATGATACTACACTAACAATTGCCATCGCAAAAAAATATTTTGTTTGTGTTTATTTATGTAATTAACAAATGTGCATTATAAATATGAATAATTTGTTAATTAACATTTAAAACAGAATATTTCTATGCAGACGCTAGAAACAATCTAAGTATATTAAAAGCTATCAAATAGATTTATTCAATTCTTACATCCGGTTAGTGGCTCAATTAGAACTAAATACCGTTTAATTGACACATAACTTTTGTGGTACAGACGCTTTGATTTAGTTTAGATAAATGTATAGGAGTAAATTACATTATATTTGATAAGAGAGTGGGGCTCAGCGGTTCCAGTGTCTGCTTTCCATCCAGACGCACCCTGGTTCGAATCCGGTCTTACACCAGTGACTTGTATTTTCAAGTTATGTGTAGATTTGCACTCGCTTAGCGGTGAAGGAAATCATAGGGAGGAAATCGACATGTCTGAGGAACACAATATCCGAGGAGATGTGCCTTCCGTGGAAGGACCTTGGCGCCCACCATGATATATCTGCCCAAGAAAACTCCCCTAGAAATGAATTCTGCGGGGGAGTCACGACCCTCAGTCATGAGGCAATACGACTCAAGAGAGAGAAATACATAGATTTATCATTAAAACATTTATTTTAAAGCACTGATGTATGAAATGTCAATATAGTATAACTTTGATAATTACTAAGACGTACCTACATATTTTTAAGCATGTATTTTATGTAGTGTTTAGTTATGTGTTTTATGTAGTCAAACGCAAACCTAAACGGTTTGCGTTTGAGTAGTCAAACGCAAAAAGTGGCTGTAGAGCCAGACTATAATGGTATGAGATTCTACAACCTTATATTACACGTTTAGCTAGAAGTTACCCAATCACTTTGGACTTTAATCCTCGCTTTTTTGAGTTCAATTTACTTTAGTTCTTACTTCGAAAGAAAGCTGACAACAGTAAGCTATTTCAATGAAACTACAAACCATTTTTAATAAACAAAATTTCATAATAAGAAATATTATAAAACGGAACCTTATTTTGGTAAGTTGCTTACGAGTAACATATTTCTATACAAAATGATGTATTATTTAATCGGCCGCATTCCCGTTGATTCGTTCGTTAGTCGATAATTTATATTGTAAATTGACGGTAAAACTGTTCTGTAGGGTGAAGATTTGTTCATAGGAAATAGCGAGATAGCGACTGGAGAAATATAAGGTAGTATGTTATAAATACAATATAGGACGTTTGATGTTTTTGTTTATTTTTTTACTTTTGCTTGTTTCATCAATGTTACAAACATTTCGTTACTTCTTGTAAAAATACTTTCGCAGTAGCCGAAAGCGGCTTAGAACGCAACAATAGTATCGTAAAGGTGAAACTTTGAACTTTTAATGGAAGTTATGACGTCCAATCAGCTGATATGGATGAAATTAGGTATGGAACTAAATTAAACCTGTATTAACACATAATCTACTTTTGTCCCGTATTACCTAATATATTGTGCAATGTCCATGTATCTTAGTATCACTAGTCTCTAAGTTGTTTTCACTTGTTTGCCACTAACAAAATGGATCCATTGTTGTCCAATAACTGAATTTTTTAATTTCAATTTCAATTTAAATTAACGCGGGGAGCTGAACAAGTTCAGTTTTTTTTTAAAATAAGGTTGTAGAAAAACCTTTAGTAATAACTTTAAAATCGCCTTCCTCCTCACTATATCCGCTCCCTAATCCCAAGTTCCCACCGGGTGGAATGCGGAGGCGTGTTCACACTGCGCCCACAATAAATGCTCTAATGAATTCGTACGCTTTTTGTCCAACCGCATCGCGATCGGCACAGCAATTACGGTTGACCAAGTTTCCACAAACTATGGGAAAACTAGCACCTTGTTAGTTTTAATTTGTAAAGTGCATACATTTATTAGCATCAAGAAAACAAAAGTAATGTATAACTCAACTTGGATGCAATTGTACTCGGTCCCAGTTATAATTTGAATGTAGGCAGCAGTGGGCGGTAACGGGCAGATGATGATGATGTTGATGAACCTGAAAGGATCACTCTTGCCCATCCCAAGATTAGAAGTACCTATCCCTGTACAGTACAATACCTTTTATCAGAGCCACTATCATTAACTCCATAACTCATCTAACTGTACTTGTTAATTCCCTGGTACCGTCAGCTACGAGGAGGCGTAGCATGGAAATATTTGGTGATTCACCATATAAATTGGGATGTAGGTACTATTGGAATTGCTTTTTTAATCTTTTAAATGGAATCTAAAGAGATTTATTCAAGGTATGATATATCATACATACATACCTACTTTTTTTAGACAATACCCAAATTAGCCTAAAAAACTTAACATTACAACGCCAACAGGTAACATCAACCCCAGTAAAATATTTTAATTTTCGGTTTTAATTTTTATCATGAAAAAAACAATACATTACAATTACTATTTTACTCCTTGCTACTTTTAAGCACAGAATATTAAGCTAATCCTTGTTTATAAGAGTGCATTCAAAATGTGAATCAGTAGCTGATTCATCTAACGCAACCGTGCAAAATCCCCAGTTTATCTTGTATCGGAATCGGTACATTCAGCACACCTATTTACTGGACCATTCATCTCGAGGATGATACCCCATCGCACACCTGCTCTAGGTACAGTGGGACCAGGATCATTGCTCGAAGATATTATGTACACTACCGTTCGAATGTTTTGCACATTCAAAATTTTGTGTGATGAACTACAAATAAAACAATATTATGTATTGATTTTGAAGCTTTTACATACAAAAAAAATATATAGATAAGAATACAGAAATATTAAAACTATAGTCTTTAGCAGTTATATTTCCAAAAAAATTTAGGTACTACAAATGAATTTTTCGTTTACCAGAGTTTTGTTTGTAATATCATAATGTTTTCGATGTCTCATTGGAAGTTAATCTAAATTTTAATGATTCAGTACCTTATTGTGATTATTTTTGTTTTTATTTATATTTCATTTTATCGTGGTCAAACTAACGATCAACCGCTTTGTTCTGTCCCAATTCCTGCTTTTGCAGTAACTCTAACTATACCGACATTGTAAAAGCAGTTTCAACGAAACAGATATACAGAACAAATATGGATCTTATTTAAACGAATAAACAAAATCGGACAATTCTTGTGGCTGCAGACATTTTTCTGACAAAAACATGGCGTCACACTTGAAATGAGACTCGCACAAGAGACACTGTTTCCGATGTTAGATTATGTGTATACAGAAAAATACATAGATAGATAGAAGATAGAAAATTCTTTATTGCAACACACGATAATAATTACAAAGAAAGAAGAAAAAAATAATACTTATACTAGTGCCACAAGTGGCGGCCTTACTAGATTAATATTTTGATGCCGAAACCTAACCAGGCAGATAGCAGAAACCACCAAGTAAGCTGTTATTATAAAAAGCCAACTTACTATCATACAATAATATACTTAAAGACAAAAGTAAGCTTTATTGATGGTTGTGCTCGAGCTTCTCGCCATGAAGCATCGTAGCAACGGATCAACTGTGACTTTTGGTTTGGAGATAGTACATATTATGTAGTACTGAAAGTGATATATTCTCTCCCATCCCAATATTCTACAATATTCTCATCGCAATACCACGCTGGCAAAGCCGCGGTCATCCACTAGTAGCTGCTATAGCTAGGTACGTATATAAGAACTAGATTATATAAAGCAAGTAGGTATATAAGTAGTAGGCCGACCACAGGGCAGTTTATCACAGACCGTTATCCCGATCCGCTCTGTTGCAGACATCGCCAGCTGGACCTATAAGTACAATACCTATAACAGTACACTGTTTTAACAGATATCTTGTTTGTACTCGTAGTTTGCTGAGAATTTTAGTTTGGTCAAAAATAAACCATAAGGTGGCGTAACCAGTACGTTAAACAACGCACCGCAAATTTAAGTAAGTAGCAAAAGAACATAACTTTTATCGTTTCGTACGTTTTTTAGTCATCACAGAAGATACTCTCATTTTTGTAACGCGAGTTACAGTATTATATTGTAACACAAAATAAATAATAAACAACATAACAAAACAACATATTACGCGAAATTACACGTGTGTGAAAACCGTACAAATAAATAGGTAAAAGATCATTGGGTATTAGTTACATATTGATAAGAATGTCTCAGGAAACTTTTAATAATAAAACGAATACAGAAATATTATTGTTTCAGTCGTACTAATTAACATTCTTAACGCTTAACAAATGTAATGTTGTGTTGAATATGTTTATAACGTTCCTAGTTTAAGATCGATTTCTTTAATACATAAAGCCCATGCATCACTGTCTCGCACATTAAAACTTACTAACAACACTACGTCCATTATTTATAACAAATTTTGTAAACATTGACAACAAAAAGTGACAAACGAGCAAAAACTCGCACAAGTTGTTACAAGCTGACGAAGTCTTTCTAAATAAACACATTATAATCGAATTATAATGCTTACATGAGCCGTCAATCATTACGCGTGGTATTACAGAGTAGGGTACAAGTGCATTATACTGGTCTAGAACCTAAATTTTCTGAACGACGCTTGAAATGTCTACTTTATAATGAGTTCTGTGGTCTTACGTGTTTTCTGTACGTGATTAAATTGTGATGACAAATGAAATACCATTTTTTATTGATTCAAGAACAACATAATGTAGGTTTATAGGAACTGATTTTTGGTAACTAAAATTTGTTACCTCCTTATTTTATAGCTGTTGTTGCGTTGACATAAGCTTTATTCATAATATGTTGTTAAATTTATAACTATGCATATTTAATTTAAAAAATTCAATTCAAATGTGGAAATTTGCACCAATTTAGACCTTTTTTTGATCTAAGACAAACACTAAAGATATAACCGCCCCTGTAATTAATAGGATTTTGCAAAATACATTAATAAAGATAAATTTGGATTTACCTATTTAATGCACTATAACCCTAGTTGTGTGAGTACAACACGCATCAGACAAGAACCATCGATTATACCGTATCGAATGCGAGAAAGTATCGATCGCTGATGATCGATTATTGATCGATAATTCAGGGTTACTGGTAATAGCGCAAAAAGTTTTAGCGGTGATATTAATGTTTCAGTAGGTACATTTAGGATTATGCAACTATAGTACATTCAAAATTCAAAATTCAAAATTATTTAATTTTCATAAAAATGCATACATACAATAATATCTCTAAAGCACCGTACTAGACGCCGGTGCGTCTGTGACACGGTGATTAGCGCCTTCCGGGGTCTTATTTTTGGAAAGTACTTATACATTTTAAATATTTACTCTTACACAATAGAATTTAGAATTTAATTACATTACATTAAATTAAATATAGTAAAATTACAAACATCAGAAAAGGTCAAATTGTTAAGTATTTAGTCAATTAATTAGTAAAAAGAATAAGAATTTTAGTCTTTGACTAAAAGACATTGCAGACATATGAGAAAGTTTCCTTTTATAACAAGTCTATACCAGGTAATTTTGCCAACTGCTCAACATAAGCTAAATTGCAGCCTTATAATATCTAATGAATTAATTTGTTCTACAGATATTACATTTTGTTTGCATTCGAGAATCCACATAATAAAACATTAGCGCCGACAAAATCTAAGTAATGGCTCCATCTTAGGCCATAGCCTTTGCTTGCTATCAGGTAAACTATGGCCAAGTGCAAACCCGTTCAAATTTAAAAAAAAAATAGTCAATAAAAAAATTACGTCTTAAATTGACCTGCTCCCTGCTCATTTTGATTTTATTGTTCCTTAGCAATAACTCTGTATATGTATGTTAGTGAAGCAACATTGTCAAATGTGTCAATAGGGTTGCGAACAAATGTGATTAACGTTGCTTAATCGAAGGTAAGCAATTAAGTAATGCTTACTCAATTTACTATTGATATTTAAGATGTATGATATGGAATCCATAAAAAAAATAACGACATACCAATCATTAGCAGTTACTTCTAATACAAGTCACAAACTTGATAAAAGACCAATATTTAGCTTTGTACCTATCAAAGCGTTAGGTATGTTTTTTTTACGTTTTGCGTCAATCTTACACAGACTGCATCCGAAACAGATTCGCTAGAACTGCTAACTAACAGAACACATAGAACTAAGTATGCTCGTCTGATAGTGACCAACTCTGATGTCGAAAGGTTTCAAACCGCCCTAAGGGCGTCTGACATGGTTTAACGACTACCGTACTATGACAAACAGACGGGACCTACAATTTAAGTTGTCATTCAGCCCACGGATGCGTGCAAATGTAATATCAATAAAAAGGTAGACTGTTTCCCGTTTCGTGAACAATGAATAAAAAAAGAAATAGCTTAAAGCTTAGCTACTTTACTATTAGACTATTTAATAGCAAGTAGCTACCTGTATCCGCGCACAATCGGATAAGCTGCTAATTAACTCCGAGCGATCGTGTACCTACTTCCGCGCTCTGGGTGGTGTCGCGAAACGTAGGCTACACCTAGATTCTAGATACAGCAATAGCAGATAAAACGTCTACCTGGAGCCCTGTTCCCAGAAAATTATAACCCAGGGGTCTTCAAATCTAGGGTAAATAGGTTTTTTCTAGGTAAGTGTGCTACATCTTAGACTATAGTGGTGCTTAACATCAGGCAGGCTATTGTCAAACGTAAGCCTATTTCGTGTTAAAAAATAAACGTGTTCTAGTTTTTATTAATGACGGTTACAAAATAAGCTAGAACTCATCAGACAGTTTTAGCTTTTATTTCTAACTATTTACTTAGAAGAAATCAAATATATATTATTTGATTTGTGAGTGAAAAATTAATCTCGAGTAATCTGGAGTTCAAAGTTGTCAATTAACTCGACATTTGTATTTTAGCTACCCTTATTCATAAATTACTCGCCTACACGCAATCTGCAAGCTTGTTGCTTGGTTGTAACATAATAGTAACTATTTTGTGCCATTAATAAAACGACGAAATAGACTAGAAAGGAAAAAGGCCAAAAAGACATTGTTCTCAAAGAAGGAAGAAGTATATAAGGCAGTCCAGAATATTTAAAAAAGCGACAATGTCGGAACATTTCACTGATTAGACCATAGTTCCTAATGTCCTACTCCTAGTCTAATGAGGGCATAACAATATTGACAGTTGTCATCTCCATAAATAATTCCTAACAGTGTAAAAAGTATAGTATCTATTGGTGGGTCTTCAGTGTCGCAAGTATAAAATAAGCCATTGGTGCGACAGGTGTCCCTCGGCTTTAATTGGTGGTCGTGTTTGGTGTATCGCTCTTGTATCGAGTGAACGGGCGCTTGTAATGAGTCGCCACGATCATACCCGATTAGAGAGGACTATAAATTAGTAAAATAATGTATAATTATAGAAATTAGCCGTTTATTTACAGATTCAGATTCTTTTATTGTCAATTATGTGATATTTAATTACAAGTGGTTTACAAAATAATAAATAGTTCATAACGACGCGTCGAGTTGGTTATATATTTATACTACAACACATTCAATAATTAATAATTTTATACATTAATAATAAGTAACAGACTTTATTTTCGGAGATTGGAAGTTCGATTCGAACAAGATTTAAAAAAACAGGTATCTGTGTAACTATCACATTTGAAACTGAAAACATACATAATTAATAAAAGTAATAATGTAGGATGCCCCAATCTCAAACTCAGTGTCATATTTAACTCTCAGAACGTAAATATGCTTACCTATACACATAGGTAGACATAGGTGACAATACTTTATTTTGTTATGTACTCGATTTTAGGATACCTGTAAATAATATTGTGATATGACTGGCCTGTTAGCTTAGTTGGTAGTGGCTCTGCCTTCTAATCTAGAAGTCGCGGGTTCGATTCCCGCATGACACAAGTATTTATGTACTTTAAAAATGTATAATTACTTGTGTTGAGTCTGGTCGTTTGTATGTATAATAAGTGTGTATTTCCAAAAGAAAAGTATATAAGTATTATATCCCTTATTTAGTACCCACGCCACGACACAAGCGTTTGCTTAGTGTGGGGCTAGATGGTGCTGTGTGCTATGTCCCGGAATATTATTATATTATTATTATATATATACATATTAAAACATCGATTAATTCTCTATACAACAGCAAGAGGCTAACTAGTATATAAATCACCAATCTCAATCTCCAATATCGATTGGAACATAAATATTTACAGTTACTTTGCATATTATTATCATTCCAGTTACTCTTGTCTCAGTTACTATTGTTCCAGTGACATTTTGTCTGAATAAAATTATATAGATTGGTATTTGGACGAGGTGATCGAGTTAAATAAAGCCAAATGTGACCTATTTTCTTGTTTTTATTATTGAAATGGCCTTCAGTTTTTAATAAAATACAAGTGGCGCACTGAAGTGTTAAATCTAATTTTAGTGATAAATTAGGTTTTTTACCAATATATATTCCCAAATAGTTTGTTTAGTATGTGCTTGATGGCACTGTGTGAAAAGTCCCGGAATTTTCATTTAGTTAAATAGTTACAAAAACACGAGCATAATACTCGCATAACTTCCTACCTAACCTATTTTTAATCTACCGGTTTTTTTTTCAATGTGGTGTTAAGTATAGAATTATAACTATACTATGACTTACAAACACAAAAATATTTAATTGTTCTCACGTACTTTAATTAAAAAAATATTTAGTCAAATCCAGAAGCTCGTAATATACCGAGTGCCTTTTGCAAAATGTCAACAGCTGCATAAAAATTCATCGCCGCATGTTGTTCACATTTACAACCGCGCCTTAGTTTGCTTTAGTTGGACATTCAGTTTTGAAATTCTGTAAGCTATGGCGCATTCAATTGAAATTCACACTGTAGCAATTGAGTGCTGTCACTATTTCCTATAAGATCCTGTAGTTCATAGTTCATTTAGTCGTATAAAATATAATACATCTGTAATAATAGGTTTCTTCTAGGCAAGCGTGCTACATCTTAGACTATAGCGGTGCTTAACATTAGGCAGGCTATAGTCAAACGTAAGCATATTTCGTGTAAAAAATATATATATTGTTCTGGTATTGATTGATAATAGCATCAAATAAATGTTCAAACTATCATCATCATCACCATACCATTACATTAAAGCCAAAAATGTTACAGCGTGGTAATGCGACCAGTATACTGGGCACGCTGCCCTCTGGTAGTGGGCTGGAGCATTTAGATTATCTTTAGGCTTTTCTAAAGATTTTCTAAGTGCCCCTTTTTGAAGTAGTTAGAAGTAGTATGTTTAGTTTTTCTTCCCTTGTTTTTATATTTTATTATTGAAAATGTTCGTTTTTCTTTGTCTGTGCAAAACAACGAAACAAGCGATCATTGTACGTAAGTAGCATTCTCAGAGTAACATAAGCTATTTTTTATCATAAACAATTGTTATAACAAAATGCCACCCGCATGGCGTCTCACGTCTCGATTGAATTGAAAGGGGCATCGTGCCCGGGGCTACAAGAAATTGTTTAGAGTAAAATGAGATGGGCACCCAGATTGTACCCCCGGGACCAAACTAGCTATGCCTCATTTTCTGAACGCGAGGATATGGTCCCGTTAGTTATATTTTTAGTAATTTTTGTAAGCATTTGAAAGAAGTTCTCAATTTCTCTTGACAATTGACAGTCAGACACTTTCCGTCTTATTACAAAACGCGGTTTAAATATTTGTCCTGGACTTTTAAAATAAAAAGTCGGTTATTGTTATTCAAATACAAACAATCAAATGTCAACTTCAAATTGGGACACTGATTTAACATTGGTAACGTTTTGACAAATTGATTATTATGACAATACGAGTATATAGACAAGTTTCGAGCAACCAAAACGGACTGCATATTTTCAAAGTTCTGGACTAACAGTTAAACTACGTTTTGTAAGAAGACCCTTTCAATATATGTCGTCGGAAACAAAACCTACACAAACTACGCTATAGCGTAAAATATAGTTTAGACCTTAGCTGGAATAATCAATGCTTCTCCCGAAAATCAAATTTCTCAGCAACACTGTGGCCAATTTATGTAGCATACCTTTGTTGGCATAGTATTTGCTCACAAACAAAGCTGCTAAAAGATACTAGAAAGTAATTGCCGATAAATTTACCATTAGTAGTTTATTTTTAAACGAACATTCTATGGTAAGTCTTGCTGCACCTTTAATTTTTTTATTCAAGATTTTTTACTGTGATGGGATCAAAAATTACCTTTACTTAACCTATGCTACAATTATAAAATCAACATTCTATCACGCACGAGAGGAAAAACTTATAACACTATGAAATTATGATTACCTACCTATTTCACACTTAAATTTTTTCCTTCTTTTATATATGGAAACATACTTTAATCATTAAAACCATATTATACTTCAAAGCCAGTTACACTAACACTTTGATACGTGATATAAATAATTGTAATCTGTATTTCAATTCTTTTTGATTGAAGATAAAAATAACTGTTAAAATTTATCATTTAAATGAATTAAGATATTATCATAATCCCACCCCCTAAGTCTATGGGTGGGACTTTAATTAAAGGTACAATGAACTATCATAGAATAAATAATAATATGTACAGAAAGCTGAGTAGGTACTTCAAGCTGTGGATTAGGTAGGCGTTACCTTTGTAAAGATGGGTGACCTCTGCTAGCTATTTAATAACTTTAGTCAGACTACTTAAGACCACGTAGATTTTAATTATAATTAAAGCATTCATTAAAATTATAACGTAGCATTAAAAAGGTACACATACATATATAATGTACTAGTGGGTGCTCGCGGCTTCGCTCGCATTAAGAAGTAGAACATGCATCCCCTATTTCACCCCTTTAAAAATGGCATTTCCAAAAATCCTTTCTTAGCGGATGCCTACGTCATAACATCTAGTACATATGCACCTGCATGCCAAATTTCAGCCCGATCCGTCCAGTGGTTTGGGCTGTGCGTTGATACATCACTATGTCAGTCGGTCTCTTTGAGTTTTATATATTGAAATTAATTAAATTTTAGCTAAAACCTTTGCTTTTATTATCGGTAAGCTAATAAAAATTTCTTAACTCTGAATGTTGTTTTTATTACACGACTTAAATTTGTAGCGCTGATCTAAAGAGATTACCTAATTGAAATATACTGTTAATGCTAATATTAATATAATTTTAATCCATTTATTTTACAACCAGAGAAAATTATTTTAACAACTTACTGAATAAATGGAAAATAGTAATTAAGTTTCTATAGGAGTGGCTTTTTTTAACTTTATAGGCACTCGTTTGAAGAAATTTCAATTACAACTTAACTTAGTAGCAAAATGTATACAATCGTCAACCACTTTCTTTAAATAATGGTAAATATAGATTTTATAATATTATATGTATTCCACATTCATTCTTAAGTTTTTTTGCTAGAATCTAATCTTTGAATCACCTTCATTGATTTATACTAATATTATCTCTTCCACCTTCCACTACAGAAAAGATATCCAATCCGTTGCTTAAAAAACTGATCTAGATATGAAACTTCAAACAAAATCCTGTTGATGGCTTTTTGATTGGTTTTCTCATGACGTCACAAAGTGAGGTTACTGATTCGTTGAAATAGATTGAGATACATAATTAAGTCTTAGAAGAATCATTTTTCTTTGAAGTCATTAGTTTTGGTTGTAATTTGGTTAGGCGTGGCGGCGGTAATAAGTATTGAGTTAATCTTGTGAACAGCATAGATGAAAATCACAGTAATAATAAAATTAAAGCATTTATTTGAGTGTGTTTTTAAATGTGAATGTGTAATTATATTTGTTCATGAAACTACTAAATCATATTGAATTTGTTTTATATGACGATAATAGACTCTAGATTAATATAAGCTACTTTGTATCACTACTTTGTTTTTAACGTAAATAATGACAAATTTGAAGTTCGTGGTCTACGAGTACAATTGCAATCACGATTACGCTTTAGTATTTCCTATAAATATAATGTTTCACTTAAGTCCGTCGTCGGCCGCATTATCTTTATGGCACGGTGCGCCTGCAGTGGCTCCTCTGCGAATAATGGTAAGTGTTAGGACTTTGAAGTCATTTCTATTATTAAAAGTTAAAGTACTAAAAGTATGAGAGTGGCTCACTCTGATGTCGGAAGTTTTCAGAACACCCTAAGGTACATCTATACTAATATTATAAAGCTGAAGAGTTTGTTTGTTTGTTTGTTTGGGTCTCCAATTGCAATCACGATTACGCTTTAGTATTTCCTATAAATATAATGTTATAGGCACGCGTTGATGTCTTTTGTATAAAGTTAAAGTAAGATGGATAACATTTCTAAGTTTTGTGTATAAACATCTATTTATATTATGTAGCAGAATAATGTATCTATTTGAAGAATTAAAATTTTAATTAACTGATCTATTAATCAAAACTCTAATCCCTCTCGATATTCAAATTAACCCCAATTCGATTATCCGTGTCAGCGTAAAAATATAACAAGCATTTGTCCAAATTCTAAAATAAAGGATTTTATCTTAAACTTTAATTGGAAAATGAGCGAAAATAATCACGACCGTCAGGATTCGAACCTGCGTATTTCTGATCACCTTCCAGAACGCCTTAACCGACTAGGCTACGCTCATTTTTCGCTCATTTTCCAATTAAAGTTTAAGTTAAACAACCATAGTGCGGGTTTAGCACTTGATAAAATAACTCATAATAAAGGATTTTATGTTTCTACGCACACACTTTCGCTTTCATAATATTAAAAAAAAAGATTCTTATCAACTTAAACGACATTGGTCATGTATTTAATAACAAAGCCTAAAGATAGACGATCATTATTTCAAAATGGCGCAACACAAAGTATAACAAGTGGTTAGTAATCTGAGTGTTTAATCAAATAGTGTAGGTTAGTGAATACAGGGTGATTTTTTGAACGAGTAACTTATATACTGAAATAGATTGCTTGTTTATATATTCGTATATAAATTTGTATGAGCCTATGCAATGATGCACTCTAATAGGTACCTTAATTTATATTTTTTTCAAAAAAGGGCACAAATCTTTAATAAAAACCACATCATGTCGAGAGTGAAATTCTAGAAAGTTTCTTCCAGGCAAGCGCGGTACTCAGTATGCTCTAACTTTGCTTAATATCAGGACAAATCGTGGGCAAGCGGGACGCCCTCTCTGCATCTTGGATCTTTTATTAAAAAATGAAATAACTAAATGCTCTAAATATGTATAATATATGAAAAAGAAGTCACAAATATATTGTTTTGAAACAATATATGTTTCTTTCTACTTATCAATCAAATAAAATTCAAATTCAAATAATTTGCATTTGAATCATCCTGTAGATTCAGTGTAGTACATAGTTCTAGGCTAATATAAAATGTCACTTATTCAAATCTAGGCTAAGCTTTGAATTGAATTTGTAATTGTCAACTAGAACTCTTTGTCCGTGAGATGTAGTAGTAGGTGGACAAATTTACAACTCTAGAGGTGGCCACTTGCATTAAATGACTCGATTAGGAGTTAAATAAAACACTAATTATGTATTTGTTAGTTTGTAGGTATTTCTAGATCAATTACGATTATTCCAGCTCAAATGTATGTATATTATATCTAAAATTGGTAGTTATTAACTGTGTTAATCACTCAATACGACCAAACCGATCAAAATCTCAAAAAATCCCAAAGTTCAAAGCTAAAAAAACCTGCTCACCTAATTCCGTCTATCAACATAATCGAATCAAATTTTATTATAATATATCTTATATTGTTTTGACGGTAGTTTTTAAGATATCGATAGCTATTAGAGATAAGAAAGGAATTATTACAAAAACATTCGGTAAGTTTATTTCGCAGGTTGATGTGGTCGATATCACTCGAGTCGAGTGAATGCCTGCGCCTACGCACGTTTGTAGTGATGGGGTAAAATAAAATAAAAACAAGACTAGACAGTCTTGAAAACTATATTATGATTGATCAGGTATTTGACTGCTCTAGTTGGTAGTGGCTCTGCCTTCTTATCTATGAGTGCGGGTTCGATTCCTACATAACCCAATCAATTATGAAAATAAAAAATTAAGCGAATCGCTTAGTATGGAGCTAGATTGCGCTATGTTTGTCATGTTATGTCATGTTTTTTTATCACCAAGTTATTACTAGTGACACTGACTTATTATTTCACAGAACATATTTAATTATTACCTTTTTTCTAGTAAATGAGGGATCAAAGACATAATATTATTAGGAGCCTCATTGTAGGTGTAAAATGCCATTATTTTCCAAATAATTTGTTGTTATATTATATTATTGATGTTAATAATATTCATTAAAAGTAAGCTTCGAATGAATACACAATGATTTTGATATTCATTTTCCACATACGTTTGTTTTTTTGTAACCTGGTATGACAAAATATATAAAATTGTCGTACGAACGTTTAGAAACAAGACAATGCAACAGGATCTTAATTTTCCCATCCCTATCGGCCAGATACTCGACTAGTACTCGATGTTTACGTCACTAATCGATGGTAACGATCGAAATGCCATTGTTTCGTGCGCATAAAACTATTACAACCCTTTTAAAGCAAATTAGCTCCTATTTTCAAACTAATAAAGGTCAGTTTGGTCAAGATAGGCTCAAGGTCGTTTGGACTTGGTCGATTTCTTTTAGCCTGCATTATTGTGGAGTTTAAAATAATGGCGTAGTAGATGTTGATAGAGATATACTGTAAATATAGTGATTATGTCCATCTAGCTTTACAAAGAAGGTTATCTACTCAAAGAAAAAAGCTCAAAGGTTCTGTTTTTTTAGTCACAGTATCCAAATCATTTAGTACAAGCATTTTTCTAAGCATTTAACTCTATCTATTTTTATCAATAAAAAAATATGTCGATAAATTACTCGAGATCCAAAAAAATATTTTATTATTTATTGGAGAAATTTTTAAAAGAAATTTCAGCAATCAAAACATGTGTTCTTTATTTCAACTACTTTAATCAGAATTCAGAAATTAAACCCTTACCTAAGCTGTAGCATGTGGTAGCTTCATACAAAACGAAAGTTCCAAAATACTTCACAATGTTTCTTCAAATAATTAACTGAGTTTCAAATAGTTAATTGAAATAACTTTCTCTTGTCGTCGAGTAAGCCAAGCTTTAAGACTTGATGTAGACACTAAACCTAGGTATTAGTTATTAGTTTTAATTACATTTTATTCATAATGTCAACCTAGAGCTGGATTTATGAGATTCGAGCTACGAAATACGAAAGCGATGACTGATATCTGCATTAGAAAGTTTGGCTTTAAGATTTTTGTAAACATAATGTAAATTATCAGAAACATTAAAGAGTTTTGGTATATTACATTTGCAATTTATTGACAAGGCCTATATCGACACAAAGTCTGAAATGTAATTCAATAAAAAACACAATTAGTAAATAAAAAGTCAAAGAAGACATGATATTAATTAAGTCTTTACAATCGATAAAACAATATCAACATATTTACCTACGCCACGGATATATATCTATTACTTGTATACCCTTCATATTACAGATATTTTCCTATAGTTACTCGATGGTGTGGCAACAAATTTCCCATTATTGTGATAAAATCGAGCCCTGAACTGTCAGTCAAGTTTTTGTTCCTCTGGCCTCAATTAGTTCGATTAGTGGAAAGTTCGCATGGAACAAACTTATCAATCTATTTGTAATCGAGTGATGGTATCGAATCATTACTGATGATAATTAGAGATGGCGAAAGTCATAAATGGTGTCAATTTCTTTATCTCTTATCTTAACAAGTAACATTATACTTTTCGATTAATCAATCTTCAATTTTAGCTTTTTTAAGGGCACAGAGATAGATAGATAGAAAATTCTTTATTGCAACACACGATAATAATTACAAAGAAAGAAGAAAAAAATAATACTTATACTAGTGCCACAAGTGGTGGAGATAATAATCAATTCGAACCTATTTAGCAAACAAAGACAAAGAGCAATTATTCAAGCACAATATTAATCGAATACTTTCTTTCATTTCAGGTTAACATCATCGAAAGAAAGAAACTCTTGCGCTGGCGCTTCACAAAACGAAAATGAAAATCAAAACGTCAACTGTTTTCCCGCCATTATAATATTCGAAGTTTGAATTTTAGAAGATGACGTAGGATCGAAAAACAAAATGGCGCATAAAGTAAAGACGAACCACTACGTTGCAACGCATCGGTCGGGTGTGGACTCTCCTTCATCTGGTGCATACTTGCACAGAGGGTCGTCGAGAGATGAAAACGATAGTCACAGAGCACCCTCTGAAAGGACAGTGTCTGAATATACGGTAAGTGCATCTTCTGGACTACATAGACAATAGACATACCTATATACGCGCAATGAACAGAAATCACGGCCACATATTACGAGTATATAACTCATAACAGACTCATACAAGTACATAAGAAAAAGTTCTTCCATGAATACCACTACAACTGTCCTACTTCTCTCTTCTTTGTCTTACTTATCCTTCTCTCTGTCGAGGATCGTGATTCCTTCTGATTCTTTTGGCTAGTGGTTTCCATTTGCTGCGTTCTGTTGCTTGATGTATTGTGACATTTATTGGCATCTTCAGCTTTATCTTAGGCTTAATTTAGTCTATTTTTCCGTACCATAAATATTACAATCTGTGTTTATAAAATTTATCGCAAACATTTATTTATGTAATTCAACAGTATCGAAATAAAAGTTGTGTATTTACACGATATAAATCGCAAAATGTAAATTCAATGAATGCCAAAATGCAACATAAAATTGCGTATGTTATTGCTAGGAAAGCGTAATGTTTTGCGAAGATGTATTGACAGATGAAAAGGTAATCATGGCCTGAATATTAAATTTAAGGATGACTTGCACAGCGTGTTAGATTTATTTGAAGCATAGAAGCAAAGGAAAACTTATTAGCTTCTGAAATGAGTTATGTTTAAATTGCAGGTTTATGTATAAGTATTTATTTATGAAAGTAGTGTAATACATAACGAGATTAAAAATTATGGAAGCAAACAGATAGGGGAACTTTTGATATGGCATTTAAGCGCTAATCAGGTGTGATTTCGTAGTCTCTAAAACCAAGGTTACCAAGATGGCTTCCAAGTGAAGTAAGAAGGACTTAACTTGACTTGTATTGACTATAGTCAAATCAGTCTCTTAAATTCGTGCAAACGTTGCCTGTAGGATAAAAGTACTACCATGTTTATTATATCTTCGCATGAAACTTACTCATATAATATTGATCGAACTTCACTTAGTAAGTTCGTTTAATCATATATTATATTTCTATAACAATACAAAGCAACTAAACCTTAGCAAGAATAGGCGTAAGCATTCACTAATCATTATAAACTAATAAATGTCATCTCAGCACATTGTTTGTCTATTTATTACTAAAGGCATGGAAAAGGTAATTGGAAAGACACAACTAACGTAAATTTTGTCCTTCCAATAGATAGAAAGATATGAAATACATATTGAAAGTTTAGCTTTATTTAAAGCTAGCCTTTCATGTCTAGTGATTGAAGCGACAAGCTACATGTATCCACCCACACAGCTAAGACTAGTAGCCGACCAACTGCCAGATGTAATGATTTATTTTGGCTATACATCAAAAATGTTGCCGGTTCAATTAAATAGCTCGAACATTCCTGAGGAAATGTACAGAAACGAGTTTTATGGCCGCTAAAGTCGATCGTTGACTAGAAACGTTTCTGGATTCTCTTGTCGGTGGAATGTGCGCAATATTTTATCGGTAAATCTGTCTTCGGTCGCTCGCTGAAACAGTTCAGGATAAAATAACGTTAATTTTGGGGCCATTATCCATTAGAGGTACCACCTCCATATCAAAAACAGTGTTGCTTCGTTGAAGCGTAAATAAGGACTAGACAACAACTTACTTATATTAGCTTTTACATTATTGTATGATTGTTGTTTTATTTATACGAATTGCCAATCTTTTAAGATTTGTTGATTATATTGCCATCATAGGAATTGAATCTTTAGAAGCTAAAAATATTATTTATTTATTTTACAATTGCCAGTGATATGTAAAATACCGATACAGCAAAACAATGTATTTGTAACATTACCTGGAAAGTTTGTAAGATAACCACGTTACTTTGACAGAAAGGGTATTAGCTTAAAACTGTGGTCACATAAAAGTTAACTGAAAACTGCTTGTAAAATGTGGTTTTCTATTTAAATTGGCATCAAGCACATATTTCATCAGCTAGTCAGACTAACTAAAATATACCAATTTTTATTACTTTTTCACAGATTCATCTCCCATGATTACAATATTAACTCAACTTCCAATCACAACACATTTCAAACAAACACTTCCAGCTAATCGATTTTGAATGTGAATTTACTGGTTTTGAATGTTGGCTTACTGTTTCTGAATGTTTTGTTTGTTCGGTGATTTGATGGTTTGTTGAAGGAAGTTTGTGTTTTGTTTTCGCGATTGCAATGCGCCGGCGCAGGTGTTAAACATTCGGGTCGTATTATGTGATGTATGCGGTGATAGGTATATAAGTAACTAGTGTATGTGTGTAAACAGAGTTACTGGTAACACATTACTATACTAGCAACAATTTATTTTTTTCATCGTTTTGCGCGTACTTTTTGTATGAAATATTAAACATACATTTTTACAACATTTCTAAAAACCTTGCTAATCTGAGTTTTATTTAAATCTCATAATCATAATAATAAAGTTTTAAGAGATTTTTACACCAGTCTGGCGATACAGACTAATACGAATAAAAAAAACTTATTTCTGCTAACGGTGAATACTACATACATATATCTAAATACAGTGTTCAATAAACTTTACTTCATATACATACATTTACATTTACTATGTGCGCTAGTAAATGGTCGCCGGACGCGTCCCGCGCACATACCGGTGTGCGCTTGCGTAATGCCCTAATTCGCCGACATTTTGTTACGTTCCTTTTCCTTCAAACTCGTGACTGACGTATTCCATCAAGCACATCAAACTCTGCTTGATTCGATTAACTTTTTGCGCAAGTTGGAACGAAAAAATGAATAAAAAAGTAAAAAATGCCAAAGTTAGTTCCGCGCAAACCGGCAAATATGGCGGGTGGATTATTGCGTCACCTTTTGTTTTTATATGATTTTTAATGTAAATATTGCATTTTGAGTGTGAAAAAGTTTATGATATGAATGTCTGGATATATTGTGAGTGATTATAGTGTGTTTTGTAACTGGATGTGTAATCGTTAACAAAATATGATGTCGAAAAGTGAGTAGTGAAGTAGAGTGCAGAGTTCAGAGTAGTGAAGAAATCATAACCGCAATTTACAATCATCATAAAATCCAAATGTGAGTATATCTCATTATTTTGGCATTTGCGAGAATTCAGAAATTTCATAAGCAAATCTATGGTGTACTAATTATATTTCGTTACCTGTAAAACATAGCTTTAAATTAGTATTTTCTATGATGACACCTACAAGTTTAATTGTTTAAAAAGTGGGCGGACATTTTGGAAACAAAATCTTTTGTGTACGCGGGGCGCCCCACGGGATATACATACGTCGTGATATAGCAGTTGCTAAAATCAGAATGCTTGATAAATTCTCGACAGCAGACTTGGCCACTCTCAGTCGATATGAAGAAGATCATAAACAATCGAAGCTCGTAGACTCACAAAAAACTTGCAAATAAGAAAAATAAAGCGACCTTTTCTCTCAGACCATGACTTACGCTTTGTACTCCTACTAAATAAATGTTTTCTTCCCAACTTTGCAGACCATGGACGAGCGCACGCGGTCTCCGTCGGGCGAGCACCGCAACGGGCGCCGCCACCACAGCCGGGGCGACTCCGGCTCCGAGGTCTACGTCACCAGCGGGGCTTACAGACCGCCTTCTGAGATCAGGTGGGAATTATGTTATTAGTCCTTCTAGGCAAGTGCCAAGATCGAATGATAAAAAAGATTTTTTGAAATCGGTTCATAAACAACGGAGTAATCGCGTAACATACCCACGAAAAAACAGAAAAAAATCTTTCAGAAGACTTGATAACCTCCTTTTTTCGAAGTCGGTTAAAAGGGTATTTTATGTTGTTTTTTTATTTGAAATGATTTCACTGATCTAAGAGGGAACGTTATTGAAACTGGATGTATGACATAACACATCTTGAAATATAATATTAATAGTTTTGGTGCAAAGGTTAGCCATCGCGATTCAACGTGGCAATGCGGCGAGCGTAATGGGAACCTTTGCGCCGGGAGCAATCCGGGGTGGGCTCTTTGATTAATTTTTGTTTGTTTTATTTTACTTCATATTTTATTTTATGTAAGTATATTATATATTTTAATATTTTGTTTAAGACTTTTAAATATATAATATTAATGTTCTTTTTTTGTAAATACATACTTATTATAATAATAGTTATATTAGTAGATTTGATTGCAATAGATCTGATAAGCCGACGCTGCCATAAAACTTAACTGAATACGCAAATTTTACTACAGAAATACTCACACGATTAAGTACATAGAAACCAACCTTAGTTACTACGATTCTTGTATATTAGAGAAAAACCCCCATTTACTCCATACAAAGTTCTAAACTTTAGAAGGGTAAAGCGGAAGCTAGTTTCTCCATTCAAAAAGCAACAAACTTTAGAAGGAACCTAGAAAACCTAGACTTTCAACTAATGCCTATATTATATAATAGCTAAGTACTTATTATACGAGTGTATTAGTCACAGCGTTCCGGGAATTGAGTCCATCCTCGATATACTTCGCAGGCGAAAGCTCGAACGGCGCTTTAGTGATGAACGTTATTTATAGGCTTTAGTTGACACTAGGCCATGGCTGTGTACCATGAAATTAATACCATTTGGATCGATTTAATAGCGTGTGACCTTTAACTGTAGTTGGGATTATTATAATTATTTATTTGTCAGTGAAAACAGTTTGCACTACTTTCTATGTTTATTCTATGCTCTAAAGGTTTCTATTTTTTTCTATTCATATTTTGTTGTCAGAGTTAATCACGAGTTTTCAATATTACCTACTGTTTTATTTATCTGCCGAAAAAAACATCTACGTTTCTTTGTCGTAACTCACCAAAAATACAAAATCTTCTTTTCTTGGTGTAAAAACTAGTTTTTAAATTAATGTATTACCTACGCAACATCAGTCAAAATATTTACAAGCTCCCGGAAAGTCGAACATTATCATTAACTGCTAATAAGCCATAAACTCACATAAATCTTATTACAGTACCTCTTTTCTTTTGGTTCCCATCTTCAAAAGCATGCAATATTATTGTTAGGCACATAGATATATAGGTCGATCTCTTAAAATTGTTGACTGTTAAATCAATAAAAAAACTATTACTTACTAATTAATAAATTACAATTTATTATTAGCTTAAAGATATTAGCTTTATGCTTTTATTTGGTTTTTGAGATTTAAACAAATTCCAAAATATATTTAGAGCTGACCATGGCTGACACCTGAATCAGAATCAACAACCAAATGATAATCTAAATAATATAAGGCACAATACCTTATTTATTTTCTTCAATGACGCGGGCCTAAAAATACTCATGGGACCAAATTCTGCATGGATCAAACAGAACGAATCCACTCTAGGGCCGTAAACTCAAATATGTGAGCTTTCGTAAGCTAAGCCTGTTAAGTTAGCTGGTTCCGTTTATTGTAACTTAACTATGTGTAACTTTAACTTAACTGTTACTCAGCCCGTGAGTGAAATACTACAGATTATTTTGTTGTTATTTTATTTTATTTTGACTTTGGTATTTATTATTTTATGAGTGAAACAAGTTTGACTGCTGATTTGAATAGATGTGTTCTTAAAAGTGGCAGGTTATATTATTATCTTTTCAATAAACTTTAACTAGTCGTTTGGTAATTATTTCAAGATATTTTTTAAGCTAAGATTTGAGGGATTAAGAGTAACTACTATTATTATTACTATACTATTTTTTTCCGTTATTATCGACTGAAAAGTCTGCAGAAAACGCAAAAGCTTCATTATCATTATGAAGTCACGTTTCGGGAAAAAAATACGAAAAATGATTGACTAATAAAAAAATACTTATACGATAACTAGTCTATTCCTTTCTCGACTAATAAAAAAATACTTATACGATAACTAGTCTATTCCTTTCTCGACTAATAAAAAAATACTTATACGATAACTAGTCTATTCCTTTCTCGACTAATAAAAAAATACTTATACGATAACTAGTCTATTCCTTTCTCGACTAATAAAAAAATACTTATACGATAACTAGTCTATTCCTTTCTCACGCACTAATTAATAAGAAGACAACACTTAGCGTCTGTCCCGTTACTTCTAAGCTAAATACCTCTTAAATAACAAGTCTCTATGGAACCCAGGGCCGAGCTTTCAAGACCAATAAATACAATTCCGACCATCACATAGTATAGAGGACAGGGCTTGCCAGCCTTTCTCTTAAAAAATAATATGACATTAATATATTTTAACACTATAGGAAGACGAGCTCTGAAGAAAACATTAGTAAATGTACGTGCAGTTTATTAAAAAAATATAGCGCTTTGTGCGCATACAAATATGAACATTTCAATATTAATCGTGATTCTTTCACTCTCGGAAGCCTAACTACGACGCAGGCTGAAAGAAGGATAAACATACCAACATTCTAGCTTTCAGTTACATAATAATATTTTTTCTGGCCATTTTCGGCTACGGCGACCGTTTTCTGCACGTTTAATGACATACATACACGTATGTTGTCAGAAAAAGCAGCTATTACAGCATAGCTTTTTTTTCATTGATTGGTTTCCGCAACATCATGAATAACTACTGCTCTGACTGCCTCAGGAACACCGACGTCCTCAGTTATATAAATGGTAAGATGTATGGTGTTGAGACCAATCCAGGACCATTCAATGTTCCTGAATCCAAGCCAGGCTCACTTTGCATTCAATTAAAGCTACAAAGTAAGGTTTAAATCGCGGCGCAGGTCACAATGTCACGCGCATACATGCAGGCTTTCAATTTCAGAGCTACGGAGACTTCGAGCTGAAGTTGTGGCTCTCAAAGTTAGTATCATACGCATTAAATAAATAAATATTTCAGGACATATAGTATATTGTGATTGAGGACATTATGCTTCGAAACGATTTGCAATGTTGCAAGTGCAAGCTTATAAACACGTTGATCTTAGACTAGAGTAATCGGCAGGCAGTAGGCGTGTTTTGATCATAATGTCTTTCTTGGATGTGTAATATTAAAACTATTATCACTAATTGTCACAATTTGGGTTTAAAATGGGTGATTAATATATATGCTAACATTTTATTTAATCTGTATAAATTATACGTATTATTAAATAATTTTTATTTCTGTTATCCGTTATATGCGATGCGATCAAATCATGACTTGGAAAGCTAAAAATTTTGATAAGATGGGATTGGAAAGTAGATTTTGCAAAATTTTGCCCCAAAGTTTGAAAAACTCCTCGCTACGGTATATTGACTTTGAACTTCGTTAATTGAGGCACGAACGTTTCAATTTAACTGAGCGGTTTCAGATTGTGGCAATATAAGACTAGTAGGGAAGAGGTGTTCACGCAATATCTGCTGGAAGCTAGTATAGGCCATGACTGTTAAAGTAGAATTTATAGGATGATTTGATTAAGATTTTATCGTAGCTTAATGGCTTTGGAAAACAGATTTTCTTTCTTTAATAGTTAATAAAAAATATTTTGATATTTTTGACCAAACTGTGGATAAATGTGATTATTGCAGTCTGCATATAAAAAAGAGAGCAAATACTTACTCAATTTGGATTCGAAATTTTATGGCTTTTTCCTGTTACATATTAAAATCTACCTTTACAGTTTCACAACGCACATCATAAAGAAGACAAAAAATAATGCAGGCGATTATAAAGCTATCTTAATACGAGTAGTTCCAATGTGAAAATTAAATAAATTTTATAGATGACTTTACAAATTATTATTTTAAACATGACTGCAGCAAGTCTATTTTTGTTGGTCATAGGGCAATTTGTGTTACTGGTGTTCTACACACTGACATGCAAGCCCGAGCACATCCGTTAATCCTCGATATTCCACTCATTTTGAATGCACACTACAGTACACTATGCTCGGAGCTTGATTGGATTGCCCTGTATTTGTGGATAACACACACGAGCGTTTCAAACGGGATGGCAAAATGTTAGGTATATTTTATTCAAATCAAACAATCCTTTTTATGTTTGTTTTGGTGTACAAGGAAGTATTTTTGATTAATTGATTGATAGAATAATCATTTATTTACCTACTTTACAGATAGATTTCATAAAATCAAATACAATTTCAGAAATATTCACAACTATAAAATAATAGTTGACCATAAAGAGTACATCATACAAGTATCCAAAAAAGGGTTTTAAATAAAACAACAAATAACATTGGCGTTAGAATTTTTTAGAGTTTAAGTAACTATAACTAAGTATTTATATTCCATTTCACAATATACGTAATAAACCCTTATCTATTGAGTCATAGATAATTTAATACTCACGTGTCAAATGCAGAACTAAAACCGCGCGTTTGACGCCAAAATAAAACATTTTGCATATACTGTGTACTCTGGGATAGACGTAAAATTACCCATAAACGATACAACGGTGCCACATGACTCATCCAAGCATAGCACGGGTACATTATTACGATGAATCACAATCTGAATCTTGCTGCAATCCCATTAAATGTGCCTATTCAATCACGGTACGTATGTAATTTGTGTAGTTTTTAGTTTCTATAAGCCACCACGATTTATAAGTATCCAGAATCCAGATCTTACCCAGATTCCAAAAAATATCTGAATATTGGTTGTTGTTACCAAGTTGTAAATAACATAAAAAGGGCCGTCCGACTAGACTACTTATTTTCATATTTATGTTACAATTCACCAATTGCGCATCCATGATAATTTCTAGCCTATTATTTTGTGTTAACCTGGAGTCTTCTCAAAACTTTAAATCAGTTATCAATATTTTGTTTCCGTTCCTAGTTTCAGATAACAATACACCAAACCCGTACTAACCCCGTTGGAAAGCATAACATTGGTTGTACTATTTAGCATTCTGAACAATTTGTGGCGTACGGCATTGGTATTTGTGCGTGCAATGCATGGGAGAGCGGTCTATGGGAAATTCTGAGAAGATACATACATTATTGGGATTACCTTTGCTTGAACTTCGAGCGAGTTCATGTGCAGTCTTGGTTGACATGATGATAGATGTAGTAAATAGATGTTCGCTTTACATTACAGAAAGAAACTTTGTACACATATGTGCGAGTATACATAAATGCAGGAAGTTAATTAATCTCATTATTTTTTCACAATAAAATTGACCATTGCACAACCTTTAAAGTAACCTACTTAGTACAATTTTTACTAAATTAATCAAGAGTAGATTTCTTTACAGCAGTCTTTAAATTTTTGAAGCGAGTTTGGCTCGACATATTTAGCGTAGGCTTTTCATCCTGACCTACCTTGGTTCGAGTCCGGCCCTACACCAATGACTTGTTTTTCAAGTTATTTGTGTATTTGTACTCGCTTAGCCGTGAAGGGAAACATCGTTTAGGATTGATGATAATGTTGATAGTTTTGAAAACTGTCGACAACAGCAGCCACAATCATATACAAACATACTTTACTTCTTTCTATACAAACACAACAATATGTAGAAGTAAACGTGTGAATTCTCCCACTTCTGAAACCACTACCATCATTTTATAAATAAATACACCATTCAATGCGGTTCTGCCAATATCGGGCCTTATTCATACACAGATTGGGTCGTATGTTTGTTAGGTACACAGACGTAACAATTGATAGATATCTCATTATGTTAAAAACAATATATGTACAATATAGCGAAAATTGTGACCATAACTAAATAAAGCATAAAATCTGTGTATAATTATGTAGGTAAGTGTATGTTATTTCCTCACGCAGAAACGATTTCGATGAAACTTTGTTGAAATAAAGATAATATCCTGTATTAATATCTAAATATTAAGTATTTATTTTGTATCCTAACTACGCGGGTTATATTGTGAGTCAATAAAATATCACGCGTGACGCAATACAACTGTAAGCTGTGATTGGTCCGTACAAGACACGATTTGCATAGACATTACATGAGTAGTTGGGAATATCTGTGTAATATTATCTATGCTCAGATCGTACATTTGATATTGTACGGTTTGCGTCCAATTTTATAGCGTCTTTATATCGTGGTATCCACGGAAACTAGGTCTGTGGGTTTATGGGAATTGACAGCCATTTTCAATGGTAAATCACATGAATGTAACTTTATAGGTTTCCAAGGCAATGTATAAAGAATGTATGGGACTAAACGATCGCAAGCTTCTGCTCTACCTAATCGTGTAGGCGTTAATAGCGATAACTAAACTTAAGCATGATACAATACTAGTGGACGCCCGCGGCTTCGCTTGCATTATATCATGATAAATAGTAGCCTATGACACTCCTAAGACTTCCCACAACCTACATACCAAAAATCATTGTGATTAGCCGTTCTTGCGTGATGAGTGTTTAAATAAACAGACAAACAGACACACACGGGTAAACAGACAAAAAATATAAAAACTGCTGAAACGTGTTTTATTATCGATTTTAAGTATACCCAAACTTTTAACTTTTTTTTTCTGATTCATTCTATGTTCAGGTTTTTTTTCATTCATAGGTACTCGCCGTTTTAGTTAAATTTGCTTATTCTTGGTAAACTTTGTGAATTTAATTTTGTATGAGAAATACACATAATATGCATAATTCTCTTAGTTTGCTTTTTTAAACCAAACAGGTGGATGCTGTTTTTCTATCCGGTGTAATTTATAATGTAAACAATTGGAAACGGAAACCGGTAAGCAAATACTTCAATTGCTGTAGATAGGTAGTACCTAGTTTACATACATACAGAGTTAGTTACTGACAGATGCAGGAAAGCAATGCTATTATATGTTTAACTTGGCCGCTAAATATATAATATAATGTACTTAAACTTATGTACATAGTAAAAATATATACAGAAAACCGTATCTGAAAATTGGCGTTATTGAGAAAGTAATGAATTCTAAATATTGTTTTAGCTTTTTTATTAATTGAATATTTATTTATTTGGCTTTGACCGACACTATATTTATGAAACTTGTTAATAACTTAAAAGTAGGTGTTACAATAAGATATGGCTATGTACGCATAACTTATCAGCCAAATTGTAGTTATCAACTAATCTATCTATAACTTAAAAAATCGTATAAGTAATAACCCTGTATAAGTATCTAGTAAGCAATAATGTAAGTACACAAACCACTAGACGACAGGTACATAAATACTCTAGTATTCTGCTATCATACATTGAAGTACCTAGAAGTACCGTTTTAGAGGGTGATTCCGGTCTGAACCGAAAAAGAGATACCATTTGGTATCAGTTTATTTTCATTCATTATGCTATTCCGTTCTGAACTGAATTCAATTTTTGTACAAGCAGCACAAAGATAAAGATTTTTTTTTACATTAGATAGGCTCACGCTTGACTACAACTTGCCTGATGTTAAGCAACGTTGTAATCTACGATCTAGCATGCTTGCCTAGAAGAAACCGGTTTACTCTCGACTTGAAGGTACTTGTGGGGTATATATATTGTATGTGTCTAAAGTAAATAAATAGTAGTTGGAGTTAGGTTTCGAATAAAGTAACCGACACATATAATTTACTTAATTCATGGTGAAATGGTCGTCTACTGAGGCTACAACTACTTTTATACTTCTCTTTACTAAATAAAATGACATATTAAAATAATATTGTATGCGTTTAAAAATTTTCTTGTGTATGAATATCTCAAAAATTACCAAATAAAACAAAGCCAAACTGCCTGATAAACTGATTAAGAGGTAGAAAAGTGCTGCAACTCTTATGATTACGTTGATACCAAAGGCGGGAAATTAACTATTTTTGCTAATTCCATTACCATTACAGAACATTTTACCTAACACTTCATAATATATTTAATCTTATATAATAAATATCAAACTTCCTCGTACAAATCTTTGCAAAAATAACCAACTTCCGACAGCATTAACTAAGTTTTTTCACTAATTATGTCATGTGTGTGAATATAGCGCATTCCTCTAAAATAAGTCAATTAGTTAGACTAATTATGAGCCTGTATTGAACAATGACTGTCATGGCATACCGATGTAATTGCATGTGAATACTCATTCTTTTCGATTGCTGCTGTAGTGCTAGTAAAAAAGGGCTTCGATAAATTGAATGTACAGACGCGATGAAAAGTTTTAGTTCATATGTAACTGTTACGGTATTCACTCACGTGTAACTTCGCGTATGTTGTTTACGCGTTTCGGGTGTAATGACACCTATCATCAGAACGTACGTTCTGGGACCACGGCAGAACGTACGTTCTGCTGATTAACTGTAATAGTTACATGTTTGATAAGAATGTCTCACGAAAACTTTAGTTGGTGTTGAATTTTGATTTGAGACCGTAGATAGAAGACGTTTGATAAATATTTTTGCACACTGAATTCCACAAACGATATGTTAACTTTTTTTTTTGCGCGAACTGGACTAAGTCTTAACTGGTAGTACAAAACGTGAGTATCATTTGTATCTTGTAACCGCCTTAATTAAGCAGGACAGGAACCAACCAATAGGCACGTTATAATGCTAGAGCTACCGCAATACTTATTAAAAACAAGATTTACAACATATGCGACACAAATTTTAGAATTTGTCTTGTAATATTTGAAGTTATCAATAAATTACTTGTATTGGATTTGTATCTGTATATTAAACAACAAATTGGTCTACATAACTCTATTTATATTATTTATCGATCTGGGCTTGATCAATATATTCAAATAAATATATAAAGTTTTCTTGTCGAGTGTACTGGAGGGTGTATTAGCAACTATAAGATATATTTCCCGCGGCCGTGACAAATTCCGTTTACTTTCTACCCGCGTCCTTGGACCAGCGTGACAATACATTCTTCTGTTAGGGCTGCTCAACTTATGCTCAAATTACTTACTCTGTACTCAGAGTAAGTTAAACTCTCTCATTCGATAAGAAGAACGTAAGTGTTACTTAAGTAACACTTACATACGTTCTTCTGTGTCTGTGTACGTAGAATGGCCAACTGTATCAAGAGTTTATCAAGCCGCCCTGAGGGCCTATGACATACATGGCTTAATGACTGTCGTACTATGACAAAGACGGGAGCAACTCTTACGCTGGTGTTTTGAGTTAAGATACCTCAAGAATCACTTATTTCGATAAGGTAATGTTTTACCATGATTAAAATTTTCTTTTTAATGATAAAAACGTGTCAACCCTAACTTTTCACGGGTAATTCTCCGACCAAGCTCCCAAATTCTGGTAACTCAATTTCCCGCCGTGACAGAATAGTAATCCTTTGACGCCTGCCGCCATCAACATTTTTTATTTATTTGAGTTTTTTGTTCGGTGATTTTGTTCCAAATTACGTGACACAATTATTGTCATTTCGTCATTATCGTGGTTACACTGTATGACGGTGACGGCGTTTAATTTCGATTGATGACTCTACTGTTTTCAACAATTTTGTATTATGTTTGAGTGGGATTTTGGGACAAGTCTTCAAAGCATCTTCTCTATTGTTATTTTTTGTTTGGGTTTTTCTAATTTAACAACCATTTAATTTTGTCATATATTTAGGAAATATTAAGTATTTAGTTTTGACGAGCCGAATTGTAATCGAACCAATCATCGTAATAAAATAGCTTTGATAAAACAAGATTAAAAAATAATTCGTATTTATTAAAACGCACAGTTTTATTTGTGTTGTTCCCTTTCAAATGTATTTTATTCCTCGCCACTAAATAGTCTGTCAAATCAAATCAATGAATAGTCCCTAAATACCGTGATTTAAACATTTTAAATCCTTTGTAATCTTCTTGAGTCTATCACTTATCATTATTTACTATGGACAAGATCTTAGCTCAAGAGTTCCTTCAATTTGATTTAAATCTTTATTAAGTTCTCTATAAGCTGATAGGTTGAGTTACTGGTGGATCTTACTAGTTATACAATATTATGTAAATCTAAATTATATGATAAAGCTTTTGATTTTTGTTCTAGATGCCATCATAATCAATAAAGTTTATTATTTTTAAGTTCAGTTGATTCAATATCTTATTCAGTGTGTAACGAACCAAAAATGAGCATACCTCTCATTTTCTGCAATCGATTAAATAAAAATATATAAACATAACAAATATGGATATATCTCAAAAATACACATGTAAAAACTAAATACTAATCTATTTTCCCAATATTCGCATTCTACAAAGAAGGTTTTATGCAAAAATTCAACGAAGGAGTTTATGTTAAAATTAACAAAGAAGGTTTTATACCTACATTCGACGAGAGAGGTTTCATCTCAACATTGAAAGAAGGTTGAGGTCAATTGATGTACAAAAAAGGTAGAACTAATTGTTAAACATAAGTTTGGTATTAAATATATCGGCATTAATTATCTTCTATGTTAAAGAAGTCTTGTATGAGTATCATTAGAAGAATTATAGACAATTAGAACTGTTTTTCACATAATAAGATAATCTTTTGAACGGAAATAGCCGTATTTATCCATTTACTCGACGGTTGGTAATATGGAAGACAGTTGTAATCTTGGACGACGCATCGGTTTGAGTAGTAATTGTTAGTCAAAATTGATCTATTATGACATGAGATTTCGTAGGATATTTGTTTCAAGAGTCTTGTAAATAATATTCAGTAATATTAAGTTGGTTGTCAATATTAGATATTGGGTAATTACTTCGGTTACAAATGCATTGCATGATTAAGGACGGATTTGAACGGAAGCGCAATAATGAAGGTTTTTTTGTGTGCGCGAAGGCTTCGGGTTCCGAGAAATATGTTAGCGTGTTGAAAGTCACGTAGGCCAAATTTCCAAGAATAGTCATTAAAAGTCGCATGATATTTAAAGGGTTGCCAGTTGTGGATAGAGGGTACGGTACATTACGAGTACTAACCGGGTTTGGTCGAATTACTTTGTACAAATTGGAAATGTTAGAACATAATTTTTATTAGTAAAACTATTCACAGGAATTTGTGTTATAGTTCATAGTAAGTTATTTATAAACAGAGGTTATTAAATCAAAAATGATATCACATAGTTTGTATGTTTACATTAAAGTAATTACATAATAATATTTTAAATCCAATTACACATAAAGTTATTGAAGTATTTGTTTTGAATTAATTTATAATAATAAAAAAAAAGAGTTTGTTAAAATAAATATCAAAAGGCTAAAAAAAAAACCATTAGGATTTTATAATAGGAGTTCATAATAAATTATTGTATTAGTTACTTATTTGGAAATCAATGATGATTTATTTAGGTAGATGTACCGAATTTTGGGGAATAGTCACATGGGACCACACCGGAGAGGATTAGGGGAAACGGGATAGGAAGCGAAAGAAAGAGATAGTGAAGCCTTTGTTATACTTTGGCATAAAAGGGGGAAGGGGCGCGAGTTCGCCCTCTTTCATCGCTGGGTCGCCGAGGAGGACGGAAGTGTCCAATCCCTGAGTAAGCAAAAATCTCATCATTCATCCATAACATTTGAGCTACCTTTCCTTGATTAACTTTTGGAGTGTTCCTTTAACCTTTAAGCTACAAATTTAGTTTTGAAAGTATGCCAATTTAAGTGCATATACCTGGTATCTTGACGGACATTTGGCTTGGGTGTTCCGAAGGGGCTGATCCAATCAGTGTTACGATGTGGTCGCCAGAGTTAATTGTCAGTCAAGGTATAAGTTTTCCATTTAACGTTCGGATTTGGGAAGATTGAAGCATATCCTGCTCCTGTCAGGCTCACCAAGTAGTCGCCCAAAGTCGAAGGTAATGGAAAATAGGGTATTTATTTTAAAATTATTAAATTTAAATATTGGTAGCTTTTCCTTTCCTGATAAAATCATTAAGTCACAAATTTAGTTTTGAAAGTATGCCAATTTAAGTGCATATACCTGGTATCTTGACGGACATTTGGCTTGGGTGTTCCGAAGGGGCTGATCCAATCAGTGTTACGATGTGGTCGCCAGAGTTAATTGTCAGTCATGGTATAAATATCACATTTGACGTTCGGATTTGGGAAGATTGAAGCATATCCTGCTCCTGTCAGGCTCACCAAGTAGTCGTCCAAAGTCGAAGGCAATGTGATATAAGGTTTAATAATAGATCCAAATTACCCAGTGAACGCGTTAATTTACCCGTAAAATTTAAATCTGGGATCCCGCTTGAGCTAGTAATTGCATGTTGTAATTAGTATTTGAGTGACTAATTACTGCTTTGCTAAAGTAGATTAGATACCTTTAAACTCTCGTGGTTTAAAGCCCTTGATTGTTATTATACCCGGCATTATTCTGGCTGTCCGCTGGATAAATGTTGTATGTCTACCTTCATTTCCTCCCGATTCGGCCGCGACTACCTTTGGCCATGGGTTAGTAGAAACCCTCTCTAATCTGAGTCTGGATTAGGGGAATCTGGGAAAATCATTCCGCATCCTAAATTCCTCCCCCCTAGTTCCACTGGTCGTCCTAGGTTATTCGGCGGCTAGTATCCTGATATATTATTTTGAGTAGGCAGGGATAGGGATAGGAGAAGCTAGGGTTCATTCTGATAAGTAGGTTTTAGTTGAGGGATTAGCGTAGGGAGAAACAGGTAAGTAAGAAGTAAGGAATAATTTAGAGAAGAGATTTGCATTAGATTAGGATGATAGGTTATAGGGAGGTAGATAATTATTTGAAATTTGGTATAAGACGAAAGTTTGTGTATGATTCACGAAGTAGGACGGGGACGTAAAATAGCGCGGAGCTATTAGCGGAATTAATAAAACCAACTGCGTTTAAATTATAGGGCGTTATTTAAGGGTGAACCGAATAATTGAGTTTTGGAAGAAAGTTTGTAATATCAAATAAAACGTAGAAGTTGCGGTAGTTAGGGAACATTCATCTAAAATTGGAAATTATGATTATGAACGGTTACAAGTTCACATTAAATAAATACTCGTCATAATGAATACAAGTCGGATAATTAATTGAAATAAACAGCGGGAGCTGCTATCTGGAACATGTGTTATTTAAACGAAGTTCTTTTATTGCCTATTGAAAACATCATAGCAAATTATCAATTAAAATCTAACCAAAGCTACGCATGCTTAAATGACAGTAATAAAGTTGAGAGACTATTTAATGAATGAATATCAATCCTAGAAATATAAACTATGACTCTTTTAAATACAAAAGTAAGTTATTCTATTTCGCAAGATAGCGCCTGATGGAAATGTTGAAGCGATTTAAATTAAAGTAAACTAAGCTACACTTGCTTAAAGGCAGAAGTTGTGTTGGGAGTATATTTATTGACAAAATAATAAATTTAAAAATATGATAAAATTACTACAGTTGTATATGGTTTATAAATATCATTTTGAAAACAATTACCTTTACAAAATAAATAGGGAATATAACCTAATTGTTTATTTATGAGAATATTACCTTACTTCGTGATATAACACTGAAGACCTTTATAATATAGTTCCTATTTTTGGCTGATTAGATTAATAACTAATTATTTACAGATAAGTTATCTAATCTCGGTCACTTTGTTATACGGTAGAATTCAGAAGTGTTTTCTAGGGTTTCGTACGTTGGCAAAATTATCACCAACCAGGAACCCAGCTGTTGGAAAGTGAATAATAGAGGTGACGTAACATTATTGTTGTTTTTCTACTACTTATGAGTAACTACACACTCAGCCAAGATCAGGAATTATTACCTAGAATGTCTAAATGTATTTAACTTTTCTTCGTCATAACTTTGTTAGGATTAATCTGACCTTTATATTTACGATAGTTTTCTTTGAGAAGTAGACTCCATTTGGGTTATACTAGGTTATGGTTCTTTTCTGTTCATCCTTAAAGAATTAGGGTTGCTACGTATGACCTAGGCGTTCTAACTAACTAGACGATCACATTTCGTAGGGAATCATGTCAAAAGTTCGAGCGAGGTTTTGTTAGGTAGGTCATAATCAAACAAATGAATAAAAATAAAAGTAAATACATTCAGCTAGAAAAAGATTGAGTTATCATTGATAGGAAAGGCCGCTTTTGTCAGGGGTTTAGATCTCGTGGAAATTATATGTTTACCATGGGAAAATGCGTTGGAATGGAGCATTTTCTGTGCTTTTCAGTTAAATTCTTGACTGATTGGTACGCAAAAGCGAGCCTAAATAATAAACATTTATAAAGATAGCAATTAACATTATTAATCTATGAACGGATGAAGTAAATCTCTATATAGTTTTGTTGACCTCATTGATAAACAGGGTTTAGTGAGAGAGATTATAATTAAACATCTATCAGTATGATTCTATGTTTGTACTAACGTGATTTATTATATAAGAGTTCTAAACACTAGATTGTTAGAAATAGGAATTAAGCAATGGGTTTGAGGTAATGAAAGAGTACACGGTAAAACATTAGTATAATATCAATTGGGAAGAAGTAAGTTGTAAGATTAATTAACAAGAAGACGACAAAATTAGGTCAGCTGTACTAAAGACATCACATATACTTATCTAATAGGGTTCGTTAAAGTAGATACAATGATCAGACGTATATCAGCGGTATGTTAGTTATTAATTAGTCATAATTACAATTTATAGTTATAAGTTAGATATAGTTTCAAAAAAAATAGAGATATATAGGTAGATAGGTAGTGGGTTGTTACATTTGGGTGGCCGTGACAGGATTTAAAATTTAATTGATTTTAGGATTGTAATTTTAAGTTATAAGTATCTACAAATAGGAATATATTTGACATGATTTTGGCCATCATAAATAGTCAGACCTAGCGGTCTGGCTACATTTGTTGCTGTTTGAAATGGAGGGATAACAGAGAGGGACACGTTTAGAATAAGATATTATATTAGGCTAGTTTAAAACTAAAACGTCTGGGGGCGAGTCGTTAGTTTTCATAGGCTGGTACTTTCTGCTATTGAAGAGTTGGTTTTCCTGAAAGATAAAAATAGTAATGTTAGATATTTGTACAAACTATTGTTGTAAATATAGCCATAATAAATAGAATAAATTAGCACATACGTTGAAGTCTTTTGTAGAAAGTTGTAGGTTGTATATAAATATGTATGTGAATATATATATATAAAAAAAAAAAATGTTTCTGAATTTAGTATAATTTAGTAAAAATATTTAAGAATTATTAATATAAAGTAGGATTTAGTCATACTTATAGTCTTTTATATATAAACATTATTTAAATAAATTTAGAAGCAAGTGTAGACTCATATATCACAAAAATTGATAATCCACTATCATATAAATATGTAAGTATGAATATTAAAATTTGGATAAATGTTACCTTTGAATAAACAAGTAACAAATACAAATGGGCTGGGGTCTCCAATTTTCATCAATTCTAAATGTCAGCTTGTGGAATAATTCAGCATCTGAAAAATAAAGTTCATTAAAACATTAATATTTGATGGTATGAAATTAAATAAAATTGGGCACATATGTAATATCTGGTTAAGAAAGGTTGTCTAAGTTAATCATTATAATATGTATCTAAGCTTTTTGTTTTCTTGAATATAATTGTTTCCTTTTTAAAATAATTTTAGTTTTACTTTAATATTTTATTCTTTATGTAGTAATCTATTTCTATAAAGTAAAGTATAGATCAAACATAATAGGCTTGAGTAGTTGTTACCTTATTATAAATTCATGTTTAAGATGCTTAGGTGAAAGAAGGAAAAATATAGGGTTTTATCTTTGAACATTGAATTGGTTAAATTAGATTGACATTAAGGGCCACCGTTCACATATTTGAAAACAAATAGTTGGTGTTAATATAGAATTACTTTAGATAGTTTTTGAGTTTGTAACAGTCTAAATGGCGGCCTTATTGCTTAAAGTAAGTTCTGTCAGAATGTAGTTAAGTAGAGAAATTATTCAAAGAAGAATCTGGTTTTATATTTAGAGTTTTGTAGCAATTTGAACGAACAAACAAGTAAACACACAAACAAATAGTTGAGAATAGCATTAGCAGGATTTCAGAATGAGCATTTTTGTGGGACGGATGTCGCGTTGAATTGTAGGACTCGGCTGTTTGTATAGAAAAAGATATAACAAAACCATGTTAGAGGAACTTAGGGCGGTTTTGGGGTTCGTTATGACTTTATTAAAATTATCATATAGTGTACAGAATTCTAAAAAAAAAAAAAATCAAATTAATTTAGTTGGCATTAATTACTTACTTGTGTTGATGGTATTCAAATTAAGGGGTGGGTGTTTGGGATCATCCATTGTGCATTAGTGTTTATTCCTGAAAAAAAAAAGAAAAGGAGAAGGTTTAGTTATTATTTTAGTAGGTTGTATTAATGTAATTTGATGATTATTTTATTATATTCTGGGTAGAGTTTGAATTAGTGGTATATTATAGAACAATAATTATTGGAACAAGATAGGGCAGTCTATATGGGCGTTTCTGAGAGTTTCCATACCAATTATCAATTTCTTCATAGAATAAATGTCAAAATTATACAAATTAAGCTATTAAGAGGAGAATTAGGGTGTAACTAAAATTAAAAGTAAAATATTTTAGGAATATCAGGTAAAAGGGTTAATTATACAACTAGCAAAGGCACAATTTTCATAGTCAAAACCAATATCAAAGTTCTTACAATGAAAGATCAGATAAGATGTTAAAATTAAAGAAAGGTGTCTAGCTCTATTGTTCATTTATGAATAATTACAAAATAGGTAGTGTGATAGTACTTATTTATTTGGGAATATCTTTTGTAACACATTGTACAATAGGCATGAATTAGGTTATTCAGGGACATGAAATTTAAGTTAGACTGGTTACCTTTTGACTGATTTTTATGTCTTTATCTAAGTAAGGGCGTTAATGTTATGTGTCTAAGCATGAAAAAAAATATAATATTGTTATATCAAGTCGTGCAAGGTCTGGTAATTATCAACACATAAAAAGGATTATAGGGACAATATTGTTAGGAATTTCATTGGGTTTGTTGACATGATTAGAAGTGGGAAGTTTTGTGCAAGACCATAGGGTCACTTTCTTTTTCAAGTATATTATAAAATGGATAGTTTATTGGGTTGATTTCATGTATTAATGTTGAGATTGGATGGGGTTATATTGTTGACATAGTGAGCAATAGATAGGTAATAGAATATGATCTGACACTTATTATCACTGAACATTGTTTGGTTGGGAATTGTATGCTTACCTTTTGAAACCATGGGAGTAGTTTGCTGTAGAATTGTGACGACAAATTTTGTAGGTAAAGTTTATCTACTTTTGCACTGTTTTGGAGTTTGAAATGGTAGTTGGGCGCAGGTGGCACTAGGTAGTTTTTGTTTGTACACGAAAAGCGTTAGATTATCTATAATTACACTGTATTGTGCTGGAATATACAGAATTAGAGATTTTTTTTTCATCACAAACATTGCCGGTCGTTCACATAAAATTTGAGAGCAGGCGGAAGTGGCGACATCTTGTGAACTCATCGTTCAACTGGTTGAGTTTAGTGATGGGAACGTTATCTAATTAATCGATAAAAATGGGGCTAGGTGTTTGAATGGATTCGATTATTTTGCAAGAAACAATATATTGTGTATGTTTGAATATTGTATTTTCACGCTTTATAAAAAAAAAATATAACAAAATGTCTTAGATAATATTATAATTTACAATTGGTATCTGAGTAGAATTGGATAATTTAGGAATTTCTAATAGCTAGTACTTGGAAGTTAGGGAAAAACAAAACATGTCTATAAGATTTATTGCGTTGAGATTTTTGTGCGTAATTAATTAATTGCATTACAATCACATTTTTATTGTATTTACAAGAAGAAGAATAATTATTCAAATGTTAAATTATGTTTTCTTTTTTTTTGAGATTGATATTTTTGTTAATATTTATATATTTTATTATTCAGAAAAAAGAAAAAAAAAAAACTAATTCTACATTAAAATAGTGAATAAACATTTACTACAAAGAGACAGTACATCTTTGTAAATTAAAGGATGAAATATAGAATATTAGTTTTGTGTTTTCATTCGATTAAGTTCAAATTGTTGTTTGTTCAAATTTTACCACAACACTAAATAATGTTTGACGGGACATGTTGGATATTGAACGTGACGTCGCGAGCTCTGATTGGACGATTGGTCGTTTCATTTCATAGGCGTTTCGTTTTACGCGACTGATAGGAAAATTTAGTTATGAGCAAAATATAATAATTTTATTGTGTTGTATGAGGGAAATGTTTGATAAGTTTTATTATTATAAAAAGTCATTAGGAAACTTATTTATTTGATAGTCAAGTCAAAAAAAATTCTATTGTTATTATAGTATAGTTAACCAACAGTTGGAACCCGCGAAAATTTGAATTAGATTAGTGAACATTTTAGGTGAAAATAAGAGATAAAACCGGTTACAGATAGAAAACATAGGAAATAAAAGAGGGAGAACTTAGTATATAATAATATATATAATATATTATATAATTTATAATGAATTAGTTCTAGAAAAGATCTTCGAATAGAGATTCCATTTCCGGAGACGTATAATCGGTCTGTAAAGGAAAGGGGATGGTGTAGTCAATTATTAACTGTGTGAGTGCTATTATATATTTTATGTAGCCAGGGACAGGAGAGACTTACCAGAGTAGGCGGGGGTAGATCGGAGATAGTGGGTACAAATGGATGAGCCTGTAATCGAAAGTACACATTATGTATGGGGCTTGAATAATGAGAAAATGGTAGAATGGAGACATAATAATAATACTTAGATGAGTAAATACGTACTGATAAAATTGGGTCATAAGCGCGTCGGGTATCGATAGAAAGAGGGAATGGTGGCAAGGGGGGATCCGCTGAGTTTGTAGGAATCTGGAAAGGGAGAAAAGTAGTAGGTTAAAGTAGAGTCGTTTTCTAAAAGGAGTACATATTTTGCGTCTATACATATACATAAATAGATAAAGGTTTATTACCGTTTCAGTTGTTCGGTGAGTTATAACAATCGTCGAAGGCGGGTATAGTTGCTGTAGGGCCACCAGTGAATGAATGTTCGCTCTGGCGGCTTCTCTTTCTGCTGGGGGCAAGGAAGACAAGCCAGGCAGGCAGACGATCATCCATTCACTGGCTGGAGCGGACGGAATCGGGGGGCTTAGTGGGATAGGATTCTGGAAGGAATTAAAGGGAACAAGATATAAGTACAGAAGTACTTGAGAGAACAAAAAAGAATTCATATAAAAAAAAAAGGAACTTACCGTATTAGGGTGTGTTGTATCTTGGATTATACGGATGTGTTCTTTGTATTTTCGTCTTAATTGCGATATAGAAATTGATGTGGGAGAAGTTAAATTATATTTTGTTAATAAATTGTACATAGATTGTTTGCGTAAGTCTTGATTATTGAAATTAGTATCGGAAGGATCGAAAAGAATGGGAAATTGGGCGGTTAAATTAGCTAAAATGGGGTCCATTGTGTTTGATTATTTCTTTAAATGAATTGAATATATTTAATTTATGTGGGCGTGCGCGGAAAACGAGAGAAGAAATAATTTTATAGGCACAGATAACATAATTGTGGGTTTTGCGCGGGAAAATCACTAGAGAGTTTGCATGAAACGCAAACCTTTTTGGGAACGTAAAATAGGTTATTTGAAAACGAAGGAGGTTTCATTGTGCATAAATTGTTAGATAGTTATTACAATAAGCATATGTAGTTATACGCGAAATTAAATTTAGTATGCTTAAAATTAAAAATAGAAAGAGTTAATATTGGTCTTCAACAAACATAGGTTGATATGTTGATTTGTATAGTAGATTAACGGTAGTACGGAGAGAATTAGCGTTCTAATAACATCACGCGTTGGTTAAATCGTTATTAGATTACAATTAAAAATCTTATTGAATGAGTTAAATAATGAGTTATAATAGTAAAAACGGTTGTTAGTTGTCATCGGTAGGGATAAGTGATTATTAACTTAAAGTAATTATAAAATGCGGAAATATTAGATATAGCTAGGTATTAGAAATGAAATGAAAGAAAAATGATAAATGAAGTGGCAGATTAGAGGTTTTATAATATTCAACAAATTAGATTCACCTGAGTTGGGTTTTAAAAGTTTTGGTTATGGTTTGGTTTGAGTAAATTTATTTATGCATTCGTAGGTATCATTTTGTGAGTAATACGAAGTTTATTCAGTAAGAGCAATATTTATATATGAAGATTAGGAATTGATTAAGCTGCATTAAATTGTGATATTACAAGTTTAATAAATTGTAATCTATCAGGAATTCTTGGGTTTTTCTTTCCAGTATCAATTGTCAGTATTGGATAGATAGCTAAATTTTGTTAGTACTGTGCATACTAAAACTTTATGGGAAGAGATTTAATTTGAAGAATTAGAAGCAAAAAAAAAAAAAATGCTACCAAAGAGGTTTTACTTTACGTAGGTAAACTTTTTCGGTTATGTTAGGTTAATCAAGAGGTTGCACACATAATCTAATTAAACCTTTTTTTGATTAGAACGTTTTGGCTTAACGCGCGTTTAGGTTTACGGAAATAAATATTGTGTAGTTTTATCCTCGAATGGAAATGATAATAATAATATTAATAATAATAAAAGATTTATAAAAAGAAATGATGAGAAGTATTATATTCATGAGGGAAAATAAAAATAATATTAAATTTATTATACGGTAACTATAGGATAGACACCAAAATAGTACAAATAGTAATGATGACAAATAAAAGGATAATAATATAACAGTTATTCATTGAAGTTTAACGAATTAAAATAAGGGGATTGGTTGGTGGTTGTAACTCAATTTTTCAGTCATACGGGCTAGCAGATAGTAAGTATAATTATTCACAATTAGTCTGCAGTTTTTCCGTTATATTGTTTTGGAGTAAGTAAAGCGAAGTAGCCTTATGAGGGAATGGGTTAGAATTAGTAATAAATAAAATCAAGTTTAATAAGGACTTTGATGTAATTTAAACAAAGATGCTTATTTAGTTGAAACAGTTGCAGAATAATATAGGTTGGTTAGGAAAGTTATTAACACTAATTAGGTATGTTGCAATAGAAAAAAAAAACTGTATTCTAGACATAAAAGTGAGTTACTAATAATAAATATTAATAATAAATAATAATAAATAATAAAAAATAATAATAAATAATAAAAAATAATAATAAATAATAATAAATAATAATAATTAATAATAAATAATAATAAATAATAATAATTAATAATAAATAATAATAATTAATAATAAATAATAATAAATAATAATAAATAATAATAAATAATAAAAAATAATAATAAATAATAAATAATAATAATAAATAATAATAAATAATAAAAAATAATAAAAAATAATAATAAATAATAAATAATAATAATAAATAATAATAAATAATAAAAAATAATAAAAATAATAATAAATAATAAATAATAATAATAAATAATAATAAATAATAAAAAATAATAATAAATAATAAATAATAAATAATAATAAATAATAAATAATAATAAATAAATAATAATAATAAATAATAATAATAATAAAATAGATTTATATTAAAAAAAAAAAAAAAAAAAAAAAAACTCATAGATGTACTTAATATAGCCTTGGTTTAGGGTAAGATAGATTTTGGAAGAAATTAGCGTTCGTGGTTTTCTGATAAATTAGATTATCAGTTCAAATTTATTTGTTGCGTTTTTCGGTGACGTGGTTTGGGTTTGAATTCATATATGGTCATGTGTTACGGATCCCAGGGGGCGCTGCAATAGACTTTTGTAGGTATATAAAACAGTTTCCAATAGATATGGTTCATAAAAAAAACAGTGATGTTTTGTATTTAGAATAATTCCATGTACCTTTGTGTTTTAAGAATAGAATAGAATAGATACTAAATATAATAAATAAATAAATAAATAATAAATAAATAATTTATTGACACAAACAACATTTTAAAATATACAATATTAGCCTATAATATAATATTAGAAAATATGTGTAAAGTACATTTTTATTTGAGCAATGAATAGATCCGAATCCAGAATAGAATAGAATAGAATAGAATTCCTTTATTGTCCATAATGTCATAATATATCACAGTTATACATAACCAAGTAATACTTAATTTCAAAACAGACTCGTTTTTATCTTACTTCTAGGTAGAATCAACTTTACATTTTTAAATATACTATTTGTGCTATATTATTAAATATATATATTAGAGAAGAAGATATATTGATAGTAATTATCAAGATTAAAACTACAATGTGTTTGAGTTTGTTACAATTGCATAAAGTTAGCCACAGAGTGCGGAACGAGAATTTTAAATTTAAATTTACCGCGCCATCGCGCTTCACAGATAATGTTACATAATTAAGATTGCCATACACATGGTAAAAATTAAAACTAGAATTGGTAGCTTATTCACATTATTTCAGAATTAGGACATATTATTGTAGCGGCTGTAAATGGGCCTTGTCTATATTTGAAGTTTATATAAAGCAACTATTGTCTAAAATTAATAAAATGATGATTGCACACTATTGCGGCTGTAGAAGGACCTTGTCGATTAATGAACCCATTTTATTTATAATGAACTTTGAGAATACCTACGCTAAATGTTTGATGTATAAGTACGCAAATAGTTAAGAGTTTATAGATACTTGCCTATTGAGAAAAGGGAGATGAGAAAGAGATTGTTAGTTAAATTTCATCAGGGGTTTAGAAATGAAAAGAATTTCATTTATTGTATTACATAATACGTGTTAGTTTATTTTATCAGGAGCTGAGACAGAACAAAGAAGAGGATTTTTATTAGCCTTGATTTTATCAGGCGCCGCAATAGTAAAAATAAAAGGTAAGATAAATCTTTTTGGTAAAGGTAAAGCAAGGTAAATAGTAGCTTGGTTTTGTCAAAATTTAACCGTAATTTTGAACCAAATCTTCTAGTTCGGAAATTGATGGTTCTCGGGTTTGTCAAAGCGTGGAATGAATGACCACGAAAGTAGGTTCTGAATGATGTATCAGTGTGAGTGCAGTGGCGTTTTGACAAAACCAGAATTTCTGATTTCTGAATAGGTCAAGTCATTTCCAAAATTGAACTCGTACACTTACAATGGTCTACAAAAAAGGAGAGTGAAGTTAGGTTAGTGTTTTACAGTAGGTTTACTACTTTTTTTGTAGACTTAACTACACAAGAAGCTACCATAATATGCTAGAATAGGCATCATCGAACACTACACATAACTCCTTGTGATTAATTGGGATATGCTTACGATTTGTACTGTAAGAGGCCTGTTTATTTCTGGCAATCTATTGTTTTGAACCAGAGACATTTAACTAAAGTATTTGAGGGTGGTTCGGTCGATCCCAGGTCAAGCGGATAAATCAGGTTTGGGTTGATGGATCGTCAGAACTATACTGACTAGCGGTTGGTGAATTCACAACTCATTCCTTTGGGTACTTTGGTTATTTCGAGGGGAAAGGACAATTTTGCGTCAATGATTCTCAGGCTATTCTATAGATACGAAACGGGAGCTTATTTTTATTTATTCATTAGGTTTAAATAACACACCACACACTTAGGGCCACACTACATTCTGTAAAGTTTAGATTTGGAAATGAAAAGATTAACGAAGTTTAAATTGGTTCTTTTAAAATTTGAGACGATTCCAAGTGAGGTAATGATATTGTTTTATAGAAGGTAATGGTAATGTTTTTCAAAGGTAACCAGTAAACAGGTAAAACTTATAATAAAATATATTTTATTAAACAAGAAAAGAGTCTTTTATTTCGTCTGTCAACTATTTAGGTTTAGCCGCTATTAAATCCTCTTTTCGGGGGCGAGTGTAACGAACCAAAAATGAGCATACCTCTCATTTTCTGCAATCGATTAAATAAAAATATATAAACATAACAAATATGGATATATCTCAAAAATACACATGTAAAAACTAAATACTAATCTATTTTCCCAATATTCGCATTCTACAAAGAAGGTTTTATGCAAAAATTCAACGAAGGAGTTTATGTTAAAATTAACAAAGAAGGTTTTATACCTACATTCGACGAGAGAGGTTTCATCTCAACATTGAAAGAAGGTTGAGGTCAATTGATGTACAAAAAAGGTAGAACTAATTGTTAAACATAAGTTTGGTATTAAATATATCGGCATTAATTATCTTCTATGTTAAAGAAGTCTTGTATGAGTATCATTAGAAGAATTATAGACAATTAGAACTGTTTTTCACATAATAAGATAATCTTTTGAACGGAAATAGCCGTATTTATCCATTTACTCGACGGTTGGTAATATGGAAGACAGTTGTAATCTTGGACGACGCATCGGTTTGAGTAGTAATTGTTAGTCAAAATTGATCTATTATGACATGAGATTTCGTAGGATATTTGTTTCAAGAGTCTTGTAAATAATATTCAGTAATATTAAGTTGGTTGTCAATATTAGATATTGGGTAATTACTTCGGTTACAAATGCATTGCATGATTAAGGACGGATTTGAACGGAAGCGCAATAATGAAGGTTTTTTTGTGTGCGCGAAGGCTTCGGGTTCCGAGAAATATGTTAGCGTGTTGAAAGTCACGTAGGCCAAATTTCCAAGAATAGTCATTAAAAGTCGCATGATATTTAAAGGGTTGCCAGTTGTGGATAGAGGGTACGGTACATTACGAGTACTAACCGGGTTTGGTCGAATTACTTTGTACAAATTGGAAATGTTAGAACATAATTTTTATTAGTAAAACTATTCACAGGAATTTGTGTTATAGTTCATAGTAAGTTATTTATAAACAGAGGTTATTAAATCAAAAATGATATCACATAGTTTGTATGTTTACATTAAAGTAATTACATAATAATATTTTAAATCCAATTACACATAAAGTTATTGAAGTATTTGTTTTGAATTAATTTATAATAATAAAAAAAAAGAGTTTGTTAAAATAAATATCAAAAGGCTAAAAAAAAAACCATTAGGATTTTATAATAGGAGTTCATAATAAATTATTGTATTAGTTACTTATTTGGAAATCAATGATGATTTATTTAGGTAGATGTACCGAATTTTGGGGAATAGTCACATGGGACCACACCGGAGAGGATTAGGGGAAACGGGATAGGAAGCGAAAGAAAGAGATAGTGAAGCCTTTGTTATACTTTGGCATAAAAGGGGGAAGGGGCGCGAGTTCGCCCTCTTTCATCGCTGGGTCGCCGAGGAGGACGGAAGTGTCCAATCCCTGAGTAAGCAAAAATCTCATCATTCATCCATAACATTTGAGCTACCTTTCCTTGATTAACTTTTGGAGTGTTCCTTTAACCTTTAAGCTACAAATTTAGTTTTGAAAGTATGCCAATTTAAGTGCATATACCTGGTATCTTGACGGACATTTGGCTTGGGTGTTCCGAAGGGGCTGATCCAATCAGTGTTACGATGTGGTCGCCAGAGTTAATTGTCAGTCAAGGTATAAGTTTTCCATTTAACGTTCGGATTTGGGAAGATTGAAGCATATCCTGCTCCTGTCAGGCTCACCAAGTAGTCGCCCAAAGTCGAAGGTAATGGAAAATAGGGTATTTATTTTAAAATTATTAAATTTAAATATTGGTAGCTTTTCCTTTCCTGATAAAATCATTAAGTCACAAATTTAGTTTTGAAAGTATGCCAATTTAAGTGCATATACCTGGTATCTTGACGGACATTTGGCTTGGGTGTTCCGAAGGGGCTGATCCAATCAGTGTTACGATGTGGTCGCCAGAGTTAATTGTCAGTCATGGTATAAATATCACATTTGACGTTCGGATTTGGGAAGATTGAAGCATATCCTGCTCCTGTCAGGCTCACCAAGTAGTCGTCCAAAGTCGAAGGCAATGTGATATAAGGTTTAATAATAGATCCAAATTACCCAGTGAACGCGTTAATTTACCCGTAAAATTTAAATCTGGGATCCCGCTTGAGCTAGTAATTGCATGTTGTAATTAGTATTTGAGTGACTAATTACTGCTTTGCTAAAGTAGATTAGATACCTTTAAACTCTCGTGGTTTAAAGCCCTTGATTGTTATTATACCCGGCATTATTCTGGCTGTCCGCTGGATAAATGTTGTATGTCTACCTTCATTTCCTCCCGATTCGGCCGCGACTACCTTTGGCCATGGGTTAGTAGAAACCCTCTCTAATCTGAGTCTGGATTAGGGGAATCTGGGAAAATCATTCCGCATCCTAAATTCCTCCCCCCTAGTTCCACTGGTCGTCCTAGGTTATTCGGCGGCTAGTATCCTGATATATTATTTTGAGTAGGCAGGGATAGGGATAGGAGAAGCTAGGGTTCATTCTGATAAGTAGGTTTTAGTTGAGGGATTAGCGTAGGGAGAAACAGGTAAGTAAGAAGTAAGGAATAATTTAGAGAAGAGATTTGCATTAGATTAGGATGATAGGTTATAGGGAGGTAGATAATTATTTGAAATTTGGTATAAGACGAAAGTTTGTGTATGATTCACGAAGTAGGACGGGGACGTAAAATAGCGCGGAGCTATTAGCGGAATTAATAAAACCAACTGCGTTTAAATTATAGGGCGTTATTTAAGGGTGAACCGAATAATTGAGTTTTGGAAGAAAGTTTGTAATATCAAATAAAACGTAGAAGTTGCGGTAGTTAGGGAACATTCATCTAAAATTGGAAATTATGATTATGAACGGTTACAAGTTCACATTAAATAAATACTCGTCATAATGAATACAAGTCGGATAATTAATTGAAATAAACAGCGGGAGCTGCTATCTGGAACATGTGTTATTTAAACGAAGTTCTTTTATTGCCTATTGAAAACATCATAGCAAATTATCAATTAAAATCTAACCAAAGCTACGCATGCTTAAATGACAGTAATAAAGTTGAGAGACTATTTAATGAATGAATATCAATCCTAGAAATATAAACTATGACTCTTTTAAATACAAAAGTAAGTTATTCTATTTCGCAAGATAGCGCCTGATGGAAATGTTGAAGCGATTTAAATTAAAGTAAACTAAGCTACACTTGCTTAAAGGCAGAAGTTGTGTTGGGAGTATATTTATTGACAAAATAATAAATTTAAAAATATGATAAAATTACTACAGTTGTATATGGTTTATAAATATCATTTTGAAAACAATTACCTTTACAAAATAAATAGGGAATATAACCTAATTGTTTATTTATGAGAATATTACCTTACTTCGTGATATAACACTGAAGACCTTTATAATATAGTTCCTATTTTTGGCTGATTAGATTAATAACTAATTATTTACAGATAAGTTATCTAATCTCGGTCACTTTGTTATACGGTAGAATTCAGAAGTGTTTTCTAGGGTTTCGTACGTTGGCAAAATTATCACCAACCAGGAACCCAGCTGTTGGAAAGTGAATAATAGAGGTGACGTAACATTATTGTTGTTTTTCTACTACTTATGAGTAACTACACACTCAGCCAAGATCAGGAATTATTACCTAGAATGTCTAAATGTATTTAACTTTTCTTCGTCATAACTTTGTTAGGATTAATCTGACCTTTATATTTACGATAGTTTTCTTTGAGAAGTAGACTCCATTTGGGTTATACTAGGTTATGGTTCTTTTCTGTTCATCCTTAAAGAATTAGGGTTGCTACGTATGACCTAGGCGTTCTAACTAACTAGACGATCACATTTCGTAGGGAATCATGTCAAAAGTTCGAGCGAGGTTTTGTTAGGTAGGTCATAATCAAACAAATGAATAAAAATAAAAGTAAATACATTCAGCTAGAAAAAGATTGAGTTATCATTGATAGGAAAGGCCGCTTTTGTCAGGGGTTTAGATCTCGTGGAAATTATATGTTTACCATGGGAAAATGCGTTGGAATGGAGCATTTTCTGTGCTTTTCAGTTAAATTCTTGACTGATTGGTACGCAAAAGCGAGCCTAAATAATAAACATTTATAAAGATAGCAATTAACATTATTAATCTATGAACGGATGAAGTAAATCTCTATATAGTTTTGTTGACCTCATTGATAAACAGGGTTTAGTGAGAGAGATTATAATTAAACATCTATCAGTATGATTCTATGTTTGTACTAACGTGATTTATTATATAAGAGTTCTAAACACTAGATTGTTAGAAATAGGAATTAAGCAATGGGTTTGAGGTAATGAAAGAGTACACGGTAAAACATTAGTATAATATCAATTGGGAAGAAGTAAGTTGTAAGATTAATTAACAAGAAGACGACAAAATTAGGTCAGCTGTACTAAAGACATCACATATACTTATCTAATAGGGTTCGTTAAAGTAGATACAATGATCAGACGTATATCAGCGGTATGTTAGTTATTAATTAGTCATAATTACAATTTATAGTTATAAGTTAGATATAGTTTCAAAAAAAATAGAGATATATAGGTAGATAGGTAGTGGGTTGTTACAAGTGACACTCATTTGATATAAGGTAGGTTTCACTATTATGTAGGTACTTATTTGTGACTATAAAACAAATTCGAACTCATTTTAAAAGCCCCTTGTTTAACTTGATATCCTAATCTCTAAAGCTCTAGTTTTATCATGTAATTTCGTCGTTTTGTACACTGTATAAGCTATAAAATATTATAATTGTGCTGAAAATCATTTAATTGTTATTACTATTGCAAACTAACACTATATGTATTTCCTGAGTAGTTCCCCCGCTCGGCCTGTGAAAGCCTTCTTCCAAAGCGGTTTTTGTCCTGCCTTTTTATCGGGATTTTGACAAGTGACTTATAAAAGTAAATGTTTGTTCGTCTCCAACAATACACTGTCAAGGCTCGTTAGAGGGATTTATTGGGAACTTTCTAGTATACAAGGTTATTCATAACATAAATTTAAAACATCTCGTTTGCCTACGGTTACCTGGAAGAGATCACTTTTAGCGATAAGGTCGCCAGTTATGATACTCAGTATAAGTTTTGTGTATCATTTAAATTTCTTTGTTGTGGTGGTGTTTTAATAAAGCGTATATATGTATATCTGTCTAACTGACGTCCTTTGCAACACACATGCTCCACTTTAGACCACAATATTTGCCTGCGCAAGTGTCGCTTTAGATGAAATACCTATCTGTAGGTATAATTTTGTAAAAATACACCTAAATAAATAAAATACTTAGCTTGGTATTCATAAAAAAGGCAAGGTTTGAAAACGATTTCAAAAATAGGAGCAGATTTTCAATTTGACTGTATTTGGATAACTATAAAATTTACCGAAAGTGTTTTATTGAGTTTACGAAGGTTGTCCCCAAGACAGCAAAAAAATATTTTATTACAAGTTACCCTGAATAATAAATAATGAAAGGCTTTATTTAAGGAGCTGTTATAAAATCCTGATAGATTCGAGTGTCACTTGAGCTTGATTGATGTCCGGATTATTTATATTGTTACTTTTATGTTGTTCATTAAAATATTTGGTATGACAATAGTACCGTGGTGTTATGAAAGTAATTTTAAATTCAGATGTAATTTTTCAATAAACACTTACATTTACTTCATAGTTATTTGTTTGTTAACAAAGTTTAATATATTTGTAATGATAACAACTATCAAATACTTGAGCAAATTCTTAGAATATTAAGTACCTAATAATATTAAGTAGGTTTCTTCTAGGCAAGCGCGCTAGATCGTAGACTATAACGTTGCTTAACATCAGGCAAGTTGTAGTCAAGCGTAAGCCTATAACATGTAAAAAAAAAAAAAAAAAGTACCTAATCCTGATTACAATTTAACTATGGCATATTTGATACAGAAACACACATATTGTACACCTTACTCTTCTAAATACCATCAACAAAACAAAATACATGTACCTAAACGGAAATCTATAAAACAAGAGAATTCCACGATTCTACGCTTGCATTTAACCCCCTGACTTCTGCGTGACAAACATTATCCACGCCATTCCCTCCCAGATTCCACAAATTCCAACGCCCTTGACACATCGACATAAGGTTCTATATAACATCATTTTGTACGCACTGCAGGTCTAATTTAATAAACCGTAACATTCTGAACATAAAGTTCAATATCGTGACATCGCAATCTCGCGCTCTGCGGGTAGTTCTAAATCTTCTGTAAAAGAACCCCTTTTCTTTAAGCCATAAAGATGTGAATCTTTCCAGTTTTTGTGTAGGGCACTACTCTCTGCAAGAGTAGTTACTCGATTACAAGCCTAATGCCATTGAAATAGAGTTTACAATTGAGGGTAGTTGAAAAAGACCTGTCACATTGACGTCTGTCATTCGGCACTAATGCGTCACGCGCACAGATTACAATACTACGTCACGCGCGTCACGAGCGAAGATGTCTCTATCTATAAGAAACTTGGCTTGGCATAGTTCACATCTATTTTATAGGTCTTTGGGACAAACTAAATAAACGATGAGTCTGTTTTCACTAAACTTGTGAACGTAGAGAACAATGGACGTTTTTATACTGCATTCACAGATTTGTTGGAAAGTATTATATCTAAATGCCAAAAAATAAAACTATCAGTAATTGAGATGTAATTACATCAAATAAAAACAAAAGTCAAACGAAATTCAATCATCGACGTAATAATCATAACATTTAATTTAATAATTATAGTAACTATCTACTAGGACATCAAAGTAGTGCAAGATAATGTAGACTTTGCAAATAACAAAGGATGCCACAGTGCAATCTAGCTTTAAGATCCAGCGCAAATACCTTAGAAAGTAATGAATGACGCCTCTAAAACTTTATGAGCCACGTTGTGATTTTCCGTGGGTTTACTGGGTCATAGAAGATGGGCCATGTTCTGTGGCTCAAAATATTTATCTACGGCAGCTATGGGCTTTGTTCTTCTATTTATGGTGCACTGAAGAAACGGTTCTGGTTGTATGTGGTGAAATATTTCGCAGCTTGTGGATATTTATCTAGCTGCGAGTGTAGGGTTATGATTACAATTATATCGGGAGTTAAGACTGAAGTAAGACCTCATTGTATCATAAAAGAAACTCAGATGTTGTGTCGAGTGAATTGCTCTTTTCTCCCAAATAATTCACTTGCATAGAACAACTAGAGGTGCTCTGTGCGCGGGCCCAAGGGGCCCGCGAGGGGGGTTTAATGAAGGGGGAGAGCTCCGATATATATGAAAAAATATCCATAGGTCTCATGGGCAAAGTGATGGTGAAGCTCGGCCTTCAGCCTCGCTTCTTCCTCGATTTGACATCTGCACTTGCTCCGTCATTAAATTCATCCTGAACCATCAAAGTGATAGTGAAGCTCGGTCTTCGGCCTCGCATCTCCCTCACTTTGACGTCGCAAGTGTTGCGGTTCGGCCTTCGGCCTCACCGCTACACTTGCTCCGTTTTGTTCGGCCGTAGGCAAATGTATAGGATTTGTATTGATATATTTTTTTGTATGACAGCCATAATTTTTTTTTACTATTAGGAACATGCATGCAGTTAGTCAGTCTCGAATATTAGTTAAGGATCACCCCCCTATCTCTAATAGTTTCCGAGATCCCCTGGGGTACTCAAGGGTCTGATGGTCAAAGTGATGGTGATGCTCGGCCTTCGGCCTCGCATCCCCCTCGTTTTGTTCGGCCGTGGGAAAATGTATGGGATTTGTATGGAGACATTTTATTTTTTGAGGAGACATTTTTTTTTTTGTATGAAAGCCATAATTTTTTTTAACTATTGGGAACATGCATGCAGTTCTCTTCTATTAGTTCAAGCATCACCCCCCTATCTCTAATAGTTTCCGAGATCCCCTGGGTTCCTCCAGGGTCTGATGGTCAAAGAGATGATGATGCACGGCCTTCGGCCTCGCATCTTCTTCACACTGTAGTTTTGTTCGGCTAAGTGTATGAATTTTGTATGAAGACTATTAATTTTGTATGAATTAAAAAAATATTGATGTGTGATTGGGAACATTTATAAAAGTTGGTAATTCATTTCTTTCACTTAGTAAAGCAACATTTTTAGACCAACAGTCACTAAAAAGAAAATAAAAAACTGTAGAAAATACGGCAACGCCACTTGTAGTATTTGTTCAATTTATTTATCCTAACTTCAAACTGTGATGACAACGATAAATCATTTTGTTGTTATAAGTGTTAAAAATATGTACCTAAGGAATTACCTAGTTAAATTTTTACACATTTGGATAGGTACACGTTTAGTGTATCTATTAAAAACTTCAAGTTTCGAACATCCTCATCACAGTGGCAATTAGCTCGGCGTAAAATAGTAAAAGCTTATTGTAGTAATTAAAAAGATTATCGTGGTAATTTTAACGAAAATACCAGAGAGTAATAAGACAGCGTTGGTACCTTAACCGCGGTAGAAAGAACTTTACTTTTCGGAATTGCCTTTTGCGAAGGAATTGCCTGAATTGCCTGATTTCTAATGAAAAGTAAAGTCTGAGTAAACTTACCTAATTTATTTTGATCTATACTCAGATAAAGTTTATCAATCTTAGTTTGCTCGCCTTTCACATGCCAGGTATTTTGCTAATCATTTATCTTATGAATATTACACCGCTACTTCTAGCCTTGACTTCTGACTCCTGATCTGATCTTGATCTTAGACACCCAGGCTATTAATGATTGAGCCATTTTTATTAATTTTGTATGTACCACTAAAAATATTATATTATATTATATTATTATTCTAGTTTAGCGATGGTAATATTACCTATATCGTAGAAGTTCCTAATATAAATTTCGGTGTTGCAATAAGATCTAGGTACCTAAATTCATTCTGTTTTAAGGGGAAAACATTTAATAGGAATCACTCTATTGGTTATTTTGCCTCAGGACAGTCGAACCTTTGATAAAAACCTTGAGTTCGCGCAAAATACTTTCCACGCTACTGATTCTACGAATTTTTCTTGTAACATATTTTCTTCCAATACTCCCTCGTATTTCTTTTAAATCTATCCGCCCCTTACATATTTTAGATCCAATTAATCCGCACGTCTTCTTTCGCGTAGGTAGGTATTCAATACTAGTTCAAAACAAGAAGAAAGCCGTCCTTACGCCACAACAATTAATAACCAAGCTCATTGACAAACGAGTACGATTCAAGCGAAGTCACGACTCGATTTTGAATAGAATCGAGTAGGTTCGCGGATGCAAGGTCGCGATGCTACTCGATTATGCAAGCGATGTTTGGCGGTCATGTTTGTTTGTGAAATTGGAATTGTATTGTGACATGGCATGGATATACGAAAGTAGCAATGGAGATTCTTATGCCTAGTAGATACATATGTTTTGCGAAAGACTATAAAAAGATTACTAGCAACAACACAAGAGTAATCTTACCTACTATCCAACTACTATAAAATGTTGAAAATGATGTCACGTCTTAATTATTTAAAACTTTACTAATTAATTACTAATCGTCTGCTCTATATATTGTTGCAGCCGGCAGTCGCGCGCGCCTCGCAGCGTGTACTCCTACCGGAGCGCGGTAGCACCCTCCGTCGCCTCCACACACAGATCCAAAGTCTCGAGAAAAGTAAGTAACTAAGATAATTATACCTTCGCTTTAAAGCAGAATACCCATTTTATAAAGTTTAATAGAAAGGCAAGATTATAAGTTATTCTAAGCTCTAGCCAATTTTCTATAACTATACATGCACTATTATTTGTTCCTAATGTACAGTTATAAAACCTACAGTTAGGACATTATTTAGGTTTACATGTTGCCTTATAAAAGAGAGTAGTTTACACATCACAAATCCTAATCATAAAACCGAACACAATGTTTTGTACACAAAACTTTGATAGGTATTCAGAATATTTCCTTTTTCTAAAACGCTAATGTGGATATCGGATTCTTTAATTAATAACATTATTTTACTATCATTCATTACCAAACACTTATCTTATTTGCATATCCTACATCACACAAAATAGGTTTTACATATGTATTTTTTATCAATAAACTATTTGTATTTGTATTCCAGGCCGGAGTGAAAGTGGACGCGATGGCGGCTCCCAACCCGTTCTGCCCCAACGTGAAGGGCATGTGCTGCCTGATGCTGCTGCTCAACCTGGGGCTCATCCTCGTCACGCTGGGCTTCGTCATCGTGCTGCAGTTCTTTGAACCGCTCTTTGTTTGGTAAGAGGCAAATTTAAATGAGAGATTTATAAGCGTAGGTAGGTTAGGTATATGGCTCGGTGGTTGACTAGATAAGTTTAATAGTTACATTCTCACTAAGTATGTGCGGATTTGCACTCGCTTAGCGGTGAAGGAAACCTACATTTTAAGGGCCAAAAAATTCGAAACATGTTTTCCGTGGAAAAATCTGGGATATGGATTCTTGGCTGGCTACCCTCACGTGTCACAACCATAAGTTATAAAGATTACGGGTGGAGGAAAATCTAAAGATAATAATATGGCTATAAAAGTACCTAAGTACCTAAGATAATGTATATCCTCTAAGGACGCTCTGATATCCCAACTGGCCCATTAGATAGATACAAACTATACAAAGGCTGCAAGTACTATGTATATGGACACTATAGCCTTTCAATAAAATCTTACAACTTTCACTAACACTTAGGTATACGAATTAAATGTAGGCTGAATCCCAGATCTGAATGACATGTACAAGTATCCTAAATTACACGTTCCGTTAAACAGAAGTAAGTGATTTTTAATGCTCCTCTAACAATGGTTTACTACACTATTGTGTATGAAAGAACACTCCAGTTTCACGCCTTCTGCCTCTTTTATACTAGAGAATTTAGAGATTGATGTACAATTCAATTTTATTTGTTGTGGATAGGTGTTGAATTGACAGGCTAAAAATTAGAAAGTTTACCTTATGAGAGACAGTGGTGGATGCGTTTATTACTGTAGATATTCAATATATTTATATCTTACTAATATTGTTGAATCTCCATCTAGAACATACACATACTCGCACATAGAAACAAGGTACTTACTTACACATTGAAACATCGACAATTACGTGGTACCCTTTTACTCAAACCGCTCCTCTTCCTTTGTCAGGACACTACCAACAAATCCAAAAGACCAGCCATGCCATAAATAAACATCATGTATCTAACAATTATACCTGTCCGTTTTCTAGTACCCATAATAAATCATTTTTTATTTTATTTTTAGTGTTAAATGTTCTGAAATATTTTTAAAAATTATTATGTTTTTCTCTTGTCCACAGGATCCTAGGCATAGTCTTCCTTATCTTCGGCTTCATCACATTAGTAGGCAGCCTCATCTACTGCGTAGTGTTGTGCCGAGAGAACCCCTACCCTCGCTACCCTGACGATTTCTACTGGACCCATCACTGGTCCAAAACCATAGGCCCGTCTGAAATACATTACAGCGCCAGCGAAAAACCGTATAGGACCAAATACAATGGCAACGGGAAATACTCTGATAGAGAAAGCGCTAAAGGTTATTCTGATAGGGAGAGCAAGTTGAGTAGGTATTGATAATGAAACTATTTTTATGAAACCTATTTTGACATTTCTAACTTTAATGTCTGTCCGTTGTGGTGAGATTGAAAGTTTTTAGAAGAGTCATAAATAGAGAAGAACGAAACGTATGAATGCAATTTACAAACAAATTATGATTTTTAAAAATGATGAAATATGAAAAAAATAAATAAATAAATATGAAATGATTTTTAGGAACGGCCAATGAATTAGGAAAGGCAACATACGGAATTAAATATACATTGCCAAAACATTTCGTCAGTGATGGAAGAGTATGGCAAATTCTCTTTTTTTTATTTAGATTAAAATAAAAATAGGTTGTAAATAATATTTTATCTAGATTAAACACTCCGATCTAAATGCCATATTAATTATCTATTAATTAAAGAGTGTTTGTGTTGAATATATAACATTAACTTAGGAAGGTAATATACAATATAACGAATAGATTAAAGTACCTACTTATTGGAAGTGAATGATCTATTCAAGTTTCTGCTAACCATTTTTGCAGATACATATTTATCCGTATATTTTACCAATAAATGTAAAAATAACCCAGTTTACGTAATATTATTATATTTAAGTAGTTAGTTAAGTCTCTAATAAGTACGCCCACATTGTACCAAATTTACTAGGTATGCTCAGATTTCGATTTTATCGATATGTGAAATTTGTGCCCGTGACAAAAAAGTGCAGAAAATATAGCTGCGCCATTTGTAGTAGGTACTAACACTGTTGTGACCACGAAAATAAAGGGTTCTATACTTAACTTTGGTTAAAATAAACATTTATACATTATTATTACTAGTTTAAAAAAATGGAAATTAGACCCATTTCTACACTTCTTGGTTAACTGGACTATGTATCTACTAATGTAAATATATGAAAAAAAAATGGCTTTTGTCACTTTCGTAATATTATAAAGTAAATGAGCTGCTATTTTAAATACTTACGTTGAATACCATAAAATGTAAAATAAATTTTATTGAAAAAATGAATTCTAACTAATAGATTTGTTTTATTTTACTAACCTTAAGCCTACAAACAAAATATATATTGTATATAAGAAATCTTTATTCTAGAGGTATCTTTACGCTACGAAATGAAATAAGGGATAAGTTCTTATTTATTGTATTTTTCTATAAGAAAATACAAACATTGCGCATTCTAATAAAACGCACTCCGTTAAATAATATTTACGTTACTCGTAATACATATGCATAACTGAAACTAACACTCTACTAAAATTTGTCAGATAGAAATATAAATAACCTAAGAACGTATTATAAACTAGATATGTATTTAAGATAAATGTGAAGAAAATAATAGTAACAAATTAATCATTTCAAGATTTTTCAAGTTATAGCCAAACAACCTAAGAAGGTAAGAAATTTCAGTTTTGCATGAATATTACGAATAACATTGTTCAGACAAACGAAGATAAACATGGAATGAAAAATTAATGTTGCAACAATAACCATAAATGAAATGAAACAAATAATCAAACAGGCGGATACAGATTATCAAACATATTGTAAACGAGTAATTTTTCTATAAAAAAAACTGTACGAACCAGCGTAAACTTACAATAATTCAAATGTCCACAATACTAAAATCCGTAGAAATAATAAAATATTACACATTTAGATTTTCATTGTGTCAAAATCGTCTCTATATTTCAAATGTTTTCTGTACCCGCCTATTGCAATATATAACTATTTTTTTTTATATAATTATCTTCAATGAAATTAACTTTGTGTATTTCACACAAAGATATTCAAGAGCGAACTTGAAAATAAATATAGCAAGACAATACTTAATTGAAAACGTGAAAAATAAATTAAGCAGAAAATACCTGACTAAAGTACTAGTCAAAAGATGTCAGAAAATAGAAAACGACCTCAATTCTAACAAACCACACCAACTAATTTGACATTTATAAAAGCGTCCTGAAAATCCTTTTACATGAAGAAGATAATGACAGGGTTTTTTAATTATTCAAATCAGTTAAAAGAGTCTGTAAGAATCGGGGTTATTACCCAATAAAACTATCTTATGTACAGATAAGTCTTAGAAAATATCTCTAAAATAGCAACTAGTAACTAATATAAGAGATTTCTAATCTTAAATTACTTCAACAGAATCTAATGTCCAATCGATGTCAATTTTATAAAAAAATAATTAACTTTTACAATAACTTGCAATTTTTTATCAGCCCTCAAGAGTATTTCATCCGAGGGTTCATAAAGTTTGTGTATAACAAATCCGTATTTTGTTATAAAATGTCAAAGATATTATTTGCTAGTTTTTTGGATCTCATTTCCAGTGGCCTCCTTGTGCGTATCAGCATACTTCAAATTACAAATAACGACTCTGAAACAAGGAGAGAAATTCAATTATTTTATTTTGTCATTTTTAGTTTTCGTGCAATTCGAGGAGAATCATACCTACATTTTTAGTAGCGCCCGTAGCTCAGCTAGCGGAGGCAATCGCACGCGATTACCAATGTTAAGCAAAGGTCGACGCGTTCAGTCCTTGGATGGGTGATAAGTGGCATTCCATTTTGGGCGCTTCCGTGGGTAAGATGACACGTTAAATCGTAGGTCCCGGCTGTTTGTCTAGTACGACAGTCGTTAACCCATGTCAGAGGCTTAGGGTGGCTTGATAAACACTCGACACCAGAGTTGGCCACTCTCACTCGATAAGAAGAAGATACCATTTTTAATAATTCGAACAATAGACAGTCAAGTTTTTTTAAGTAATTTAAAAGTAGTATATAATATAAGTAGTATATAATTGAGGTCGCCCACCAATGCGATGGGTTGACGACATTAGAACAACAGCTAGGAGCGCCTGGATTCGATTTGCGCAGGACCGGGACGAGTGGCATGAAGAAGAGAGGCCTATGCTCAGCAGTGGGCGATAGCGGGCTGATGATGATATAATACTCACCCACTAAGTCCCGCTCGTATCTAATCACTGTCGGAGCCGTCGCTGAACTTGTACGTGGGCTGCGCGCGCGCGCGGGCCTGCGCGCGGGGCACGGGCGGGGGGGAGCTGGAGTCTATCTCCAGCTCGGACTCGCTGTCGCTGACTGCTATCTTCTTCTGCTTCTTCTTGGGGTTGGCCTTCTTTTTATCCTGGATTTAATTGGAGGTGGCGGGTAAGTAAATATAGATGGAGAGGTCAATTTAGATTTTACCGTTTCATAATGAAAATACCAAACTAGACTACAATACAATGACGAATTGGCGGGAGTTATGTACAATATGACATGTAATTCAAAGAAGCATCCAGGTGTATAATTTGCCACCTATATTACGTGTGCTTCCTACCTTTGCTTAACTTTGTACCTAATAAATTACACAGAAAAAGCTAAAACTCAATGATAACTCACCTTTTTACTATCAAATATGCTATCATCATCGCTGTCTAGACTTATCAACTTAGCGGGTCGTTTCTTAGGCTTTTCTCTTTCATCCTTCTTCTCTGTGGTCATTAATTTTCGTTGTTTTGGCGCCGCTTTCTTTTTAGGCGGAGATTTTTCTGGCGAGGACTTCTCTGGTGTGATCTTAGCAGGCGCTTCGTCTTCGCTAGATGTCACGAGGTTTGTGATATTGTGCGAGTTGTTCTCCTTCTTTGTCTCTTCTATCAGGGAGTCGAATAAACAATCTGCAAGTAAAGAGGAACCATTCTTAGCAAAAGACATCCTTAGCGACAACGGTGTATTGGCAATTTAGCATCCAAGTCTAAGTGGAGTAGCTATAGGTAGGTATGTACTTGATTTTTAAGCCAAAGGTTTGCACTGCACTTGATCACATCTACCACAATGTTATGGCCAATTATAGAGTGTTATTGACTTATAAAATCGATGCTCACTCATACAGATGACTAGACTATAGTTCGCATAATTTAATACAGACACTAAAATATTTTTATAAAGGAACTAAAACTAAGAAGTGTTACCTGAATCCATCTCGGTGAGTTTCTTGCTTTTATTCTTCTTGGCGCCGATAATTTCGTCTTCACTGTCAGACATGGCCTTGGGCTTCTCATCATCAGACACCAGCTTGTTGTCGAGCAGTTCTGGCTCAGAGTTGGACTCGGACGACTCCTCACCGTCTTTGTATTTTTGTACCTGCAATATTTATAAAATCAAGGTTGGTGTGTAAGTATGTACTTGTTTCTCATTCACGCCGCGACGGAAAGACGAATCGTCGTGATTTTTGTAATGGTGGGATAGTGACAGGCCGCAGGCGGGCATTAAAGGTTAGTTATGTGACGCCACACGCATTAAAACGAAAAGGCGTAGAAAAATCAGGAACGCTAACTTCACTACCGAGTAAGATAAAATACGTAGGAGCAGAGAGATACGATCTCATCATCGTATTTTTTTAATCCATTTTATATTATTTAGTAGATGTCAAAGAATCATCTTTCTGGTACCTATATAATTGCTCGAAAATATTGAATAAAAAATTCAAGAGGGAAAGTTTTAGTTACAAAAAAGTGTCATTGTAAATGGCATTTACCTTGGTAGCGGCGCGGCGTGCGTTGGTGCGCTCGCGCGGCGCGGGCGCGTCTATCATCTCCACGTCGGACGTAGACTCCTCGCCAGACTCGCTGCCGCTGAACGTCATCTTCTTCTGCAATACACAAGAGTTTTATTACTACTACATTAGAACAAGTACCTTCTGGACTCCCTTGGAACAGGCTGAGGCTAGTGTGAGTCCGTTTTAGAAAGAGCGTAGTTCCTTGACTATTTAATTTTAAATGAGTATGGTATACTACAAAAATATTCCCAATCAAATAAAAATAGAATTTTTGGAATTGGTTCATAAATGACGGAGTAATCGCGTACCGTACCCCCAAAAAATACAACTTTCAGAAGACTGCATAACTTCCTTTTTTTGAAGTCGGTTAAAAAATAAGTGAGTCTGCTTTTAATCCTGACGCAGCCCGATTCAAACCCGACCCAACACCAAAGACACCAGTGGATTTACACTCGCTTAGCAGTGAAGTAAAATATCATGAGGAAACCGACATGTTTGAGAATCACAATATCGTAGGACATGTGTATTCCGTGAATGAACCTGGGCGCCAACCACGATGTATCTGCCCAAGAGAATTCCCCTAACGAATTAATTCTGAGGGAAGTCCCAACCCTCGGTAATACGCCTCAATCAGAAAAAAATACGTAATTGCACACATATGTAAATTACCTTCTTAGGTTCCTTCTTGAATGTGAGTTTAGTTTGTTTGAGACCATCTTTCTCCTTCTCCTTGCCGGCCTTCTCAGGCTTGTCTGTCTTCTCAGCCTTTTCTTTCTTCACGCGCCCCTTGGGCTTCTTCTCGCCGCTAGCCGGGCTCACTCCTGTAGGATCCTCCTGCAAATTACAACATCAATAATTCAATAACTTGTTGTTTAGATCTTCTTATCGAATGAGAGTGGTCACCTCTGGTGTCGAGAGTTTATCAAGGCGCCATAAGGTCCTCTGACATGGCTTAACGACTGCCGTACTATGACAAACAGCCACGGAACCGACCTACAATTTAACGTGTCATTCGACCCAAGGAAGCGCCCAAAATGGAATGCCACTTTCCGGTCACCGATCCAAGGACAGACCGTGTCGACCTTAACATTGGCGTGGACCTTAGCATGCGATTGCCTCCGCTAGCTAAGTTGTTTAGATAAAAATTTGGTGATGATAGTTACGATGTCATTCCCGCCCGGTACACCAAAATGACCAATCTTAGGTTTGCATGCAAACCTTCAAAGTGGGCTTCGTGGATTCAGGTGATAATTATAGTGATCAAATGTTATGTTAACAAGAAGTCATTTGTGAAATTAAACTTACTTCTGTCAGCATTTATCTAAAAAAGGAAAAACAAATAAAGATACAAATATGACTCACAGGATCATACTCCTTCTTGATCTCCTTCCTGGTCTTGGCTTTCTCCGCGGCCTGTATCCGCTTGATGAGGTCCTCGGATATCTTGGGCTCCACGCGCCGCCCTTGCTCCGACGGCACGATTTCGAACAACGACTTGCGGTTCTTCTTGTTCGCTTGCTGAGGATTTAAAATAGGTTTTTTAATGACTTTTGTAGTGGATAGTTTATTTTTGATAAGTGCTACACCAGCTTCAAGGTTTTATTTTAATCTTACATTATTTGGATTTAAGCTAAAATAGTCAACAACAACTCAGAATGATAAGCACCTTTAATTTAACATAGCTTCAGTGTGATTATCAACACGTATGTACTAAACAATCAAATTGTTTATCAACTGTATCAGTCTGCGAAGAAGAAGAGAGGCCTAGGTTTACAATTTCAAAGAACATTAACACCAACCTTAGCGTTTTTCATCCTTTCCATCTGAGAGTAGCATGTTAGGAACGACAAAAAATATGAATAAAACTTCAATATAAAAAAAATATGCTGACACATTTTGGCATTAAAACCAGTTAATTCGTAACATATTGGTGTCTTACGTGTGAAGCACTTATTGTTGTAAACATAGTTATTGCAATATAATTACCAGAGCCTTGGAAGTCTTCTTATTGGTTGAGTTCTCTTCGTCTCTCTCTTTCTTCTCTACTTCCTCCAACTTGATGAGCAGTGCGTCAAGGTCCTCGCGCCATAACATGGACGGCGTTTTCGCTCTGAAGATATAATAGATAGATTAGTAATATTAATAATTTCAATTATTCTGAAGATTACTTTATGTAAGTAATATTTTGGAAAGTAAAAAGGTTTGTATTGTATTACAAGTAAGTTAATAAATGAAGCAGACAAGTTTGAATTGAAATTTAAACAGCGCTTTTACAACTAAGACATTAAAGGGGGGGTAAGTTTACAACATAAAAGACAGACAGCTAATAATATTGTTTCAGCCGTTTCAGTGTGATGCTGTAACAAACATACATAAACCCACATAAACTTTCGCCTTTATTATATTATTATTTAGCCTTTAATAATAAAGGCCTATGGGTTGATATCCTTCTTTTATAGCCTTCTTATAAAAGAAGGATATCAACCCATTTATTGTGATACATATATTTTTTAAATGTAACTAGCGTTGAAATTAAATACAAAATAAAATATATAAACGTTGAAGGAAAACACCGTGAGGAAACCGACATGTTTAAGGACCACAATATCTGAGGACATGTGTCTTCCGTGGAAGGACCTGGGCGCCCACCACGATGTATCTGCCTAAGAGTACTCGCCTAACAAATTAATTCTGTGGGGGAGTTACGATCTTCAGTCATGAGGAAATATGACTCAAAGAGATAGCGCTAAAATTAAAAAAAAAATTTTAAAAGCGATTTCTTCCAGAAAATTTTGGCATATTATGCAGTTTTAAACCAGCCACTTAGGTAGTTGAACTTCGCACCTCCTTCAACTGCTGGAATGTGCTACTAACTTGAGTGTACAGAGCTCAGCCAGCACCTCCTTCAACTGCTGGAATGTGCTACTTACTTGAGTGTACAGAGCTCAGCCAGCACCTCCTTCAACTGCTGGAATGTGCTACTTACTTGAGTGTAGAGAGCTCAGCCAGCACCTCCTTCAACTGCTGGAACGTGCTACTTACTTGAGTGTAGAGAGCTCAGCCAGCTTCTGGTCGCGCTGCTTGAGCAGCTCGTCCTTCTTCTCCTTGGTGAGCATCCACATGGACATGCCGAGCAGGTAGTTGAACTTGCGCACCTCCTTCAACTGCTGGAATGCTTTCTCTGGAAGATTAATGATAAAAGATTAAGTTTTTTCCTTATTTGGTGAGTGAAAGGAATTGTAATTGTTTGTAATTACTACTTGATATTCTTTCTTGTATTAAATTGTTCATACGAATCTGATATCTGTTATCTGATGGTGACAATCATCATCAATAAAGCACTGATAATGTTAAAGGCCAAAGTTGAGAGGTTTAGCATAAAGTTACATAAACACTCTCTTACATGGCTACTATAATTTTCACTGAATTTCATCACACTTCATAACAAATAGTACATCTTAGGCAATTCTTAGGTTAAATCAAATGTAATGGTCAGCCGGTCAGCCCATATTGTTTTATGTTTTCTATGACTAACCTGGATCCACCGGCTTGCCCTTCTCCGTCTCTGGTTCAGCTTCGTCCTCAGATTCTGGCTGCTCCTCCTCTATTGCAGTGAGTCCCTGGATCTTGCTGGCTCGCTTCTTCCACTCGGCTAGGGGGTCCGGGGCATAGCCTGGAATAGCACACAGTTGTAGTGTAAATAAGGGTACATATAAGTTTGCTCAGATGTCCTATCCTCAGCAAGATACAGTTAACATTTTAATATGCTGGCATTCTAATTGACTCATACAAACTGTAACACTTATCCCTTTACAATAGTTTTTGAAAATGTATTTTCATATGATGAAGTAGTTTTATGTGGCATTTTTTAAATTGTATTTTTTTATTCTTTTTGTGTATCATAAAGTTATTATCTTTCTATGTCACAACATATCTACAAGGTAAATTTTTGGATTAATTTAACAAGTTCTTTTTTTTACCGACTTCAAAAAAGGAGGTTATCAAGTGTTCTGAAAGTTTTTTTTTTTTTTGTAATTATGATATATATTATTTTAGTATACTTAATGTATACATGCTTACCTCTCTTGGTGAGTTCCTCCACCATCACCTTCCTCTTCTTGTTCTCCACAGTGAGTCCCTTGTCGCACTTCTCCAGTATGAAGCGAGCCTTGTTGGAGAGCATGTCTGCCTCCGCCTGCAGCTGGCCCTCGAGGTAGTCCTTGCGCCGGTGGTAGTACTTTATGCGCAAGTCGTAGAAGTCGCGGAGAACTTCTTCCACCTTGTCGAACCTGAACACATACATGAATTTACACAAATACAAAATGTTTATTGACATAATAAAAACGGGTAACAATAAATTTCGTGAAACCTCTGGCCTTGTGCTAGTCGTGAGACTGTGTTATAGGGATACATTTTTATTTTCACGTGTATGTATTTTAAAGGTACAAGCTGAAATAGAACTGGTTCTCAAACGAAATGATATATTGTAAGGCGCGATATTGCACTGAGCAAGTTCAGTCAAAAAACTTGAATAATTATCTTAGTCGTATTGTATAGTTATTTTTATGGACTTGTAATTACTATTTTGTCATCTTAATTGCCGCTAACGCTACTTCTGCCTTATGGCCTCGCCTAAACATCTGATCGTTTAAGATATCGAATCAAGAGTTACTTTGCGGAAATCTATTGTAAATGAAACTCTGGAGAAATATGTAAGTAGTGTTTTTCCGCTGTTATCTGATCGTTCATAAAGGTTTACTTACTTCTTCAAACAGCAGTTGCTATCGAAAGCGTTCATGCAGGTCATGGAGATAGTTGTCTGTAGCTTGAACACCTTGTGTATGCCCTCGGCTTCCACTTCTGCTAATTTGCCAGGAAGCAAGGCCACCACGAAACGCACGGTCGTGTCTGTGTTGTATTCCTGGAGAAGATGAAGAATTACCTTTTAATATGATATAGGATCAAACTGTATTGTGTGTCCACAGATTGTTAATTTTTTGAATAAAGACTGAAGACAGTGGTTTGGAAGTTCTTGATACAGTTTCCTAACTAATAGTCATAGTTCTTTATTGTTATCAGATATTTGATAAACATCACAACACAAACATAAAAATTAAACATTGAATTATAGTTATGTACATGTTCTTTTCGCGGTAATGACAATAATAGGCAGATCTAGGTTAACAAGCGAGATTTCAAGATAGTAGTTCTTACCAAAACCATAAACTTCAACATACCCTGTACTCAGATATAAGTGGCTTCACTTTATCAGTTCCCAGCATGGGTTCCAGAACATTCTCCTTGTAGTTCTGGGTCCAGGTGCCGACCGGAAGTTCCGTAATCTCAATCTTCTCGCCGGGCAAGACGGCCGCCTCACCGGAAATGACATACTTATCGCCGAAACTCTCGACAGTGCCGCGGAAGTTCTTGTACCACGGGTGCATCTGTTTAGTCTCCTCGCCGTCTAGTAAACGACTGAAACAGAATTTGTTTAATTAATTTCTTTCTATACTTAGGAAAGCATTTTACGAATATTTGAGTATATAGGTAAGCAAGATAACAATGAAATCATTATGCATGCAAAATTGCGTTTGTTGGTTTGTTTGTTCTGTGCTGTCAAACATGCAATGGAATGAGCGAGGATAGTGATTTATGGTGTAAAAGTAGTAGAGTTTTGAGAATGACACAGGCTACTTTTTATGCCGTCACACCTTGGGCGAATCTGCGACATTCATTAGTATCTAAATACATAAAACTCAAAGGTGACTGACTGACTGATATAGTGATCTATCAACGCACAGCGCAAACCACTGGACGGATTGGGCTGAAATTTGGAATGAAGGTAGATGTTACGACGTAGGCATCCGCTAAAAAAGGATTTATGGAAATGCCACTTTTAAAGGGGTGAAATAGGGAATGCAAGTTTTACTTCTTATTGCGAGCGAAGCCGCGTGCACCCACTGTATAGGATAATTATACTCACCGCAAGTTGGCGACAATATCCCTGGGGTTGTAGTTGGGTATCTTGGTGGACCAGCCAGTGCCGATACCTTCCGCGCCATTGACCAGCACCATGGGGATGATGGGCAGGTAGTACACAGGCTCTATCTTCTGGTTGTCTTCAAACTCGTGCTGTGGAAACATTGACACGTTAAGACATTCCATACTTGTGGCATAAGTAAATTCAATAAGGGGATGTTATTTGATATTATGATATGTCAGTAGCGATCCTAGCGGCAAATAGGTAAGGTTTGCCAATTATGAGATATTATGGAACAATAGTCTGTAGTGGTCCTACACGTGTGATCCTCACACGTGATTGCCCCCATACAATATATCCAGTATATTAGCATAGAAAAGTAAAGTATGATGACAGAATCAGAATCGTCTGAAACTGATGGACAATCATATCCATTTATAGACAGCCTTGCACTATGGGCAAGTAGGCGAGATATGTATTTTATAGAGTATAGACAAACATAGCACAATTTAATTAATCAATAATAATCTTAATTTTTCGATATTAATATTATTTATAACATAAGTGCTAATCGGTTGTTATATTTGTACTTACCACAAGCAAGGGGTCATCGTGTGGATGGAAGATCAGCCTCGTCAGCGGAGACATGAGTGTGAAGATGTACCTCGGGCTGGCCGAGTCCTTGCCCCCGTTGAGGCGGGTACCGAACTGACCGCGCGGCTCCAGCAGGTTGATGTTGTTAGAGCCCACGTAGTTCTGCGCCAGGTTTACTATTGTCATAGCTAGAGACTGCTCACCTGGGGAATGGGAAAGTAGTTATTAGTAACAGAAAATTTAGGTACAGGCCACTTTCTAAACCCTAAGTAAAAAGTTTTTCCAACGACGAATATGACCATATGCCAAGTACTAACGTAAAAAAAATTACTCTGTATGCCAGAACCATGAAGACAACTGAAAGATGAAAATGTAAATAGAGTATTTCAACTTTTACTTAGCTGATTCTTTTTTCTTAGAAATTAAAACACTTCAACATCTTTCATGGTTTTTATAAGAAATGTAATAGAACTTACCATGATGGTAAGCAGAGTGTTCAGCCACAGATCCAGCCAGCTGCGCTACTTTGACCTCTCGCTTGTCGTTACGTTTGATGCAAGTGAAGATCACCTTACGCTGGCCCGGCTTCAGCCCATCTATCATTGAAGGGATTGATCTAGAACAAAAAATACATACAGATACTTAGTATAAAATAATCATCATATACTGAAATATCTATGAAGAAATAAGGACCATAGCAAGCATTTTGCATTCTTACCTGACATTGTCTCCGTTTGAGAAGAGAACCAGCTCCAAATTTACGAAATCTGAATAAGTAACTGCCTTAGTTTCTTTTGTGTACAGATATCTCTCCGGTAGACCTATTTCCTTGCGCCTCTTCACTTCGTCCATGTGACTGGTCAGCCACTCCTTCCGCTGGTCAGCTCCTTTCTTGGAGAAGGCCAGCTCTATATGGTGGTCATCAGTAGGGCCGGCGTACTTGAACCTAATCCTGTGCCTCTCCATATTCTGAAAGTATTCTTTTGCTTCCTTAGATGTGGAAGTACCCAAACCCTTGTAATACTTTATATTGTATGTGTGATGGTTCTCAGTTTCATTCTTCCATTCCTCAAATTCTGGTAACGAGTAGAAAGAGATTTCTTTATCTTTTTTTGTCGCCTTCACAATAGGTGTGATAAATTCTTCTAGGAATGGTAACTTCAGCAGTTCCGGCCAGTTGTGATGTATGAAATTGATGATCAGACCTTTGATGTGGGATCCATCCTGATCCTGATCAGCCATGATCATCACTTTGCCATATCTCAAAGCTTTCAAATCATCAGTTGTGTTGTACTTCTTTTTGTACTGAAGTCCAAGAATCTTGATCAAGTTGTTGATCTCAACATTTTCTAGGACTTGCTTGTGTGATGCATCTCTTACATTGAGGGGTTTACCCTTCAGAGGGAAGACTCCATAGTGGTCCCTGCCCACTACACTAAGCCCTGATACAGCCAAGGTCTTGGCCGAGTCTCCCTCAGTCAGAATCAGTGTGCAGAGATGAGCATTCTTTGTACCTGCATCATTGGCATCTTCTAATTTAGGTATGCCTTTTAACTTGCTCTGTTTCTTACCGGATGCTTTCACAAGCTCAGTCTGGGCCTTGAACTTGGCCCATGTCAATACAGATTCAACTAAACCTGACTTTGATACTGCTGTTATGAATTTTTCTGAGAAATTACATTTTGATCCAAAGCTCTTGGCTTGGAGAGTCATGTTTTCTTTGGTCTGTGAGTCAAAGGTTGGGTTTACAATCAGACAGTTGATGAATATCCACATGTGATTTTTAACTTGGAAAGGTTTTATATTGACACCTCCCTTGTTTTTCTTCTTCAACACTTCAAGAATGTTTTTTACAACACTGTCAGCGACTGTGTCAACATGTTTACCACCCTTTGTGGTGGCTATAGAATTAACAAAGGAGACCTGCTGGAAACCTCTATCAGACAGTGTGAGGGCCACCTCCCACCGGTCATTTACTTTCTCGTAAACTACTTTCAATGGTTGCCCATTTTCATCTTCTTTCCCTTTAATGTATAAGTCTACATAATCTTTATATTTATTTATCTTGATTCTTTCGCCATTTAGGTACACTTTTACGCCTAATGTAGAAGCAGCCACATCATACGCTCGTCGTGACATTAATGCTACAATGTCGTCCTCTAATTTCTCCATCTTGAATTTAGCCAAGTCTGGGCTAAAAGTCACTTTAGTAAAGTCATCATCTTTACCTGCCTCTTTAATTTTTGGTTCAGAAGCCTTTGTCATGTTTGCACCCCAAGTTTGCTTGAAATGTTTTTTGTATTGTCTGGATGCAGTCTCGACTGTAAATTTACTGGAGAAAATGTTGCAAAGTTTGGCACCATAGCCGTTCCTACCACCGGTCACTTTTTCTTCTTCGTCATTGTAATTAGATGATGTCAGGAGATGTCCAAAGATCATGGTCGGTACAAACATTTTTTCCTCCTTGTGCATTACTACTGGGATACCACATCCATTGTTGTACACAGATATTGTGTTCTGTTCTTGGTTTATGTCAATTCTTATTACATCCATTTTGTTGTCCCTCTGTTTGTTGTCAGCTGCATTCACTAAGATTTCGTCATATATTTTGTACAATCCTGCAAACAGAGAGGTGTTAATTAATGACTGATGTCAACATAGTATTTGTCACAGCTTAAACACACAATATGTGGTAGTTAAATAAACTTTGATAATAATTTAGACAATTCATACTCAAAAATATACTTGTACCAGACATTTGAAAGATCTAAAGGACACTCTTTTTTATTTAAATAATATAAGTAGTGCTTATAATGTTGAATTACACAATATTGCATCAAAAGTAATAAATTTAAATAATCATTCCAGTTTCTTTAGTTTGCAACAAAACTGTGAGCTATGAGTCATCTCACCAGGTACATAAGTAAGTTCCCGCTGCACCATGCATTCCTTAGTCTTGTCGTACACCCACATGGTATCCGTGGCTCTCTCCACGGATCCAATGTATGTATCTGGTCTGAGCAGGATGTGCTCCAGCTGTGATTTCTTCTGGTATATCTTCTCAATGCTACCCTTGTTGCCCTTGGCAGGAGGCGCAGCATCGCCATTGCCATTATGGGTAGCTGAGTTGTTCATTTTATTGAACATTGCCTGTTAGAATTTGAATATTTTTAGTTTAGTCATAATATTGAGAGTGTAAATTGAAGTGCTTAGGCTCAATGGTACACAACTAATGTATGAGTGAGACCTATATTCCCTTCCCATACAAAAGTTTTCATTGCATACACATTGATGTGTGTTCATAAATCTCAAATTAGTAATAAAAGTTTGATACAGGACAAAGATTACCAAGTACCTTCAACCATTTTAAATATTTGTATCTATGATTTTTAAAATAACGGTTTTAACAGCTGATACCTACGTGTTATGGATTATACTAGTTCATAGCAAGTTACAAAGTAGTTGAACTGTAATAAATTGTATGTAATGCTGCATTACAACAGCAGGCCTAGACAAGAGCCGTTTATTGTTGTAGCGCCAAACGCTTAGAAAGATTAAATGTATGGAAATCACCTAGGGTGACGCTCCCTGTTTTCACCTGCAGAATAGATATCAAAATTCTCAGACAACTTCATAAATGTCATCAAAAGTAGTGATCCCCGAACGATTAGAAACGGAATCGAAAGAACAAGTTGGTCATTCTCCATACAAATCATAAAAAAGAGCAAGCCAAATGCCACATTATGACAAGCGTTTCTCCTGGGGAGCGCCAATTTCGAGCGTGCTCCAAAACCTTGGCGTTAGCCTTGCGTTAGCGGATAGAAAGCCATTCAAAATGGCGTAGTGTTGTCATTTGGTGAAATATTTTGAAAAAGTTTTTCTTTTTGCTGCGATCTAATGCATAAATTTGCGATCACATTCTGAAGAAGTGTGGTTGAGGCGTCAACAGGGAAAAAAAGAAAGGCTGTCCTTGGGAAACTTAAGTGAAATGCCAGAAATTCTTTTTATTGAGAGATTTAGACTGAATAAAGACACCTTCTACCAGCTTTGTGAAGATTTATATGACCATACCTTACTACGGGGCACAGCAGAAATCCCATTGGAAATTAAGGTGAGTAACTATAATATGAATCTTTCAACACCTAGCTATTATTATTGTATACCTACGTAAAGTTATAAGGCTACACCTAGATTTAAAGATGATCATATTTGTTGTTTTGCAGGTCCTCTGTGCACTGAGCTTCCTGGCAACAGGTTCATACCAAAGAATCGCTGGTGTCACTCATCATTTAACTCAGAGAACTGCTAGCCGCTGTATCAGTCAAGTTGTAGAAGCACTAAATAGTGATTATATGGGGCAGAATATTGATCTCCGCTACCATCCACAAGTTGCCAGCAAAATTGTAGATGATGAGGATAGAGTGCCGGCTCACGCCACTGCTTCCAGCAGATTGTAAATAGATTATAAAAGTAAACTACGTAAAAGTGCTACCTAGTTTAGAATTAATATAAGTTCAGTAGGTAACATTTGGTTTTATAATCAGGTTTTTGTAAATAAAAAGCATGACATGGAATGTAAAAACATTGTTTTATTTATAAAATTATAGGCGCAATCTCTGCCTCGAGGTTTAACCTCTGCTGGTTGTGTATGCGGTCCATGTCAAGTCGCCTTTCCTCGATAGCAGAAAATCGGGCAGCAGTGCTTTCTAAAGGCGTCATCCTGTTTCTGCGGCTACGGCCTCGTGCCGGTACAGCTGCAGCTGGCGCCGATGTTGCAGCTGGAGTCGGTGCTGCAGCTAGTGTTGCAGCAGTCGTCCCTGCCGCAGATAGTGTTTGGGCCGGTGGGATAGTAGCAGAGTCAGATAAATATACTGTTTGGTTCTGTGTTATGTCACTCTTTGATTTACTTGCAAATGTGAATTACTTTTAGTAAAGCTATAATTTTATTTTGATTTACTTATTTTAATAACAACAACAAAATTTACAAGATTTTTTGGTTATATTTTTATGTTGCCAGTGGCACATATTCAAATTAAACAGCTAGGCAGTTAAATAAAAGTATCTTATATATATTTATTTATTATTATTACAGCCACAGTGAAAATACCTACTTACAAGAATTTTAAAAGCGAATGACTTACTTAAGCTCCGTGTTGGAAGCGAAATGTTTTGTTTTATTAATATATGAAATTATTAAGTATGGGAGTAAATTGTTTGCGTTTAGGTGAGACTCGTCGGCAGGAACCGTACACGTGATGCACGCCTTGTTTGTGTAAAACCATTATTCTGTGGTAAAACTAGCCCCGGTCACATATGCACGATTTATGAAAAACTTAAAACCGTCATCTTAAGACTATCTGTAAAAAAAACATATCAAAACCCGTTGAGTAGTTTTCGAGATCTAAATATGTAATATACACTTTTCGTACAACGTAAAGGATAAAAATCGGTTATTGTGGGTTATCCCTAGTAGATAAACATATACCTACTACCATCGCGGACTTTTTTGTAGACCGTTTTAAATCTATTTCTATTTTACTTATTTGTGTTGGTAAGATCTTAAGAGCCACGAAGGCCACTTTGGTTAGGAGTAGAGATGTGGCGCTGGTGTATGGAGGAACACAAAAATACTATATTTTTTTTTCAGAGTTTCATCAACATATTCTTATCTTAATAATAAATACTAAGAAGTACATTATTTTTCATTGCCCAACATATATGACTTTGGTATTTATTATCTCAACAAGTATGCCTTTGTTTTATATGTTAAAAGCATTATTTTTTATTATTTGCTACAATAAACGATTTTCTTTCCTTTTTACTTAAAATCTTTCGAACGCTATTCAAGCAATTTCGTATCTGTGAGAATAAGTTACACAAAATGTATTTATAATTTACTATTTGGTAACATTTATTTTTTATTTGACGTGAAAAGATAATGATAGTAAAGAGGATTGTTTCCATTTGCCGTATGAAATGCCAAAATTAAAAGTGACGTTGACTGTTGAATGTAGAAATGAAAGTAAATTCCATCGTTCGTTCTCAAGTGAGCACCTGTAGAAGAGATGTAGCGTACACAGGCGTAATGGGAGGTTTGCTAGCGATGGGAGCGCCAGCGATGGAGTTGGGGATTGAACGTCCGGCGCGTTCGGAAGTGCTTAGCTCCGGTATGTTTGGAACTTGTCTAGGCCTGCAGGTCTTAATGTGGCACAGCATCACAACAAGGTATTTTCGAGTTCATGACGGTATATAATTATGTGGTAATTTCGAGGATTCCAATGAAATTACGCTTAAGATATGTAATATTCAGTGCAATGACGCATGTGGTAGTAATTAGTCAACAATACAAACAACCTTTATTCGAAAGTGGCATACAAAAACAGAATAGCGACCGTTGAAATAAAAATGCCGCCAAACAACCAAAGCACCTTACCTTTATATCAGCCATCTTGTTTGTAGTGCTAAACAAGCGTTTGCGATCAACGCAAATACTTGTTTGTCTAAAAACTACTAATAAACACTTCTTAATCGCGGTGGAGTTCACAAAATAACATCTTCACAGCTCAAATTTTAATTTTACGCAATTTTGAGAAATCGCAAGGACGCTACGCTTGGGAATAGCATAGCATAGAGTATAGACTAAGCAAGCAAAGCAAGTAAGCCTTACTTTTTTTAGTTTTTTTTTGTTGTCATAGTGTTGTGATACGTGATACATAGTATGAAACGAATAGTACTGTTGTGGGTTATAATATGGAAATAATATAATATGTACATACTTCACTCATGAAGAAGAACAAAAAGATACTTAAATAGGTACTTAGTGAAAACGGTAACAAAGTTTTTGAGTTAAATAAACCATAGTAGCTATTTTCACTTGCAATGAAGTAAAGTTTATTTATTTATTTATTTGATTAATGGGCGAGCAGCAAATTTCTGATGTGCCCATAACATACTGTGTATTTTTTTTTATATAGTCCACACAAAGTTCATATGTATACAGTCCATTGGTGAAATGATCAATCATTTACTTTTAACTAAACATATATCGTTCTTTTACACAATGGGTTTTCACTTTGCACTTGCCTATAATTCTTAGGATCTTGTATCTGAAATAAAGAGATTATTATTATTATTATTATAATTCGCCTGATAGTAAACAATCATTACGGTCTAGAATGGAGCGTGCTTACCAAGTAAGAACCGACTCACTTTCGCATTGAAGGTATAATACATCATAATTTTGGAATACCTTTCTAGATCTGACTGTCAAATGAACAGGGGCAGCCTGTCATATCATCAATCATAGATCTCATTTTTCATGATTAAGTCTAAATTTAGAGGTGCTTAAGTCATTTCTAAAGGTGTTCGTTATATTAGGTTATTCGTTATAATTATAACAAATAAAATACAATAACGTTGCAACCTGCTAAATAGTTTAACAGTTTGTTGCTATAATGCTGTTTTCTCGTAATTTTTTCCAAGCAAACGTCATACACTAGCGCTACCTAGTGAAAACATGAAATACTACTTGTCTCTCACATTCACTTAATAAATATTTTACTAAGTCGTTCCTCCATGCTAAAACAGATGTCGCTAAGGTACATTATTCACAAAACTGAACGAGATTGAAATGAACCCCAATAGAAAATCGCTTTAAAAATCAACCTTATTGCCTGGTCTTACAGATGTTTATCGAATATTTCTATTAAAATAAAATTATTAGGTTCATTTTACACATATTGCAAAATAAACCTTAACACAATAGTTTAAGATTGTTACTTGAAGTTTCCAAAAAATAGCAGATTGAATTGAAATAAAATTGATTTGTTATAATTTAACTAAACAACGAAAATGAATAAAAATATTAAAATTGAACGAGATTGAAACGATTAAAATGAACCCCAAAAGAAAATTGCTTTAAAAATCAACCTCACTGCCTGGTCTTACTGATGTTTATCGATATTTCTATTAAAATTAACAGGTTCATTTAACACATATTGAAAAATGAACCTTAACACAATAGTTTAAGATTGTTATTTGAAGTTTCCAAAAAATAGCAGATTGAATTGAAATAAAATTGATTCGTTTTATTTTTAACGAATGAACGAAAATGAATAAAAATATTTTAGTGTTTGAACGTACCCGTTAAAAATATTATAGCAGAAAAAATATCATGCTATTTTTAACGAGCGTTTGAATATATTTCGTTGAGTGAATATAACCGTTAGGACACCTTTAGTCATTTCTATCTCATAAGCTATTTTGTTGGCCCATCACTAAGGGACAAGTCGTCATCAAGCAAACAGTTTGGAATCTTTTTTTTTTAATCCACTACTTATCATAAGTGTCTATGGTCAAGTAAATTTCAAAGAAAACCAATGGAAAACTCTGGGAGATAGATATAGTATTATTGGCCTCCCTCTACGATTATTAGGAATAAAGTAGAATGTCCCGAAAATGATATTTTATTTCGATACATATATTTATATGGGATCGTTTTGAACTGAACAATATATATTTGTCATAATTGACGTTTTAGTGTTGTCTATCACTGTCAAAAGCTGTATTTAAGTCTGTCAATCAGGCTGTCACTGTCAGTGTTGGTGCAGTTTTATGGAAGTGTGGTTGTGTTGGATTTGAAGAAATATCCTATTAAAAATACGTCTTTTTTTAGCAAGTACCTATATAACTAAAATAATAGTGAATTCATTTAAATTGTTTATTATTTTAACGACATTTCAATTTTATAAATCTGAAAATGTAACTACGTACTGTCGTCTATACAATTTATTAGGTCCATAGGTCGAGGATATGATTAGCATACAACGCAAACGGAAGATTGAATTTACCTAAACCAATTAGGTACCTAGTGGATTAAATTGCAGTTTCCAGCAAATACAAAAATGTCGTCTCTATTTAGCTACGAAACTCTCGTGCATGCATTAGCTGGAGCCACGGTACCTATGTTAACCTTTTCTACGAGATCAATGTACTAATCAAAATAATAAATCATCAATTAATTACGTATTATTTTTAAATTTCAGGGCAGTATGGTGGGCATGGCTGTATTTTATCCATTAGATACGATACGATCACGACTGCAAGGTAAATTTTATATCATAAAGTAAAGTAATATATTTGCCTTACCTTTGTATACACTTTTTTAGTTCATCAATATATTTACAAAATATAGCAAACCTAAGTTATTGTTTTTAATTTACAGTGGAAGATTCCAAGAAGTTGCAAGGATCAGTATGGGAGCTTCTTGTAAAGTTAGCCAACGAAGAGGGATTAGATTCCTTATACAGAGGACTAGCCCCAGTTTTACAATCACTATCTGTGTCAAACTTTGTGTACTTCTATTCATTCCATGCATTACGAAGAACTGCTAGCAAGTCATCAGCACTACAAGACTTAATGTTTGGCATCTCTGCAGGTGTGGTCAATGTCCTTCTGACATCTCCACTGTGGGTTGTTAACACTAGAATGAAGCTGGACAAGAATTCATACAGTAGCCTATTTGGAGGGTTGATGGAACTCGCCAAAAAGGAAGGAGCAAAAGGTCTTTGGTCTGGAACCATTCCATCTTTACTGCTGGTCTCAAACCCTGCTATTCAGTTTATGGTTTATGAGTCCCTGAAAAGGAATCTTGTAGCAAAGGGAGCATTTGATACTTACACTGCATTCTTGGTTGGTGCTCTGGCAAAGGCTGTAGCCACCACACTGACCTATCCTCTGCAGCTGGTTCAGTCCAGGCTCCGCGCTGGCACAAGCATGAAGCCTCTCATGAAAGATGTGAAATCAAACCCATTGATCATGTTCAGAGGCCTAGAAGCTAAACTGTTGCAGACGGTACTGACAGCTGCTTTGATGTTCTTAATTTATGAGAAGCTTGTCAAGTTAGTCTTGACAATCATGAGAGTGAGAATGGCCAAGCGCCATTAAACAATGTTTTATTTTATTTAAAATACATGTTTACTTTTATATTTTGCCATGACTGGGCCATGACTCACTTTTTTTCCGGGGTTGTAGATGCTAGATCTCACTTATTTAAAACTCTAACTTCCATTGTTAGAAGAAAAAAAAAAATCCACATTGTTTTGAAATTTGTTAATGTTTTTTTTAAAGTGTCATCTAGTAATGTCTTTCTAATAGTTGTAAGATAAATCAAGTGATAGGTTGTCTTTTTAGGTATGTACTATGTGCCTACAAAAATATGTACATGTGTTATGTATGCCACTATTTGTAGTACACATTTGATAATTGTTTTTCCAGCTCATAACCAAGTGTACTCAAAGTTAAAGTTTCAATGTCATACTTATTTGAATGTCCATTATGGCTGGCCAATAACAAACATCTTTTCCTTGTTTATTTTTTATCATTGACATTTACATTGGCTGTTTGTCTAGTATGGCAGTTGTAAAGCCATGTCAGAGGCCCTTAGGGCAGCTTGATAAACTCTCGACACCAGAGTTGGCCACTCTCATTTGATAAGAAGAAGAACTATGACATTGTTTTATATGTATTTGTGAATTCAAAGTTAATATGTTTGTAGCCACTCCAAGTTAGATTAAGAAGTAAGGAAAGCCAGTGATATACATATGTTGCCAAATATAATTTAAACTGTGATGTATTTATGTTACCATATTTGTAATATTGGTTCACTGTTGGATACAAGTTATCGTTTTAACAACTGTTATGTTAAATTATTATGTGTTTTGATATTACATTTTGCTCAGCATTTATTTTAGTACACATATATTGGTGTAGCTAATTCTTATTTGTTGAACCTAAGAAATATTAATTTAATCATTCATATGTGTGCAATATTAGTGATATTTGTAATTGAGACACCACAGTTCATATCTGTTAAAACATAGCCAAAGATCAGTAAAGAACATGAGCTATAAAGATTATATTTTATTTATTAGAATGTAAGGCGAGTTTTAGATTTGTTCTGACTGTCAGTGCTGATATGATAAAAGCTTATGGAAATTTATGAACGACAGTTATTACGCGCCGATATAAAACGAAACCTAAAATTTAATACATTTTGGGTGTCTACTTTTATTTATTCTATTGTCAGTTTCAACAGTCAGTATGACTCCAAAACTAGCCTAATAGAATGGTGTAATATATCTGTTTGTAATTTAGTATTTTAGTGGTGATTGCCTTTTAATAAGATTAGAATAAATGTTAGCTGCTTTACGTTTGTGTTATCAATAATTCCTACTTAGATACAGCTAAATCTTTATCAATACTTACCATGATAAGTATATCCGAGTACAGTATTAATTTGCGCTCATGAAATACACAATCTGCATTTTATGTCCTTCTATTAATATGATAAAAAACCACGATATTGATCATGTTTTTTATAAGACAGTCATAATAAAAATGTATCTACTTGTTTTATTGAGGTATTTAACCAGGTGTCATTAATTGATAATAAAAAGGGTTTTGTTCAGAAAATCTCGTTTTATTTCTTGATTTAATGCACCATCTCGTGTACTTGTAGCTTCATATCTTCAGACGTTCTTATAACTACTTGCGTGTATTCTTTGATGACCTCATCCAATTCGTCATACACCTGGAAACAAAGGATCGTCTAGTTATATTTTACCAAGTGGTAATTTAAAGAAATTAAACCAACTTCATAGCCTTGTCTCATGGATTAGATATACATTATATCAAACACTACTGGATTGATTTAGCTGAAACTTGTACCATTCTTTGATAAAAATAATATTAATAATAAAATAAGTTTCTGAAACATCTGTAACCAAATATTTTGGATGTCTAAATAGGTCATCATACTCAAATTTTATATATTTTTACATGACATTATCACACATAGAAAATCGGAATGATAACCTTTTTAAGTAGTCGGTCAAAACCCATTGATCTCCATCAGAACATACTTGTACTGATGGAGATCAATGGTCAAAACCGGTACCAACACCCTTTGGTAGCCAGGTATTTACCTTCAAAGTCATTACATACGAGTATAAGACGCTTAGCTTGTTTATTCAACCGACATGAATATTGTTTGCTACACAAACATATTTTATAAAACCGGATTTGAATAGTACTAATATTCAAGGTTGGCATCGTATGATATAAGATTGCCACAAAAAATAAGTAATCGTCTTCGCGTATGCTGTTAATCTTGTAAGTATAATTATCATTTTATTTAAGTTGCACGCTCTACATACTCGCAGAATATTTAAGATGCGCTAAATGTATATTTGACCACAATATCCGAGGACGCGTGTCTTCCGTGGAAGCACTTGGGCGCCCACCACGATGCATCTGCCCAAGAGAACTCACCTGACGTATTAATTCATGAGGGTATACAACTCAAAGGAGTTCATGAAGTCATGAACTAATTCTGAGAAGAATGTATATTGCTGTCACATTGGCTCAGGTGCAAGGTTTTTTTTTATCAGATGTGAGACTTATGATCATAATGATTTGCAAGTCTGGAACTAAAGAGTCAGCAGCTGGTTTGACACCATGACACATTTTTTTGTATACCTAATATTCATTTATTCATGAACTCTTTTATTGAACGAATTTGCAATCATGTACCTACATATTTAATTTACGTAGTTATTGATTGCTTATCATCAGGCGAATTACGGTCAAGTGCAAACCCATTACTTGTAAAAAAATATTTTTTATTTTATGTGCTGAACCACTGAGCGTAACGCGCGCCGAATGCTCGCCGAGGCTAAGGACTACAGTATAGTTAGTTAACTGCTTGACTAAACTATCTTTGAGGTGGTCTTCCAGCTCAGCTAGCAGTAGGTCAGTGAGTGCGAGCGTCACGGCGTGTCCTGTCACTACCAGCGTTCGTAACGCGCGCCGAATGCTCGCCGAGCAAAGGAAATATACTGCCATGAGTAATAACAGTACAGTTACCTGTTTGACGTAGCTATCATTGAGGTGTTCCTCCAGCTCAGCCAGCAGTAGGTCGGCGAGTGCGAGCGGCGCTGCTTGCGGCGCGGCGTTCCCCGTCGGTACCAGCGTGCGTAATGCGCGCCGAATGCTCGCCGAGCAAGCTTGTGCGGCCGCTGTTACGCGCCCGCCGTATAGTAAGGCGCGTATACACCCGCCTGCGTCCACATCCTGTAAAAAAACCAAAGAATGTTATAAAATGTATTTCATATGATGAGTACGAATAAGGGAAAGTTATTGTTATACTCTATTTAAGAAAATAAATTATAATTCCAATGAAATGACTAGTAGATACTACCAGTAGCTGACTGGCGGAAAGCTGCACAAGATAAGGACCGGTAGCAATCTCTTGTATCTGTGGCCAAGACTCACTTCGGGTCATACACCAGCGGAAAAATAAAGAAGGTAGAGGCTCACCATGTATCTCTGTATGAACCAGTGCGGCAGGAACTGGTCCGTGGCGATGGCTCGCTGCGTGACCGCCAGCAGCGTGCCGGCGCTCGCTTCTTTCAGCTGCGGGAACAGGCGGGAGAAGTCCAGGCTTTCGTTGGCTGCAGATATTAACATAGTATATTATAAAAGATATTTGTTTTGTAGGATCATCGTAATTTTTGGCACGGTAGAATATCGCTGAGAATATCTCAGATTTAAACGTGAATCACAAAATGTGTTGGTAAGCGCATAACTCAACAACGCCTGAACCACTTTAACCAATTCTTTTTTTTTAAATGTTCGTTAAAGTTCAAGGAACACACCTACATTGCTTAGACAACTGTAAACTTTTTAATAGGAATAAAATTCAAATTGACTTTACGTTTTAGTTAGAAAACGATTGTATGTGAAAAAGAAAAGGGCTGTTTTCAGGGATTTTCCGGTAATAATTCGAATTATTTTGAAACCATCCTTGAACTTCAACAAACATTTCAAAAAAATAATTGGCCAAATTGATTTTTTTTTACACGGAATAGGTCAACGTTTGTCTATAGCCTGCTTGATGTTAAGCACCACTGTAGTCTAAGATGTTACACGATATATCGATTATATATATACGATTTTGGTCCAGGCTTTGTTGAGTTATGCGCTTACCAACACTTTTTCGATTCATTTTTATATTATAGAAGATAAATATAGATAATGCAGGCAAGGGCTGCTAGTATACTATCAAACTTACTCCTGAGCGCTAGTTGCACCGGATCTATCGAGTCAGGGTCTTCCTCGCGCAGCTCCGCTTCTAATTCATCCGGACCGATCACCTAAAGCAATACATTCATTAATTATCTAATTAATTTTGCTACAAGGATGCTCTCTAAGATGTACATTACAAAATGTGTTGATTGATTAATTCACTAATTATTTTTGCTACTAGGATGATCTCAAAAAATTTTATAAAAAATAAAGAGAGTTATTTGTAAAACACAGCTTTTTAACGGTTTTCTTTTAGTACACAAAAACTCACGACTTTTATTCTGGAATTTCTATAGGTACTATTGACGTACTTCGGACGTAATCTTTAATCTAATGAGTAATCTATTTTCATACCAAGTTTAATTCAAATCGTTTCAGCCGTTTGAATGTGAAGAAATAACAAACATACACATTCAAGCACAAACTTTCAATTTTATAATATTAGTGTGATTTATCTTATGTGTTAAGTTAATCTAGGGTCTTATCTATCTCCATACAAAATTTCAGCAATATCAGTTAAGCCATTAGTGCGTGAAGAAGTAACAAACATACACACTCACGCACAAACATTCGCCTTTATAATGTGATAGTGTGATTTAGCCTATATATCAATACAGAGTCTATCTCTTAACCAAATTTCATCCAAATCGGTTCAGATATTTGAGCTTTTAAAACTTTCGCCTTCATTATATTTTTTTGCCTTTATTTTATCCCGGATTTACGCGAAATATTCGGATTTGTGATAGTATGATGAAGTGATTTATGTTACTAACGTGCAGATCCTTAGCCTCATTGTTTTTGGGTCGTGCAATGAAGGCGTGCTCCGGCTTGGCGAGGCGCAGGCAGGTTAGCGCGGCTGCGAGGTAGCGGCGGCGCGCCACTGTGCCTACGTCGCCGAGCCCCACGCAGCGGGACGCTCGCTCGTACATTATTGCAGCGGCTGGGGGAGAAACAATGACATACGATTTATACATATCCTTTTGACATACGTAGGTGTATTGTTTTTTTTCTAGGATAAGTCAAGAAATAAGATATAGGATTTCTATAGCAATCCAGCGTGGGAATGCAGCCAGCGTTCTTGGCTCCATACCACATGTAGATGTTTTAAATTTAGGTTAAATGTACATACTCTTATTTAGTTTTATTAGTGTATATATGTGTATATATTGTTTATTATTGAATAAAATACCTATGAGATAGAAATAAATTCATTGCCAAGAAATAAGATCAGTTATTTAGCTATAAATAGAGAAGAAGATAAGTATAAAGACTAAAATATTATGGTAATTTACTAACTTCATCTTTAATAAAACATGTAATCTTATCTTCAAAGAATATAGTTACCGTAGTAAAATAGGACATGAAGCCTTATATGTGACCTGTAATCAGACTAAGATTTGTAAGTCTGCTGTATTGTCTAGTTTAAAGACCTAATAAATAAAAAATACTCGTGATTTGTTGTTGTAAAGGCACAACTGACCCATCTCATGTTATAAATTCATCATCTACATCATCAGCCCGCTAACGCCCACTGCTGAGCATAGGCCTCTCTACTTGTACGCCACTCGTCCCGGTCCTGCGCAGATCGATTCCAGGTGCTCCCTGCGGTTGTTCTAATGTCGTCAACCCACCGCATTGGTGGGCGACCTCTATTTCTATGTTATAAATAACAATAGTTATGTTACAACAGTCCCTTTCTACCTAAATTTGTTACAACTAACCTTTCCTATAATGCTGCCGGTTGAGTTGCAGCGGTAACAGGAAGTGAACAGAAAGGTAGTAGAAGGGGTTGTGCGTGTGCGGGTCGTGCAGCTTGGCTCGCTGCGAGGGCGCTCCGCCTCTGCGGATAGCAGAACATGCTATTGGCGCACCTAGCTAGCCGAGACTCTTATAGAATATACTACGGCTTTATTTTCTTAAGTTATATCAGAGTCTTATTGCGTTATAATACACTCTTCTAGTGACCCTTGGCATGGCATAAAAGAGACCTAATATGTTACAACTGACCCCCCTTCTTATGTTAAAACTAACCTTTCCTATAATGCTGCCGGTTGAGTTGCAGCGCGAACAGGAAGTCGTAGTAGGGGTTGTGCGTGTGCGGGTCGTGCAGCTTGGCTCGCTGTGTGGCCGCGCGCTCTGCCTCCGCGGACAGCGCGGGACACGCCACCAGGGCACCCAGCTGTCCGCGACCCGCTGACAACCACACAAATGTAATAATAGGGAATAAGCACAACTTTTTTTTATCACTTCAATGAAAGCTTTTTAATAGACAATCAGCATACTTAGTGAAATTATTTTTCAATTAGCTTTAACAATAACGCAGTTATACACGTTTTTAGTTTACGATTAGACAGAGAGAACTGACATGCCATGTGAAGTCACGTCATGATGCTTAAGGTTAAACGTCGCCTTCACGCTTAATTTGTATGATGGAATGAAATTTTCAATTGGTCATAACTTCTTTATTTTTCAGTGGATATAAATGGGGTTTGCACAGCTCGTTTAGTATTTTGGAATATTTTTATAGTTAATTTACAAAAATCAAATTTCAGTTCCATGCATATACCCTATTAGACACGATAGTACTAGACAGGTTGATCGTGTAACAGACTCTAAAGAAAGAAGAAGGTAATCATGCTTTTTTATTAAAATGTTTTAATGGGCCCGGAGGTTCTCCAACAGTTAGTACAGATCGGAAAAAATTGGACCTTTCGGACATTCCGTGGCAGAGGGATGCGTGGTTTAAACTGACGCTTATGATCAGAGACCAACAAGGCTTGCG